>CM042034.1:31144278-32394278 GCA_023525975.1 Smallanthus sonchifolius | reverse complement strand
AAATAGAAATTTTTAGAGAAAGATTTTAATCAAAGTTCATCATACCAATGGATTCAACTAAATATTTAAATCTGGCTTCATCAAAAGGTTTTGTAAACAAATCAGCATATTGCTCATTTGTATGAACTTTGGTTAGGATAATCCTCTTTTTCTCAGCTTGATCTCTTATGAAATGATACCTGATGTCAATGTGCTTTGTCTTTGACTGCTTCACCGGATTGTTTGTGATTGAGATAGCACTCATGTTGTCAATGTGAATTGGAGTTGCCATAAAATTCATCCCATAGTCCAACATTTGATTTTGTATCCAAATGACTTGTGCACAGCAACTTGAAGCTGCAATGTATTCTGCTTCAGCTGTAGAAGTTGAAACACATGTTTGCTTCTTGCACTGCCATGAAATTAACCTTCCTCCCAGAAACTGACATCCTCCTGAAGTGGACTTTTTGTCTAAGTTGCATCCCCCATAGTCACTGTCAGTGTATGCATACAGATTAAACATGTCATTTTTTGAGTACCATAGTCCAAGTCTTGAGGCACCCTTTAGGTATCTAAAGATTCTCTTGACAGCCTGAAGATGTGAAGCTTTTGGAGCTGCTTGAAATCGTGCACATAGACATACTGCAAACATGATATCTGGCCTTGAGGCAGTGAGATACATGAGAGACCCTATCATTGCACGGTATCGATGTTGATCAGTATCTTGACCATCTTTGTCTGGAGTCAGTTGATGATGAACTTGCATAGGGGTTCTTGCAGCAGAGCAGTCAGCCATTTTGAATCTTTCCAAAATGCTTTTTACATATTTGGATTGGCTGATGAAGATTCCATTTGGGACCTGTTTGACTTGTAGACCCAAAAAGAAATTGAGTTCACCCATTGAACTCATTTCAAACTTTGAGTGCATCAGAATCTCAAAGTCTTTGCACAGTTGTTTCCTTGTTGATCCAAAGATGATATCATCAACATAAATTTGAACTAGTAAGATTTCTCCCCCTTCATCTTTGGTAAACAAGGTCTGGTCAATGGCACCTCTTCTAAAATTGTTGCTTAGTAGATATCCTGATAAGGTTTCATACCAGGCTCTTGGTGCCTGATGTAGGCCATATAGAGCTTTGTCTAGTTTGAATACTTGAGTAGGATGTGCGGGATCTATAAAGCCTGGAGGCTGTTTGACGTATACTTCCTCACCAATCTTCCCATACAGAAAGGCACTTTTTACATCCATTTGATAGACAGTGAAGTTCTTGAATGCAGCATATGCCAGGAAGATTCTGATGGCCTCCAGTCTGGCAACGGGAGCAAAGACTTCATCATAGTCAGATCCTTCTTCCTGAGTGTAGCCCTGAGCTACAAGTCTGGCTTTGTTTTTTACTACAATGCCTCTCTCGTCTTGCTTGTTCCTGAAGACCCATTGTGTGCCGATGGCATATTTGCCTGGTGGAAGATCAACAAGTTTTCAGACATCCTGCCTCTTGAATTGCAGCAATTCTTCCTGCATTGCTTTAATCCAGCTGTTGTGTTTGAGTGCTTCATCTATCTTCTTAGGTTCCACCTGGGATAGGAAACATGAAAACAAGCATATATTGGCCTCATGAGATTTGCTTCTTATGAGAACTCCTTGGTGTATTTGGCCAATAATATTCTTTTACGGATGTTTTTTGTGGATCCTCTGTGCTGGTACCACCTCCAGCTGTATCCCTTCTTCCAGATTGCTTTGATTTTGATCAGGGGACTCTTCATTCAAGGTGGAAGAGTCTTCAACAACATTGTCCAGTTCAATATTTTCGGCAATAGCATTATCAGCATTTACAGCATGTACCGAAGAGTCTTCATTTAGATTGTTAGTATCAGATAGGCTGCTGCTGGTTACGTCAGAAAGTCTTGTTCCTGCTTCACTTGCTTCAATTTCTTCCACAACTGCTGGAGGATCAGCTGATGGTTTTCTCAGACTGAGAGAAGATTTGGGAAAATCCATTCTGTAGTCAGTGGATGAAGTGGAGGCAGGAGATTGTGTAGACGTAGACTCCATGTTTGAGAAGGTGAGAGGCTCAAATATCTGGGAGAAAGAATCTATGTCAAAGAGCCAGTTTTGTCCTTTTCCCTGCTCACAGACAATGTGTTCTCTGCATTCCACATTTGCAGATTCTTCTACAATTCTTGTTCTTGAGTTGAATACTCTATAGGCCTTTGATTGAGAGGAATAGCCTACGAAATATCCTTCATCAGATTTTGCACCAAACTTAGGAAGAATCCCATGTGTGATGAGAATTGTGCATGGACACCCAAAAGGTTTTAGAAACCCAATGTAGGGAATTCTTTGGAACCATAGTTCATAGGGTGTCTTGTTGAAGGGTTTGACAATTAGAACTCGGTTTTGCACATAGCAGGCTGTGCTAACCGCTTCTACCCAGAATGTGAGTGGCAGTTTAGAGTCGGCCAGCATAGATCGTGCTGACTCAATAAGAGTTATGTTTCTTCTTTCAGCAACTCCATTTTGTTGAGGAGTTCTAGGAGCACTGTATTGTCTTTCTATCCCCTTGCTTTCACAGAAACAATTCAAGGTGTGGTTTTTGAATTCTGTGCCCTGGTCACACCTTATGATCTTCACCTTTTGATTGCTTTGATTCTCTACCCTGAGAATGTAGGTTTTGAGAATTTCAGCAGTTTCATCCTTAGTTCTCAAGAAGAATACCCATGAGAATCCGGTGTAGTCATCTGTTATCACCAGACAGTATGACTTTTTTCCCATAGACATGACATTTGTAGGACCGAAAAGATCCATATGCAACAATTGCAGTGGAGTGTCATTTGAGTTCAAGGTCTTGGGCTTATGAGAACTCTTGTGTTGCTTCCCCTTTAGACATGCTATGTAGTGATCTTCCAGCTGAAATTCTTTGTCAGGATACCCTCTGACAAGATTATTCTTCACCAATTTGTTAATGGTTTTTGATATTAATATGGCTTAATCTCCTGTGCCAGAGAGCTGATTCATCAACTGAGGCTTTTGATAAAAAGCAGGAGACGCTCTCAGATGGAGTGACCTCATTCATGTCCAATACATAGAGATTTTCTTTTCTCTGGGCCGTCAGTAGAATGCTTTCCGGAGGAGGTGTGGATAAGCCTGGAGGTAGTACAAAGCATTCTTTATCTGTGAAGAGCATCTAATGCTTTTGATCACAGACCTGGGAAACACTCATGAGATTGAAGTCCAATTCTTTGACATAGTTGACCTTATCAATGCTCATTCTTTCGTTGGACACAGTTCCTTGTCCAGTAATGGATCCTCCTTTTGAATCACTTCCGAAGGCAACATATCCTCCATTGAAGTGTCTGAAATTTGAGAGGATGGATCTGTTGCCTGTCATGTGCCTAGAACAACCACTATCTACCACCCAAGTGTTATTCTTGTGACCTGGCTGTCCCTGCACATGATAGATTTCTAATTAGTAGGAGGAACCCAAGAGTCTGCAGACTTGAAAAAGATGGCTGTTAGTTTATCCTTTTCAGTATGTTTGCAGTCAAAGGAACCAATGACAATGCTTGGAGATGGTTTGGCTTTCCATTGCTTTGTTGGTGATTTTTTAGTTTTCTTCGCATTGTCATCAGCAGATTTTTTTATTGATGTTTCTGGCTTGTCAATAGTAGATCCTGCTGCTGATGGCTTTGTTGAAGTGTCAGCATTCTTTGCCTTGGATTTTGCCTTAGCCGTAGTGGACGCTCTTGCTGCTGATGGCTTTGCCTGATGAGCAGCAGTTTTTGATTTTAGCTTATCAGCAGCAGTCTTGGTTGCTGCTGAATGTTGCTACTTTGTTTTGTTGGGCTTGACTTGACTAACAACCGTTGTATATTGATCCTTCAGTACTTTTTGTCTTTGAGGAGCTTGATGAAGGATTTGGTTGAAGGGGTTAAACTGACAGTTTGCAGCAAAGTGGTTTGATTTTCCACAAATGATGCACGTTTGTTGAGATTTAGGCAGCTTAACTCTTGGGGGAGATAGAGACTCCCTAAACTTGGTTGCTTTGACCTCATAGTTTCTCACCTTCTTGTTTTTGTTTGTCTTTTCAAAGGCATGCTGCTTGGAGTTTCTTTGATGTTCCAGGTAATGAAAGCAGGTGCTGGCAGTACGGTTGTATCTTCCACACACAAAGCATGATCTTGCCAGTTTGTCTCTTGCAAGGTATACATAGTCCTTTCTTTGGAACAGATCCTTGAAGTTCCATGGATGAGCTTTGTTATGTTCAAAAGTGGCTTCTTCTAGGGTCTTTTGAACATATGGAACTTTTTCTTCAGGCTTACGACATATATCAAATACCTTCCTTTTTGGGATCGGCTTTGACTGAGGGTTGGGGTCTGTAGGTCCTGATGTCTGCTCCTTCTCAATGTTTAGCCTTCTTCCATCTGGAGGAAAGCTGATCTTGATCTGTTTGAATGGTACAGGGACTGGAATAGCTGGAAGGACAGCATGAACTTCAACTCTATTCAGAGTAGCTTCAGATGGGAATGCACTGGTTTCATCATGGTCTGAGTAGGTTGACTCAGATTCCGATGAGGTAGTGCATTCTACAACGAAGGGTTCATCCGTTGAAGGATCAAGATTTCGGTTTGCAGAGTCAAGATTTGCAACATCGAAACTTGGTTCGTAGATGGCAATGTAGTCAGCAGGTGGAGGAACAGATTTGTACTGATCAGTGTTATACCCAAGTCCAGTTTTTACTTTCTCATGGACTTAAATATCTAAAAGTCTTTGTAGCTTTTTGGAGAAAAATTCATATTTTTCAACATGAACTTTCTGTTATGCCAGTTCAGCTCTGGTAGCTTTTAGTTTGACCAGTAGATCATCAATCTGAGTTTCCAGATTAGTTTGTTCGTGTTTTAGTGATGAAATCTCTTTCTTGAGGCAGTTAATTTTTTCTTTATAAGTATTTTCAACCTTTTTGAACTCAGATTTCATCTAATGAAACTCTTCATTTTGATCTATCAGATTTTGGTTATGCTTTCTATAACCCAGAACTTTATCAATACAGGCTTGAGAGCAGAGATGTTCAAATACCCGAGGTGGTATCTCTGTAGTGTCAGCCATAAGAGCTTGATTGTTGACAGGCAGTTCTTCATATTGGAAGCTCCAGTCGAACTCAGAAGTTCCAACAGCTGCACAAGTTGCAGTTTGAACTGGAGGAGTAGGTTGGTGTTGTTGTTGTCTGGGTTGGGCTTGGTGATCTTGTCTTGACTGAGTGGTAGCTGAATTTTCTCTTGGTGCCTTGCATTCTCTAGCAAAGTGACCCAGTAGGTTACAGTTGTAACATCTTATTTTGCTTTTATCCAAGCCAACTCTCGTGTTGGAGTTGTTACTTGGAATGGGTCTTCCGGTTCTAGAGTAGAACCTTTTTTCTCTTATAGAGAGCATGGCATATGAGTGCTGTATGTCCATTTCTTCTAAATCATCTGGATGAAAGCATTCCAGATCCTCCTTGATAAAGAACATGTTGCTTGAGTTTCCAGAGACAAAAGCAGCAGAGGTTGATGTTTGAGGAGGAGCTTCTAGGAGAAATGGTGAGCTGTTTGTTTGAGAGGTGGGAGTTTGTGGATGGGTGACAATGGGAGGATAGTAGTTGCTGGAACTAGGACTTGAGTGGTCAGAGTGGAGGGCAGAGGTGGTGGTGGATGTTGAGGCATTTTGATAGCTTGAGCTTCGTTCTTTTACCTGAATCATCTCTAGCTCATAGGTTTTGAGCATTCCAAAGAGCTCAGTCATTTGGAGAGTCTTCAGATTCTCTGTTCTTCTGATTGACACTGTGTAAAGTGTCCAGCAGCTTGGTAGAGACCTGATGAACTTTTTGAGAATATCTTCATTCTCTAGCTTAACCTTTGAGCACTGCAGCTCACCTACAAGATAGGTAAATCTGTTGTATAGAATAGTTATAGACTCACCTTCCTTCCAGACGAAGTTTTCATACTGCTGCTTCAGTATGTCTCTTCTGTTTTCCTTGACTTCTTCAGAGCCAGCACACATCTTTTCAAGAGCCAACCAGAGCTCTTTAGCAGTTTTGTGACTTCTGAAGTTGTGAAAAACTTCATTTGGAAGGCACATTTGGATAGCTCCTAGTGCCTTGAAGTCCACCTCCATCCTTTTTATATCCTCTTCTGAGTATTTGGAGGGACCCTTTGGAACTGATGGTCCTCCAGAGTCAGCAGATGCCACCAGGGGAGTGTAGGGTCCATCCCTGATGGATTTCCACATTCCGTACTCTTGATAGCAGAAGAAGCTTTCCATGCGATTTTTCCACATGTCGTAGTCTTCCCTAGATACCAACCTTGGTGGTCGGTTGATGCTGCCAATGTCTTCAAACGCATTGCTTTGTGCCATCTTTGTTTTTGGTGACTTAATGAAAGAGAGGGTTTAGAATAGAACCAGAAGTGATTAAACAAGTGTGAGTTTGTTTAATCTGAGCCAAAGCTCTAATACCACTTGTAGGATCGTGAAATTACAAGATGGTTATGTTCTTAGTTGAGATTGGCGGAAACAATAACAACTACACAATTACAATCGAGTACACAGAAAGAATACTGATAAGAACACTTTTGTATTAATCTTTTGTGAATAAACGATTACAAATGAAAAACTCTAATTCGAAAGCACACTTACAATGAAGTGTTTACTCGGTATTTATACTAACTTAGAATCAAAACAGACCCTTGATTCTAAGGATCAGATCGAACACAGACCGTTGATCTCTTATACAAAAACTAACAATACACGTTAAAGCTAAACTAGCTAACTTTATTGAAGCGTCTTCTTTATGCATCATTGCTTGCATGCTCACGTAGGTGGCTATGTCGGCTTTCATGTTCGGCCACCAATACAAAACCTTGAGATCGTGATACATCTTGTCGGATCCCGGATGGATAGAGTATCGGGATTTGTGAACTTCATCCATGACTAGATCTCTTAGGTTTCCATATACTGGTATCCATATTCGTTCTGCTAAGTAGCGAATACCATCTTCTTTAACCTCAAGTTGTTTCTCCATACCACGAGTGGATTCCAATGATAAGTTCTCCTCTTTTAGGGCTTCGAGTTGGGCATTGCGGATTTGTTCGGCTAATCCTGTATGAATAGTGAGTTGTAATGCTCTAACCCGTCGGGGTTTGGTTTCTTTTCTGCTTAGGGCATCGGCCACCACATTAGCTTTGCCCGGATGGTACTTTATTGCACAATCATAATCCTTTAATAGCTCGATCCAACGACGTTGACGCATGTTCAACTCTTTCTGCTCAAAAATATGTTGAAGACTCTTGTGATCGGTGTAGATGGTGCACTTGGTACCGTACAAGTAATGTCTCCATATCTTGATTGCAAACACCACGGCTCCTAACTCCAAATCGTGAGTCGTGTAATTCTTTTCGTGGATTTTTAACTGTCGAGAAGCGTATGCGATAACCTTGTCGCGTTGCATCAACACACAGCCGAGACCTTGGATAGAGGCATCGCAATACACCACGAAGTCATCCGTTCCCTCTGGTAGAGACAGGATAGGTGCGGTACATAGTTTCTGCTTCAGTAGTTGGAATTCCGATTCTTGAGCCTCGCTCCAATTATAGGGTTTATCTTTTTGGGTTAAGGCGGTGAGAGGTTGGGCAATCTTTGAGAATCCCTCGATAAAGCGACGGTAGTATCCGGCCAATCCTAGGAATTGCCGAACTTCGGTTGGAGTTGTGGGTGCTGCCCAATTCTTGATAGCTTCCATTTTGGCTGGATCGACATGTATTCCTTTCTCATTGATCACATGTCCTAGAAATTGAACCTCGCGAATCCAAAAATCGACATGTTTCAGTAACTCAAGGATCAAACGCAGATGCTCCTCATACTCTTCTCGACTCTTAGAGTATATGAGGATATCTTCAATGAAGACAATGACGAATTTGTCAAGGTAAGGTTTACACACACGGTTCATGAGGTCCATGAACACCGTGGGTGCGTTGGTTAATCCAAATGGCATGACCAAAAATTCGAAATGGCCGTACCGGGTTCTGAATGCAGTCTTGGATATATCTTCATCTCGAACTCTCAGCTGATGATATCCAGATCTTAAGTCGATTTTCGAGTAGAAACTTGACCCTTGAAGTTGGTCGAATAGATCGATAATGCGGGGTAGTGGGCAGCGGTTCTTGACTGTTACTTTGTTCAACTCTCGGTAATCAATGCACATGCGAAAAGTTCCATCTTTCTTTTTAACAAATAGGACTGGAGCTCCCCATGGCGATGAGCTCGGTCGGATGAAACCTTTATCCAACAACTCTTGCAGTTGTGTGGATAGCTCCTGCAACTCGCTTGGTGCCAGTCTATAGGGTGCTCGAGCAATAGGCCCTGCTCCGGGTGTTAGGTCAATATGAAATTCGACCTGACGATGGGGTGGAAGACCAGGTAGGTCTTCAGGAAATACTTCTTGGAATTTGCGAACGATATGGATATCTTCTAACTTTTTCTCCTCAGTGAACTTGTCAGCGACAAGGGCTAGAATTGCGGTATGACCCTTACGCAGACACTTCTAAGCGTTCATGAAAGATATGATGGCCATGACTGCACCACTTCTTTCACCCTGAACGGATAGGATCTCTCCACTAGGAAGGGGTATACGAACGATCTTCTCACTACAGATGATCTCAGCTTGGTTTTTAAACAACCAATCCATGTCCACAATTATGTCAAAACTTCCAAGTGTAACTGGCATGAGATCGATGTCGAGTTTGTGACCAGAAAGTTCTAACTGACATCCCTTGAGAATGTGGGTTGCCTCGATTACTTTACCGTCTGCTATCTCTACGGTATAATGGTGTTCTAATGAAGTTGGGTTTATTTCTAACTGACTACTAAGTTCTCTAAATATAAAACTTCTATCAGCGCCAGTATAAAAAAGTACAGAAGCATAATGATCGTTTAAGAGAAACATACCGTTAACCACGTTCCGATCATTCCGAGCTTCTCCCGATCCAATCACAAATGCTTGGCCCTTTGCACCATTTCCGTTGTTATTACCATTTCCACCCTGGTGGTTATTACCATTTCCATTACCGCCCTAATGATTGTTGCCATTTCCATTCCCGTTTCCGTTTCTCCTCAACTGCGGGCAATTTTTCTTGAAATGCCCTTCTTTACCACACTCAAAACAGACTTTGGGTGTGTCTCCAGGTGGTGTCTGTTTGTTCTGCAGATCTACTCTACAGTCTTTGGCCAAATGACCCATCTTTCCACACCGGTGGCAACGGTACCGGTCACACGCTCCATGATGGTGGAAGTTACATTTGTTGTACTTCGGGTACTTGCCAACATATGAACCCTGATTCTGTTGAGAAGAGGTAGACTGATTGTTGTTCTTTGACGGTTCAAGCTTACGTTGCTGTTGTTGCTGTTGCTGAGAAGGTGGGTTTGACTGGAAGGTTTTGGGGGATGAACTGTCAAACTTCCGCTTGTTGTCAGTTGTCTTTGATGACGCACCTCTAGGGGGTAGGGTGCCCTGAGCGACTGCCTGGTCGGTTAGCCTGTGAGCCAACCTGATTGCTTGTTGGATTGTAGTGGGATTAGAAGATGTCACCATGCTCTGAATCTGCGAGACCAAACCATCAATGAATTTCTCGATCCTCTTATAGGGAGATGTTACCATTTGCGGACACAAGTTCGCCAGTTCATGTGAACGAGTAGTGTAGGCTTCAATTTCAGATCCCTCCATCTTGAGGTTCCAGAACTCGCCCTCAAGTTTCTGTACTTCATCGCAGGGACAGTACTCCTCCCGCAGCATAGTCTTAAATTCGTCCCATGGCAATGCATTTGCCATCTCAAGAGTTAGCATTTGCACCTGGGAGTTCCACCAAGTAAGGGCCGGACCCTCAAGTGTGCCAGATGCATACTTCACCTGATTGTTCGGCGGACAATTTCACATTGCAAAGGCGGATTCAGATTTAGATGGGAACAACCCTGCCCATCAAGGTTCAAAAGAAAAGACATAAATAAGTAACGAAAATAAGATATCAAATGCCACTTCCAGCTGATGTAACATCGGATGCTGCATCATCGTCCTCATCCTGGTCTCCTTTAGGTGCATCCTCTGGTGCAACTCCTGCTGCTTCAGCAGCTGCAAGTCGAGCCTCCAATTGCTCGATCCTAGTGTGGAGTATATCTAGGTTCCACTCTGCAGTGTTCAGGCGGTCTTCCATATCCACACATCCATTTGCCAAATTCTCATGGACTTTATCAGTGAGTGCCAAATCTGAAGTTAGTTTGTCAATTTTCTGATTCATCAGAATCTTTCGCTCTAATATACAAGAAATCTCCCCTGCTGCATCTCTCATGTTCCGGATCTCCCGGTCCATCCTAGCTACAAATACAGTAAACACCTACTCAAAGGGGTACTGTAATGGTGGCAAAGCTCGCACAGAAGATGATGAAGAAGCAATGTAAGCAGTGAGTGGAGGTGGGACTTCCTCCTCGCGGATCCAGTTCCTGATCCTATCGGGATACCAATCCCAGTCCTGCGTGTTACCTCTGACACGCACATGAATAGGCTCGTCATACCCTATAGTGGTATTGATCGGGTTGAGTCGACGTCTCCTCGACTCTGGCAAAGGTACGGTAGGAACATCGTGCTCCTGAATGACCTGGGATGCGGGTGAATTAGGCGGGGTCGACATTTCCTGTAACGGGATGAGTGAGTGCCATGTATGAGTGTAAGTGCTGTGTAACTAATGCATGTGTGTGGTTATAGTCTAGTATGCATTTCCTAGTTCTCTATGAACCTGGCTCTGATACCAATCTGTCACACCCCCAAAATCCACAAACGGAGTTTTACCGTTAGGAGCGTGACATACCAGGATCTCAGTCATTAGTTACTTTGAACGACTCTATATGAGTTTAAGAAAACCACTAATATTGCTCATAGTCACGATGCAACACTTGTAATGAAAACACTGATTTAATGTAAGACTGCGGAAGCGAAAAGTTAAATGAAAAACATGCGCCAAAACAGTCGCGCCAAAAGTAAATAATTCAACAATAAATAAAATAAATAGTTCTTGAGTTTGAAAATGATGGACTTCGAATGCATGCATGCCTTAGCTTGTGCTTGTACCTTAATGACCTGAGAAAACATGTCAACACTAGGTTGGTGAGTTCACAGGTTTCAATGTTTGTAAAGAATACTAGATAAAACCATTTACAATTTATATCATAGGTAGCTAACCTAATTACATGTTACTAAAGCGTTTCGACACCGAAGCTGACTGTTTATGTTTGAACTTGCCTCCTACCATGACTATCATGATCAATGGTAAATGTTTAGGTCAATGTTACACCCGTTCGACTACCTGTCGTGTTAGCGCGACTAACGCGGGTGGGGCTTCTCAATGCCCAGTAGTACTACTCAAGATTACCTCGCTATCCCATATATTAAACGGTTCGATAAGTAAGGACTTGCATGATATGTTTGCGTTTAGTACAACAAGTGATATAATCGAAATGTAAAATTTAAATGTTCGTACCCATGTTTTCTCCCCCAAGTTTAAATCATAAGAAAAGGGGCTGTGAAACTCACCTGATAAGTGAGTTGTGATTCTGAGTAATGAAACGTGTAGTAAAGTCCAAGATGTAAGACCCGACTCAAACGTGTCCTAAATTATTTAAGATAATCAAGGTCTAACCAATGCATTCTAATGTATGATGAACCAAAGCCAATTTTACCCAATTAACCTAATGTAAACAAGTACTTCGTTTTCAAAATATTTGACTCGACGACCCGTTGGTGACGCGTTTCAATTGTAAGTGTATATTTATTCTAAAAATAAATATAAATAATATTTTAAGTCACTTATGATCTCGAATTCCATCACAAATATATTTATATCAAGAAAATATATAATTTGTATATTTTAACCCCAAATTATCAGTTTTGATCCAAATAACTCCTACGGTTTATAAAGTTTCAATTTTTAGCATTTAGAGTGACACCATTTCAAAACCAACATTAACACTAAATTTGTACACACTAGGTCCAAAAAATAGACCAATAATAACAACTCAAAATTGATAATAATCAATCCACGCATTCGGGTCATTAAACTGATTTATCATATTGTACCATCTATTTTAACAAAATATAATATATTTATAAACCTTATGAAAAGTATGATAAATTTAACATTTTTAGAAATTTTTGTTTGAATATTTCATTTGGGTGTAATGGGTGTTCATCACCACTACAATAGAACATAAAAAGTAAAAAATTTTATTAAATTAAATAATCATACTTGCTAGTAGAGATGGAGACTTGAGTATGTAGATTACGAATTCACCTCGCAAGGACCTCGGATCAATTTGAGGTGGCTTGAAATCAAATGAAAAGCTCCTTGGTTTGGCCTAGAGGGTTACGAGAATTTGACAGAAGGTTCCTGATGGTTTCGTAAATTATGAGGGAGAAAGGGAGGGCTTGAGACTTAGTAGGAAATAATGAGATTAACATGGAATTTGAAATTCAACAAATGAGATTAACATGGAATTTAAAATACAAATGTTGGTTGTTGGATGTGTTTTCACGAGACTGAGGGGATGGGGAGGATAGGACTAGAATTTTCAAAAATTAAAGTGTTTAGGGTGGGAGTTAATAAGAAATTTTTATAAAACTCTAATATTTATAAAAATATTAAGTACGATTAATACACGATAAACACGTACGAGAACAATAATATTCACATAATTCACGTATCACATAAAATTCACATAATTTATATTCAATATAAATTATTAAATATTTTTAATATTTATCTTAATTAATCACCAACGTTCCGGGTTAGACTCTAGTGCGATTCGCCGTGTGTGAACTAACTGACACATTTAATTAACTTAATTAAATGTCATGCACGTGTGACTAACTGAGATAACTGAGTTTGCAATGAATAATGTTTGAACTAACGAGGTTTGAGTTAACGGAGTTAACCTAAAATTGCCGTTTGTCACATAAATTGGTAAAATTAAAAACCACTTAAAAAAGCAGGTCAGACGGGTATACCGGGCAATCGGGTTAAAGAACACCCAAAGTGTTTTCAAATACTTAGAATCTTGTAAATCCCTTACCAAAAAGCAATAGATTAATACACGCCACGTCAACCAGTCACGCCCGATGATCACAAGACCATTACACATATCCTCATGTGCCCCTTACTTCAATAACTTAAGAACAAGACAAATAAAAAGAAATTGAGAATTTGACATACACGAAAGGGATAATTTCCTATATGATGTAAAAATAATTAGATTTTGGGTTATGATAGTTAACATGTAGAATTGACAAGTCTTGTTTGAATTGATATGTTTAACCTAGTTTAATTAAAGATGTCGATCTGTTACATGTTAACTTATCAACCCGTTTGGGTTGACATGTTTAACACATTTAATTAAATAGGTTGATCCGTCGGCCTTTTAAATTACAAGTCGACCTACCAACCCGTTTACAACTAGTTAACCCAATTAGTATAATCTACCGGCCCGATTAACACATTTACAACTTCATTACTATTTGTAACCCATGTTGAGACTTTTAGATAATTGGGTTTAAAGGAGTAGTGTTCGTGTTACATGATTTTTAGAGTGTCTAGGTTAAGATTGATATTTTCGACATGAATATAAATACAGGTTGTGTTCTGTTTAAACAATTCAACTCACCAGCCCCACAACCCAAAACTCATCAACCCGGCATAATTAATACCCCTAAATTACACATGTGCCATCATTTAACAAACTAAAAATATTTTCGTAACCATGAGAAACTTTAACCTTTTTATATATACGTATAAAATAGCACATGTGGAAGCTATTTAGCTATGTAGACAACTTTTTGTTGATGTGAAACACCACTTCAACAATTTTAACCGTTTTAAATACAGACTAGGTTTATTCCCGTCGGGCGCTGCGGCGGGAGACTCTTGTTTCTTTGCTTGGGTATCGTCCGTTATTTTCGTTACAGTCATTATAATATTAAGTTGAGCATATTTAAAACAAATAATAGCAAAACACAAAAAAAAAAACAGTTTATGAGAGACTACTTGATAACCAATTTTTTTCTTATGGGCTAACCTATATTTATAATCTTGCATCATGTATCATCGTTGTCTTTAAAAAAGCTCCCTTTAGAAGCATCCAAGGTTATGCATATACAAAAGCTTGAGTCGTTTTCTTGCTGAGGTGATCAAACCGGGTGCCTAGCCCTTTTTGTTTCACTGATCTGATCACGCGCTTGAATAAAGAGACACTTTGAGAATGCACCTTGATGTGAGCCACTTCAAAAGAAAGTACAAGGAGCTTACAAAAAAAAATAAAGCAATAAAAACAAAAAAAAAACACACTTACAAAAGCCTGCATACAAAAAGCCTATGAAGTAAGTTTGAAGACCAATAAAGCATAGCAAAACCAGAGGTTAATAAACCTACAGTGACAGGCAAAAATGCAGAAAACAATTAGTTAATATAGGAGTTCCAAACAGCCTAGAGAAGAAGCTTAGGCAATAGAAAGACGCAAATGAAAATAGAACTAATTAACCAGAAAACAATCAGTTAATAATAGGAGACCCTTATATATTTGGTTCCACCCAACAACCTAACCAGAAAAATCATTAAATTATTGACAGAATCACTTATATATATATATATACACATAAATTTGAAATAAAAAATGAAAATAGAACTCCTTACATTCCCATTATCATATCACGGATACGAATTGACAATTGCTGAAAGATTTAGTGCACCGATTGAGTATCTTGTTACAGTGACAGGAACAACTGCATCAGTATCACTACTTCATACATTTCTACCAACTTATCGTCATTCTAACTGATATATGTTAATTATGGTTATGTAAGCAAACTCTGATGTATTATAATGTCAAAAAATGTAAAGCAAACAGATGAAGTACATGAAATTATACCTAAATATCCATACCTGTAAACCAGCAGCTATGAGTTCCTTGTAGATGGGAAGCACTGACAGTGGGAAGTCTGTCCAATACCCACTAATTTTGAGGTTCCTTGTGAGCTCTTACTTGCGAAGGTCGAGTCTAATCACTACTTTACCCGATAATTACACTATCTTCCCGCGGTAGACTAGCATTTGGGTTGTATCGTCCTGATATGTAAACTCATGAGTTGACTATCATACTCTCAAAGTATGTAAGCCATATGAAGTCCCATATTTGTTTGTAATATTCACATTCCGTCTAGGTGAGGAATGAACAGTGAGACTGTGTACATGGTCTCATAGAATTAGTGTTTTCCCAAAATGGGTTATAGGTTTGTCAACCTATTAAGTTGGCAGAAAGGGTTTGGGAGCTTTACAATGGCAAACTATTATTCATTCAGTGTGTCTGCACCCTCCTGGCGTTCGAATGGTACTTTGGTGACTTACCATTACTTACTCCACTCATACAGGTTATAACCTCAAAATCCTTAGCACAAGGATAAAGTTGAGGTAATGAGTGTTAAACATCGAAGTTTTTGGTACTCATACTGAGCTTGCGTTAAGAGGTCGATTCTTAACAATAGATGCCCTAGGGCTTCCTAATCATAACAATCTGGAAGTGAAAGATGTGATCACGCCTCTCCTCTAGGCTGAAATCTGGGACCCATCCAACAAGATGATTCTTAAGGAAGTGCGGGTACAAAAGTGTACTAAATTATCCTTCTCAAATCTTTGTGGACAGTGGCCTGTTGTGAACAGTTGATGCTTACGTCCCTTATTTATAACATGAACTAATGAGATTAGCAAGAAATTCTGCACTTGGGACTCTTTTTGGAGTTTTGTATGCCGTTTCTCTGTTGGTGCGAAAATAGTCATTAGTCCACCCTTAGGTCTCTTTCGCATTTGCTTGAGCAACATCCCTGACTTATTCACCTCCAGTGAGAATAGTCGGACTTAAAGGTGTACTGAATATCAATGGTTGCGAGAGCAACCCTGTTTGACCAATATTCTGAAATGTCAAAATACCTACTTGTCTCATGTCGATCTTCCTCAATACCCCATAGGTGATGTGTATGTGGGTCGGAATAACTTTCTGCCCAGTACAACAGTTAGTGCATAGCACTCCTAACATAAGTTTTCAAGTAATTGTGAGACTGAACTATATGATGGATCCTGAGATTATGCTATAATCTCCCACAATAATTGTGAAATTATTGTAAGTTTTGGTTGTGGTAACGCTCAATTTGAAGCCTTCTTGACAAGTAGAATCTCAAAGAATAAATGTGCGAAATCCTTCGTCGTTCAGGATTCAATAAGGATTGGTTGGATTCAATTTGAATTTCTCCTGTTCCTTCCGAACTGGGAGAATGCTTTGTGGATGTCTAATTGAGAAGTCCGATTTGTTAAGATCCAATCCTAAATCAAGTGGCTGAGAACATGGGTTGATCATTAGCTTAGACAGCAAGACTCACTAAAGTTCCCATGCACTGCAAATTATGATTACGTGTGCACCCGTAATGATAATTTATTTTACATGATCCCTATAGTGTTTCTTCTATCCTAAGCTTCTAATCAAAGAGGATTTGAAGTGTTCATTAGATTGCGTTTGCAAATTTGTGCAGGAGTGTGTATTGTCCTATCGGATTACTCTTAATTATGTGTACCCATACTCATGAATCTGCCGAATATGGTTATTGCCGGATGAGGTTAATGGTAGAGAGGCACCACCAGTGTCTCTCAAGAATAAAATGTGTATGGAAGTCAGGCACTATGTGCAGGGTAGAGATCCTCAAATCAGTGTAGAGCGACACGTGCTCCAAGTCTGTGTGTACGTATGGATTCACATGATCCTGATGAATGTCTGGGTCTCCTAACCCGTGGAATTCTCTCCAGTTTAGTCCTGCTTATCCAACTCGGGTTCCCTCCCGTCTGGGCAATATTTTCTGCCATATCTCATGGTGAAAGTCTAGGCATCCGATTCGGCAACACATGAAGGAGAGTATTTATACTACACATATGTCCGAAAAGAAACTGCCTCCGCGATTGGAGTAGTTGTTGGTGTGGTGTAGGTATAGGTACAGGTTCTGGTACGAGTTCAGCATGTTGTGGTAACAAGATCGGTAACTTGCGATTGTTGTCGTCGTCGCCCAAGATCAGCTCGTAACTCGATCTTCTAGGGTTGTAGTGTGTTGAGTACCTATTATCCTTGACTCGTAATCCGAATAGTGACATTTCGTCGAGAAACGTTGCTAGTGTCTATTATTTCCATATTTTTGTATGTATCTAAGTGTTCATTACATGTACCATTTAATTGTATTATGTATTAGTGTAGCTAAAGATACCCTAGTGTAACTCCATACACTAATAGTCTACACAAGTTGTTCGGCAGCGGTTGGAATCCCTATACTCAAGTCTCGGGTGTTCTTAGTGTGATGCAAGTCTTAGAAATCTTGGTCCCTAAATAAGTCCGGTTAGAGCCTAGGTGTCACTAAAGAAACCCAATTCGCTAAAACCATTGCTCTGATACCAATCTGTCACACCCCCAAATTTATTTACTTAATAAATAAATACAGGTTGCAACGATTGGTTCATTACACGATAGCGGAAGCTGTAATAGTGATTTCTAAGACTTGATTACATTTACATTTACTAAGTCTAAATAAATACAATAATCTAAGTTCCTCTAGATCAAATGTCGACTTGAGACTTGATAATCTATGCTCGTTCGGCTACTAGGAATTGTTCTAACATAGCTAGTCTATTCCAACCGCGCCATTGCTATGGGTTACCTGAGAAACATACTTGAAAGTGTCAACACAAAGGTTGGTGAGTTCACATAGTTTGTTATCTTAGTGCAGTTAGTTTTCCCCGAAAACATATACATAACTTAACTGTCATAAAAATAAGCAGTTTTCCCCGAAAACGTATACATGAATTTACTGTCATAAAATAGGTAGTTTTCCCACGAAAACATGTACATGACATTACCGTCGTAAAATAAGTAGTTTTCACCGAAAACCTATACATGACTTACCCGTCATAAAAATAAGTAGTTTTCCCCGAAAACATATACATGACTTAACCGTCATAAAAATAAGTAGTTTTCCCCCGAAAACATGTACATGACATTAGCGTCATAAAATAAATAGTTTTCGCCAAAAACATATACATGACTAACCGTCATAAATTAGGTAGTTCTACCCGAAAACATGCCCATGACTTTACCGTCATGAAATAAGTACAAATAGTTTGAAACCCATATGATAAACAAGCAAGTGTTATTGGCAATTACGTTTCTCATATATACATATATACACTTAACAATTTGTCCATGTTAACAAAGCATACTTACACTTGTACACACACACGCATATATATATATATATATATATATCATGATTTTCACATATATATTGACAATTTCATGTTAACAACTACAACTATATATATATATATATGTATATATTGATTTTTATCCATATACATATGTATATTTACTACTCTTTCCAAGTTGACAACAATAATGATATTCATATATATATATATATATATATATATATATACACACACATATATATACACCTTGATTCTTGTTCATGCAAATGTACACTTTATCATCTCCAAATAAACTTTAAACTTACTCACATATACACATATGGTCCACGGTTATATATATATATATATATATATATATATATATATATATATGTATGTATATATGTATATATTTCACTTTTCAATAAGTATTAATCACCTCTTTAGTTTATTAACCATGCTTTTAACTCAATACCTACATTTTATCCTTATATGATTAAACAATCAACATATACACACATGTATGCTACATTTTTGGCCCCTTTATATATATATTCATACAAAACAATAGCTTTTACTTAATAATGTTAACCTCTTTAAAAACTCATCAACTCTTTAAATCCTTTTGTTTTTTATGGTGAACAACAAGCTTAAACAAGAAAAGTAAATGAAACTAAAGATTAGGGGTCGGTTTTTCATACCGCTAGTCTAGCTAGGGAAGAATCAGATGTAGAAGGTGTTGGTGACTTGATTCTTCTAGTGAAAGTTCTCCTAATTCTCCAAGAAATCTTACAATCTCCAAATCTCTAGCTAATCATCTCAAAGGACTTGTTCTTGATCTCTTTTTTTTTGAAAGAGTAAAGTGCAAGTGTGTATGTGTGTGTCGTATATATGGAGAAAAAGAGATGTAGTTTGAGTGTTGCACTCAACAAAAATAATTGCAAGGGATTGTTAAGTTGATAGACATTGACTCTTGCTTGCACTTCTAGTTGATGGAGTATGGTCTTATGACAACAATGATTGAGATGAGTTGGTGAAGCAAGATAAGTGGGTGGCCCCACTTGTGTTTGGCAGAAATGGGTTAAGGGGTGGGGGTTGGGTCTTGTTCCAACTTTTAGTCTCAATCTAACTATTAGTTGTGCTGTTTTTTAGGTGGTGCAAACCCGCTAGGTGATCTCGTGATATAAAACCTGGTGTAGAACTTTAAAGATAAAAAATCATATATATTTTGTGCATCTTGACTAGTTTTTATAGTTTACTAGTTAAACCCGACATAGTTATTATTTTAACTATAACATATATGTATACACATAATAATAACTTAAGACCATGTAATACACATTTTATATCCCTCTTAAAAGTCTTAGTCACCAATATTTATGTTTTTACATTAAAGCGTGTCTCTAGACTTTGGTGGAATAAAATTTTTGTTAATCACCAATGAGCGTACCTTGCGGGTTATAATTGTTTTTTTATTAGTAATTCTAAAATTTACTAACATATAGCGTGTGTTCCTTTGCTAAACCCCTTGACAATACTTTGTCAAACAATAAGCCAGGAAATATAAAATATGAACGTGAAATTATGACCATGGGTATTGACCTGAAATACAGGGTGTTACAGTTAACTTTTTAACAACTTTGTTACAGTTTTTTTTAAATAGTTTTTGTATACTGTACAAATTGTTAAATCACTTATGTACATTATTATTAATTTTTTTAAACTCTTTACTTTCTTAGACGTTTTTGCTTTTGTTGTCTAATTTTTTACGGTTAACTTTTTAACAACTTTGTTACGGGGTTTTTTAAATAGTTTTTGTAACTGTACTAACTATTTCGCTGGAACGTGGGTTTGCGTAAAGGTTTTACTTTGATTTATTTAACCGTTTAACTTTCCTCTTTTTTTTTTTTAAGTCCAAAGTCGTTTAGCATGCGTTGTTTCATGTGTCGTAGTGCGTGACGACCGCAACGCGCCAAGTAAATGACTAGTTAAATACATGGATGCGAACATGAGTAACACTAAATTTGAGAAAAATAAAAAATGCATAAAAACATATCTTATGTCATAAAAACATATTTTAAAAGTGTATATATTGAAGTTAAACTTTATAAAAATAGAAAAATTCATTTAATGTGTTATAAATGCAAATATTAAAACATTAAAAACATATTGGCATGCATCAAATTGTTAACAATTAAAATGGTAAAAAGTGTAAAACTGATAAATGTATTCATTTTAAATTCATGAAGAGTGGTATATATCATGAATCGTATAACATTGATCCACTTTTATTTTCTATTTTTATAAATTTCATATTCCAACAAAAAATTAATGTATTCCGAAAGAATACAAAAAGCTAAAAATAGATGAAAATGGAAGGTAAATCAAAAAATTGGTTTGGTGTGGTGTATTTGTGGTTTACGCTCTAGCAAGCCGCGCGGATTCAGAACTCTTTAATGCAGTTTTTAACTTGCATTTTAATTTATAACCATACGTTCTTCTCGCACAGGGTGTATTTTTATAAACATTTTGCCTTTATTTTATAAGCTTTCGAACACGTTGATTTCTTTTGAGGACGCTAATTTATTTCACGGTTTAACATGCTATAACACACATGGGTAAAAGTTAGTATTATCGTCCAGAGACCACCGAAACTTATGAGGTCTCCTTCTAGTTATATTAAGTTCACCATCTTTTAGATTATAACATAAATATCATATCCATATACAAAGATTCACATTATAAAAGTTTAAAATATAGAAAAGAAGTTGATATAATAACTTTATATATTTATTGAATATATTATTTTAAATTTTTTGGATTATATATATGAAATCACCACAACAGTCTGCGAGGCAGAAACAGTGAGCTCCAGAGAGACGAAGAACAGAGCTCGAGAACCGAAGGTGAGATTTTCGCCATTAATTTTCACTTTTTGACGTTCAAATTCTCTGATTTGCTTTCTTATTTGCCTGATTTCGTTCCTCAGTGTAAATTTGTTCTTTCAAAACAATCTGTTGCTCAAATTTAGGTTTTTATTTGGCTCAAAAGTTGTAGTTTGTTTGAATCGAATGCGTAAAGTGAAGAAATCGTCGCAGTTTTTTTAAACCTGATTAATCAGTTGTTACGACTTCATGTATGTTGATGACTGTATAATCCGCAATTAGATCTAGTTATATCTGTTTGAAATTTGGTATATTAGGCAATTAGATTAGCTATCTGTTTGAAATTTGGTATTTTAGGCAATTAGATTTATATATGCGTTTTGCTTGAATTTCTAGTTTATTGTTACTGACTTTTAATGAGTGTTTGTTTATTAATTAGTATCAATACCAATGGAATTCAAAATAAGTCTGCATATAAGTTGTTTTCAGGGAGTAATTGCTTTTTTGCTTGCTAATACTTAGGGAAGGTTGTAAAATTAGGGTTTCTACTTTGTTTGGGTATTTAATTGATTTGGTTATATTAATAACTTTATTTACTAAAATTGGAACTTAATATATATATATTTTTTATTTTTTTTAACAGCTCTTAGTATTTTTTGATGACAGACTGAAATAGATGGGTTGTGTTACTTTTTGTAATATGAGGGAACATTAGCTGAATGTAAGGACATTCTGAAACAATGAATTTGCTTAGTAAATATGGATCATGGTTCCTTTTTGGTGTCCAGGTATTCTTTAGTGGGATACATGATTGAAATAAGTCATTAGTATGATACAAAGCTAACTGGACTTTTGATATTTTTATCGGAAATGTATGGGTGAGAATAAGGACTTTTAAAAGGATTGATTTTGAATTTTAGGTTGAGAAGTTTGTGCACTATCACCGTTTTAGGTGTTCTAATATGTTCTGAATTTGGTAAACTGCATACGTACGTGATTGTTAATGTAAAGAAGATACCGAAAAATGTTTGAGAAAGGTCCAATGATATGATATGCTTTTGGGACACTTTCCGGTAAGACTAAGAGATTGGAGGTCAAAATTACATGGAGAAAAAGATAAGCAGTAATGGGTTTTGAGCACCTAGGTGACGTGAATGAAAACTGAAATTGTCCTGTTGTCTTGTACTTACAAGAATCATGTTCCTACAGTGCTGCTTGTGTTCCGGTCTTCTTTTTATTTTGTCATATTTTTAAGGTTTATCGTAACAAGTTGGGCATGATTAACATCGATGCTCCAACTTGAGGAGGGGTTTTAAATATTAGATTACTAGGTTATATACCCATATATTACATGGGGTTGTTAATTAGAAAAATAAAAGTACAATAAATATTTTTTTTTCCTTAGTTAAGTAATATAATTCAAATTTTATTTTACTTTTTCTGAAAGAGAAAAATTAACATAATTAGATTTTAAAATTCAAACTTACTTAAAATAGGAAAAATAAAAAAAATTAATGAGAAGAAATATGATAATGACACATGGCATTTCTTGGAATCGTTTATTAGAATAAGGATTAGTATTAGGGTTTACTTATGTTTAGCCCATGGGCCCAAGTTAGGTTAGTTCAGGGTTTGTTTTTGAGTTGTTTCCTATATATTGAGGAATCTCCCTCCAGTCTAAATACACAATTCATTCCAATGTAGTTTATTATCTTTTACATGCTATTACTATGAAGATTATTTTTAAGGCTGGTTGTGAAGCTTGAGAAAACTAAAATATTATGTTCTGTATGTGATTAATAATTAAAAAAAACTGAATACATAGACATCGAAAACCGGTTGCAGTTGCCATCTAATTCCTGAACCATTCTAATCTAAGTACATCTCAAACTAATAATTAGATCATAAAACTAATACTAATAATTCTCTAAGACAACAAGATAACGACAAAACCATAACGTTTGGAAACTAAACTCCATCACTGATATATTCTCCATAGGAAGTAAAACTGAAATTGTGCTGATGAAGATTTATCAAAGTGGATATATACCAAGAATTTATAAGAACTATAGTCTTCGTTAGAACTTAGATTTTGTCATACATGTTAATTTTCCATTCTGTTATTATTTCTTCTTGACATCACACATCATGGTAATCCTTACAATCTTGGATTCTGGAATGTGTGATGCTATTAGGTGTGTTTTTCTATATATATAGACATATATTTCCATATCACTGTTCTTCTGGAAGCTTACCGTATCTACTTACGACATTCAAAAAACATGCATTCATGCACTAAAAAAATCCATTTTGAACTATTAGTGATTTAGTGCAGCCCTAATGATTTTGCATGTGTCAATTTCCCAGGAAGCATGACCGGGACCCATGAGACAAAGTCAGTGGAACCAATGCCACCAGTTAATTTGAGTGGTACAGCTAAGGATGCCAAAAACGCTCCGCCACTTGGCCTGGTTGACATAGGTGAAAGTCGACGTGCTTACATTTTTCGGGTTTCCCTACCTGGTGTCTGTAACCCTCAGTGTAAGTTCTCGTTTACCATTTTACCCCTACATTAATATGACAGTCAACTGTGTACAAACCTCCTCATGGACAAAATACTGGATATCCATTAAATACCAATGACTTAAATATGAGGAAATAGGGCGTTTTGTTATAACTCATCTTCCATTTTTGGGTTGTCAAAATCTGAGATTATGTGCTTTGATCTCAACGAACTCTGCTTAAAGAAAACCTAATCCAATTTCATATGGAGTTATAGAAGTTTTTGGATTGCAACTTTAATTTATTCAAAATGGAAAGCTAAAAAAAAGTTATAAAATGCAAGGATGCGAGATCTTTTAAGTTTTGAATTTTTGGGGTGACCTGCAAATTTAGGTTCTATAGCTTTAGAGTTGCACTTAAGCTAAATTTGGTAGTTGAGTCGCACCATAATGGCAATTTTCACCCATGCTTATAAATGGGTCGATTTGGGCTGTGTTTGAAATAGATAAAACGTGTATGGGTCAAACGGGTTAAAAGTCATCCCTGGGTATTTATAATGCTTACAACCTCCTAAATCATTTAATTCAAAGATTTATATTATTATTGTAATAATATGGTTTTGTAATCGTTGACAACTTGATGCTATTTACGAAACTGTAGAAAAAAGTGTTTTGGCGTCAACCAACGACCCGACCTGTACAAAAAATGTCCTTCTACTTGAGTCTTGTTATAGGTATTTGGATAGGGGTAGCAATTCTTGTCGGGTTCAGGTTGGTATCACCTAACCCGAACACAGCCTGTTTAGTTAATTGTGTTGAAAAATCCAACCCGTTTATCTAATAAATAGGTCATGAAAACAAGTTGGCGGGTTGAGACATAATTTATAACTTTTTTTTACTTTTGATTTTGATTATCCTCAATCCAGCCCAAACATGGCCCACATATTAAATGTTTGGAGTCTTATTTTGTGTTGTGTCAGAATTTGTCACCCCTATATTTGAAAACCCGAAGGATAAAATATACGACTAAAAAGACTTGTAATTTTTTCACGACAGGCGACGTCAAGCTGGATATACGTGTTGATGGGCAGGTTGATATCAAAGGAGTCATCCAAGACAGTGAATTTATCAAAAATCATGCTAACGAAAAATACAAGCCCAAAGTCCATCAACTATCCCCATCCAGAACCTTTAACATCTCCTTTAACTTACCGGGTCGGGTTGACCCAAGGCTGGTTGCACCCACTTTCCGGAACACCGGCATACTGGAAGTTGTGGTGATGAAACACACCATACCCTCCAAATCAACCCAGTAATCCGGGTACCCCTAGTTCCTTCTAGTTTCTTGTTCTGTTTTATTTGGGTTCACTTTTGACTCAACCCGGGTATAAAAAAGCCCGGTTTTAGATGTAGATTTAGTCGCATGTTTATGTCATCAATCCTTATGATTATGGCTATTGTGGATTTTTTGCAACTTTGACCCTGCGGTGACCATTTTGTAGTATGTGCACAAGTTTACTTGGGTTTGTCTTCTGTAGGTGTATCTTTTAAGATTATGGTAGAAGTTGTAATTTTCCATCTATGGTAGAGGTGGCGGGTCAAAACGGGTTTGGATTAAAACAAATTATTTTTAAGTACATAAAGAACGGGTCAAACCTTGTATTGTTGACCCACTAAAACTTCTCTCTCCAATTTTTTAATAACCAATGTGTTAATTATGATTACAAAACACTTTTATTACCGTAATAATCTAAACCTTCGAATTTATCTATTTAAGAGTTTGTATGCATTGAGAACATAATTTGGTTGACTTTCAACTTGTTTGACCCGTTTGATTCATTCTCCTTTTACGTACCTTTTTTGTTTAGTCTTTGAAAAAACTATTTAAGAGTTTTTAGTCGTTTTAAATAGAATTATGATTACAAAACACTTTTATTACCGTAATAATCTAAACCTTCGAATTTAACTATTTAAGAGTTTGTATGCATTGAGAACATAATTTGGTTGACTTTCAACTTGTTTGACCCGTTTGATTCATTCTCCTACTTTTTTTGTTTAGTCTTTGAAAAAACTATTTAAGAGTTTGTAGTCGTTTTAAATAGAATTTGAGTTACTTTTAACCCATTGAACCTGTTTGACCTTATTAACTTGGTTTATCTGAGATAAAACATAACTCAATAAAACATAAAAAGTCATTTCATTATGAGTAAATAGTGGATTTTATATACCCACTAACAAAAGAACTTAATTAAACAAGAAATGAAAACATTACAAGTACATGTGATAGGGATTAGTCCCAAACTGTTAAAAGTTTAGGGACGTTTTATTTTTGTTTTGTAGGGTAAGAAGCCATCATGTAAAGGCCACACATCCCTTGGGGCTTCTCTGTATTCCTCTTCATCCTTATGTATCCTTTCTCCCCCCATTTTGGTCCCCAAGAGTTCCTCACTATGACGTAATCTAGACCCTTGCGTGTTCCATATCCGACGGCTGCCACTCCATGATCCAACTCGGTCCCACAATGCCCGTCGAAAACACCCTAATCAATGGACAAGATACACAAGTCAGACAAGTTGGTTAACATGTTAAAAGGCGCTTGTATTTAAACCTGACAACGTCTGTAAATACACCGAGTTAAGAGGTTTTATGCATTAAAATTGACATTGGATGACTTTGAGCTAAAGTTTTCTATTTGGCCTTATTTAGATAAAACACAATTCAAATCAACATATTCGTAAATAAATGGGTTGTGACAGACTTACCCCACTGTAGAACTGGAAATCACGACCCGAGGCTTCAATGGCAACACTAATCGGCTGGTTCGCAAGTGCTTTCAAGAAACTAACTTCATTGTTGCGTGGTACGTCATGGTATCCGTTTATCGTCACCTTTTCGGATACGTCCTATAACAATACAAAATCTTTAGAATTTTTTAAATCCGATCGGTTTTAGATTCCATATTTTTAAAAGTTTATGAAGTTTACCTTCTTGTCATCACATGTGCCTTCACTCATGATATAAGGATACTCTTCTTCTTTACGGAGTCCACCATTTCTCATAATGTATGCAAATGCATAATCCATGAGACCTCCATTGCAGCCACTATTGAAGCTCGTGTCACAGTCGATTAATTCCTGTTCCGATAACTCGGTTAGATTTCCCGTCACAATTTGGTTTATACCTTCCACTGCAGCGACGGTTGAGAATGCCCAACAACTACCTGTACATTCATTCAAACTTCAATCACTCAACACAAACTAGATGGGCCGAGTGTGCACGTTAGGGTAACTATTAACTCGTTAAAATGGGTTCATGTTAAAACGAGTTGCAAATATCATTTTTAATAAAAACTAACGTGTACTTACCGCATTGACCTTGGTTCTTGACAGGAACGACCGCTCCTTTCTTTCTCCAATCAACTTATTTTGGTAAATCCACGAAATCTCTATAACTAAATTCTTCAACGGAGTCGTCTTTCCTCTCGGGTAGTTCGCCTTTGAGCCCCAAGAACTTGTTCTTGAACTCTTCATGACTCAAATCCGCAAACTCGTTAAGTCCAAGCCAATAGTTGTTAACTTTCTTGTTGGTCTCGTCGATATGCTTCAAGTTGTCCATAAAGATCTCGAATCTATGTAGTTTCTCATCTAGACTTTCATACAACTTACTATGTTTAACCACCCATGATTCAAAGAGGTGAATCACCTTATGAATCGAGGTTAGATCCTCGGGTGTGTACCCTAGGATTGAAAACTCGTGGGCTAAAGCCGAACATGCCAAAACCGCCATGAATAGGAAGAAGATTGAAGTTCTTTTGGAAGCCATTTTTTTATGATGTTGAAGATGTGGATGAAATTATGGAGTGTGAGTGTGGGTTTATATAGGGTTGTGTTTGATTCAAAGGCATGGTTTTGTTGCTTTGAAGTTAAGATAATTGAGTATGTGTTGTTGACAACACTTAGAAGCATAAACTTGGTAAGATTAAGTTTACTCTTATTTATATTATAACTAGTAATAATATTAATTAATAAAAATGGTAAATGGAATAGAAATGGTAGATACTTTAATACTTTTTTAGCTTTCAAATGATATATTTCAAATTAACATTTATATATAATTTTATAATGGAGACTAATGATGCCAGTCTTGTAAAAGTATACAACTTTCACCTATCAAATATAAGATGAACAATTTATAAGAATAGCAATCTAACAGAGATGCCAAATTCGACATGTTTATTTAAAAGTTGGGTTAATTAGGGTTAGTGTTTTTTTTCTAGGTTAAACTGTCACACCCTCAAAATCCACTAACGGAGTTTTACCGTTAGGAGCGTGACATATCAGGATCTCAGTCATTAGTTACTTCGAACGACTCTTTATGAGTTTAAGAAAACCACTAGTATTGCTCATAGTCACGATGCAACACTAGTAATGAAAACATTGATTTAATGTAAGACTGTGGAAGCGAAAAGTTAAATGAAAAGCATGCGCCAAAACAGTCGCGCCAAAAGTAAATAATTCAACAATAAATAAAATAAATAGTTCTTGAGTTTGAAAATGATAGACTTCGAATGCATGCATGCCTTAGCTTGTGCTTGTACCTTAATGACCGGAGAAAACATGCTAAAACATGCCAACACTAGGTTGGTGAGTTCACAGGTTTCAATGTTTGTAAAGAATACTAGATAAAACCATTTACAATTTATATCATAGGTAGCTAACCTAATTACATGTTACAAAAGCGTTTCGACACCGAAGCTGACTGTTTATGTTTGAACTTGCCTCCTACCATGACTATCATGATCAATGGTAAATGTTTAGGTCAATGTTACACCCGTTCGACTACCTGTCGTGTTAGCGCGACTAACGCGGGTGGGGCTTGTCAATGCCCAGTAGTACTACTCGAGATTAACTCGCTATCGCATATATTAAACGGTTCGATAAGTAAGGACTTGCATGATATGTTTGCGCTTAGTACAACAAGTGATATAATTGAAATGTAAAATCTAAATGTTCGTACCCATGTTTTCTCCCCCAAGTTTAAATCATAAGAAAAGGGGCCGTGAAACTCACCTGATAAATGAGTTGTGATTCTGAGTAATGAAACGTGTAGTAAAGTCCAAGATGTAAGACCCGACTCAAACGTGTCCTAAATTATTTAAGATAATCAAGGTCTAACCAATGCATTCTAATGTATGATGAACCAAAGCTAATTTCACCCAATTAACCTAATGTAAACAAGTACTTCGTTTTCAAAATATTTGACTCGACGACCCGTTGGTGACACGTTTCGATTGTAAGTGTATATTTATTCTAAAAATAAATATAAATAATATTTTAAGTCACTTATGATCTCGAATTCCATCACAAATATATTTATATCAAGAAAATATATAATTTGTATATTTTAACCCCAAATTATCAGTTTTGATCCAAATAACTCTTACGGTTTATAAAGTTTCAATTTTTAGCATTTAGAGTGACACCATTTCAAAACCAACATTAACACTAAATTTGTACACACTAGGTCCAAAAAATAGACCAATAATAACAACTCAAAATTTATAATAATCAATCCACGCATTCGGGTCATTAAACTGATTAATCATATTGTACCATCTATTTTAACAAAATATAATATATTTATAAACCTTATGAAAAGTATGATAAATTTAACATCTTTAGAAATTTTTGTTTGAATATTTCACTTGGGTGTAATGGGTGTTCATCACCACTACAACAGAACATAAAAAGTAAAAAAATTTATTAAATTAAATAATCATACTTGCTAGTAGAGATGGAGACTTGAGTATGTAGATTGCGAATTCACCTCGCAAGGACCTCGGATCAATTTGAGGTGGCTTGAAATCAAATGAAAAGCTCCTTGGTTTGGCCTAGAGGGTTACGAGAATTTGACAGAAGGTTCCTGATGGTTTCGTAAATTATGAGGGAGAAAGGGAGGGCTTGAGACTTAGTAGGAAATAATGAGATTAACATGGAATTTGAAATTCAACAAATGAGATTAACATGGAATTTAAAATACAAATGTCGGTTGTTGGATGTGTTTTCACGAGACTGAGGGGATGGGAGGATATGACTAGAATTTTCAAAAATTAAAGGGTTTAGGGAGGGAGTTAATAAGAAATTTTTATAAAACTCTAATATTTATAAAAATATTAAGTACGATTAATACACGATAAACACGTACGAGAACAATAATATTCACATAATTCACGTAAATTCACGTATCACATAAAATTCACATAATTTATATTCAATATAAATTATTAAATATTTGTAATATTTATCTTAATTAATCACCAACGTTTCGGGTTAGACTCGAGTGCGATTCGCCGTGTGTGAACTAACTGACACATTTAATTAACTTAATTAAATGCCATGCACGTGTGACTAACTGAGATAACTGAGTTTGCAATGAATAATGTTTGAACTAACGAGGTTTGAGTTAACGGAGTTAACCTAAAATTGCCGTTTGTCACATCATCCCCGTGTTGAAAGAATTTTCGTCCCGAAAATTAAACGAAGTCGGTCACGTCTGAAACAAAAAAATTTAGGTTTGTCACATCATCCCTTTGTTGAAATAAATTTCGCCTCGAAATTTAGTTAGCACCTTTCGTGTTTGCCGTTGACTGTTTTAAAAGGTGATGATACTTTTTCATCATTTGATCCTCGCGTTCCCACGTGAACTCCGGTCCACGCTTCGAGTTCCAGCGAACTCTGATAATAGGTATCTTACTGCGCTTGAGAGTCTTGACCTCTCGGTCCATGATTTCAACTGGTTCCTCAATGAAACGTAGTTGTTCATCAATTTCCAACTCCTCGAGTGGAACTACAAGTGTCTCATCTGACAGGCACTTCTTTAGGTTTGAGACATGAAAGACATTGTGCACTCCATTGAGTGTATCCGGTAGGTTCAGTTGGTATGCTACTAGACCGATCCTTTTCTCTATCTCGAATGGTCCAACGTAACGCGAGTTTAACTTTCCTCGTTTCCCGAAACGAATCACACCTTTCTATGGTGAGATCTTTAATAATACTTTGTCGCCCACTTGGAATTCTAGTGGTTTTCTACGCTTGTCTGCGTAACTCTTTTGACGGTCACGAGCTGCCGCCATACGGTTTCGGATTTGTACGATTTTCTTTGAGGTTTCATGCACAAGTTCAGGACCCGTAAGTTGACTATCTCCAACTTCAGCCCAAGAAAGTGGTGATCGACACATTCTCCCGTACAAAGCCTCGAACGGTGCTGCTTTGATGCTGGTATGATAGCTGTTATTGTAAGAGAATTCCACTAAAGGCAAGTGAGTCTCACAACTGTTTCCGAAATCGATCACACAAGCCCTTAACATGTCTTCTAGGGTTCGAATGGTACGCTCACTCTGGCCATCTGTTTGAGGATGATACGCTGTACTCATGTCCAGGCGCGTGCCTAGAGCTTTCTGTAATGATTGCCAGAAACGTGAGGTGAATCGGGCGTCTCTATCGGAAATGATGGAGATTGGCACTCCATGACGGGATACTACTTCTTTAAGATAGGGGCGAGTTAACTTTTCCATTTTATCGGTCTCTTTGATAGCAAGAAAATGAGCGGATTTGGTTAGGCGATCCACTATCACCCAGATTATGTCACATCCAGTAGGGGTTCGGGGTAATTTGGTTATGAAATCCATGGAAATCTGCTCCCATTTCCACATTGGTATTTCCGGTTGTTGAAGTAATCCGGATGGCTTTTGGTACTCCACCTTGACCTTGGAACAAGCCAGGCACTTGCTCACGTAGGTGGCTATGTCGGCCTTCATGTTCGGCCACCAATACAAAACCTTGAGATCGTGATACATCTTGTCGGATCCTGGATGGATAGAGTATCGGGATTTGTGAACTTCATCCATGACTAGATCTCTTAGGTTTCCATATACTGGTATCCATTTTCGTTCTGCTAAGTAGCAAATACCATCTGCTTTAACCTCAAGTTGTTTCTCCATACCACGAGTGGATTCCAATGATAAGTTCTCCTCTTTTAGGGCTTCGAGTTGGGCATTGCGGATTTGTTCGGGTAATCCTGTATGAATAGTGAGTTGTAATGCTCTAACCCGTCGGGGTTTGGTTTCTTTTCTGCTTAGGGCATCGGCCACCACATTAGCTTTGCCCGGATGGTACTTTATTGCACAATCATAATCCTTTAATAGCTCGATCCAACGACGTTGACGCATGTTCAACTCTTTCTGCTCAAAAATATGTTGAAGACTCTTGTGATCGGTGTAGATGGTGCACTTGGTACCGTACAAGTAATGTCTCCATATCTTGAGTTCAAACACCACGACTCCTAACTCCAAATCGTGAGTCGTGTAATTCTTTTCATGGATTTTTAACTGTCGAGAAGCGTATGCGATAACCTTGTCGCGTTGCATCAACACACAGCCGAGACCTTGGATGGAGGCATCGCAATACACCACGAAGTCATCCGTTCCCTCTGGTAGAGACAGGATAGGTGCGCTACATAGTTTCTGCTTCAGTAGCTGGAATGCCGATTCTTGAGCCTCGCTCCAATTATAGGGTTTATCTTTTTGGGTTAAGGCGGTGAGAGGTTGGGCAATCTTTGAGAATCCCTCGATAAAGCGATGGTAGTATCCGACCAATCCTAGGAATTGCCAAACTTCGGTTGGAGTTGTGGGTGCTGGCCAATTCTTGATAGCTTCCACTTTGGCTTGATCGACATGTATTCCTTTCTCATTGATCACATGTCCTAGAAATTGAACCTCGCGAATCCAAAAATCGCATTTGGAAAACATAGCGTACAGCTGCTCCTGTTTCAGTAACCCAAGGATCAAACGCAGATGCTCCTCATGCTCTTCCCGACTCTTAGAGTATATGAGGATATCGTCAATGAAGACAATGACGAATTTGTCAAGGTAAGGTTTACACACACGGTTCATGAGGTCCATGAACACCGCGGGTGCGTTGGTTAATCCAAATGGCATGACCAAAAATTCAAAATGGCCGTACCGAGTTCTGAATGCAGTCTTGGATATATCTTCATCTCGAACTCTCAGCTGATGATATCCAGATCTTAAGTCGATTTTCGAGTAGAAACTTGACCCTTGAAGTTGGTCGAATAGATCGTCAATGCGGGGTAGTGGGTAGCGGTTCTTGACTGTTACTTTGTTCAACTCTCGGTAATCAATGCACATGCGGAAAGTTCCATTTTTCTTTTTAACAAATAGGACTGGAGCTCCCCATGGCGATGAACTCGGTCGGATGAAACCTTTATCCAACAACTCTTGCAGTTGTGTGGATAGCTCCTGCAACTCGCTTGGTGCCAGTCTATAGGGTGCTCGAGCAATAGGCGCTGCTCCGGGTGTTAGGTCAATATGAAATTCGACCTGACGATGGGGTAGAAGACCAGGTAGGTCTTCAGGAAATACTTCTGGGAATTCGCGAACGATAGGGATATCTTCTAACTTTTTCTCCTCAGTGAACTTGTCAGCGACAAGGGCTAGAATTGCGGTATGACCCTTACGCAGACACTTCTGAGCGTTCATGAAAGATATGATGGCCATGACTGCACCACTTCTTTCGCCCTGAATGGATAGGATCTCTCCACTAGGAAGGGGTATACGAACGATCTTCTCACTACATATGATCTCAGCTTGGTTTTTAAACAACCAATCCATGCCCACAAATATGTCAAAACTTCCAAGTGTAACTGGCATGAGATCGATGTCGAGTTTGTGACCAGAAAGTTCTAACTGACATCCCTTGAGAATGTGGGTTGCCTCGATTACTTTACCGTCTGCTATTTCTACGGTATAATGGTGTTCTAATGAAGTTGGGTTTATTTCTAACTGACTACTAAGTTCTCTAGATATAAAACTTCTATCGGCGCCAGTATCAAAAAGTACAGAAGCATAATGATCGTTTAAGAGAAACATACCGTTAACCACGTTCCGATCATTCCGAGCTTCTCCCGATCCAATCACAAATGCTCGGCCCTTTGCACCATTTCCGTTGTTATTACCATTTCCACCCCGGTGGTTATTACCATTTCCATTACCGCCCTAATGATTGTTGCTATTTCCATTCCCGTTTCCGTTTCTCCTCAACTGCGGGCAATTTTTCTTGAAATGCCCTTCTTTACCACACTCAAAACAGACTTTGGGTGCGTCTCCAGGTGGTGTCTGTTTGTTCTGCAGATCTACTCTACAGACTTTGGCCAAATGACCCATCTTTCCACACCGGTGGCAACGGTACCGGTCACACGCTCCATGATGGTGGAAGTTACATTTGTTGCACTTCGGGTACTTGCCAACATATGAACCCTGATTCTGTTGAGAAGAGGTAGACTGATTGTTGTTCTTTGACGGTTCAAGCTTACGGTGCTGTTGTTGCTGTTGCTGTTGCTGAGAAGGTGGGTTTGACTGGAAGGTTTTGGGGAATGAACTGTCAAACTTCCGCTTGTTGTCAGTTGTCTTTGATGACGCACCTCTAGGGGGTAGGGTGCCCTAATCGACTGCCTGATCGGTTAGCCTGTGAGCCAACCTGATTGCTTGTTGGATTGTAGTGGGATTAGAAGATGTCACCATGCTCTGAATCTGCAGGACCAAACCATCAATGAATTTCTCGATCCTCTTATAGGGAGATGTTACCATTTGCGGACACAAGTTCGCCAGTTCATGCGAACGAGTAGTGTAGGCTTCAATTTCAGATCCCTCCATCTTGAGGTTCCAGAACTCGCCCTCAAGTTTCTGTACTTCATCGCAGGGACAATACTCCTCCCGCAGCATAGTCTTAAATTCGTCCCATGGCAATGCATTTGCCATCTCAAGAGTTAGCATTTGCACCTGGGAGTTCCACCAAGTAAGGGCCGGACCCTCAAGTGTGCCAGATGCATACTTCACCTGATTGTTCGGCGGGCAATTTCACATTGCAAAGGCGGATTCAGATTTAGATGGGAACAACCCTGCCCATCTAGGTTCAAAAGAAAAGACATAAATAAGTAACGAAAATAAGATATCAAATACCACTTCCAGCTGATGTAACATCGGATGCTGCATCATCGTCCTCATCCTTGTCTCCTTCAGGTGCAACTCCTGCTGCTTCAGCAGCTGCAAGTCGAGCCTCCAATTGCTCGATCCTAGTGTGGAGTATATCTAGGTTCCACTCTGCAGTGTTCAGCCGGTCTTCCATATCCACACATCCATTTGCCAAATTCTCATGGACTTTATCAGTGAGTGCCAAATCTGAATTTAGTTTGTCAATTTTCTGATTCATCAGAATCTTTCGCTCTAATATACCAGAAATCTCCCCTGCTGCATCTCTCATGTTCCGGATCTCCCGGTCCATCCTAGCTACAAATACAGCAAACACCTGCTCAAAGGGGTACTGTAATGGTGGCAAAGCTCGCACAGAAGATGATGAAGAAGAAGTAATGTCAGCAGTGAGTGGAGGTGGGACTTCCTCCTCGCAGATCCAGTTCCTGATCCTATCGGGATACCAATCCCAGTCCTGCGTGTTACCTCTGACACGCACATGAATAGGCTCGTCATACCCTACAGTGGTATTGATCGGGTTGAGTCGACGTCTCCTCGGCTCTGGCAAAGGTACGGTAGGAACATCGTGCTCCTGAACGACTGGGGATGCGGGTGAATTAGGCGGGGTCGACATTTCCTGTAACGGGATAAGTGAGTGCCATGTACGAGTGTAAGTGATGTGTAACTAATGCATGTGCGTGGTTATAGTCTAGTATGCATTTCCTAGTTCTCTATAAACCTGGCTCTGATACCAATCTGTCACACCCCCAAAATCCACTAACTGAGTTTTACCGTTAGGAGCGTGACATACCAGGATCTCAGTCATTAGTTACTTTGAACGACTCTATATGAGTTTAAGAAAACCACTAGTATTTCTCATGGTCACGATACAACACTAGTAATGAAAACACTGATTTAATGTAAGACTGTGGAAGCGAAAAGTTAAATGAAAAGCATGCGCCAAAACAGTCGCGCCAAAAGTAAATAATTCAACAATAAATAAAATAAATAGTTCTTGAGTTTGAAAATGATGGACTTCGAATGCATGCATGCCTTAGCTTGTGCTTGTACCTTAATAACCTGAGAAAACAAGCTAAAACATGTCAACACTAGGTTGGTGAGTTCACAGGTTTCAATGTTTATAAAGAATACTAGATAAAACCATTTACAATTTATATCATAGGTAGCTAACCTAATTACATGTTACTAAAGCGTTTCGACACCGAAGCTGACTGTTTATGTTTGAACTTGCCTCCTACCATGACTATCATGATCAATGGTAAATGTTTAGGTCAATGTTACACCCGTTCGACTACCTGTCGTGTTAGCGCGACTAACGCGGGTGGGGCTTGTCAATGCCCAGTAGTACTACTCGAGATTAACTCGCTATCGCATATATTAAACGGTTCGATAAGTAAGGACTTGCATGATATGTTTGCGCTTAGTACAACAAGTGATATAATTGAAATGTAAAATCTAAATGTTCGTACCCATGTTTTCTCCCCCAAGTTTAAATCATAAGAAAAGGGGCCGTGAAACTCACCTGATAAATGAGTTGTGATTCTGAGTAATGAAACGTGTAGTAAAGTCCAAGATGTAAGACCCGACTCAAACGTGTCCTAAATTATTTAAGATAATCAAGGTCTAACCAATGCATTCTAATGTATGATGAACCAAAGCTAATTTCACCCAATTAACCTAATGTAAACAAGTACTTCGTTTTCAAAATATTTGACTCGACGACCCGTTGGTGACACGTTTCGATTGTAAGTGTATATTTATTCTAAAAATAAATATAAATAATATTTTAAGTCACTTATGATCTCGAATTCCATCACAAATATATTTATATCAAGAAAATATATAATTTGTATATTTTAACCCCAAATTATCAGTTTTGATCCAAATAACTCCTATGGTTTATAAAGTTTTAATTTTTAACATTTAGAGTGACACCATTTCAAAACCACCATTAACACTAAATTTGTACACACTAGGTCCATAAAATAGACCAATAATAACGACTCAAAATTTATAATAATCAATCCACGCATTCGGGTCATTAAACTGATTAATCATATTGTACCATCTATTTTAACAAAATATAATATATTTATAAACCTTATGAAAAGTATGATAAATTTAACATCTTTAGAAATTTTTGTTTGAATATTTCACTTGGGTGTAATGGGTGTTCATCACCACTACAATAGAACAAAAAAAGTAAAAAATTTTATTAAATTAAATAATCAAACTTGCTAGTAGAGATGGAGACTTGAGTATGTAGATTGCGAATTCTCCTCGCAAGGACCTCGGATCAATTTGAGGTGGCTTGAAATCAAATGAAAAGCTCCTTGGTTTGGCCTAGAGGGTTACGAGAATTTGACAGAAGGTTCCTGATGGTTTCGTAAATTATGAGGGAGAAAGGGAGGGCTTTAGACTTAGTAGGAAACAATGAGATTAACATGAAATTTGAAATTCAACAAATGAGATTAACATGGAATTTAAAATACAAATGTTGGTTGTTGGATGTGTTTTCACGAGACTGAGGGGATGGGAGGATAGGACTAGAATTTTTAAAAATTAAAGGGTTTAGGGTGGGAGTTAATAAGAAATTTTTATAAAACTCCAATATTTATAAAAATATTAAGTACGATTAATACACGATAAACACGTACGAGAACAATAATATTCACATAATTCACGTAAATTCACGTATCACATAAAATTCACATAATTTATATTCAATATAAATTATTAAATATTTGTAATATTTATCTTAATTAATCACCAACGTTCCGGGTTAGACTCGAGTGCGATTCGCCGTGTGTGAACTAACTGACACATTTAATTAACTTAATTAAATGCCATGCACGTGTGAGTAACTGAGATAACTGAGTTTGCAATGAATAATGTTTGAACTAACGAGGTTTGAGTTAACGGAGTTAACCTAAAATTGTCGTTTGTCACATCATCCCCTTGTTGAAATAATTTTCTTCCCGAAAATTAAACGAAGTCGGTCACGTGTGAAACAAAAAAATTTAGGTTTGTCATATCATCCCCTTGTTGAAATAAATTTCTTCTTGAAATTTAGTTAGCACATTTCGTGTTTGCCGTTGACTGTTTGAAAAGGTGAGGATACTTTTTCATCATTTGATCCTCGCGTTCCCACGTGAACTCCGGTCCACGCTTCGAGTTCCAGCGAACTCTGACAATAGGTATCTTATTGCGCTTGAGAGTCTTGACCTCTCGGTCCATGATTTCAACTGGTTCCTCAATGAAACGTAGTTGTTCATCAATTTCCAACTCCTCGAGTGGAACTACAAGTGTCTCATGTGACAGACACTTCTTTAGGTTTGAGACATGAAAGACATTGTGCACTCTATTGAGTGTATCCGGTAGGTTCAGTTGGTATGCTACTAGACCGATCCTTTTCTCTATCTCGAATGGTCCAACGTAAGCGGGTTTAACTTTCCTCGTTTCCCGAAACGAATCACACCTTTCCAAGGTGATACCTTTAATTATACTTTGTCGCCCACTTGGAATTCTAGTGGTTTTCTGCGCTTGTCTGCGTAACTCTTTTGACGGTCACGAGCTGCCGCCATACGGTTTCGGATTTGTACGATTTTCTTTGAGGTTTCATGCACAAGTTCAGGACCCGTAAGTTGACTATCTCCAACTTCAGCCCAAGAAAGTGGTGATCAACACTTTCTCCCGTACAAAGCCTCGAACGGTGCTGCTTTGATGCTGGTATGATAGCTGTTATTGTAAGAGAATTCCACTAAAGGCAAGTGAGTCTCCCAACTATTTCCGAAATCGATCACACAAGCCCTTAACATGTCTTCTAGGGTTCGAATGGTACGCTCACTCTGGCCATCTGTTTGAGGATGATACGCTGTACTCATGTCCAGGCGCGTGCCTAGAGCTTTCTGTAATGATTGCCAGAAACGTGAGGTGAATCGGGCGTCTCTATCGGAAATGATGGAGATTGGCACTCCATGACGGGATACTACTTCTTTAAGATAGAGGCGAGTTAACTTTACCATTTTATCGGTCTCTTTGATAGCAAGAAAATGAGCGGATTTGGTTAGGCGATCCACTATCACCCAGATTGTGTCACATCCAGTAGGGGTTCGGGGTAATTTGGTTATGAAATCCATGGAAATCTGCTCCCATTTCCACATTGGTATTTCCGGTTGTTGAAGTAATCCGGATGGCTTTTGGTACTCCACCTTGACCTTGGAACAAGTCAGGCACTTGCTCACGTAGGTGGCTATGTCGGCTTTCATGTTCGGCCACCAATACAAAACCTTGAGATCGTGATACATCTTGTCGGATCCCGGATGTATTGTAGGATTGTGAAATTACAAGATGGTTCTGTTCTTAGTTGAGATTGGCGGAAACAATAACAACTACACAATTACAATCGAGTACACAGAAAGAATACGGATAAGAACACTTTTGTATTAATCTTTTGTGAATAAACGATTACAAATGAAAAACTCTAATTCTAAAGCACACTTAAAATGAAGTGTTTACTCGGTATTTATACTAACTTATAATCAAGACAGACCCTTGATTCTAAGGATCAGATCGAACACAGACCGTTGATCTCTTATACAAAAACTAACAATACACGTTAAAGCTAAACTAGCTAACTTTATTGAAGCGTCTTCTTTATGCATCATTGCTTGCATGTCTGGAGAAGAGCATTGCTTAGTTTCATTGGTTGTGCCATTGAGGTTTCTTCTGCTTTGAGTGTGTCAGTTGCTTTTGCAGAAAGTTGTCAGTGACGCTTGGCATGGATAGTCAGTTGCGACGATTTGTCTTCAAGGAACACAGCTATCAGCAGCAACATTGGTCTTCAGCAGATAAAGCTACCCGCAGCAGATTTGTTCTTCAGCAGGAGAACAAGTATCCGCAGCAGATAAGCTTGTCCGCATCAGTTTGTTGATCAGCAGCAAACTGTGAGATCAGCTGTATTTGTACTTGGAATTTTGTAGCCATCAGTCTTTGTTTCTACAAACTCCCCCTAGACTGATGCTACCGAAATTCTCTTACTGTCTTTGTTGCTGAAGCTTTTGCATGTTTCTGACTATCCTTTCAACCTTATATCCTCCATTGGGACCATCTCCCCCTTTTTGGGTGCATCAGTGGACGAATAAGCGTCAGTTTGGGTGCCCACTGATACAAGGGAGAGAGTAGGAAAAGGTTGGAATTTATGAGCTTCATGCATAGAGACTTGGTGTCTTAGTTTGGACACTTCAGCCTCTAGCATGACCATCCTGGCCGTCAATTTCAAGATATGAAGTTACAGTCTGTCCTCATCCACAGCTGTGGAATCCTTGGATCCAGATGGGGCTTTAGGCCTGGCCTCTTCATCCCCATCACCCATGGTTTCTTGGCACATGGGATTCCTCTCAATGAAGGGAGTTTCTAAGGAAACATCCTCACTGTGAGTTGCCGTGGTTGACGTCTTAGCAATGTTGTCACTGTCCTCCTGGTAATTTGATGGACCAGCAGTAGTGACAGCCTCTTCCACATCCACTCTTTCATAACTCCTAGAGTGGACCTTCAGGGTAGACGAACTTGGGTTTGGGTGTGTTGGAAGCAAGATCAATCAGTACCTCTGAGATAGTAGTAGTTGGAGAAGGAACATCATTTTGATCAGGTTCCTCAACACTTAGGTTCACAAGAAAAAGGAAAGGCTCAGGGGGCTGTTCTATGGATCCGGGAAGTGATCCTGATCCTAATAGAGAGACATCCAAAGAAGTCTCCCTAATAATGTGGCTGTCCCTTATGATATTCTCACCAGAATGTTGTGATTCTGAGTGAGGGCTGTTAGGTTGGGTTTGGGCCTTGGAGGCAAGAGAAGAAGGAGTTCTCTTGCCCCTTTTTCTAGTCGTTTCAACCGGGACCTTGTATTCCGGTTGATCGATAACATCCAAAAGAGGTGAAGTGATTTTTTGTACCTGTGCATCCTTAGTGGTATGCACAGGGGTTCGAATAGTAGAAGCAGACTGTTATTCAAGTTGTGAGGTGGAGGGTGTGGGATCAGTATCAGCTGTGATTGCTGAACTGTCACCCGGGGTACTTTGTATGTTCGGCATTGTAGATAACAATGGAACATTGACCCCTGAGTACCTTTTTGGAAACAACTTCATCTTATCACTCCAAATCGGCGAAAATGCAGATCTTCGTGAAAACCCTAACCGGTAAGACGATCACGTTTGAGGTCGAATCCTTTGACACAATCGACAACGTGAAGGCAAAGATCCAGGACAAGGAAGGCATCCCGTCAGACCAGCAACGTCTAATCTTCGCCGGAAAACAGCTCGAGGACGGCAGAGCCTTAGCCGATTACAACATCCAGAAGGAGTCAACTCTCCACCTTGTCCTTCTTCTTTGTGGTGGCAAGAGCGGAGTTTACTTGATGCCATTTGCTTTTCTTCTAAGATATGCATTGGAGAAGAGTATGACAGAGATACTTCCATGGAGGGCCCATCAGCGTTTTCTCTACTGTATACCCATTTTGATTTCCAGTGTACCTGATTGATTTCCAGAAATCCTTCCATGGATGGAAGGTTTGAAGGTTGGTGGATGAGGGTTGGTTGGGACTTGTGAGAAAGTGATGCTGAAGGTGAAGGGTTGGTAAGGAATTTTGATTTTGTTTTTATAACGGCAGAGGTGAGAAAAAGCAAAATGACTTGTACCGTACAACCTTATTTACCTTTTATTGTTACAGCTGTAATGCACCGAGGCAGTCATGGTAAAGACTGACGTTGATTTCTTTTACAGCGGGTAAAAGTTAATTTGGACTTAAATTTACCCATCAGCAGCAAACTTGGTTGCTGTGGATGGATTGGTTGCTGTGGATGGATAAGCATGTCCGCTGCAAGCTTGGTTGCTGCGGAAGGTTAAGTCTGTCAGCAGCAAACTTAATTGCTACTGATAGATGCAATGATCTGCAGCAGGGATGTTGCTGTTGATGGCCTTAAAGCTATCCGCAGGAAAACTTGTTCCTGCTGATAACTTAAGGCAGTCAGTGACAAATCCTTTGCTGCTGAATATTAAACCTGTCAGCAGCTGAAAAGCAAAAGTGCTGTTGACTGATAACTTTTATTTACAACATAAGACAAAACACATTTTAAAATAGAAATTTTTAGAGAAAGATTTTAATCAAAGTTCATCATACCAATGGATTCAACTAAATATTTAAATCTGGCTTCATCAAAAGGTTTTGTAAACAAATCAGCATATTGCTCATTTGTATGAACTTTGGTTAGGATAATCCTCTTTTTCTCAGCTTGATCTCTTATGAAATGATACCTGATGTCAATGTGCTTTGTCTTTGACTGCTTCACCGGATTGTTTGTGATTGAGATAGCACTCATGTTGTCAATGTGAATTGGTGTTGCCATAAAATTCATCCCATAGTCCAACATTTGATTTTGTATCCAAATGACTTGTGCACAGCAACTTGAAGCTGCAATGTATTCTGCTTCAACTGTAGAAGTTGAAACACATGTTTGCTTCTTGCACTGCCATTAAATTAACCTTCCTCCCAGAAACTGACATCCTCCTGAAGTGGACTTTTTGTCTAAGTTGCATCCCCCATAGTCATTGTCAGTGTATGCATACAGATTAAACATGTCATTTTTTGAGTACCATAGTCCAAGTCTTGAGGCACCCTTTAGGTATTTAAAGATTCTCTTGACAGCCTAAAGATGTGAAGCTTTTGGAGCTGCTTGAAATCGTGCACATAGACATACTGCAAACATGATATCTGGCCTTGAGGCAGTGAGATACATGAGAGACCCTATCATTGCACGGTATCGATGTTGATCAGTATCTTGACCATCTTTGTCTGGAGTCAGTTGATGATGAACTTGCATAGGGGTTCTTGCAGCAGAGCAGTCAGCCATTTTGAATCTTTCCAAAATGCTTTTTACATATTTGGATTGGCTGATGAAGATTCCATTTGGGACCTGTTTGACTTGTAGACCCAAAAAGAAATTGAGTTCACCCATTGAACTCATTTCAAACTTTGAGTGCATCAGAATCTCAAAGTCTTTGCACAGTTGTTTCCTTGTTGATCCAAAGATGATATCATCAACATAAATTTGAACTAGTAAGATTTCTCCCCCTTCATCTTTGGTAAACAAGGTCTGGTCAATGGCACCTCTTCTAAAATTGTTGCTTAGTAGATATCCTGATAAGGTTTCATACCAGGCTCTTGGTGCCTGATGTAGGCCATATAGAGCTTTGTCTAGTTTGAATACTTGAGTAGGATGTGCGGGATCTATAAAGCCTGGAGGCTGTTTGACGTATACTTCCTCACCAATCTTCCCATACAGAAAGGCACTTTTTACATCCATTTGATAGACAGTGAAGTTCTTGAATGCAGCATATGCCAGGAAGATTCTGATGGCCTCCAGTCTGGCAACGGGAGCAAAGACTTCATCATAGTCAATTCCTTCTTCCTGAGTGTAGCCCTGAGCTACAAGTCTGGCTTTTTTTTTACTACAATGCCTCTCTCGTCTTGCTTGTTCCTGAAGACCCATCGTGTGCCGATGGCATATTTGCCTGGTGGAAGATCAACAAGTTTTCAGACATCCTGCCTCTTGAATTGCAGCAATTCTTCCTGCATTGCTTTAATCCAGCTGTTGTGTTTGAGTGCTTCATCTATCTTCTTGGGTTCCACCTGGGATAGGAAACATGAAAACAAGCATATATTGGCCTCATGAGATTTGCTTCTTATGAGAACTCCTTGGTGTATTTGGCCAATAATATTCTTTTACGGATGTTTTTTGTGGATCCTCTGTGCTGGTACCACCTCCAGCTGTATCCCTTCTTCCAGATTGCTTTGATTTTGATCAGGGGACTCTTCATTCAAGGTGGAAGAGTCTTCAACAGCATTGTCCAGTTCAATATTTTCGGCAATAGCATTATCAGCATTTACAGCATGTACCGAAGAGTCTTCATTTAGATTGTTAGTATCAGATAGGCTGCTGCTGGTTACGTCAGAAAGTCTTGTTCCTGCTTCACTTGCTTCAATTTCTTCCACAACTGCTGGAGGATCAGCTGATGGTTTTCTCAGACTGAGAGAAGATTTGGGAAAATCCATTCTGTAGTCAGTGGATGAAGTGGAGGCAGGAGATTGTGTAGACGTAGACTCCATGTTTGAGAAGGTGAGAGGCTCAAATATCTGGGAGAAAGAATCTATGTCAAAGAGCCAGTTTTGTCCTTTTCCCTGCTCACAGACAATGTGTTCTCTGCATTCCACATTTGCAGATTCTTCTACAATTCTTGTTCTTGAGTTGAATACTCTATAGGCCTTTGATTGAGAGGAATAGCCTACGAAATATCCTTCATCAGATTTTGCACCAAACTTAGGAAGAATCCCATGTGTGATGAGAATTGTGCATGGACACCCAAAAGGTTTTAGAAACCCAATGTAGGGAATTCTTTGGAACCATAGTTCATAGGGTGTCTTGTTGAAGGGTTTGACAATTAGAACTCGGTTTTGCACATAGCAGGCTGTGCTAACCGCTTCTACCCAGAATGTGAGTGGCAGTTTAGAGTCGGCCAGCATAGATCGTGCTGACTCAATAAGAGTTATGTTTCTTCTTTCAGCAACTCCATTTTGTTGAGGAGTTCTAGGAGCACTGTATTGTCTTTCTATCCCCTTGCTTTCACAGAAACAATTCAAGGTGTGGTTTTTGAATTTTGTGCCCTGGTCACACCTTATGATCTTCACCTTTTGATTGCTTTGATTCTCTACCCTGAGAATGTAGGTTTTGAGAATTTCAGCAGTTTCATCCTTAGTTCTCAAGAAGAATACCCATGAGAATCTGGTGTAGTCATCTGTTATCACCAGACAGTATGACTTTTTGCCCATAGACATGACATTTGTAGGACCGAAAAGATCCATATGCAACAATTGCAGTGGAGTGTCATTTGAGTTCAAGGTCTTGGGCTTATGAGAACTCTTGTGTTGCTTCCCCTTTAGACATGCTATGTAGTGATCTTCCAGCTGAAATTCTTTGTCAGGAATCCCTCTGACAAGATTATTCTTCACCAATTTGTTAATGGTTTTGATATTAATATGGCTTAATCTCCTGTGCCAGAGAGCTGATTCATCAACTGAGGCTTTTGATAAAAAGCAGGAGACGCTCTCAGATGGAGTGACCTCATTCATGTCCAATACATAGAGATTTTCTTTTCTCTGGGCCGTCAGTAGAATGCTTTCCGGAGGAGGTGTGGATAAGCCTGGAGATAGTACAAAGCATTCTTTATCTGTGAAGAGCATCTAATGCTTTTGATCACAGACCTGGGAAACACTCATGAGATTGAAGTCCAATTCTTTGACATAGTTGACCTTATCAATGCTCATTCTTTCGTTGGACACAGTTCCTTGTCCAGTAATGGATCCTCCTTTTGAATCACTTCCGAAGGCAACATATCCTCCATTGAAGTGTCTGAAATTTGAGAGGATGGATCTGTTGCCTGTCATGTGCCTAGAACAACCACTATCTACCACCCAAGTGTTATTCTTGTGACCTGGCTGTCCCTGCACATGATAGATTTCTAATTAGTAGGAGGAACCCAAGAGTCTGCAGACTTGAAAAAGATGGCTGTTAGTTTATCCTTTTCAGTATGTTTGCAGTCAAAGGAACCAATGACAATGCTTGGAGATGGTTTGGCTTTCCATTGCTTTGTTGGTGATTTTTTAGTTTTCTTCGCATTGTCATCAGCAGATTTTTTTATTGATGTTTCTGGCTTGTCAATAGTAGATCCTGCTGCTGATGGCTTTGTTGAAGTGTCAGCATTCTTTGCCTTGGATTTTGCCTTAGCCGTAGTGGACGCTCTTGCTGCTGATGGCTTTGCCTGATGAGCAGCAGTTTTTGATTTTAGCTTATCAGCAGCAGTCTTGGTTGCTGCTGAATGTTGCTACTTTGTTTTGTTGGGCTTGACTTGACTAACAACCGTTGTATATTGATCCTTCAGTACTTTTTGTCTTTGAGGAGCTTGATGAAGGATTTGGTTGAAGGGGTTAAACTGACAGTTTGCAGCAAAGTGGTTTGATTTTCCACAAATGATGCACGTTTGTTGAGATTTAGGCAGCTTAACTCTTGGGGGAGATAGAGACTCCCTAAACTTGGTTGCTTTGACCTCATAGTTTCTCACCTTCTTGTTTTTGTTTGTCTTTTCAAAGGCATGCTGCTTGGAGTTTCTTTGATGTTCCAGGTAATGAAAGCAGGTGCTGGCAGTATGGTTGTATCTTCCACACACAAAGCATGATCTTGCCAGTTTTTCTCTTGCAAGGTATACATAGTCCTTTCTTTGGAACAGATCCTTGAAGTTCCATGGATGAGCTTTGTTATGTTCAAAAGTGGCTTCTTCTAGGGTCTTTTGAACATATGGAACTTTTTCTTCAGGCTTACGACATATATCAAATACCTTCCTTTTTGGGATCGGCTTTGACTGAGGGTTGGGGTCTGTAGGTCCTGATGTCTGCTCCTTCTCAATGTTTAGCCTTCTTCCATCTGGAGGAAAGCTGATCTTGATCTGTTTGAATGGTACAGGGACTGGAATAGCTGGAAGGACAGCAGGAACTTCAACTCTATTCAGAGTAGCTTCAGATGGGAATGCACTGGTTTCATCATGGTCTGAGTAGGTTGACTCAGATTCCGATGAGGTAGTGCATTCTACAACGAAGGGTTCATCCGTTGAAGGATCAAGATTTCGGTTTGCAGAGTCAAGATTTGCAACATCGAAACTTGGTTCGTAGATGGCAATGTAGTCAGCAGGTGGAGGAACAGATTTGTACTGATCAGTGTTATACCCAAGTCCAGTTTTTACTTTCTCATGGACTTGAATATCTAAAAGTCTTTGTAGCTTTTTGGAGAAAAATTCATATTTTTCAACATGAACTTTCTGTTATGCCAGTTCAGCTCTGGTAGCTTTTAGTTTGACCAGTAGATCATCAATCTGAGTTTCCAGATTAGTTTGTTCGTGTTTTAGTGATGAAATCTCTTTCTTGAGGCAGTTAATTTTTTCTTTATAAGTATTTTCAACCTTTTTGAACTCAGATTTCATCTAATGAAACTCTTCATTTTGATCTATCAGATTTTGGTTATGCTTTCTATAACCCAGAACTTTATCAATACAGGCTTGAGAGCAGAGATGTTCAAATACCCGAGGTGGTATCTCTGTAGTGTCAGCCATAAGAGCTTGATTGTTGACAGGCAGTTCTTCATATTGGAAGCTCCAGTCGAACTCAGAAGTTCCAACAGCTGCACAAGTTGCAGTTTGAACTGGAGGAGTAGGTTGGTGTTGTTGTTGTCTGGGTTGGGCTTGGTGATCTTGTCTTGACTGAGTGGTAGCTGAATTTTCTCTTGGTGCCTTGCATTCTCTAGCAAAGTGACCCAGTAGGTTACAGTTGTAACATCTTATTTTGCTTTTATCCAAGCCAACTCTCGTGTTGGAGTTGTTACTTGGAATGGGTCTTCCGGTTCTAGAGTAGAACCTTTTTTCTCTTATAGAGAGCATGGCATATGAGTGCTTTATGTCCATTTCTTCTAAATCATCTGGATGAAAGCATTCCAGATCCTCCTTGATAAAGAACATGTTGCTTGAGTTTCCAGAGACAAAAGCAGCAGAGGTTGATGTTTGAGGAGGAGCTTCTAGGAGAAATGGTGAGCTGTTTGTTTGAGAGGTGGGAGTTTGTGGATGGGTGACAATGGGAGGATAGTAGTTGCTGGAACTAGGACTTGAGTGGTCAGAGTGGAGGGCAGAGGTGGTGGTGGATGTTGAGGCATTTTGATAGCTTGAGCTTCGTTCTTTTACCTGAATCATCTCTAGCTCATAGGTTTTGAGCATTCCAAAGAGCTCAGTCATTTGGAGAGTCTTCAGATTCTCTGTTCTTCTGATTGACACTGTGTAAAGTGTCCAGCAGCTTGGTAGAGACCTGATGAACTTTTTGAGAATATCTTCATTCTCTAGCTTAACCTTTGAGCACTGCAGCTCACCTACAAGATAGGTAAATCTGTTGTATAGAATAGTTAGAGACTCACCTTCCTTCCAGACGAAGTTTTCATACTGCTGCTTCAGTATGTCTCTTCTGTTTTCCTTGACTTCTTCAGAGCCAGCACACATCTTTTCAAGAGCCAACCAGAGCTCTTTAGCAGTTTTGTGACTTCTGAAGTTGTGAAAAACTTCATTTGGAAGGCACATTTGGATAGCTCCTAGTGCCTTGAAGTCCACCTCCATCCTTTTTATATCCTCTTCTGAGTATTTGGAGGGACCCTTTGGAACTGATGGTCCTCCAGAGTCAGCAGATGCCACCAGGGGAGTGTAGGGTCCATCCCTGATGGATTTCCACATTCCGTACTCTTGATAGCAGAAGAAGCTTTCCATGCGATTTTTCCACATGTCGTAGTCTTCCCTAGATACCAACCTTGGTGGTCGGTTGGTGCTGCCAATGTCTTCAAACGCATTGCTTTGTGCCATCTTTTTTTTTTGGTGACTTAATGAAAGAGAGGGTTTAGAATAGAACCAGAAGTGATTAAACAAGTGTGAGTTTGTTTAATCTGAGCCAAAGCTCTAATACCACTTGTAGGATCGTGAAATTACAAGATGGTTCTGTTCTTAGTTGAGATTGGCGGAAACAATAACAACTACACAATTACAATCGAGTACACAGAAAGAATACTGATAAGAACACTTTTGTATTAATCTTTTGTGAATAAACGATTACAAATGAAAAACTCTAATTCGAAAGCACACTTACAATGAAGTGTTTACTCGGTATTTATACTAACTTAGAATCAAAACAGACCCTTGATTCTAAGGATCAGATCGAACACAGACCGTTGATCTCTTATACAAAAACTAACAATACACGTTAAAGCTAAACTAGCTAACTTTATTGAAGCGTCTTCTTTATGCATCATTGCTTGCATGCTCACGTAGGTGGCTATGTCGGCTTTCATGTTCGGCCACCAATACAAAACCTTGAGATCGTGATACATCTTGTCGGATCCCGGATAGATAGAGTATCGGGATTTGTGAACTTCATCCATGACTAGATCTCTTAGGTTTCCATATACTGGTATCCATATTCGTTCTGCTAAGTAGCGAATACCATCTTCTTTAACCTCAAGTTGTTTCTCCATACCACGAGTGGATTCCAATGATAAGTTCTCCTCTTTTAGGGCTTCGAGTTGGGCATTGCGGATTTGTTCGGCTAATCCTGTATGAATAGTGAGTTGTAATGCTCTAACCCGTCGGGGTTTGGTTTCTTTTCTGCTTAGGGCATCGGCCACCACATTAGCTTTGCCCGGATGGTACTTTATTGCACAATCATAATCCTTTAATAGCTCGATCCAACGACGTTGACGCATGTTCAACTCTTTCTGCTCAAAAATATGTTGAAGACTCTTGTGATCGGTGTAGATGGTGCACTTGGTACCGTACAAGTAATGTCTCCATATCTTGATTGCAAACACCACGGCTCCTAACTCCAAATCGTGAGTCGTGTAATTCTTTTCGTGGATTTTTAACTGTCGAGAAGCGTATGCGATAACCTTGTCGCGTTGCATCAACACACAGCCGAGACCTTGGATAGAGGCATCGCAATACACCACGAAGTCATCCGTTCCCTCTGGTAGAGACAGGATAGGTGCGCTACATAGTTTCTGCTTCAGTAGTTAGAATGCCGATTCTTGAGCCTCGCTCCAATTATAGGGTTTATCTTTTTGGGTTAAGGCGGTGAGAGGTTGGGCAATCTTTGAGAATCCCTCGATAAAGCGACGGTAGTATCCGGCCAATCCTAGGAATTGCCGAACTTCGGTTGGAGTTGTGGGTGCTGCCCAATTCTTGATAGCTTCCATTTTGGCTGGATCGACATGTATTCCTTTCTCATTGATCACATGTCCTAGAAATTGAACCTCGCGAATCCAAAAATCAACATGTTTCAGTAACTCAAGGATCAAACGCAGATGCTCCTCATACTCTTCTCGACTCTTAGAGTATATGAGGATATCTTCAATGAAGACAATGACGAATTTGTCAAGGTAAGGTTTACACACACGGTTCATGAGGTCCATGAACACCGTGGGTGCGTTGGTTAATCCAAATGGCATGACCAAAAATTCGAAATGTCCGTACCGGGTTCTGAATGCAGTCTTGGATATATCTTCATCTCGAACTCTCAGCTGATGATATCCAGATCTTAAGTCGATTTTCGAGTAGAAACTTGACCCTTGAAGTTGGTCGAATAGATCGATAATGCGGGGTAGTGGGCAGCGGTTCTTGACTGTTACTTTGTTCAACTCTCGGTAATCAATGCACATGCGGAAAGTTCCATCTTTCTTTTTAACAAATAGGACTGGAGCTCCCCATGGCGATGAGCTCGGTCGGATGAAACCTTTATCCAACAACTCTTGCAGTTGTGTGGATAGCTCCTGCAACTCGCTTGGTGCCAGTCTATAGGGTGCTCGAGCAATAGGCCCTGCTCCGGGTGTTAGGTCAATATGAAATTCGACCTGACGATGGGGTGGAAGACCAGGTAGGTCTTCAGGAAATACTTCTGGGAATTTGCGAACGATATGGATATCTTCTAACTTTTTCTCCTCAGTGAACTTGTCAGCGACAAGGGCTAGAATTGCGGTATGACCCTTACGCAGACACTTCTAAGCGTTCATGAAAGATATGATGGCCATGACTGCACCACTTCTTTCACCCTGAACGGATAGGATCTCTCCACTAGGAAGGGGTATACGAACGATCTTCTCACTACAGATGATCTCAGCTTGGTTTTTAAACAACCAATCCATGTCCACAATTATGTCAAAACTTCCAAGTGTAACTGGCATGAGATCGATGTCGAGTTTGTGACCAGAAAGTTCTAACTGACATCCCTTGAGAATGTGGGTTGCCTCGATTACTTTACCGTCTGCTATCTCTACGGTATAATGGTGTTCTAATGAAGTTGGGTTTATTTCTAACTGACTACTAAGTTCTCTAAATATAAAACTTCTATCGGCGCCAGTATAAAAAAGTACAGAAGCATAATGATCGTTTAAGAGAAACATACCGTTAACCACGTTCCGATCATTCCGAGCTTCTCCCGATCCAATCACAAATGCTTGGCCCTTTGCACCATTTCCGTTGTTATTACCATTTCCACCCTGGTGGTTATTACCATTTCCATTACCGCCCTAATGATTGTTGCCATTTCCATTCCCGTTTCCGTTTCTCCTCAACTGCGGGCAATTTTTCTTGAAATGCCCTTCTTTACCACACTCAAAACAGACTTTGGGTGTGTCTCCAGGTGGTGTCTGTTTGTTCTGCAGATCTACTCTACAGTCTTTGGCCAAATGACCCATCTTTCCACACCGGTGGCAACGGTACCGGTCACACGCTCCATGATGGTGGAAGTTACATTTGTTGTACTTCGGGTACTTGCCAACATATGAACCCTGATTCTGTTGAGAAGAGGTAGACTGATTGTTGTTCTTTGACGGTTCAAGCTTACGTTGCTGTTGTTGCTGTTGCTGAGAAGGTGGGTTTGACTGGAAGGTTTTGGGGGATGAACTGTCAAACTTCCGCTTGTTGTCAGTTGTCTTTGATGACGCACCTCTAGGGGGTAGGGTGCCCTGAGCGACTGCCTGGTCGGTTAGCCTGTGAGCCAACCTGATTGCTTGTTGGATTGTAGTGGGATTAGAAGATGTCACCATGCTCTGAATCTGCGAGACCAAACCATCAATGAATTTCTCGATCCTCTTATAGGGAGATGTTACCATTTGCGGACACAAGTTCGCCAGTTCATGTGAACGAGTAGTGTAAGCTTCAATTTCAGATCCCTCCATCTTGAGGTTCCAGAACTCGCCCTCAAGTTTCTGTACTTCATCGCAGGGACAGTACTCCTCCCGCAGCATAGTCTTAAATTCGTCCCATGGCAATGCATTTGCCATCTCAAGAGTTAGCATTTGCACCTGGGAGTTCCACCAAGTAAGGGCCGGACCCTCAAGTGTGCCAGATGCATACTTCACCTGATTGTTCGGCGGACAATTTCACATTGCAAAGGCGGATTCAGATTTAGATGGGAACAACCCTGCCCATCAAGGTTCAAAAGAAAAGACATAAATAAGTAACGAAAATAAGATATCAAATGCCACTTCCAGCTGATGTAACATCGGATGCTGCATCATCGTCCTCATCCTGGTCTCCTTTAGGTGCATCCTCTGGTGCAACTCCTGCTGCTTCAGCAGCTGCAAGTCGAGCCTCCAATTGCTCGATCCTAGTGTGGAGTATATCTAGGTTCCACTCTGCAGTGTTCAGGCGGTCTTCCATATCCACACATCCATTTGCCAAATTCTCATGGACTTTATCAGTGAGTGCCAAATCTGAAGTTAGTTTGTCAATTTTCTGATTCATCAGAATCTTTCGCTCTAATATACAAGAAATCTCCCCTGCTGCATCTCTCATGTTCCGGATCTCCCGGTCCATCCTAGCTACAAATACAGTAAACACCTACTCAAAGGGGTACTGTAATGGTGGCAAAGCTCGCACAGAAGATGATGAAGAAGCAATGTAAGCAGTGAGTGGAGGTGGGACTTCCTCCTCGCGGATCCAGTTCCTGATCCTATCGGGATACCAATCCCAGTCCTGCGTGTTACCTCTGACACGCACATGAATAGGCTCGTCATACCCTATAGTGGTATTGATCGGGTTGAGTCGACGTCTCCTCGACTCTGGCAAAGGTACGGTAGGAACATCGTGCTCCTGAATGACCTGGGATGCGGGTGAATTAGGCGGGGTCGACATTTCCTGTAACGGGATGAGTGAGTGCCATGTATGAGTGTAAGTGCTGTGTAACTAATGCATGTGTGTGGTTATAGTCTAGTATGCATTTCCTAGTTCTCTATGAACCTGGCTCTGATACCAATCTGTCACACCCCCAAAATCCACTAACGGAGTTTTACCGTTAGGAGCGTGACATACCAGGATCTCAGTCATTAGTTACTTTGAACGACTCTATATGAGTTTAAGAAAACCACTAATATTGCTCATAGTCACGATGCAACACTTGTAATGAAAACACTGATTTAATGTAAGACTGCGGAAGCGAAAAGTTAAATGAAAAACATGCGCCAAAACAGTCGCGCCAAAAGTAAATAATTCAACAATAAATAAAATAAATAGTTCTTGAGTTTGAAAATGATGGACTTCGAATGCATGCATGCCTTAGCTTGTGCTTGTACCTTAATGACCTGAGAAAACATGTCAACACTAGGTTGGTGAGTTCACAGGTTTCAATGTTTGTAAAGAATACTAGATAAAACCATTTACAATTTATATCATAGGTAGCTAACCTAATTACATGTTACTAAAGCGTTTCGACACCGAAGCTGACTGTTTATGTTTGAACTTGCCTCCTACCATGACTATCATGATCAATGGTAAATGTTTAGGTCAATGTTACACCCGTTCGACTACCTGTCGTGTTAGCGCGACTAACGCGGGTGGGGCTTCTCAATGCCCAGTAGTACTACTCAAGATTACCTCGCTATCCCATATATTAAACGGTTCGATAAGTAAGGACTTGCATGATATGTTTGCGTTTAGTACAACAAGTGATATAATCGAAATGTAAAATTTAAATGTTCGTACCCATGTTTTCTCCCCCAAGTTTAAATCATAAGAAAAGGGGCTGTGAAACTCACCTGATAAATGAGTTGTGATTCTGAGTAATGAAACGTGTAGTAAAGTCCAAGATGTAAGACCCGACTCAAACGTGTCCTAAATTATTTAAGATAATCAAGGTCTAACCAATGCATTCTAATGTATGATGAACCAAAGCCAATTTTACCCAATTAACCTAATGTAAACAAGAACTTCGTTTTCAAAATATTTGACTCGACGACCCGTTGGTGACGCGTTTCAATTGTAAGTGTATATTTATTCTAAAAATAAATATAAATAATATTTTAAGTCACTTATGATCTCGAATTCCATCACAAATATATTTATATCAAGAAAATATATAATTTGTATATTTTAACCCCAAATTATCAGTTTTGATCCAAATAACTCCTACGGTTTATAAAGTTTCAATTTTTAGCATTTAGAGTGACACCATTTCAAAACCAACATTAACACTAAATTTTTACACACTAGGTCCAAAAAATAGACCAATAATAACAACTCAAAATTGATAATAATCAATCCACGCATTCGGGTCATTAAACTGATTTATCATATTGTACCATCTATTTTAACAAAATATAATATATTTATAAACCTTATGAAAAGTATGATAAATTTAACATTTTTAGAAATTTTTGTTTGAATATTTCATTTGGGTGTAATGGGTGTTCATCACCACTACAATAGAACATAAAAAGTAAAAAATTTTATTAAATTAAATAATCATACTTGCTAGTAGAGATGGAGACTTGAGTATGTAGATTGCGAATTCACCTCGCAAGGACCTCGGATCAATTTGAGGTGGCTTGAAATCAAATGAAAAGCTCCTTGGTTTGGCCTAGAGGGTTACGAGAATTTGACAGAAGGTTCCTGATGGTTTCGTAAATTATGAGGGAGAAAGGGAGGGCTTGAGACTTAGTAGGAAATAATGAGATTAACATGGAATTTGAAATTCAACAAATGAGATTAACATGGAATTTAAAATACAAATGTTGGTTGTTGGATGTGTTTTCACGAGACTGAGGGGATGGGAGGATAGGACTAGAATTTTCAAAAATTAAAGTGTTTAGGGTGGGAGTTAATAAGAAATTTTTATAAAACTCTAATATTTATAAAAATATTAAGTACGATTAATACACGATAAACACGTACGAGAACAATAATATTCACATAATTCACGTATCACATAAAATTCACATAATTTATATTCAATATAAATTATTAAATATTTTTAATATTTATCTTAATTAATCACCAACGTTCCGGGTTAGACTCTAGTGCGATTCGCCGTGTGTGAACTAACTGACACATTTAATTAACTTAATTAAATGTCATGCACGTGTGACTAACTGAGATAACTGAGTTTGCAATGAATAATGTTTGAACTAACGAGGTTTGAGTTAACGGAGTTAACCTAAAATTGCCGTTTGTCACATAAACGGGTAAAATTAAAAACCACTTAAAAAAGCAGGTCAGACGGGTATACCGGGCAATCGGGTTAAAGAACACCCAAAGTGTTTTCAAATACTTAGAATCTTGTAAATCCCTTACCAAAAAGCAATAGATTAATACACGCCACGTCAACCAGTCACGCCCGATGATCACAAGACCATTACACATATCCTCATGTGCCCCTTACTTCAATAACTTAAGAACAAGACAAATAAAAAGAAATTGAGAATTTGACATACACGAAAGGGATAATTTCCTATATGATGTAAAAATAATTAGATTTTGGGTTATGATAGTTAACATGTAGAATTGACAAGTCTTGTTTGAATTGATATGTTTAACCTAGTTTAATTAAAGATGTCGATCTGTTACATGTTAACTTATCAACCCGTTTGGGTTGACATGTTTAACACATTTAATTAAATAGGTTGATCCGTCGGCCTTTTAAATTACAAGTCGACCTACCAACCCGTTTACAACTAGTTAACCCAATTAGTATAATCTACCGGCCCGATTAACACATTTACAACTTCATTACTATTTGTAACCCATGTTGAGACTTTTAGATAATTGGGTTTAAAGGAGTAGTGTTCGTGTTACATGATTTTTAGAGTGTCTAGGTTAAGATTGATATTTTCGACATGAATATAAATACAGGTTGTGTTCTGTTTAAACAATTCAACTCACCAGCCCCACAACCCAAAACTCATCAACCCGGCATAATTAATACCCCTAAATTACACATGTGCCATCATTTAACAAACTAAAAATATTTTGGTAACCATGAGAAACTTTAACCTTTTTATATATACGTATAAAATAGCACATGTGGAAGCTATTTAGCTATGTAGACAACTTTTTGTTGATGTGAAACACCACTTCAACAATTTTAACCGTTTTAAATACAGACTAGGTTTATTCCCGTCGGGCGCTGCGGCGGGAGACTCTTGTTTCTTTGCTTGGGTATCGTCCGTTATTTTCGTTACAGTCATTATAATATTAAGTTGAGCATATTTAAAACAAATAATAGCAAAACACAAAAAAAAAAACAGTTTATGAGAGACTACTTGATAACCAATTTTTTTCTTATGGGCTAACCTATATTTATAATCTTGCATCATGTATCATCGTTGTCTTTAAAAAAGCTCCCTTTAGAAGCATCCAAGGTTATGCATATACAAAAGCTTGAGTCGTTTTCTTGCTGAGGTGATCAAACCGGGTGCCTAGCCCTTTTTGTTTCACTGATCTGATCACGCGCTTGAATAAAGAGACACTTTGAGAATGCACCTTGATGTGAGCCACTTCAAAAGAAAGTACAAGGAGCTTACAAAAAAAAATAAAGCAATAAAAACAAAAAAAAAACACACTTACAAAAGCCTGCATACAAAAAGCCTATGAAGTAAGTTTGAAGACCAATAAAGCATAGCAAAACCAGAGGTTAATAAACCTACAGTGACAGGCAAAAATGCAGAAAACAATTAGTTAATATAGGAGTTCCAAACAGCCTAGAGAAGAAGCTTAGGCAATAGAAAGACGCAAATGAAAATAGAACTAATTAACCAGAAAACAATCAGTTAATAATAGGAGACCCTTATATATTTGGTTCCACCCAACAACCTAACCAGAAAAATCATTAAATTATTGACAGAATCACTTATATATATATATATACACATAAATTTGAAATAAAAAATGAAAATAGAACTCCTTACATTCCCATTATCATATCACGGATACGAATTGACAATTGCTGAAAGATTTAGTGCACCGATTGAGTATCTTGTTACAGTGACAGGAACAACTGCATCAGTATCACTACTTCATACATTTCTACCAACTTATCGTCATTCTAACTGATATATGTTAATTATGGTTATGTAAGCAAACTCTGATGTATTATAATGTCAAAAAATGTAAAGCAAACAGATGAAGTACATGAAATTATACCTAAATATCCATACCTGTAAACCAGCAGCTATGAGTTCCTTGTAGATGGGAAGCACTGACAGTGGGAAGTCTGTCCAATACCCACCAACAATATGACTGTAAATAAGGAAAATTCATAACAATAATATAATTAGATCTTGAAGAGGGTTATTAAGAGACTGAAGATTTTAAATTATAAAAACATGCATGTATTCCATGTATATGAAAGGCTAGTAATGTTGGCATGAAAAGCCTTTTGAACTTCAGGAAGATTGAAGTACTTATTTGAATAAGTCTCTATGCATGGATTGTATGCTCCACACATCCTTTGCTGTTTATAAAAAGAAAAAAAAAAGCTAATAGCCTTTTATGAAGCAATTTTACCTCAAAACAATACTTACAATTAAAAAAAATGATTCGAAGGTGAAATTCAAGGAGATACAACTTAAATTCAGATTTGAATATCTGGTTTTGCATCGTATAACCCAAATCATATTGACCTGTTTAGACAAAACATAACCCAAATCATGTTGACCCCTTAAGATAAAACATAACCCAAAATCATAAGCATCCGTTGAGATAAAAAATAACCTAAATCATATTGACCTGTTTAGCAAAAACATAACCCAAATCATAGACGCGTTTAGAGAAAACATAATCCAAATCATATAGACCCGTTTAGACAAAACATAACCAAAATCGCATTGACCCGCTTAGATGTAACATAATCAAAAGATTCAGCTTTAAGCAACTTAGAGTGTGATTAAGCTTAAATTGTGATAAGTTAGTGTGCATTAACGCATCACCAAATTGAGACATTTGAAATCGGGTTGTATATGATGTGAGACTCAGAGTTTGCAAAATGATGAGACCACCATGGCTGCAAGGAAGGTTGCAAGCGAGCACCTCCCGTCCTCCGATTATGCCACGCCAATGTGAGATCTTCATCCGATTGTGAGTCAGATTTATTAACTCATCATAGCCTCATCAGAAACAGTAACCTGCCCAAATCATATTGACCCGTTTAAACAAAACAAAACCAAAGTCGTATTGACCCGCTTAGATGTAACATAATCAAAAGATTCAGGGTTTAGGAAGCTTAGAGTGTAATTAAGCTTAAGATGTGATTAAGTTAGTGTTCACTAACCCATCACCAAACTGAGGCATTTGGAATCGGGTTGCATATGACGTGAGACTCAGAGTTTGCAAAACAATGAGACATTTGGAAAATGGAATACCAAGCTTCTTAAATTGGCATAACAAGAGACATTAATCCAATATAATTACCTTATCAACTACGTATTTAGGGCGGAAAAAGCAAGAATAGAAGTCAAACCCTGACCCGTTGGCTGCATTTGCTGTAATTATTATCCCTCTGCCTGGAGCTTCTTTATTCTTGTTAAATTAGGGATTCAAGTCTGCAACTTCTTCTCCTGATGCAAGCACCAACTGCAAATAAGCTTCAAAGTCTTTAACCACAACTGCCTGATACAAAAAGTGTTTGGATCAGAGTTGTTACCTGGGTTTTGGTGCAAGTTGCCATCAAATAATTAAATGTAAATTCTTTGGAGAAAAAAATTGCTCCTAATTTTCAGCTGCCTGACACAAAAAAAAAATCATTAGACAAACAACTAAACACCACATTCAAAAATCCAAAATCATTGCAACAATTTGAAAATGCTACTACTTTGAATGTTAACAACAACTGCAACATTTATCTTTAAAGCTACATGTTTCTCGGTTTTATTCAATAACCGAAGCGAGCATGAGATCTGTTTCTTCAATTCAACTAATTCACAAAAAAATAAAATTAATGTAAACACAAAAATCTATTCAAATTGGGGATGAAATCGAAAAACATACACGGGATGCCCCCTTCTAAAAACCCAAAATCCTTCAAGGGAAAAAGCATAAAAGCTGAGGTGAACAAAAATACCCAATCCAGAACACAAAGCCGATTATAGATTCGTATATGAGGGCAAAAAATAAATCAAGAAAGCATACCTGTAAGTGACCCTCTAGGTAAGGTTTTGGCGTCGTATTAGCCCCAGGGGCGGATGTAATAGTGAAGCGGGGGGTGCACAGGAACCCCCCGAGTTTCGAAATTTTAGTGTAACGGTAGGTAAAAAAACTGGGGTGAACCCCCTAAAATATTATAGGGTGAACCCCCTGACGACGCTGCCCACCCCACGGCCCACTGCAGCTCGCTTGATCCGGTTGTGAAGCTATAAAACTAAGAACTCTTTCTTAAACTAAATGTGTGTTCTTGAGCATTCATATGATTAGAGGTAAAAAATTGATAGAAACAAATGAGTAGATGACTCTTAAATACAAATTAGTTGATTTTGTGAACATTTTAAGCATAATTTTCATGTTTTTTTCTTCGTTTTAGGCCTCCAAAAATGGTTGAGCCGCCCCTGCCCGACCCGACCCGACCCGACCAATCGAACCGAACCGAAAAATTTTATGTCCGGCCCTATGAAATTGGATCATCTAAAAACAGTGAACCCCCTGAAAAAAATTCCTGGATCCGCCACTGATTAGCCCTGCAAAGTTAAAAACACATATCACTTACTTGTCAATAACATGTTAAACATAAATCTATGATCGAAACATTCAATCTCAATAGCATACAATCCGTAATAGCAGGAAAAAAACATATAATTCACCATATAAAAGCTATCATTGAAACATAGTTTGGAATTACAAACCCCCGATATCAAAATTGGTAAGCCTAGCAATCTGGTTAAGCCAGAAAAATATGAAATCTCCAAAAGATGAAAAAACCAAATGTAAAAATCAAGTAAAACTAAGAAAACGGCAGGCAAAAACTACCTACAATAGTGAGAGGCAGAGCGGCGGACGTATTGGAGCTTGTAATTTCCTTTAGAAACTATTTCCCTCCATCTTCTTTAAATAGTTATTATAATATAGGGTTAGGTTATACTAAAAAAGACTTTTAAAAATAAGAAGGGTAAGAAGGATTTTAAGCTTGACATGTGTTATTTTATTGTTTTTAAAGGGAGGGCATAATTGTTAATGTGTAATATACCAGGTCAATGTGTTATACACCAGGTCAATGTGTAATACAAGGTCTGATATTACACAATGATCAGACCTAATATTACACAATGAACTGATATTACACAATGAGCATATTACACAATGACCTGACATATTTGAGCAAATTACACAATGAGCTGAAAAACGTAAAACACAATGATGAAAACATATAACACAATGATGAAAAGTATTTAACACAATGAATTTGTATTACACAATGACCTGACTAATTACACAATGAACTTGTATTACACAATGACTTGACTAATTACACAATGAACTTGCGTTACACAATGACCAGACGTGGTATTACACAATGACTTGACTAATTACACAATGAACTTGCGTTACACAATGACCAGACGTGGTATTACACAATGAACTTGTATTACACAATGACCTGACTAATTACACAATGACCAGACGTGGTATTACATAATGAACTTGTATTACACAATGAAGTTGTATTACACGATGACCTGACTAATTACACAATGAGCTAAAAAACGTAAAACACAATGATAAATACATATAACACAATGAACGTGTATTACACATTGAACTTGTATTACACAATGAACTTGTATTACACAATGAACTTGTATTACACAGTGAACTTGTATTACACAATGACCTAACTAATTACACAATGAACTTGTATTACACGATGAACTTATATTACACAATGAGCTGAAAAACGTAAAACACAAGGATAAATACATATAACACAATGAACTTGTATTACACATTGAACTTGTATTACACAATGAGCTGGAAAACGTAATTTTTTCCTTTTTTGTTTATAACGACACTATACTAGTTTTAAAGATAAAAAAACGCTCGTTTTTATGGTATAATTTTTTTGAAAAAATAATGTCGTATGTAAAAGTTATGAACGTTTAAAAATGAGGGGGGAACTTGATAAAAAGTCAACAAAAGTGGCCAAGACTAAAATACCCTTCCAACAACTTTTTCTCCTACAATTTAATCTCAACCATTAAATCTTTTCTACAATTTGATCTAATGGCTCTAAATCCTTCTCACTTTTCTTAGAATTAGAATCTTTTTTACCTGAAACTAATCCATATAATATATATAATTATAATTATAATATAATATAATTATAATTTATATTATATAATAAAAAAAACGTTAACATTTTGAACACTTGGAATGTCACTCGATCAAATTTTGACTCATTTTAGAGGTAAAAGATTTTTTCAGAACAATTTATAAGTACATGTATTTTAAACAAATTAATAATAGACTTTAATATATTAAAACTGGGCTGTATAAATTTTTCTTACAAAATGATCGAGTAAGTATATTGGTTTATAATGATATTATCCTTTTTAAAAAAATAAATACAAAATTATTATAAGCATTTTATGATACATATCTACCCACTATTTCAAATGATAAACAAGTTTAGAGTCCAAACTCATATACGGAGCTTGATTAAGTTTGTAAGTCTCAACAAGTTTATTACATTTATAAATATGATATTGTTTATGGAATATACTTATATAACAATATTATTATATTTAAGCATGATAAAGAAAATATATATATATATATATATATATATATATATATATATAAATATAATAGAATTAATTACACGGATGGCCCCTGTGGTTTATCCGGATTTCACTTTTGGCCCCTAGGAATCAGAAATTACATGTTTGGACCAATAGTTTGCATGTTTGTAACATAAATGGCCCCTGAAGTGAATGTCAGTTAAGTGCATGTGAAATGACTAAAATACCCTTACATAATAAAATAATAAAAACATAAAAGAATTAACTCAATAAAAAAAAGTGGGACCCACCAAAACCACCCACTTCATCTTCTCCAAATCAAAACCACCTCTCCCACCAAACCCTAGCTTCCTCCTCCCATTTCCGGCGACAACCACCACCGCCTCCGGCTGTCGCCACCAGAAAAATTACGCATATCAATTGGTTCCTTTTATCCCAACTGAAAATCAAAATAGAATAAAACACCCAACCACTTCATCTCTGTAATTAACCGCCACCGCCGCCACCACCACCAGCCACACCATTACCGGCCACCACCGCTATCTCCATCTCCACCCAACCACTGCCACCACACCACCCCCGCGTGATCAGCTCCACAATTCGTCTCCGATCTCCGTCGGTTCCTCTACCACCGGAAAATCGATCTCCGTCGAAATTGACCAGCTCCACAATTCGTCCCGGAAAACCACCACACCACCCCCGCATTTCACTTGTGGCGCTCAATCCAAAATTCGTCCCGGAAAATCGATCTCCGTCGGTTCCTCTACCACTGTCACGTAAGATTCATTGCCTTCCACTTCAAAATACTCAGCACACACAGTGAAATTCGATCTCTTTCTGGCTCCTCCGACGAAACAAACCTTTGATTTCATGGAAATTTTCGTTGAAAATTTGATCGAATCAGACGTTTGTGTAGGATGGGTGGGGTAGAGAGAAGATGGGTGGGGTGGTATTTATATTGTTTTTTAGTTTTTAATTTATAAAGGGGTATATAGGTCATTTTAAAATTTCCAAAAGATAACTGACATCTAACTCGGGAGCTATTTATGTTACAAACGTGCAAACTATTGGTCCAAACCTGTAATTTCTGATTCCTAGGGGCCAAAAGTGAAATATGGGTAAACCATAGAGGCCATCCGTGTAATTAATTCTATATAATATACATATTAAAAGGACAAGATGGTCTTTTTATACAAATATCTTAAAATTAAGCGTTTTACAAGATTTCTAACACAATGTATAACTTTATCAAACATTGAAACACCATTCAAACAACCAGCCAAAAACCCTACTGCCATTTCAAAATTCAAACGCGTCTTTCTATTGCTCTCTGCCTCTCCCTAGGGGTGTTCATCGGGTTTTTTAATCGGGTTTCAGGTTATTTGGTTCTGGTTATTCGGTTTTTTTGTTATAAGAATCCAACCCGTTTACCGACCCAAATAAGATTCGGGTTAAATGGTTTCGGGTTATTCGGTTTCGGGTTTATTCGGGTCGGGTTAATCGGTATTCGGGTTTCTAAATACAAGTTGCTACGCATACCTTATTATTTAACTTAACATGATATTTATTAAATAATAAGCACAAAATGTCAAATAAAAACACTTTCAATATGATTTTTTGTTCAATCCAATGCACTAAACACGTATATTAACTAAAAAAATCAAATAAAATAAGCATAAAACCAAAGTGTATCAACCAATCGTATAAACTAAAAAAATACAAATCGTATCAACCAATAAACTCATTAACAGTGTTCACTCTTCATATTTTCACCTTCATGTCCGCGCGCTCGTTTCTAATCATATATTAAAAAAAAAGTGAAATAAAATAAACATTGAAAATGTTTAGATGTATATTGAGATAATATTACAAATAACTATTAATAATAAAATACCTTTTTATTATTATTCCCCGATTAACCTTTTTTTTAATCCAATTACCAAACCGAATACTATCTTCGGGTTCGGGTTCCATCTTAAACGGGTTTGGGTTGTTCGGGTTGCATCTTAATCGGGTTCGGGTAATTTGGGTCGGGTTCGATATTCGGGTTTCGGGTAAAATGAACACCCTTACTTAGGGTTGCTGTTGTTTCCCAAGTACACATATTTTAGTGAAATCTGAAGAAAAAAAAATATTCCATTGTTGATTCTTTTGCCTCACTTACACAGTACGGAGTTTGGTATACCGGATGTTTATTGTTAAACGATTATGCTTATGACTTATGTTTGCTTATTCGTGTGTTGGTTTATTACACTGTAGCAATGTTCATGACTTATATTTTTTTATTCGTGTTTATGAATTTTTACTTAATTGAGTTCTGTAATTCTTATGTCATATATAGACCACACCGATACTACATATAAGAAAACTAATAAAAGTAGTATACAATATATTACGAGAGGGTTTATAAACTAGCAGAAAAAAACGAGTAACACTTTGTAAATTGTCGCCGCCGCATCGCGCGAGTTCCGTACTAGTATATATATATATATGGGGAGGTTCTAGAGAAAACCATTACTTATAAGAAAACCAAGAAAACAAATTTGAACCATTGATCAAATAGATCAATGGTTAATATACTCAATGTCAATTTGGTTAATAAATAAAAATTAAATGAGGTTAATTTTAATTTTAGAAAATCAATGGTTAATATACTCAATGACAAATGGCAAATCAGGTAGATTAAAATTTTAATTTTAGAAAATCTATTTAAAATTTCCTAAAAATTCTCACTCTCTTTCTTACTTCACTTTTTTTACACTTTCAATTTTATTTATTTCAAAACTAAACTCCAGATTTATATTGTTCGTGAATATATTTTTAGAATGAAAATAGAAAAAAAAAACAACTCAAGTTTACATATACGTAAACGTATGTCAACAGAAAGGGAAAGAAAAACCCGTTACATGTAAGTAGCTCATTCGAGTCAAGTATACTAGCTCTTGCAAGTTACGTATACGTAGGTCAAACGAGTTACATAAACGAGTTACATATACGTAGCTTAGGTTTACATATATGTTAACATGGGTCAACAAAATATAAAAAGATGAAGACACAAGTTACGTATACGTAGTTTATAAGAAAAAATAAAACAACGTTCAAAGTTGAGTCTATGAGTGTACTATTAATTAATTAAAACCTAAATAAAATAATCCTAAACCAATAAGTAAATTCAATCTAATTGCTACACATGTGAAGGTGAAATGTAAATAAATGGTTATTCTTGATTTAAAGGGTGCTCTAGAAAACAATTACAGAGAAGAAGAAATTGGAATTCAAACAATGGCGACTTTACGATGCTCTAATACTCCACGAACTCTTCAATATAAGATTTGTGGAATAGTATATAGTGTAACATCCAAGATTTTCCTGTGCTTTGTTTTGTGCAATAATGACGTTTCAACCTTATTTTTTTTGTTCAATGCATTTTGTCACAACAATTATTATTTCAATATGTATTAAACTGGGTATAAACAATCTTGCAATATTTACACATATTTATACCTTGTTATAATACATCAAAAAAAAAACCTGTCATACATTACATCTTTTCATATATATATATACATCTTTTCATATATATATATATATATATATATATATATATACATATATATATATATATGTGTGTGTGTATTTAATTATAAAACTATACCTGTAAACGTATATATATTTGATTACATTTATAAAAGTTATAGTTTTATAAAAATAGGGTTTATTCCTTTACAAAAGATTAATAATTAAACAAAAAAAGTTTAGTTTTATAAATTTTATAAAAAAAAACAAAATGTTTTATAGTTATAAAAAGATTTAAAAAAAAAAGACAAATAAAGATTGATTATGAACCATTCATTAGCATTGAACCCTTTTCATAAGCAAAAGAACCCCCTCTATTTGCCCTTGAGCCCTCACTTGAACCCCCTTCCCCTAATCTTGAACCCTGGATCAAGCTAGTCACCAATTTTAACCCAGAAAAGTCAACACGCGTGATTCATCCTTCAATCCCTGCAAATCCAGAGTTTTAACCCTCCATAATCAGTTATTAATCATTCACGACCATTAAGGAATGGAAATCAGTTTCTAATTTCAAATGTTGAAACCAAATTCGATGGGTTTTGAAACTGATTTGGTATGACACATAAATGGGTACAAAGACTTGCAAATCATGGTGTAATTCCTGAAATCACGCCCCGAATCACAGTTGTTAACGCGTTCTAACACCCTTTTATATATCCACTGCGATTACAAGCAACACCACCTCAAAAATCGTTTCTTTTTCTCTCTGTTCTTTCAATCGGCACATAAGGGAGGGACGGGTCTCGAACTCACGAAAAAATCAAGGCTGTTTTGGTTCTTTCTTGCCTCTGAAATCAACCTCAGGTAACCCTTCTCATTCGTAACCGCCCCTCTTTGTCTAGGTTCATGAAATCGGATTTAGGGTTAGGGTGTTTACAATCTGAGTATTTGTTTGTAGAAGATGACACAGACTAAATCGGTTTTTAAAATTTAATATCAGATTTTGAACATGAATGTGTCCCTAGTCTTGTGGTTAACTCGCACAGGTATACCCAGGCTAGGTCATGGGTTCGAAACCCACTGACCTGTTTCCTTGTTTTTTTTTGTCTCTTTAACACACTTATAAAATTTTGTTGTCAAAGTTGATTTTTACTAATATAACTTTTAAAAATAAAATGAGGAAATTCTATGTAGTCAAGAAAAAGGAACTACAAACATTTATTTTAAATATTTCCTTAAAAATACTAATTAAGGTTTAAACATAATTAAACAAATTCTTATATATATATTAATATATATTTTCTTAAATACCCACTTTTAGACACATTATTTAAATAATAGATAAATAAATAAAGAGAACTTATTTATTTAAATTAATTATCTTTTTCATTAATATTTCATTTAGGGTTTAAATTGTGACGTATATTAACATATATATTTACACTATATTTTGACACATAATTATAAATAAGTAAAATAAATTTATTTATTTGGATTATAAGTATAATATCACACTAAATTTAAAGACTTACTATTTTAAATAAATAAATAAGAGGAATTTATTTATTTAAACATAAACTCTAAAGTTAAATATTATTTTTCATATATTCTTCAAACTTACATTTTTATATCAAACTTTTGCCAACTTACATCTTTTGCATAACGCAAACTCTTTTGTACAAATCCCTATACTCAAATCCCGTTGAACCTTAGACCTTACTTTAGACATTGTACATGTCTTTGATACATTTTCACTCAAGGTTAACTTTGTGATTTGCAAATATCACTGTTGCTACCTATTGCTCGTGTTATCTACAAGTTATCCATACAATGTGAGTATTACATAGCCCCTTTTACTCTTTTACACTTTTACACTTTTGGGGTGAAACATGAACTCTATACACACAATTGCTTACATTTACACAAACTACACAAACACAAATCCTCTTTACATTCATGTATACAAAATTTGAGCTTTATGTTTGAGTGCTAGGTGTGTTAACTGTTTGTGTGCAATTTATGTGCAATCATTAACTCTTCAAGCCGACGGTTAACAATGATAGATCTATTGAGTCTGACAAACCCACCCAAATTGGGGTGATTGTTACCGACAACACAATTTGCATGCTAGTTACAAAGGTTTGATTGTACTTTGGTTGCACAATAGTTGCTCCCCATAAATGCCTTATTTTATCATGTTATGTAAGGATTTGAATATTTATATCTATACACTATCTATGTATAAACCTGTGTATGCTCACCAACTTTTTAGTTGACTTTATTTTGTTCATGTTTCAGGTGCTAATGTGTGAGTTTGATCAAGACATGCTACAAATAGGCTTTGGACTTAGTTAAATTTAAATAAAGAATATTATGTATTTCATTTACGTACTTGTTTGAATTCGGTTGTGTTTGATTTGTTTGAAATGAAATTTGATGATTAAAATATTGCAATCTAGTCAACCTTGTGCTCATGAACAGTCTACATGTCCCGTCCCGACGTATTCCGCCGTCGGTTGGGGTGTGACAGATTGGTATCAGAGCCTTGGTTATAGGGAATTAGGTTATTAGACACTTTTGACTTAGACTATAACCTTATGACACCCATACAATGTCATGGTACTTCATGCTACATGATTTCTCATTGTGTGAATATTCCTACATACTATCATAATTAAATACACTATCTGATACAATATTTAATAATTTATGTGTCACGCTGCCTGATAATTGTTGTGCTATATTCATGCTATCTATTTGATTCATTTAACTGTTATTCTAAGTTTTAACACACACTTATACACACTTAGCTTTTCATGCACCCTTGAACTCACACATATAATGTCACCACCTCTTGTGATCTAAATCTAAACTATTGGACCTAATGCTCATTAATAATAAACAAGAAGCCCACTTACCCCCCAAGAAGAAGAAGCCTACTGCAATATATAAGCCTCACATTCGGGCCTCAAAGCCCAGTCCACAACAATTCTCATCATGACCATGAGCCCAACAATAGTGCTATTAATACATGATGGTTGGAAGAGTGTGTAGGCCCATGAGGGATTCTGGCTAAGGAAAGACAGGGTACTTAAGTGTGTCTTAGTGACCCACCCCTCTTTCCTGGGAATTCTCCTCTGGGATGCATTGCTTATAGGTCAAGTGTATTTCTAAAATACTATTGTGAAGACTCGGTGTTATGACTAGTCAAACTCTAAATGTATGAGAACTCCTATATTTAACACTCAGTATTTCATTATCACTTACAACATTTTCATTGTTTCTCTCCTAGACATGGACTCCTACTCTCCTTCCTCCCCGGTATACCGTCCCGGAGCAGAGTTGGATTGGGAAGAAGACATCCGTGTATCGGTCACCACCACCCCCAGCTGCCAGGCCAAGGTTTGATGTAAGGACAGATTGGGATAGGAACACCGACCCAAGATTTCGAACACCTAGATCACCCCCATTAAGAGACCCGTATCTGGTGCCCGACATACCATGACACCCACTAGTGCCATGGGAATTCCAATCAATGACATTCACCAATATGTGAGAGCCTCAGAGTTTGAGAGGAAAAGAATGGAGCACGAGATAACGCACGACTTGCAGGGAGAGAGAATGGATAGCCTAGTGAATCAATTAGGGTACCAGAAAGAGTTAATTTCTTCCCTAGAAAAAGAAATGCTGGAGAATTGCACGGAAGCAGCTAGAGCTGAGGCCAGATCAGCTACCCGAATGACCGTAGCGGTGCTCGTCTTGGTGATTACCTTCTTCTAGTGGGAAGCTACCAGAGACGTTAACATAAATTTATATTTATAGTCTTTAAATTTTCAGTTTGAGAACCATTTCCCATATGTTTTGAATAATGTTTACCATTTCAGCATTTAATAAATTTTATATTTTTCCAACTCTAAAGTTATTATTCATTGATTTAATACGTTGAATGTGAATTCCATCCATCATATTTTCATCAAAATCCTCCAAGTATCACCTTCTTCATTCAACACGATTTAGTATACTCCCGGCAATCTCCTTCGTAAACAAATCATCATATTATTTGATTTAGACAACCTCATTATTTTGTTCAAACAAAACGATTATCAAACCTTTAGATAGTATCTGAAATATAAATTTTCTATAAACATTTTCACCTTATAAGGAAACTTAATACAACTCGTTTTATAAAAGCATTATTTTTTATTAATAATTAATTATGACTTTTTCTTGTTAAATTAATTATTATTAAACATTGGCTTAATTATTAAATAATCTAGCAATTATTTTCTTTTAAAAATAGTATCCTTATAATAATTTTAAAAAAAATTAATAAAAAGGTTTTCATTTAATTATCAATATAGTTAATTATTCAACTATTTTACACCATTTTATTACAACTACTTGTTTATTTACAAACAAAGAACACATATCAGTTATTCGTAAGCACTTTGCTCTAAATATCTACACAATTTTCTCGTTATCTTACTCCCTTAGAAATGCATGATTGTACTAGGCATTGCAATGAGATGAATCATTTCACGTAGGCATTAGACATCCATATAAACCTCAACAAGATTTAAAAGTTTAAAATCCAACTACCCACATTATACATGAACACCAAACAACACGCTTGTCTGCAACACTCGACTACCTGCAAAATTCGATAGTTTACATTACTCATGGGATACAATAACTTACAAATGAACACTCACATGATACATAAAGCTTAGTTGTTTAAAATATGCATGATACTAGGATAATCACATGATACATGAAACTTCGTTGTTTGATACATGATTGAGCACATTATACACGATCACATAATACATGAAACTTAGATGTTTGCATATACATAATATTACACTGATCACATAATACATGAAACTTGTTTGTTTGCAATATACATTATATTGGACTGATCACATAATACAAGAAACTTATTTGTTTACAAAATACATGATACTAAACTATTCACACTATACAATATACATGATGCTACATTACTCACATTATACCTGAAACTTATTTGCTTACAAAATATATAATACAAAATTGTTCACCCTATACAATATACATGATAGTACATTGTTTGCATTATACATGAGGCTTGTTCGTGTAAAAAATACATAAATACTAAATTGTTCGCCTTGTACATAAAACTCATTTGGTTACTGTATACATTGTACTAAACTATTCACATTATACATGAAACCTATTTGCTTACAATGTACATAACACTAGATCACACATGGAAACTTGAGTGCTTACATTATACACGGAATTAGATTGTTTACGTTGTTGCAATTGATTAAGTATATCATACACAAAGCATGATTATTCACCTTATCCATGAAAACTACTCGGGGTTTGGCGTATTCTTGTTCAAACACGAGGAAGCTATGGAACCCTAGATTATGCCACGTTATTACTGTTTAGTACTTGATTGACTCTACTATCTATAGACATAGTCATTTGTTAGCAACACATACGTGAAAACAATAGTTACGAATTAAGTGATTTTGTATTACCCCCTGGACCCACACACAATGGGATGACTATACGGACCATGCGGCGATTTGGATAATTACGGGTGCACACGTAATTATAAAAATCAGCGCATGGAAAACATAGCAAATTATGTCGTGTGTTAAGACATAAAACCTATCATGATATATAATAACGAAACTAATGTGATATAACAAGGGCATGGTGGATACGCCGCTGGTACTTCCTATATATAAGTGTTCCTGTCATATTATCAGAATTAGCGTTATTCGTGTCACGTAAAGTTTATGTTGTTTGACGGGGCCAATGTTTGTGAAATATCTTATCCACTAACAATTCCTGAAAATATTAGATTACATCTTAAACAAACCTTGATCATCCAGTTCCCATCAATTCCATTCCAAGTAACGCATTTCATCCTTACAATCCAAAATATTATTCGACAATTTTGCCCTCAAATTCATTTTAAAAAAACTAAATTCATTATCATCATTCATATCCGACCTAGAGTATCAAAACCTGTGTTTTGTCACCAGTTATACTCCTTAAACCAACCATCATAACTCATTGAGAACCCAAACCCTCACTTCTTTCCTAATTTAGTAGACTCCACTAGCTAAATTTCGGGAAAAATTTCCCTCAACATGGGGATACTGTAACATCCATGATTTTCCTGTGCTTTGTTTTGTGCAATAATGACGTTTCAACCTTATTTTTTTTGTTCAATGCATTTTGTCACAACAATTATTATTTCAATATGTATTAAACTGGGTATAAACAATCTTGCAATATTTACACATATTTATACCTTGTTATAATACATAAAAAAAAAACCAGTCATACATTACATCCTTTCATATATATATATATATACATATATATATATATATATATATGTGTGTGTGTATTTAATTATAAAACTATACCTGTAAACGTATATATATTTGATTACATTTATAAAAGTTATAGTTTTATAAAAATAGGGTTTATTCCTTTACAAAAGATTAATAATTAAACAAAATAAGTTTAGTTTTATAAACTTTATAAAAAAAAAAACCAAATGTTTTATAGTTATAAAAAGATTTTTAAAAAATACAAATAAAGATTGATTATGAACCATTCATTAGCATTGAACCCTTTTCATAAGCAAAAGAACCCCCTCTATTTTCCCTTGAGCCCTCACTTGAACCCCCTTCCCTTAATCTTGAACCCTGGATCAAGCTAGTCACCAATTTTAACCCAGAAAAGTCAACACGCGTGATTCATCCTTCAATCCCTGCAAATCCGGAGTTTTAACCCTCCATAATCAGTTATTAATCATTCACGACCATTAAGGAATGGAAATCAGTTTCTAATTTCAAATGTTGAAACCAAATTCGATGGGTTTTGAAACTGATTTGGTATGACACATAAATGGGTACAAATACTTGCAAATCATGGTGTAATTCCTGAAATCACGCCTCGAATCACAGTTGTTAACGCGTTCTAACACCCTTTTATATATCCACTGCGATTACAAGCAACACCACCTCAAAAATCGTTTCTTTTTCTCTTTGTTCTTTCAATCGGCACATAAGGGAGGGACGGGTCTCGAACTCACGAAAAAATCAAGGCTGTTTTGGTTCTTTCTTGCCTCTGAAATCAACCTCAGGTAACCCTTCTCATTCGTAACCGCCCCTCTTTGTCTAGGTTCATGAAATCGGATTTAGGGTTAGGGTGTTTACAATCTGAGTATTTGTTTGTAGAAGATGACACAGACTAAATCGGTTTTTAAAATTTAATATCAGATTTTGAACATGAATGTGTCCCTAGTCTTGTGGTTAACTCGCACAGGTATACCCAGGCTAGGTCATGGGTTCGAAACCCACTGACCTATTTCCTTGTTTTTTTTTGTCTCTTTAACACACTTATAAAATTTTGTTGTCAAAGTTGATTTTTACTAATATAACTTTTAAAAATAAAATGAGGAAATTCTATGTAGTCAAGAAAAAGGAACTACAAACATTTATTTTAAATATTTCCTTAAAAATACTAATTAAGGTTTAAACATAATTAAACAAATTCTTATATATATATTAATATATATTTTCTTAAATACCCACTTTTAAACACATTATTTAAATAATAGATAAATAAATAAAGAGAACTTATTTATTTAAATTAATTATCTTTTTCATTAATATTTCATTTAGGGTTTAAATTGTGATGTATACTAACATATATATTTACACTATATTTTGACACATAATTATAAATAAGTAAAATAAATTTATTTATTTGGATTATAAGTATAATATCACACTAAATTTAAAGACTTACTATTTTAAATAAATAAATAAAAACATAAACCCTAAAGTTAAATATTATTTTTCATATATTCTTCAAACTTACATTTTTATATCAAACTTTTGCCAACTTACATCTTTTGCATAACGCAAACTCTTTTGTACAAATCCCTATACTCAAATCCCGTTGAACCTTAGACCTTACTTTAGACATTGTACATGTCTTTGATACATTTTCACTCAAGGTTAACTTTGTGATTTGCAAAGATCACTGTTGCTACCTATTGCTCGTGTTATCTATAAGTTATCCATACAATGTGAGTATTACATAGCCCCTTTTACTCTTTTACACTTTTGGGGTGAAACATGAACTCTATACACACAATTGCTTACATTTACACAAACTACACAAACACAAATCCTCTTTACATTCATGTATACAAAATTTGAGCTTTATGTTTTAGTGCTAGGTGTGTTAACTGTTTGTGTGCAATTTATGTGCAATCATTAACTCTTCAAGCCGACGGTTAACAATGATAGATCTATTGAGTCTGACAAACCCACCCAAATTGGGGTGATTGTTACCGACAACACAATTTGCATGCTAGTTACAAAGGTTTGATTGTACTTTGGTTGCACAATAGTTGCTCCCCATAAATTGTCACACCCCAACCGTGCATCTTAACCACGGGTGCGACTTAATTGACAAAAGAACACAATGGAATAAAGACATTTAGTATTAAAGTTTCATAATATTAAAAAAATCCCAATTACATAAGTTTCGAATTAAACAAAACAGGTAACATGTTCAAAAGACAAGCAACTTAAAATAAGATTCTTCAATTGATATCTAGGCAAATCCTATGTGATATTGACTTGAACTATCACGAGCTTAATCACCTGAAACATGTACGAAAAACAAGTGTCAACTAAAAATTGTTGGTGAGAAATCACTGGTTTAATAAAAGTATAAGTTTGGCAAAGGTGACAATTCATATTCCAAGATCATCATATAGCACGTAATAAAACAAACACATGATTAGCAAATCCAACCTAAAATGATGAGTAACGAATAAGTGGTACAACTCGCAAGTTGCACTAATAACGAATAAGATGTCCAACCAAAAGTTGTCCATAAAGTATATGCGGTTTCCATCCTATGGCCCATATCTGTACTACCGTTGGCTTGAAAGTTTCAAGTTAAGGATTTGCAAGTTTAACGTTTATCATGTTGTGTTCATTTACTCACATACATATATGATTCGCTTGTTTTAGAATTGTTTGAAAACGTGTTTTAATGCGTGCCAACGCGTACATGTTTCCCCCAAAACGATTTGAATAAAGTGGGGCTATGAAGTCTCACTTTGAAAGCTAGACGAGATAAGAAACTTGAACGAATAGACGAGATGAATCACGGACCAGACCCTAAACAAATAAATAAACCATTTTTAGGGTAGGTTCAATGGTTACGAGTGTTAGATAGGCGGTTCGGGTCATAAGATTAAGAATTAGTTGCAAAAATAGAGTTTTAGTTGATTTTCAGATTTGGACAGCAAAGTAGCTGAACAGAAACGGGATTGTTAAAAATATCAAACGACGTCTAAAAATTATGAAATTTTATAGGAAATTATTTTAAGTCGTTCCGAAGAAGTTTCGTTTAGAAAGTTTTTCCATTTGAGACTCGGATCATAGCCAAAATAGTCCAACAAGACAGACGGTACTGAAAAAGGTTTCTGTCCCGTTTTGGCTACTACGGAGTCATACTTTTGAATTAGAAAACGATCCAATTATGGTTGGAAAGGAAATTCGACGAAATACGTCTTGGAAATTGAGTTTGATCAGTTTAGATTAATTATGGTCAAGTTAGCTCAGTTAAATTCAGCACAGTTTCTGTCCAAAATCAATGGTTGCACTTAAGTGGTCCGTTTAGGGTTTTAAGATTACCGAACGCGCAAATAAAAATTAGACGAATGTTATTATGTTATTATAATACATAATATAATCAGATTAGGTTAGCCAAAACGTCCCGTGTCACCGGTCTAGCCATGATATTCACAGAAGCATTTTGGAGAATCACAGAATGCAATCGGCATAGTCGACACGAGCAAGCGGATTCTATATTTAATTAGCGTGTGAGTTCATATAAGTGATAATATAGAATAAATAACATGTTTTAAGTTAGCAAGAACATACTAAAGCATCGGCAGAGCCACTTTTGCAATAGTTGTCTTGAGGATTCGCAGAATGCGACGGCATAGCCGCCATTGCAAACGGGATCCTTTGTTTGTTAGTTGGTGATGTTAGCTTGATTTATTAGTTTGATTAAGATTATTAGAGGGTTTTTAGGGCTGAGGTTTCACATGATCAAGTGATCATGGATAGAAAATAGAAAAAGATTGAGGGGATGAAGAAAGAATAAAATAAAAAGACGGTATTAAACTTTGGAGGGTTACTTACTTGTTTGATCTTCAAACTCTTGGAATCCTCTAAGGAATTTTTGAAATCTTCAAGGTTGGGAAGGGATTTCACAACTTAGGAGGGGTTGGGAGTGTTTGAGGGAGAATTAGCAAAGAAAACAAGATCCTAAGCCTCCTATTTATACTAATGGTTGAAGGGGTGTAAATATGGAATGTCTTGGAAAGCAATTTAGGGTTTTAGGGCCCTCAAATCTGCGAAATTTTCCTCAATGGGGCTGGGTTTTTTGTGATTTCTTGCTTGGGCTAGGTCCAAGAGTAGGTGGGTTGGGTCCTAGCTTGATCCGGTTGAGTGCGCGCATTCGAAAATTGCGATTTTAAGCATTTCTAAGCGAAATTGGCAAATGTTTTCAACATTAAAGTTGATTGTCATAACAAAAAGAGTATGTTTAGCTAAAAAAACATTTAAGTTAAAGTTACGTTATTCGCGTATAGTAGTTGGCGATCGGTGGGCGAGAAAACGGACTTTTTGATCGTTTTTCGAATTTCAGGATTTATTTAAGGAAAGTTTTGCAAACAAACTTTGTTTTAATTAAAGAAATGAATATTTTAAACATTTAAAACATAAATTAATGTCATGTTAAACGATTTGTCGGTCGTGGACGGTACGTAGTTAACGACGGTTTAAAAGGCGAACGATCGCACGAAAGTACTAACTAGTACTTTTAAGCATCAATTCACATTGAATGGGTTGTAAGAACATGTTTGAGATGTATGGGGGTGGTTCATGTGTATTTAATGTGTCATAAAGATCAATTAAGTCTACGTGCGATCCATGAATCAATCACAGATAAGTATAAGTCTTTGAAATCAAGCATAAACGTAATGTTTCACATGTAAACTAGTATTGTAACAACGTCTGAATAGGATTTCAAGTAAAATGAAATGTCATGCGGATTTTCATTGATAAGTCTAGAATGAGTATAAGTAGTGAAAATCAGAAGTGTCACATAAATGCCTTATTTTATCATGTTATGTAAGGATTTGATTATTTATATCTATACACTATCTATGTATAAACTTGTGTATGCTCACCAACTTTTTAGTTGACTTTATTTTGTTCATGTTTCAGGTGCTAATGTGTGAGTTTGATCAAGACATGCTACACATAGGCTTTGGACTTAGTTAAATTTAAATAAAGAATATTATGTATTTCATTTACGTACTTGTTTGAATTCGGTTGTGTTTGATTTGTTTGAAATGAAATTTGATGATTAAAATATTGCAATCTAGTCAACCTTGTGCTCATGAACAGTCTACATGTCTCGCCCCGACGTATTCCGCCGTCGGTTGGGGTGTGACATATAGACAGGTAAAAAACAGAATAAAATAATAAGGTGGTGGTTGAACTCTTTGATACCTTATAGTCGCTAATGCCAGGATGGGCGCAAAGGCTTTTTATGGTGTGACCTTTACTAATCCCATCTTAGAGTTCCATACTGTTTTTGTAATAATTTCCTTTGGTCTATAATTCCTAAATGTTTTTGATCTTATACAAAAATTTTATGTTTTTATAAAAGATCTAACTAAAGATCTTGTAAAAAAATGGTATCAGAGCCATGTGCTCTTAAAATAAAAGCTTGTTCAAAGATTGATTGTGCGGATCAACACTTATTCATATTCATTCAAAATGAATATTCTGAAAAGCAATGATACTGTTAAAAACAATATTGAAGAGGAATATGAAATTCCTCATAATCTTGATTTATTAAATAAATGGATTATTCCGAAAATGGAACACAAACTAATTTATAAATTAGAAACTTTTGAAAAGTTAGGATTAAAACAAGTTGTAAAACCAACTGAAGAAACATTTACTCTAAACAAAGAAGATATGGTTATAAAACTATTATTAAACAAAGATTTAAATAAATATAAGAAGGACTATAAATTCCTTCACATAGGACTTGTGCAAATTGCATTCAAACCCTTGACCTTAGAAGGTCTTCCAGAAAGTTTTGTAGCAGCACTCAGAGATGCTATAAATCTGAACTGGAAACAATCTCTCATAGGGATTGTCCAAACTAGTCTAGCTCATAGACCAGTCTATTTTAATGTCTATCCTAATCTTCAATTATCTTTATCAGATGTTAATATTACAGATGCTTTGACTTTAAATGTGAAAACCCATGGTTATAACTATGCTCCAGGTTCAGAGGTTATCTGTATCTGTTATAGAATTTATTATAAACCTTTATACACTCTAAACCCTCAGTGTAGAATGGTTGATAAACCGTTAAATGAAACCATAGTTATAGAAACAAATTTTGGTAAATCTAATATAACTACCAGAAGGAAGATTAAATGGGAAGAAAACTTTCTCGAAAATTGGGTTCTTGATAAGGCCACAACATCTTAACAATATATAGATAATAACCCTCTAGAAATTATACAATCTGAAGAAGGGACTGTCCAAATCCAATTTGAGCAGCTGAGAAATACTTCTTCTTTGCCAAGATCTTTATCTTCTAGATATTTATCCTCTCGACAGCATATATCTCCTTTTGGATATACTGTCAGAAGTCCTTCTAGGGCCTCTACTTCAAGAGTTAGGGAAACTTTCCATACAACAGAAACATTCAATAGATTAAGAATAAATTCTGATAATATAGTTACAGGAGTCCAAGTAGATCCGGAATCAACTGAATCAGAAGTCGATTTTGTTTAATGGATTTTAATGAAAAAATAGACTTTAATTCGGGTTCTCCGGTAAGAAAAGAAATTAGTAAAGATTTCCAATTACCCAAATGGGAATTATTTAGAAATTGGTTTTTTAATAATTTTAAAGAAACTTATATAAACTTCTTTAAAGATGAATTTTATAAAGATTTGATCATGAAGAATGAGATTATACCTTTTATTCCCTGGTTTATCGAAAGTTATATGGGAAGTATCATCTCAGTTATTGAAAGAAAATTTAATATTAAAGGAGAAATAATTTCTAAGGTTTTCCCTCCTACACAACCTTTTAAAATAGAAAAAGATAATGAAATAAGGTATTATCAAACCTTTCAAAAACTATTAGAAGGAAATACCTTACCTATTACAATTTCTCACATAAATGACTTAATTAAACAACAGAATTATATAAATTTATATTTAATAATTCTGGGAGAACAATTACAAGATTTGTCTACTAAGATGGATAGAATTATATTCCATTTTAAAGAGAAAAGCATACAGGCAAAAACTGTTTCTCTAAAAGAAAAAATTGCTACTCATAGTATACAACTTCCTCCGGAAGTAACAGATTTTAAATTAAAATCTAAAGATAGTCTAATAACAACTTTAAATGAAACTATGAATGCTCTTAAAAATCTTAAGATTAATACTAGAACAGATTTTTCTAAAGAAAATTATCAAGAAAAAATAAATGATCAAATTTCCAAACTCTCTAAATGGGTAGATAAGCCAACTCAGAGAAAATACTATTATCCTAGACCTACTCCTCAAGATGTTCTTATAGAAGAACAAGAGTATATTGTTAATAACTCTTATAGTGGAAAAATGATCTATGAATAGAACATAGATGGTCAGTCAGAAGGACAGATTTATAATACTGTCCACATGATACTTATGTACAGCACAATTTGTAAAAATAATAATAATTTCGTTCAAACCATAGCAAATATGATTATATCAGGGTTTACAAGTCAATTAAAAGGATGGTGGGATAATTATTTATCTCAAGAAGATAAAAATAAAATCTTAAATAGTGTCAAACAAGAAGAAGGCACTAGTAGTACTGAAAATAATGCAGTCTACACCGTAATTGTTAATATTATAGAACATTTTACAGGAAGATGGTCTGAAGATTCTGAAAATATAAGAACTCGTCTGCAAAACCTAAGATGTAGAACTCTAACATCTTTTAGATGGTATAAGGATACTTTCTTGTGTAGAGTCATGGAACTCCCTGAAGCTAATAGTTCTCACTGGAAGTCAAAATTCATAGATGACCTTCCCCATTTATTTGCTGAAATAATAAAAAGCAAATTAAGAATAGATGGAGTCATAAATTATGACAGTTATACTTATGGTAGTGTTCAGGAAGGAATAAGCCTATGTAATGAAATAAAACTTAATCATCAGATTAAGAAACATTCTCTAAATGAGAAAAAACAATTAGGAGACTTATGTGGTCAATTTGGCATAGAAAATAAACTTGATAAGTCTACTGAAACTAGGAAAAGAAATTCTTCTCCAAAAAACCATTATAAAAGAACGAATTTTATAAAAGAAAACAATTATAATTATTAAAGAAAAAAATATAAGGAAAGAAAAGAATTTCCTGATGAATTTAAAAAATTGATCAAATGCAGAAAATGTGGCAAATTAGGTCACAAGGCAAAAACTTGTTGGGTTCGAAAGAAACTTAACAAAATTGAAAATAGAAATTTGAGAGATAAGATTAATGAAGTCTTATTAAATGAAAGTTTTGAAGAAACTGAATCTGAGCAATCATTCTCAGAAGAAGAAAATCTGAATATTTTAGAATATGAAAGTTTTGATTCCTCAGAAACAGAGGAAGATCTTTGTCCAACAATTTGCAAAAAGATTACTGCAAAAACCCTTCTGAAATATCAGAAAAAAGTCTGTATCAAATAATTTCTCAATTTCAAAACATGAAAATTAATATTTTAACCAATGAGATTTTAGATCTCTTAAAAATCATAATTGATCCTCAAGTAAAAGAAAAATTAATTTCTGAATATTTAAACCAGCAGAAATCTGAGGAAGCATCTTACTCAATCAATCCCCAGCATGACTTAAAACCTTTTTCTCTAGCTGAGTTAAAGAGGCAGCTAGCCCAAAGAAATTAAATTTCCAGACCTATTAATATACAGATTTAAAAACTGAAATTGATAATCTGAAAATTGATATCAAAATTCTTCAAAAAGATAATAGAAATCTAGAGGAAAGAATTATGAGACTTGAAATTCCTTAGGATAAAAATAATGAGGAAATTCCTCAAAACAATACGGAAATATTTTTAGAAAGTATTATGGATATTATAACCACACAGAAGTGGAATATCAAAGTTAAACTTCTTATTGAAGATAATTTCTTCATAACTGTGACATCATTAGTTGATAGTGGTGCTGATCTAAATTGTATATAGGAAGGTATTATTCATACAAAATATTTTCATAAAACCTCCCATAATTTAAGTTCTGCATGAGGAGAAAAATTAAAAATTTGAGTACAAAATACCACAGGCTCATGTTTGTCATAATGAGACCCGCATTCCAACTAGTTTTATTCTAGTTAAAAATCTCACTAGCCGAGTCATACTTGGAACCCCTTTCTTAAACAAAATTTTTCCTTTAAGGCATATTGATAATAAAGGAATAACTGGATCTTTCAAAAACAAAGAAATATATTTTCCATTTATTACAAATCCTTTTTCTAAAACTTTAAACAATGTAAAAGAATCCATTTTACAAGCAAAAATAAATCAAATTGAATTTTTACAAAAAAGAAATATTTTCTTTAAATATTCAAGATAGAATAAATAATCCAAAATTACAAGATAGGATAAAAATGATTAATAATCAATTTACCCAGCAAATATGCAACGATCATCTAAATGCTTTTTTGGATAGAAAGAAACATATTGTTTCTCTTCCTTATGAAAATGATTTTAACGATAGTAAAATTACTACTAAGGTTAGACCTTGTCAGATGAATTCCGAATATATGGAATTATGTAAACAAGAGATCAAATCTCTTCTTGATAAAAACTTAATCAGAAGATCAAAATCCCCTTAGTCTTGTACTGTTTTTTATGTTAATAAACATTCTGAAAAAGAAAGAGGTATTCCTAGATTAGTTATTAATTACAAACCTCTTAATAAAGTTCTAAAATGGATTAGGTATCCTATATCTAATAAAAAAGATCTACTAGATAAATTATACAACGATATAATATTTTCAAAATTTGACTTAAAATCTGGATACTGGCAGATTCAGATTGATGAAAAAGATAGATATAAAACTGCTTTTGCAGTACCTACTGGCCATTATGAATGGAACGTAATGCCTTTTGGGTTAAAAAAATGCCCCGTCAGAATTTTAAAATATTATGAATGGTATTTTTATTCCATATAGTGATTTTTATAATAGTTTACATTGATGATATTCTTGTGTTTTCAAAAGACATTGAAACTCATTTTAAACACCTTGATATATTTAAGAATATTATAATAAAAAGTGGTTTAGTCATTTCTAGACCAAAAATGATGTTTTTCCAAACTAAAATAAGATTTTTGTGCCATAATATTGAAACAGGAAACATTATTCCTATCAATAGAAGTATTGAATTTGGATCAGAATTCTCAGATGAAATTTATGATAAAACTCAACTTCAAAGATTCTTAGGAAGTCTAAATTATATTCTTCCCTATTATAAAAATCTAGTCGAGGATACTGCCATCTTATATGACAGACTAAAAAAGAATCCTCAGCCATGGTCAGAGAATCATACTAAGACTATCCGAAAGATTAAGCAAAATGTTTAAAATCTTCCTTGCTTAATGATAGCCAACCCAGATTAGGCAAAGATTATTAAAACAGATGCCTCTAATATAGGTTATGGTGGGATCTTAAAACAAATTTCACCAATAAATAAACAGAAAAATCTGGTAAGATTCCATTCAGAAAAATGGAATAACAGCCAGAAAAACTATGCTACTATTGCAAAAGAAATTCTAGCAATAGTAAAATGTGTTTTAAAATTTCAGGATGATTTATATAATCAAAAGTTTATTATAAAAACGGATTGCCAAGCAGCTAAGTTTATGTTTGCTAAAGACTTCAAACATGATGTTTCAAAACAAATGTTTGCAAGATGGCAGTCACATTTAGCCCCATTTGATTTTGATATTTTTTTATAAAAAAAGGTAGTGACAATAGTCTTCCTGATTTTCTTACCAGAGAATATTTAAATTAATGGCTCATTCAAAAGGACCGGTTAATAAGGCTCTCCTTGAGATTCAGGAGGAGATTGAATACCGTACTCTTTAAATAAGACTTGAAGAAGTAACCAAAAAAGAGATTTATGGGATAAAAAACAAAAAGAAATATGATTAATAAAATTAATATTAGAATTTCTTTTTATAAAGAAAAAAGACGTTTATTACGTCAAAAAGAAATAATTATTTCATGTGAATAATTTTTTCAGAAATGATTCCTTGGGAACAAGGAAGAAGAGGAAGAGGAAGATCTTCTTCTTATAGAGGAAGAGGTGGTCAAAATCCGAGGGTCATATCCCAAATCAGAAATCAGAAGCTCATAGCTGAAAATATAGCATCATCATCTGGTTCATCTTCACAACCAGACAATATCCTTTATAAGGAATTTTTAGCATATAAAGCCTCAAAAGAGAAGTCTAATAAAGACTCTGAATAATCAACATCATATGTTAAAACTGTTTCTAACGAAGATGATATTACCAACTGGGCTCAAAGTCCATATAAAGAAGTCATACTTATTTTAGAAAATAAAGACATAAAATGGAAAGACAATCCATGACTGTTAAACAAATATATGGACACAGGATTCTATCCTGTAGAGGCTAATAAGCCCAGACAGTATTATGAACAAATTCTGAAAAAAGAGAATTGTGAAATTGAACACGACCATGCTGGTCAGCCTGATGTTTATAACTTCAGCAAGATCATAGTGAAACAAATTATATCTGTAGAAACATGGGGAACTTCTCCATTAAAAGAAAGAGAACTTATACATCCCAAACTAAAGTCTCAATTAAATAGAACTACTGGGATTACATGAATGCTTTTTATAAAACATTCTTATATGAGAACCCAAAACAAAAACATTCTTGGTTCATAAAGATTTGTTCTCATATTTACGGACAGAAAATTCCGGTCTGGTTCTATAGCTAGTGGCAATCTTTTGGCCCCTAAGTAAATATTCTCCCTAAGCTATACAAAAATCTTTACACCCAATGGGTAGAAGTTTCTTCGACCTTAATAGAGGCTCAACAAAATGAAAATTTCATTAAGAACATGCCTGCTTCACATTTTTACATCTAATTCAGCATCCCATGGATCTGAAAATGGTCTCCAGAAGTTGATTATAACAATCACAACTTTCTTTGTATCAAAAGAACCCTTTCCACAAAATTCTGGAAAAAGATGACCCTTACAAACATTAATGGCATCATAGAAAGCCATGATACCATATAAAAAATCAAAAAAACGATTTAGGATTATAAAAAAAACAGGTTAAAAAAAATCAAAAAGACGATTCTAGAAAAAGCAGTGGTTTGAGAACTAAAAGTATAAATATAGGTTTTTTTTTAATTTCAGTTTTTGTAATATTTTAATCTAGGGTATTTTGGTCATTTTCAAAACATTTAACATAAAAATTAACTGACGTCTACTACATGAATCAAACATGTTATGTTTATGTATAATTTTATATTTATGTATAATTTAAGACTTTTAGTATAATTTTTTAAACTTATAAACCAAATCAAAAATTTAAACATATGACCATTAACTCTATAAAATAAAAAAAATTTATATTAAAGATTTGAAAAGAAATGTGAAAGGGAAAAAGTAAACGAGTCAACCAATGAAATCTTTGTGTGTTGATTTGTCAAAACAACCAAAACTTTTCTTCAAATCACAAGTTTTTAAACAACATAAACACCAAATTATATTGACACCTAAAATAAAACCCACAATTAAATATGCAGTGCTCAACCTCTAATTCCTTCATTTACAACTCATCTTTATGCGCTTGCAATCCTGGGTTCTTGTACAACGCCACCGCCAACACATGCTCGCCGTTCACCGTCTCCGGCGAGTTCTTGGTGGGTACCGGAGTTGACTATTCAAACAATTTCCCTGAAACCATTTTGTTATCTGATTCAATCAAGAAGTACACACAGTCTCAATGGGTGTTTCTTGGGGCTATTTTTGTGGTGATTATTACTTGGTTTTTGTTATGTTTTTTTGTGAGATTTGGGAATCTTGGTGATGGAAGAACACCTTGGTATAGAATCAGATGGTTGATTAGCAGATTGGATGTATGTTTTGCTACTCGCCATTGGCTGGTAAATTTTATATAATTTTAGCTTGTTTTGGTTCTTGAGTGATTGATTTTGATGAAAGTTTATATTTTTTTTGTCCCAAAATGATATATGATTAGGGCTACAATCATCTTTAGGTTATGTGTTTTTCCTATGATTAGATGGTTGATTACTAGTAGATTGGATATATGTTTCCCTTCTCGCTATTGGCCGGTAATATTTGTGACACCTTAGGCAAATCTCACTTCGTTCCGTCCACAAGAAAGATACCGGGTCATAAGGAAGACCCTGCCTGAAATACCACCAAAGCATTTTGGCAGTGCCGGTCCCAAGAATAATCAAAATGTTTTGGGCCCAGGATATGTTAAAAAAAATCGGGACCTATAATATAAACTCAATGATCATATATAAAAAAAATATAATACGGGCTTATATATATAGATTTTTTTTTATTTCTTGATTTTGGGTTCAGATTTATAAACAATTGGGCTTATATATAGATTAAAAAAATACATATATAATATAAAAAGAAATTAAAAACTTCGGGCCCTAGGAGAGACCGGGTCCGGGACCGTCGCCCTCCCTCTGGGTCGGCCCTGCATTTTTGGACGCATTGGCTGTGGATGAGGAGAACTCTACATTTACGTGAAGTTTTCATGCTATCTGTGGGCAAAGCGGACAATATTGGTTAAGTAGATGAGATGAGGGACAGTCGGACAGATGTTACAATTTTTCCCTATAAATTCTCCCCTATAAATAGGGATGTTGGGAAATCAATAAAATTCATTCTGTGTAAATATATGCGCCTTTTCATTGTTTAAATTTTGAGGATTTTTGAACCTATAATCTTTTTTAATTCAGTTATCTTTAATTATACTTTCATTGTTTGTGTAGGATGATCAAAAGGTTGTTAAAAAAAGGAAAACAGAACTTGGGGGCGCTTTCTCAATTGCAAGTTGCATTCTTTTTATCGGTTTGTTTGTTGCGTGAGTGATTGCAGTTACTTAAATATCTACATTATGAGCTTTCATCATTTTTGCAAAATACTCCTTGATCCCATGAAAAGCATAGTGTTTGCTTATAAGTTAAATATCTAAAGTACCATTTAATAGAAACAAAAAATAATGGAATCTTGACACTCCAATTCAACAAAGTTAATTTCTCTATAACAATGATAATCGACAAAATAGGTAACTTTAACATGAAACCTTCTTCATAAAACTGCTAAATAAGAAGTATTGCAGTTTTCATGGGATGAATGGGGTATTTGGTTGATTAGAGGTGCCAATTTCTACCCATATATGTAAGAACAGCTAAACGGGTCAATTTGGATTATATTTATATCTTCAATGGATGAAATAAAAAAATTAGGCAAAAAGAAGTTAAAGTCGCACAGAGTGTCGTCAAGTTACAACATTCTAAATCCTTTTATGTAAAACAGTTAGATCATTATTTTTGTTTTAGAGTTTTTGTAACAAGATTTAATATAGGGAAATTACAAACATTGCCTTATGGGATATGGTTAAAATCATATTATGGTTATTTTTTACCATCTATTGGCAAATAGGTAATTTAACATGAAAACCTTCACTTGTTTATTCAGCCCGTATCTGGTTATTATTTTTTATGTTCTTTTTACTAGAATTACCAAAGTAGACCTTTCAAGAAACTGGTAACTACCAAAACGGATCAAAAAAGCTATAATTACCAAAGCAGACAACCGCCAAAAGTATATTGCTAAATGACATTTTTCCTTTAATAATAACCATAAGTTGGTTGATAAACACTCATTTCAGAAATTATTAACCATAATTTAGTTGTCATCCATAGCCCTAAGGGATATGCTTATCAAATCCCTTTTATGTATTAGCTACTTATGAATTCTGAAGAAACAGACAAAAAAAATGTTAACCGGACCCGTTTCGACAACCACAAAAAGTTTACATTTTGACCCGTTACCCAACCCGCCCGTTTTGCCACCTTTAACGGCTAATAACTTTGTTTTGCTACCATCACAGGTTACTCTACCAAGTTATATCAAAAAGAACCATCGAAGTGCATAGTGTTAGAGCAGCAAATGCACCCGATTTGACTTCATTTAGCAATGATATGGAGTTCAACATAACCACCATTTCTGCCATGAGTTGTTCAAATATTCAAAATCTTGGTACTTTACTCATGGGAAATCCTGGTTTTTTGGATTTTAGAACCGCCCCATTATCCACTTTTGGCAATTTTTCTTGCCAAAATACCACAAACGGGCCAATGGTGACGCTTAAATGCAACAACTGTCAACTTGTTCCTGACAATTTCTATACCTCATGGCAGTTCATTGATCTTCCAAATATGCCAGCAAATGCCGTTGGTTTCGAGCTCAATTTAACATCAAGGGACAATTTGCGCAAAAATCATAGGAGTTTTGTGAGTGGGATTTTGAAACTTGGAAGCAGTAATGATCAAAAGTTTGTGACTTTTAGAGGAAAAGATCCAAATATATTGCAATTTAATTTATTTCCTCGAATTTACCGTAATAAACGTGATCTAAAGCTCATTCAGCCTTTGCTTCATCAGTTTCTTCCAGGCTCTTCTTTCGATGATATAAATCAGTTGCGGGCCTCTTTACAAAATTCGAGCAATGGGCTTGTCAACATCACTTTACATGTTAATTTTCTTTCATCTTACATTGTTGAGATCGACAATCAGAACTTTTTGGGTCCAGGTGAGTTCTTATCAAGGTTAAGATTGTTTATTCTAACATATATTAGATTAAATTTGTATCTTTTGTTTGTTGAATCACTAGAGGTGGTAAATGAGCGGGTTTGGCAGACTGGGTAATAGGTCAAAGCTAGTAACTTTTGGTACGGGTCAAGTTGAGTTGACCTGAAACACGATAAAAAACAATTTTTTTTTGTCAACAAATAACTAGTTTTTGAACTATGTTATTTAGGAGGGAAATTAGAACAATCTTTCTGGACAAAATAAATAAATTAGTAAATTACCCATGGGTCCCAAAATAAGCAATGTATAACTAGGTATCAACTCCATCAGTTTTTGTACTAATTATAATGGGCATATAGATAATTTTAGCATTGAAGGCTGTCAAAAACAGGAATGTTACAACTTGTATGGAACAAAATTATGATAACTCTACACCACCTATCATTAATTTAAATTGTTAGTATTAATAAGTAATGTTACTTGTATTTAACTTTAGATTTGTTTTTTAAAAAATAAATAGTTTTAGATTTTTCTTGGTAATAATAGTGTATCTTTTTCCCAAGCATGCAGTGGGCTTCCTTGCTGATTTGGGTGGCCTATATTGTGTTAGTATTGGGCTTTTCTTCTACTTTTTGGTGCAAGTATGCCTCTAATCTATTTCATATTTAGTACTTCCATAATAAAATATATTGGTAGTATTTTGAGACTAATATAATGAACTGAGCTTTAAAGCTGAGCTAAATGAACCTATAACAAGCTTATATGTGCTAGAGTGTAGTTATATATTTTCAAAACTTTTGGTTGTAATGTTTTAAGGTAGTGTATTAATAATTTTTTTGAAGGGTCACATTTTAATTTTATACGGGCCCAAATGGTTTAAAAGAATCCCAAAACTACGGGAAATAAGCCATTTCGGGTTGTATCTATTGACAATGTGTCAAATGGTTTAAAATTTCCCAAACTATGCTCACATAAGTCCCTTTGACTTTATTTTTGCATGATTATATCCCTTAACTTTTAAACTTAACGTTAAAGTCCCTGCATTTTATTATTATTAACATAAAAGTCCTTAGTTTTTGCATGACTGCATCCCTGGACTTTTCAAAATTTAACAAAAAAGATCCTTCATGTTTCAATGATTAAGTCCCTAAACTTTATTAGAATGATCTTATTGGTAAGTTGAAAAAGTCTAGGGATTTAATCATGCAAAATAAAATACAAGGGCTTATGTGTGAATTCTCTTAAAATTTATACGGTCTTATTTTGACAACTGCATAACAAATTATATATGAAACGCAAAATGAGATGACAGTTTATGGGCCGATCAAGCCAACCCAACTTGTTTCGGCTTGGTATTGAAGTTACCTGTTTTGGCGGGTTACTCAGCCCGTCCATTTTGCCACCTATAACATCGACTCTATGCTTGTCCTTGCTAATTTGATCTTCCAACAAAATACAACGCTTTCCTTTTCAATCTCATTATTGTTTAGTCCAAACTTTCTATGTGATTTTCTGTTATTCTCCTAAGATTACATATTTAGATATGAAATCTATACGTATACGTAAAATAACATTAGATCTACTAAAACCTTCTTTTAGATTTTCTAATTATACCCCCTTGTAGTTTGAATACAGATTCAAAAGGTTCCGTCATGAAGATAAAGTTATGATAATGATTAGAAAGCGTAAGAAAGCACAAGAACATTGGGACAAGGTAAAATTCATCCAATTTGAAGAATTCATTTCATTAGAGGTGGCATTTCAACCCATTTACTTATGAATGGGTCGATTTGGATTGTGTTTTATGCCAAGCAGGTCAAATTAAAATTTAGCTAAAAGGGGAGCAAGTCAAATGGGTCGACGGGTTGAACCCGGGAAGTCTATTTTAATGCAATAATGCATACGACTCATATTTTTAATTCAAAGATTTAGATTACTATTGTAATAATAGTTAAACATTAATAAGTTTATTTATTTATTTCTGGTAACACGGACAAAAAGTGTTTACGACCGACCTGACTCGGCTCATTCCGACATGTTCTAAAAATGATCCTTTTAAACTTGAACTAGTTTTGTCCGTTTTGACTATACTAAAAATAACATGTTTCAACTAAACTAACCCATTACCCAAGCCAAACTTATTTTGATATATTAAATATCTGTAATTTTTTGAACATGTTAGTTATATACATATATATATATATATATTTTTTAAATTGGAAAAAAAAATGTGTAAGATTTAACCCAACCCGGATCTTTTTGACCCATACTAAAAACCTGTTTCAACTGAACTGACCCATTATCCAACCCCAAACCTATTTTGACACATTACTTATTTCTAATTTTTCTAATACATTAATTGTAAAAAAGTGTTTACAAGTCAACACAGTCTGGCCTGTTTCGACCAGTGGTACAATTGAACCGTTTCAACCTAAATCCCTTTTGACCCGTTACCCAAAATCATGTTTCTATGCTCATTAAATTTAAACGGCTGTATGCCAAATGTGTTTTTGGTTTGCTTAAATTGTCATATAGTTGAGGAAATACGTAAATTTTACATCGGGTCGTGGTTCATTACCTCATGAAGATGGGACCGGTGTGGAAACATCTTTTTCACAGAAGTGCATTCCAGAGCAAGTTCAAACCCAAGGAGAGGCATGTCATTTTGGTAATTCTGCATCAATCCATGAGAAGAAATTTTCTTGCCAAGTAAGTTTTGATAATATATTTTTAATTTAGAAAGCCTTTTGCAATTTTTATTTTTTATTTTCAAGTGGTCTTTGTTTCATGGCTGTTAAAGCTGAGGTGCCCAGTGTACCCATTAGAGGTGACAAGATTGGTGGGTCGGTATGGTAATGGGTCAGATGGATCGCTTTTGGAATCTTATCAAAACATTAATTATTTTCCCGAGTTAAATAAATTATGGAACAATAAGTATTTTAAAAAAAGTGCTTACAAAAGTATAGTTATGTAAAAATATTTTCCAATGTTACTTTTGAAAAGAATTGGACTGAATTCCTATTTATATTAACTAATTTACCTAATCAGGAACAATAACCTGAGAGTTGCCATTGCTTAGATTCATTTGATATCCAGGTGTTGCAAAACGAGTGGTCGGATGATAAGAATAACAGAAATACCCCTAGGCAACAACCGTCCTGTTCTGCTGCTAATGGCATACCTTTACCACCTTTGATAGGTAATCGCCGATTTTATTGCAACTTTTCTTTTTCAAATGCCTGATATTATTTGCAAAGTTTCCTTTTTTGGCTGATTTTTGAGCTAAATTAATCTTTTTACACCTTAGCCACTCTAACTTTAAGTGTATGGGATTTTGCTTATTAAAACTACTTATGGGCTTATTACATTTTGATACCATAATAAGCTGTTTTAAGGGTGTTTGTATTGCTTATCTGATAAGCAGTCTAAAGTTGCTTATTTCAAAAAACAATAAGCATATACACAGTTTTATTTAATAAGCACCCCAAAAGCCCCCTTAGTTTAACTATTCACAAAGTTTTCACCTCAACTTAAAAACTTGTAAGGAGGCCACTGAATTATGCAAAATATTGTTTTTTTGTTTACCCAAATGTTACTATAAAGTTACCGGTATGCCTTCTCATTCAGTTTATATATTTTAAAATTTACTAAACGAAAGCTAACCCAAGTTCAAGGGTTAGTTTGACAAACTTACAAACTTGGTTAAAAAATTATTTTTGATTTTATAATTTATGCATCCAGGACTTGTTCTCATCCAAGTTTTAATCTTTTAATTCTTTTACCACAAGAAATTTTAATTTTTAATGCAAGTACTTGGATTTTAGTTTTGTTTTGTATAGTTTAAGTGTTTTTTTATATTTTGGTTTATGACCATCAAACAAATATAAATCAGGGGTATTTTTGTCATTTGGCAAGATTGCATATTTCGGTGGCCCTATTTGTTGTTCTTGTAGTTAAGGCGCCTAATTGAAACTTTGTAAATAGATAAGTGCCTAATTGGACTTTCTAAATTAGTTTAGTGGTTCTCATTTGAACCCGCCATCTGATCGCACCTTTTCACTACAAATCCTACTCCCCTGCAAAAAACCGACATATCTTGATACATTTACCCTTAAACATAACTTCAAATAAGGGCACTAGATGGAAGTGGTTTTTTGGCAGGAAAGTTGGACCGCTTGACCAAATTTGGTTAAAAGTAGTTAATTTTATATTTTGTCTGTTTTCATGTTAACAGAAACCAAAAATGATTCAGAAATAACTGCTTTGGAAATCCAGAAGAATATGCAAAATTTATACGAATACAATATGATGCTTCGAGAGGAATTGATTCATGCCCAATCTATGCTCCATTCTTTAACATCAAAAGCTTCTGCATCAAAGCGACAATAGTTTGAAAATGATCATACCCGTCAAAGCCCGTTTTCCAACACACATATATCGACCCAATCACACAGAAAGAGGAAATTGTGAGTTTATTTGGGCATAGAAAGAATATTGGTACCATTTTACTTGTATAAGATTGGTTTATAGGGTTGTTGTATATGTTAAGTTTACTGTATGCATATATGTTGTAAGCAGGGGCGGATTTACATGTAAAGTATGGTATTTTAAGGTGTTGTTTGGACATCGATTAATGATAACGAGATGTTCATGATTAGGTTAAGGTATGATAGATGTATACTTTCACTACGGTTTTTGAAAACAATATAAACACTCAAGACTTGAGTCTAAGAGTGTTAAATTTTTTTTTTCACATCTCACTCTAATGATCAACTTTAAAGTTCACCACTTAAACGGGTCGCATAGAGGTTGGTTGGTTGACGGGTCGACATGCTTAATTAAAAGGTAGTCAAGCCGAGACAGAAGTGAACAACCATGACCATAGGCGGCAGCAGCAAGCTCGACAGCTAGTTCAGCCAGGAACGTGCAGCGGTAGGAGTTGGCGGTTTGGGACAGGGACAGCAACCACGTACAACATGAGTTGGCAACAACGGTTTGAGCAACGAGTCAGGGACGTGAGTCGAGGTTAACGTATGGAATCACGGGAGCCCTGGATTCGTTACAGGATCAGGTTAACATTTTCCACAGAGCGTGTTTAAGTAGGTGAACTTTTGTTAATTTTGCATGTTTTTTAAACATTATTTGTATGCTTATGAGTTTTTGAAGTTGAAAGAATCTGTTTTAGATTACGTAGGAATTCTGGTTCGTGTATATGATGTGACGTTTAATATTCGTTGTTTTTAATTATTAGTTCAAACAAACCATCTCTTCTATGTCAGATTAAATATTAAGAGACGATTGTGTCCATGGGTTTTGTGAGTGGGATTTTAAAACATGGATTAATGATGCAAACTTTGTTACTTTTAGAGGAAATAATATACCTTTTAAAATAATTAGTTGTTAAGTCAATAATCAGAATATGCTTAAATTCAAACAACTAAGAAAAAAAAATAATATATTGTTTTAAATAAATCTAAAAATCCTTTTTATGATGTCACTTGACATACACATGTGATGATATGAATAACTGAGTCATTTCTTAAGATCTGCTAAATTTATGTTAAGTGATTGTATGGATCATACGTTGTCCTTAATGTATCATTGCCCACCAACTAATTATCTAAATATTATGTATTCAAACATAAATACATCCAAACAAATAACTTTTACTAATGGTTGTCGGAGGTCGTTAGACGAATTTGAACCGAAGAAGATGTGCATATTTGAAACACGAAGAAGATGGATTTCTTTGGTCGATTACTGCCGGTCTCTCTTGTCATCTCGCCAAACTTGACCCGGAGAAAAGGGTACTGACGTACTTAGCATTTTGTGAGTTGTGAGAGATCTATATAACCTCTTTATACACAATTTAATGTTCCATCAAGTTATAGTGTTGTACATATTGGTGCATCTTTCCAAAGCTATCTATTTCTCTTTCATCTTTTAAATTTATAATATTATTATATATTTCATATATTTTAAAGTAATTATAATATCATCCGGCTTTTAGAACCGGCCCATTAAACTAGCGACAAGATGATCACTCTTTGTTTTCAAAACACGATTTGAACTCATGCAACTTATGTCTCACAACTTCATGTCGTCATCTAATAAAAACGATCACGATCTCATCATCTTGGATGACAGTCACGACAAAAGAGTTGCAATCACGACGTCACGGCGCAACTATTTTGTTAAAAATTAAAAAAAAAATGAAATAGTATCCTTTTGGTCAAACAACCTATTTTCACGATTTCTCTTAATATAATGTTCTACATATACTAATAAAAAATAAATAAAACAAAGAAATATATTATACACAAAACTAAACCTTATTGTAGGGGTGGGTAGAAATACGATAATAAAGAAAAACAAAGAAATAGCAACCCCCAACTGTTGCAACGGTGCCTTGTGAGATTTTTGATGCTAAAATACTTCCCCCAATTACTGCTACAGATGTACAGATAGTGTGACCTGCTATAGCCCCAACGGCAACCCCGACTGCGTTTTTATGTGTTGCTAACTGCAAATTCAAATCCAAGGGTAGTTTCGTCAAATCACAGGTGGTAATTTTGACCCGTTTAGTTATTAATGGATGGATTTTTGTTGGTCTTTCTTTTAAGCTTGAAACGGGTCTATCAAAAGATGCTGAAATGTGCACGCGTTAAATGGTTTGAGCCTATCGAAATTCGCCCAAAGTCGATTTTTAATGCGAGCATCCTAAATGGATCGTCCATGTGATATGGCCGAATTCGTTTTTCTAATTGTTTTTAAATAAGGGGTAAAATAGACTTTTTACATCAACTTAACAAAAAATTCTAATGTCCTTCAATTCCGGGGACCAAAAGGTTGACGGGTGAGTAAACAGTAAGGCCCAAAAGAGTAATTTTCTGGAAGTTATAAATGGGTCAATTTTGGTTGGTTTTTTACTCTTTAACTTATAAGAAGTGTTAATTGTAATAATCTGTAATGAACCAAAATCCGGGTTTCGTTTTCAAATAAATAATAAAATATTATGGAGAAAATAATATTTTAAAAATAAATTGAAACAAGTGGGTTTCAAGTTAGTAATAGAGTTATGTTAGTTTTTAACTAATCATAGAATGAAATAGGTAAAATGGAAGTTGAGGGACTAAAGGTGTAATATAGTAAATCTGCCATATTTGACTCTTTGAAGTCAAAATTAGTCTCATTTGTTATGTTGGATCGTTCTTGAGCAAGAGAGAAAAGAAGAGAAAACGAATGTTGAAGCAAATCGTGCATTTGAGATTGAAATCGTGAAGGTGTTCGCTTGCACATCATCCTTCTAACATTAAGTAAGTGATTTCTTTCCTTTGATTTCACTTTGAATGTGATTTTTGGTGGGTTTTGAAGAAATCCGAAAATCGAGTATGCATGTGGTGATTTAGTGTTAGATTGTAGATAATCTAACTAAACTAAAGGTAAAGAGTAGTGATTAACATCCTACAACCCTTTGATTATGATTTTGAAAAGTTAGGGTTCATATGGTGAAAATTGGGGGTGTTTGGATCATAATGCTAAAATGATGAATTAGTGAAGATTAAGTGTTTAGGTGGTAATAGACACTTGAACAAACACCAAATTGACCTAATAAAAGTTATTGATTAAGAAATTAGTGTCAAGGTATTGGAAAGAAAACTCAAGTAGGTGAGTTTGTGTTGATAGAGGGTGTTTGGTCATGAGAATAACCCAAACGGGTCAATTTGGGTTGGAAAATGAAAATTGGGTAGTGGACTCAATTGCAATGTGATGATGTATGTATGTTAGATTACTAAAATAGGTGTATATGTTTAGGTAATCAAATTACGAAGCTAGAAGGTGGTGCGGGATCTTCTAACTCAAAAGGTAAGTGCCTTTGCACTTACCTAGTAATGATGATAAATGGTGTAAAATGTAATATTTATGCATACAATGTGTTAAATTGAATATGTATGATGATGGCATGAACTAGTATGTGATAAGTATGAATGTAGTTATAGTAAATATACTATAATGGATATGTGTAATTGAATGTATGTGGTTATAGTGGTAAAACTATAATGGTTATGCGAATGAATGTAGTTATGGTTAAATTACTATAACGGAAATGTGAAATGAATGAATGTGGTTATAGTGCTAAACTATAATGGATATGTATGAATGAGGTTATGATCTAAGAATCATAATGGATATGAGGTTATGATCTAAGAATCATAATGGATATGAGGTAATGATCTATGAATCATAATGGATTTGAGGTTATGGTTAAAATACCATAATGGATAAGAGGTTATGATCTAAGTATCATAATGGATATGAGGTTATGGCCTAAGAGCCATAATGGATATGAAATGGTGGTTATGAATGTTAAATGAAAGAAATGAAACTTGTAGTGGAAATGCAAGTTTTATGAACCTTAAATGACCAAATGGGTGTAAACGGGTCAAATGTGTGAATGGATGGAAACAAGTAATAAATACTTGTTTGTTATGTTTATTATCATTACTAACGGTGAAATGTTCATGTGGTTTTGTAGGCAAAGCTCCGATGTAGGTCAAAGTCAAATCCAAGGCGTTGAAGGATTCTCGAATGCGTTTTGGTATTTTGAGGGTTTAAAGAAAAATCCATAGATGTTAATGTATATTGATACAAGAAATATGTTTTTGGGTGTTTATAAAGGTGATATGAATGTTTTTGGTCAAACCCAAAAGTTAGAAATGTTTTGTGACATGTTGGTAGAAATTTGGCTAAGTGTTGGAACTGGGCGAACTGAGTAAACTTTCTGTTTACTCAGGTCCCTCGCGGTACGCGAAGGAGGGGATGAAGTCTCTCGCACCACGCGAGAGATCTTCCTGCGGATAGGCCATTTTGGGGTCTCTCGCGGTACGCGAAGGTGTAAAAAAAAAAATCTGGGACCAAAGTTTTCGTGTGCGTATAAATGTTTTATTAATTGGTTTTCCAATTAAGGGTGTTACATAATCTGTTTCATTAGTCATTTATTTTACGCATTAATTATTGGGAAAACACCACAGAAGTTACCCCTTAATTATTTTAGGTCACTCACCATAGTATATCCGAGGGTGTATACCGTGTAAAATGCGTATTGAGTGGACCTAATTGGAACACTTTTGAAACTTGGTTACTATTCTACAAAGTTACCCCTTAATTATTTTATAAAAGTCTTGTAACTATTTCAGAAGGGCAAACATGATAAAGAAAGGATCAAAAAAATATACAAGAAAATCTTACCGCGATTGTTGCTATCTGGCTTCTATCCCCCCACTCTGCTAAAAATGTCAAAATAAATGACTGCAAGCACAGCAAAAACAAGAAAAACCCATGGATCAATAAGCAAATCATATAGGACAGACCGAATAAATTACAATAACTCTTGAAATTTGAATTAGTTTATATATATATATATATATATATATTTGTTAAAAATGTAACACAAAAAATAATTCCTTCTTATATTTTTACTACAAATAGCGTTCAAACCTTTGACCCTTGAAGGTCTTCCAGAAAGTTTTGTAGCAGCTTTAAGAGATGCTAGGAACCTTGACTGGAAACAATCTCTAATAGGGATTGTTCAAACTAGTCTGGCTCATGGACCAGTTTATTTTAATGTTTATCCGAATCTTCAATTATCTTTATCTGACGTTAATATTTCAGATGCTTTAACCTTAAACGTTAAAACTCATGGTTATAACTATGCTCCAGGTTCAGAAGTTATCTGTATCTGTTACAAAATATATTATAAACCTTTATATACTTTAAATCCTCAGTGTAGAATGGTAGATAAACCATTAAATGAAACCATAGTTATAGAAACTAATTTCGGTAAGTCTAATATAACTACTAGAAGAAAGATAAAATGGGAAGAAATTAACTTTCCAGAAAATTGGGTCCTTGATAAGGCTACAACATCTAATCAATACATAGATAATAATCCTTTAGAAATTATACAATCTGAAGAAGGAACTGTCCAAATCCAGTTTGAACAGATAAGAGATACTTCTTCTATACCAAGATCTTTATCTTCTAGGTCTTTGTACTCTCGACAACATATATCTCCTTTAGGATATACTGTCAAAAGCCCTTCTAGAGCTTCAACTTCTAGAGTTAGGGAAACTTTCCCTGCAACAGAAACATTTAATAGATTAAAAATAAATACTAATAATATAGTTACGGGAGTCCAGGGAGTCCAAGTAGATCCGGAATTAACCGAATCAGAAGTAGAATTTGTTTAATGGATTTTAAAGAAAAAATAGATTTTAATCCAGGATCTCCTTTAAGAAAAGAGATCAATAAGGAATTCCAATTACCCAAGTGGGAATTATTTAGAAATTGATTTTTTAATAATTTTAAAGAAACAGAGGTACAATTCTTTAAAAATGATTATTATAAAGATTTAATTATAAAAAATGAAATTATTCCGTTCATTCTTTAGTTTATAGAAAAATACACGGGAAGTATAATTTCTGTTATTGAAAGAGAGTTTATTGTTGAAGGAGAAAAAATAATTTCTAATGTTTTCCCTCCTACTAAATCTTTTAAAATTAAAAAAGATAATGAGGTAAGGTATTATCAAACCTTTCAAAAATTAGTAGAAGGGGACATCTTACCTACCACTATTTCTCATTTAAATGATTCAATTAAACAGCAGAATTATACGAATTTAAATTTGATAATTCTAGGAGAACAAATCCAGGATTTGTCTTCTAAAATGGATAGGATAATATCTTATTTAAAAGGAAAAACTATATCTGCTAAAACTGAAAAGATTGCTATTCCTAGTATTCAACTTCCCCCGGAAGTTACTGATTTTAAATTAAAATCGAAAGATAGTCTAGTAGCAACATTGAATGAGACTATGGATGCTTTAAAGGGTCTTAAAATCAGCACTCTGACGGAGTTCTCCGATGAGAATTATCATGAGGAAGTTAGAGATCAAATCTTCAAATTTTCAAAATGGGCAGATAGGCCTACACAAAGGAAATATTATTATCCTAGACCTACCCCACAAGACGTTCTTATAGAAGAACAAGAGTATATTGTTAATAAATCTTATAGTGGAAAAATGATCTATGAATGGAATATAGATGGTCAGTCAGAAGGACAAATTTATAATACAGTCCATAGGATGCTTATGTATAGTACAATCTGTAAAAATAATAATAATACGGTCAAAACCATAGCTGGTATGATAATATCGGGTTTTACTGGTCAGTTAAAAGGATGGTGGGACAACTATTTATCCCAACCTGATAAGGATAAAATCCTTGATAGCGTCAAACTAGAAGAAGGCGCTAGTACCAGCAATACCGAAAGTAATGCTGTATACACCCTGATAGTAAATATTATAGAACACTTTACTGGAAGATGGTCTGAAGATTCTGAAAATATCAGAACTCTTCTCCAAAACTTAAGATGTAGAACTCTAACATCCTTTAGATGGTATAAGGATACCTTCTTATGTAGAGTTATGGAGCTCCCTGAGGCTAATAGCTCTCATTGGAAATCAAAGTTCATAGATGGACTTCCTCACTTATTTGCTGAAAGAATTATGTAACGAACTAAAATCCGGGTTTCGTTTTAAATAAATTAATATTTCTAATTAATATTATGGTGAAAATAATATTTTAGAAATAAGTGAGAAACAAGTGGGTTTCAAGTTTGTAATAGGGTTTTGTTAGTTTTAACTAACTATGGGATGTAATGGATGAAATGGAAGTTGAAGGACTAAATGTGTAAAATGGCCAAAAATCTGCCATTTGACTTGGTGAAGTCAAAATTGGCTTCATTTGCACAATTGAAGTCGTTCTTGAGCAAGAGAGGAAAAAGAGAAAAGTGTGTTGAAGCCATTTTCGTGCAATTGAAGCTTGATTAGTGAAGGTTTTGGCTCACACAACACCTTCATAACATCAAGTGATCAAATTGTAAAGCTAGAAGGTGTTGCGGGATCTTCTAACTCAAAAGGTAAGTGCTTTGCACTTACTTAGTAATGATAGGTGGTGGTGTTGATCATGTTTGAATTTCATGTTGGTTATACAAATATCTTATATGTGTTTATTGGTATGTGGATGAATTTAGTTAATAAACCTATATGGTGTAAAAATTGACTTGTGTGGTAAAAGCCAAGTTTGTATGCATAATGTAGTTGACTATGTGGTATATGGTCAAACTAAAATGTAGAATATGTTGAATTGGTGTAAATGACTATGTGGTATATAGTTAAGCTAAAATGTGGTATGTGATAAAGTATAGTAATTGACTTATGTGGTGTAAAGTCAAACTAAATGTGGTAATTTGAGGAAAGTGGCTTATATGGAATATAAGTCAACCATTGTGGAAAAATGGTGAAGTCGGTGTAAATTGACTTATGCGGAATATAAGTCTAACCATTGTGGAATAATGGTGAGATTGGCGTATATGGACTTATGTGGTATATAAGTCAAACCATTGTGGAATAATGGTGAATGTGGTGTAATTGACTTATGTGGTATATAAGTCAAGTGTAAGGGACCTTAGTTGACCAATTAGGTGTGAACGGGTCAAATGGGTCAAATGGGTGAAAGGGATGAAAACAAGTTGTAAATACTTGTTTGTTAAGTCTAGCACATTACTATGGTAATATGTTAATGAAATGCTAATGTATGGAACCATAATTGACCAAATAGACGCAAACGGGTCAAATGGGTTAAATAGGTGAAAAGGGTGAAAACAAGTTGTAAATACTTGTTTGATATGTGTATATCATTACTAATGGTGAAATATTATTGTGGTTATGCAGGGAAAGCTCCGAGGTAGGTCTATGTCAATGTTCAAGGGTGAAGGATTCTCGTATGCAATTTTTGTGTTTTTGAGGATTTATGTAAAATCCTTGTAAAGTGGTGTGTTTGACACTTGATTTATGTTTTGGTGAATATGTAATGTCATATGTTTGTTTTTGGTAAAAACCCATGTGTTGGGAAGGTTTGGTGTCAAACATTTTGGTAAAAGTTGGAAAAATGGCAAGGTTTTGAAACCTGCAGAAAAAGCTGGAAACTTTCTGTGAAAAAGGCTCCCTCGCGGGGCGCGAGGGAGGTGGCCTATGTTTCTCGCGGGACGCGAGAGGTAAAAAAAAAAAAAAAAAAAAAATTCTGGGTTTAAGTCTTCCGCGCGTTAAAGCCTCGTGATTTTAAAAGTGGTGTGTTTCAAATTAGGAGCAAAATAAGGATAGATGGAGTCATAAATTATGACAGTTATACTTATGGTAAACTCATAGGCACATGTGTCCAGGAAGGCATAAGCCTTTGTAATGAGATAAAACTTAATCAACAGATTAAGAAACATTCTCTAAATGAGAAAAAACAATTAGGAGATTTCTGTGGTCAATTTGGCATAGAAAATAAGTCTGATAAGACTATTGAGGATATTAGGAAAAAGATTTCTTCTCCAAAGAAATATCATAAAAGGAAAAAATATAGGAGAGAAGAAAAACCTTATAAAAGAAAAAAGTATAAGGAAAGAAAAGATTTTCCTAATGAATTTAAAAAAATTATAAAATGCAGAAAATGTGGTTAATTAGGCCACAAGGCAAAAACTTGTTGGGTTCGAAAGAAACTTAACAAGATTGAAGATAGAGATTTAAAAGACAAAATTAATGAAGTCTTATTAAATGAAACTTTTGATACTGATTCTGAGCAACCATCCTCAGAAGAGGAAGATCTAAATATTTTAGAATACGAAAGTTTTAATTCTTCTGAATTAGAAATAAATCATTGTTCAGCAAACTGTAAAAAAGATTGCTGCAAAAACCCTTCTGAAATAACAGAAGAGGGACTTTATCAAATTATTTCTCAATTTCAAAATATGGAAATTAATGTTTTAAGTAATGAAATTTTGGATCTCTTAAAAGTAATAAATGATCCATAATTAAAAGAAAAATTGATTTATGAATTTATAAATCAACAAAAGCTTGAGGAAACTTCTTCCTCAAATAATCCTCTGCAGGATTTAAAACCTTTTTCTTTAGTTGAATTAAAAAGACAACTAGCTCATAGAAATCAAACTTCTAGACCTGTTAATATACAGGATTTAAAAATTGAAATTGATAATCTAAAAACTGATATTAAAATTCTTCAAATGGATAATAAAAACCTAGAAGAAAGAATTTTTAAACTAGAGATTCCTCAGATTTTAAACTCTGAAGAAAACCCCCCTAATATTAAAGGAGGATTTTTAGAAAGTATTATGGATATTATAACTACCCAGAAATGGCATATTAAAATAAAACTTCTTATAAAAGATAGTTTTTTTATAATTGTTACAGCACTAGTAGATAGTGGTGCTGATTTAAACTGTGTCCAAGAAGGAATTATTCCGACTAAATACTTTCATAAAACCTCCAACAACTTAACTGCTGCATGAGGAGAAAAATTAAAAATTAATTATAAAATACCAATGGCCCATATTTGTCACAATGAAACCTGTATACCTACTAGTTTTATTCTAGTAAAGAACCTTACTAGTCAAGTAATACTTGGCACCCCTTTTCTAAATAAAATATTTCCTTTAAAAAATATTGATAGTAAAGGAATAACTGGGTTCTTCCAGAGTAAAGAAATATATTTTCCTTTTATTACAAATCATTTTTCTAGGACTCTAAACAATGTAAAAGAATCTCTTTTACACGCTAAAATAAATCAAATAGATTTCCTACAAAAAGAAGTATTTTCTTTAAACGTTCAGGACAAAATAAATAATCCGAAATTACAAAACAAGATTAAAATGATTAATAATCAATTTACGTTACAAATATGTGATGACCATCCAAATGCTTTTTGGGATAGAAAGAAACATATTGTTTCTTTACCCTACGAAAATGATTTTAGTGATAGCCAAATCACTACCAAGGCTAGACCTTGTCAGATGAACTCCGAGTATATGGAGTTATGCAAAAAAGAGATAACTTCTCTTCTTGATAAAAACCTAATTAGAAGATCCAAGTCTCCTTGGTCATGTACTGCCTTTTATGTTAATAAACATTCTGAAAAAGAAAGAGGTGTTCCTAGATTAGTTATAAACTATAAACCTCTTAATAAGGTTTTAAAATGGATTAGATATCCTATACCTAATAAAAAAGATTTACTGGATAAATTATATAATACTATAGTATTTTCAAAATTCGATTTAAAGTCTGGATATTGGCAAATTCAGATAAAAGAAGAGGACAGATATAAAACTGCTTTTACTGTCCCTACGGGCCATTATGAATGGAACGTTATGCCTTTTGGGCTAAAAAATGCCCCTTCAGAATTTCAAAACATAATGAATGATATTTTCATCCCTTATAGTGAATTTATAATTGTCTATATTGATGACATATTAGTCTTTTCAAAAGATATTGAAACTCATTTTAAACATCTTGACATATTTAAAAATATAATAATAAAGAATGGCTTAGTAATTTCCAGGCAAAAAATGATGCTTTTTCAAACTAAGATAAGATTCTTAGGACACAATATTGAAACAGGAAATATTATTCCTATTAATAGAAGTATTGAGTTCGGGTCAAAATTTCCGGATGAAATTTATGACAAAACCCAACTTCAAAGATTCTTAGGTAGTCTGAATTATATTCTCTCTTATTATAAAAACTTAGCAGAAGATACTGCAATATTATATGATAGATTAAAAAAGAATCCCCAGCCATGGTCAGAAGACCATACTAAGACTGTTAAAAAAATTAAGCAAAAGGTTCAAAATCTTCCTTGCTTAATGATAACAAACCCAGATTGGGAAAAAATTATTGAAACTGATGCCTCGGATATAGGCTATGGTGGAATCCTGAAACAAGTTTCACCAGTTAATAAACAAGAAAGTTTGGTAAGATTCCATTCAGGAAAATGGAACAATAGCCAGAAAAACTATGCTACTATTACAAAATAAATTCTAGCAATAGTAAAATGTGTTTTAAAATTTCAAGATGATTTATATAATCAAAAATTTATTATAAAAACCGATTGCCAAGCAGCTAAGTTTATGTTTGCAAAAGATTTCAAACATGATGTTTCAAAACAAATGTTTGCAAGATGGTAGTCTCATTTAGCTCATTTTGATTTTGAAATAGTTTATAAAAAGGGTAGTGATAATAGTCTCCCTGATTTTCTTACCAGAGAATATTTAAATGGCTCATCCTAAAGGTCCAATTAAAAGAGCTCTCCTAGAGATCCAGGAGATGATAGAGGAATACACTCTTCAGATCAATAATTATGAAGTAGCTATAGAGGACATCCTTACTAATAATTTTCTTACTCCTCAAATTAAAAGGAAAATGATTGAAAACTTTAATATTCACATTTCTTTTAATAGATTTAAGATTTGTTTATTAAAACAAAAAGAGAAAATTATCTCATGTGGATAAAACTTTCAGATATGGCTCATGCGAAAGGACCATTAAAGAAGGTTCTTCTTGAAATTCAAGAAGAAATTGAAGGACGTTCTCTTCAAATTATTCGAGAAGAAGAATTTATTAATAGAATACATTTATATTACCCATTTTCTAATTTAAAAATAAAATGGATAATTATTCATAATGCTAAAAAAAGGATTTCTTATTTTAAAGAAATAATTTGTTCTTTAAAACAGAAAAAGATAATATTATCTTGTGGATAACTTTTTCAGCAATGATTCCTTGGGAGCAAGGAAAAAGAGGAGGCAGAGGAAGATCTTCTTCCTACAGAGGTAGAGGAAATAATCCTCATCCAAGGGTTATATCCCAAATTGGAGGACAAAGGCTCATAGCCGAAAATATTGCTTCATCATCAGGATCTTCAAGATCAGAAGACATTCTTTATAAGGAATTTTTGGCTCATAAAGCCTCTCAAGAGAAGTCTAATAAAGGCTCATCAACATCAACATCATATGCCAGAACTGTTTCAAATGAAGCAGAAGATGATGTTTCTAACTGGGAAAAAACCCAGGAAAAGAAGTCATACTTCTTTTAGAAAAGAGAGATGAAAGATGGAAAGAAGATCCATGGCTATTAATAAACAGATATATGGATACAGGATTCTATCCTACTGAGGCTTATAAGCCTAGATACTTCTATGAGCAGATTCTGCTTAAAGAAAAATGCGAGATAGAGCATTATCATTCAGGTCAACCTGAAGTTTATAACTTCAGCAAAATTGTAATCAAACAGATCTTATCTGTTGAAGCTTGGGGAACTTCCCCACTCAAAGAAAGGGAACTCATACATCCCCAAACTAAAGCCCCAATTCGTTATAATTATTGGGACTATAAAAATGCTTTTTATAAAACATTTTTATATGAGAACCCGAAGCATAAGCATTCGTGGTTTATTAAGGTTTGTTCTCATACTTACAGACAGGAAATTCCAGTCTGGTTCTATAACTGGTGGAAAACCTTTGGTCCTACAGTCAATATTCTTCCGGACCTATTTAAAAAGCTTTATAAGCAATGGGCAGAAGTCTCTCCAGCCCTCATAGAAGCCCAGCAAGAAGATAATTTTATAAATAATCTTCCTGCTCTTCATTTTTATGTTCAATTCAGCATCCCATGGATCTGGAAATGGACTCCTGAGGTTGACTATGACAACCAGAACATCTTATGTATCCAAAAAATCTTCCATACAAAATTTTGGAAGAAGATGACTCTTAATAATATTGATGGCGTTATAGAAAGCCATGACACTATAAAAATGATTGAGAAGACTATTGAAGATTATAAAGATCAAATTAATAATCTTCCCCATAAAGAGGCTCCTAGTCCATTCAGACATATTATTAGAAAGATTCAGACTCTTAAAGGTACTGATGAAATCAGTAATAAAGAAATTATGGATTTCTACTTATCCGAAATGAAGAAGGATATGCTAAAAAATTTTAGAAAAGAATGAGCATCTCCTTCCACAATGTCCACCTCCTCACAAGCCGGAGAAGAAGATGAAGAAAATATTCTCACAGTAGAAGATGAAGATAATATTCTTACAGAAGAGGCTCAGTCTATCAATAATGACGACCCAATTGATGAAGACTACATCAACAATGTTCTAATAGAATACAAAAAGATTTCCAACCAGAAGAATCTTCCGGAAAACAAAAGTCCAAGAAACAATAGGCCCATAGCCACGTGAAAAGAGATGCCAAAAATATTTTGGCCGACAAGAATATTGGCTCTGGAATCAAAATTGCCAGCTGACAGCAAAATAATTGCTTTTACTGTTTTCTTTTTGACAATTTAGTCATGTAGGCCCCATATGAGGCTATTATGTATTTGTTTTCTTTCTTTTTCCCCGCCTATATAAGGGGACTCTTTGTGAATGTAAAAACCACCCCGGAGTACAACTCCAACTCTCTCTCTCTCTTGTAAACAACCTTCTTAATATTAAGCTTTCCAGTTTGAAGTTTGAAGTTTGAAGTCTGAAGCCATAATCTGGTATTACTTCTTCTTATTACATATTTTAATTTTTAAATGATTGCCTCCTTCAGAGGCTAAATCTTTAAGTGTTGATATGCCATGATAACTTGAACAAGACAAAAGAAAAAAAAAATTGAAAATGTTTTGAAATAGAATTTAGACAGGTTAAGGACATAGTAGTATTATAAGGTGGTGGTTGAATTCTTGGGGACCTTTGTAGCCGCTAATGCCATGATTTGCGAAAAGGCTTTTTATGGTCTGACCTTTACTAACCTTATCTTAGAATAATACCCTGTTCTTGTAAAAAATCCTATGGTCTAAAATTTTTAAATGTTTTTAATATTATACTACTATAAAAAGAATTGAAAATATTTTTAAATAGAATTTAGACGGGTTAAGAACAGAGTAAAATTATAAGGTGGTGTTAAATTCTGGGGACTCTGTAGCCGCTAATGCCGTGAATAGGCGCAAGGCTTTTTATAGTCTGACCTTCACCTACACCATCATAGAAGTTTTGTTCTCGTCTAGAAAAATTTCCTATGGTCTAAAATTTTTGAATATTTTTAAAATCATATATATTTTATTTTAAGTATCATGATTCTGTTAAAATGTCTGTTAAAATGGTATCAGAGCCAAGTGCTCTTAAAATAAAACTTTGTTCAAGTTTGACTGTGCAGATCAACACTTATTTAGATTCATTTATGATGAATATCCTGAAGAGCAACGATACTGTTAAAAATAGTATCGAAGAGGAATATGAAATTCCTCATAATCTTGATTTATTAAATAAATGGACTATTCCAAAGATGGAACATAAACTAATTTATAAATTGGGAACTTTTGAAAAATTGGGATTAAAACAAGTTGTAAAAACAACTGAAGAAACATTTTCTTTAAACAAAGAAGATATGATAATTAAATTATTGTTAAATAAAGATTTGAATAAATATAAAAGGGATTATAAATTTCTCCATATTGGTTTAGTACAAATTGCGTTTAAACCATTAACCTTAGAAGGTCTTCCGGAAAGCTTTGTAGCAGCTTTAAGAGATGCTAGAAACCTTGACTGGAAACAGTCTCTAATAGGGATTGTCCAGACTAGCCTGGCCCATGGACCAGTCTACTTTAATGTTTATCCAAACTTACAATTATCTTTATCTGACGTAAATATATTAGACGCTTTAACTTTAAATGTTAAAACCCATGGTTATAAATATGCTCCAGGTTCCGAAGTAATCTGTATTTGTTATAGGATTTACTATAAACCTTTATACACTTTAAATCCAATGTGTAGGATGGTTGATAAACCATTAAATGAAACAATAGTTATAGAAACTAATTTTGGTAAGTCTAATATAACTACCAGGAGAAAAATAAAATGGGAAGAAATTAACTTTCCAGATAATTGGGTCCGTGATAAGGCTACCACATCTAGACAATGTATAGATAATAATCCACTAGAAATTACACAATCAGAAGAAGGAACTGTCCAAATCCAGTTTGAACAAATTAGAAACACTTCTTCAATACCTAGATCTATATCCTCTAGGTCTTTATATTCTCGTCAACATATATCTCCTTTGTGATATACTGTTAAAAGCCCTTCTAGAGCTTCAACCTCGAGAGTTAGGGAAAATTTTCCTGCAGTAGAGACATTTAATAGATTAAAAATAAATTCTGATAATATAGTTACAAAAGACCAGGGAGTCCATATAGATCCGGAATTAACCGAATCAGAAATAGAATTTGTTTAATGGATTTTAAACAAAAAATTGATTTTAAACCAGGATCTCTGGTTAGAAAAGAGATCAACAAAGATTTTGAATTACCCTAATGGAAGTTATTTAGAAATTGGTTTTTTAATAATTTCAAAGAAAATGATTTAAATTTCTTTAGAGAAAATTATTATAAAGAATTAAGTATAAAAAATGAAATTATTCCTTTTGTCCCTTGGTTTATAGAAAGATATACAGAAAGCATAATTTCTGTAATACAAAGAGATTATATTACTCAAGGAGAAAAAATAGTCTCTAAGGTTTTTCCTCCTACTCAATCTTTTAAAATTGAAAAAGATAAGGAAGTAAGGTATTATCAAACTTTTCAAGAATTACTAAAAGACAATACTTTACCTATTACGATTTCGCATATAAATGATTTGATAAAACAAAATAATTATACAAACTTATATTTGATAATTCTAGGAGAACAATTTCAAGACCTATCTAATAAAATAGATAGAATATTATCTCATTCTAGAGAAAAGAATATTTCTACAAAAAACGAAAAAATTGAGAAATTAGCTACTCCTAGTATACAACTTCCCCCGGAAGTTACTGATTTTAAATTAAAATCAAAAGATAGTCTAGTAGCAACCTTAAATGAGACAATGGATGCTTTAAAGGGTCTAAATATTAGCACCCTGACTGAATTCTCTGAAGAGAATTATCATGAGGAAGTAAGAGATCAAATCTCGAAACTTTCTAAATGGGCCGATAAGCCTACTCAGAGAAAATACTATTACCCTAGACCAACCCCTCAGGATGTTCTTATAGAAGAACAGGAGTACATAGTTAATAACTCCTATAGTGGGAAAATGATCTATGAATGGAACATAGATGGTCAGTCTGAAAGACAGATTTATAACACGGTCCATAGGATGCTTATGTATAGCACAATTTGTAAGAATAATAACAACTCCATAAAAATCATAGCTGGAATGATAATATCAGGTTTTACTGGTCAGCTAAAAGGATGGTGGGACAATTATTTATCCCAACCAGATAAGGATAAAATCCTTAATAGCATCAAACAAGAAGAAGATGCTAGTACCAGCAATATCGAGAGTAATGCTGTGTATACCTTAATAGTTAATATTATAGAACACTTTACTGGAAGATGGTCTGAGGATTCTGAAAATATCAGAACTCTTCTCCAGAATTTAAGATGTAGAACCCTAACATCTTTTAGATGGTATAAAGATACCTTTTTATGTAGAGTCATGGAACTCCCAGAGGCCAATAGTTCTCATTGGAAATCCAAATTTATTGATGGACTTCCATACTTATTTGCAGAAAGAATTAGAAGCAAATTAAGAATAGATGGAGTCATAAATTATGACAGTTATACCTATGGTAAACTTATAGGAACATGTGTTCAAGAAGGTATAAGCCTCTGTAATGAAATTAAACTTAATCAACAGATTAAAAAACATTCTTTAAATGAAAGGAAACAATTAGGAGATTTCTGTGGTCAATTTGGCATAGAAAATAAGTCTGATAAGACGATAGGCAATAAAAGAGAAGATTCTTCCCCTAAAAAATATCATAAAAGGAAGAAATCTAGAAAAATAGAAAAACCTTATAAAAAGAAAAAAATATAAGGAGAAAAAAGAATTTTCTAATGATTTTAAAAAAATTAAAAATGTAGAAAATGCGGAAAATAAGGCCACAAGGCAAAAACTTGTTGGGTTCGAAAGAAACTAAACAAGATTGAGGACAGAGATCTAAAAGACAAGATTAATGAAATCTTGCTTGATAACAGTTTTGAAGACACTGATTCTGAATATGATTCCTCAGAAGAAGAAAACTTAAATGTTTTAAACTATGAGAGTCATGATTCCTCTGAATCAGAGGAAGACCATTGTACAGCAAACTGTAAAAAAGATTGCTGCAAAAAACCTTCTGAAATAACAGAAAAAGGACTTTACCAAATTATTTCTCAATTTCAAAATTTGGAAATAAATGTCATAAGTAATGAAATTTTAGACCTTTTAAAAGTTATATCTGATCCTGAAGTAAAAGAAAAATTGATTTCTGAATATTTAAATCAACAAAGAAATGAGGAAAGCTCTTCCTCAAATAATCCTCCTCAGGATTTGAAACCTTTTTCACTTATAGAGCTAAAGAGGCAATTAGCTCAAAGAAATCAGATTTCTAGACCTGTTAATATACAAGATTTGAAAATTGAAATTGATAATCTAAAAACTGATATTAAAATTCTTCAAAGGGATAATAAAAACCTAGAAGAGAGAATTTTTAAACTTGAGATTCCTCAGATTTTAAACTCTGAAGAAAAACCCTCTAATATTCAAGGAGGATTTTTAGAAAGTATTATGGATATTATAATTACCCAGAAATGGCATATTAAAATAAAACTTCTTATAGAAGATAGTTTTTTTTATAACTGTTACAGCACTAGTAGATAGTGGTGCTGATTTAAACTGTGTCCAAGAAGGAATTATTCCGACTAAATACTTTCATAAAACCTCCAACAACTTAACTGCTGCAGGAGGAGAAAAATTAAAAATTAATTATAAAATACCACAGGCCCATATTTGTCACAATGAAACCTGTATACCTATTAGTTTTATTTTAGTAAAGAACCTTACTAGTCAAGTAATACTTGGTACCCCTTTTCTAAATAAAATATTTCCTTTAAAAAATATTGATAGTAAAGGAATAACGGAGTTCTTTCAAGATAAAGAAATATATTTTCCTTTTATTACAAATCCTTTTTCTAGGACTCTAAACAACGTAAAAGAATCTCTTTTACACGCTAAAATAAATCAAATAGATTTCCTACAAAAAGAAGTATTTTCTTTAAACGTTCAGGACAAAATAAATAATCCGAAATTACAAAACAAGATTAAAATGATTAATAATCAATTTATGGTCTAAAATTTTTAAATGTTTTTAATATTATACTACTATAAAAAGATTCTGTAAATGGTATCAGAGCCAAGTGCTCTTAAAATAAAACTTTGTTCAAGTTTAACTGTGCAGATCAACACTTAGTTATATTCATTTATGATGAATATCCTGAAGAGCAACGATACTGTTAAAAATAGTATTGAAGAGGAATATGAAATTCCTCATAATTTTGATTTATTAAATAAATGGACTATTCCAAAGATGGAACATACACTAATTTATAAATTAGGAACTTTTGAAAAATTGGGATTAAAACAAGTTGTAAAAACAACTGAAGAAACATTTTCTTTAAATAAAGATGACATGGTTATTAAACTATTGCTAAACAAAGATCTAAATAAATAAATGAAGGATTATAAATTCCTTCATATAGGTTTAGTACAAATAGCGTTCAAACCTTTGACCCTTGAAGGTCTTCGAGAAAGTTTTGTAGCAGCTTTAAGAGATGCTAGGAACCTTGACTGGAAACAATCTCTAATAGGGATTGTTCAAACTAGTCTGGCTCATGGACCAGTTTATTTTAATGTTTATCCGAATCTTCAATTATCTTTATCTGACGTTAATATTTCAGATGCTGTAACCTTAAACGTTAAAACTCATGGTTATAACTATGCTCCAGGTTCAGAAGTTATCTGTATCTGTTACAGAATATATTATAAACCTTTATATACTTTAAATCCTCAGTGTAGAATGGTAGATAAACCATTAAATGAAACCATAGTTATAGAAACTAATTTCGGTAAGTCTAATATAACTACTAGAAGAAAGATAAAATGGGAAGAAATTAACTTTCCAGAAAATTGGGTCCTTGATAAGGCTACAACATCTAATCAATACATAGATAATAATCCTTTAGAAATTATACAATCTGAAGAAGGAACTGTCCAAATCCAGTTTGAACAGATAAGAGATACTTCTTCTATACCAAGATCTTTATCTTCTAGGTCTTTGTACTCCGACAACATATATCTCCTTTAGGATATACTGTCAAAAGCCCTTCTAGAGCTTCAACTTCTAGAGTTAGGGAAACTTTCCCTGCAACAGAAACATTTAATAGATTAAAAATAAATACTGATAATATAGTTACGGGAGTCCAAGGAGTCCAAGTAGATCCGGAATTAACCGAATCAGAAGTAGAATTTGTTTAATGGATTTTAAAGAAAAAATAGATTTTAATCCAGGATCTCCTTTAAGAAAAGAGATCAATAAGGAATTCCAATTACCCAAGTGGGAATTATTTAGAAATTGGTTTTTTAATAATTTTAAAGAAACAGAGGTACAATTCTTTAAAAATGATTATTATAAAGATTTAATTATAAAAAATGAAATTATTCCGTTCATTCTTTGGTTTATAGAAAAATACACGGGAAGTATAATTTCTGTTATTGAAAGAGAGTTTATTGTTGAAGGAGAAAAAATAATTTCTAATGTTTTCCCTCCTACTAAATCTTTTAAAATTAAAAAAGATAATGAGGTAAGGTATTATCAAACCTTTCAAAAATTATTAGAAGGGGACATCTTACCTACCGCTATTTCTCATTTAAATGATTCAATTAAACAGCAGAATTATACGAATTTAAATTTGATAATTCTAGGAGAACAAATCCAGGATTTGTCTTCTAAAATGGATAGGATAATATCTTATTTAAAAGGAAAAATTATATCTGCTAAAACTGAAAAGATTGCTATTCCTAGTATTCAACTTCCCCCGGAAGTTACTGATTTTAAATTAAAATCGAAAGATAGTCTAGTAGCAACATTGAATGAGACTATGGATGCTTTAAAGGGTCTTAAAATCAGCACTCTGACGGAGTTCTCCGATGAGAATTATCATGAGGAAGTTAGAGATCAAATCTTCAAACTTTCAAAATGGGCATATAGGCCTACACAAAGGAAATATTATTATCCTAGACCTACCCCACAAGACGTTCTTATAGAAGAACAAGAGTATATTGTTAATAACTCTTATAGTGGAAAAATGATCTATGAATGGAATATAGATGGTCAGTCAGAAGGACAAATTTATAATACAGTCCATAGGATGCTTATGTATAGTACAATCTGTAAAAATAATAATAATACGGTCAAAACCATAGCTGGTATGATAATATCGGGTTTTACTGGTCAGTTAAAAGGATGGTGGGACAACTATTTATCCCAACCTGATAAGGATAAAATCCTTGATAGCGTCAAACTAGAAGAAGGCGCTAGTACCACCAATATCGAAAGTAATGCTGTATACACCCTGATAGTAAATATTATAGAACACTTTACTGGAAGATGGTCTGAAGATTCTGAAAATATCAGAACTCTTCTCCAAAACTTAAGATGTAGAACTCTAACATCCTTTAGATGGTATAAGGATACCTTCTTATGTAGAGTTATGGAGCTCCCTGAGGCTAATAGCTCTCATTGGAAATCAAAGTTCATAGATGGACTTCCTCACTTATTTGCTAAAAGAATTATGTAACGAACCAAAATCCGGGTTTCGTTTTAAATAAATTAATATTTCTAATTAATATTATGGTGAAAATAATATTTTAGAAATAAGTGGGAAACAAGTGGGTTTCAAGTTTGTAATAGGGTTTTGTTAGTTTTAACTAACTATGGGATGTAATGGATGAAATGGAAGTTGAAGGACTAAATGTGTAAAATGGCCAAAAATCTGCCATTTGACTTGGTGAAGTCAAAATTGGCTTCATTTGCACAATTGAAGTCGTTCTTGAGCAAGAGAGGAAAAAGAGAAAAGTGTGTTGAAGCCATTTTCGTGCAATTGAAGCTTGATTAGTGAAGGTTTTGGCTCACACAACACCTTCATAACATCAAGTGATCAAATTGTAAAGCTAGAAGGTGTTGCGGGATCTTCTAACTCAAAAGGTAAGTGCTTTGCACTTACTTAGTAATGATAGGTGGTGGTGTTGATCATGTTTGAATTTCATGTTGGTTATACAAATATCTTATATGTGTTTATTGGTATGTGGATGAATTTAGTTAATAAACCTATATGGTGTAAAAATTGACTTGTGTGGTAAAAGCCAAGTTTGTATGCATAATGTAGTTGACTATGTGGTATATGGTCAAACTAAAATGTAGAATATGTTGAATTGGTGTAAATGACTATGTGGTATATAGTTAAGCTAAAATGTGGTATGTGATAAAGTATAGTAATTGACTTATGTGGTGTAAAGTCAAACTAAATGTGGTAATTTGAGGAAAGTGGCTTATATGGAATATAAGTCAACCATTGTGGAAAAATGGTGAAGTCGGTGTAAATTGACTTATGCGGAATATAAGTCTAACCATTGTGGAATAATGGTGAGATTGGCGTATATGGACTTATGTGGTATATAAGTCAAACCATTGTGGAATAATGGTGAATGTGGTGTAATTGACTTATGTGGTATATAAGTCAAGTGTAAGGGACCTTAGTTGACCAATTGGGTGTGAACGGGTCAAATGGGTCAAATGGGTGAAAGGGATGAAAACAAGTTGTAAATACTTGTTTGTTAAGTCTAGCACATTACTATGGTAATATGTTAATGAAATGCTAATGTATGGAACCATAATTGACCAAATAGACGCAAACGGGTCAAATGGGTTAAATAGGTGAAAAGGGTGAAAACAAGTTGTAAATACTTGTTTGATATGTGTATATCATTACTAATGGTGAAATATTATTGTGGTTATGCAGGGAAAGCTCCGAGGTAGGTCTATGTCAATGTTCAAGGGTGAAGGATTCTCGTATGCAATTTTTGTGTTTTTGAGGATTTATGTAAAATCCTTGTAAAGTGGTGTGTTTGACACTTGATTTATGTTTTGGTGAATATGTAATGTCATATGTTTGTTTTTGGTAAAAACCCATGTGTTGGGAAGGTTTGGTGTCAAACATTTTGGTAAAAGTTGGAAAAATGGCAAGGTTTTGAAACCTGCAGAAAAAGCTGGAAACTTTCTGTGAAAAAGGCTCCCTCGCGGGGCGCGAGGGAGGTGGCCTATGTTTCTCGCGGGACGCGAGAGGTAAAAAAAAAAAAAAAAAAAATTCTGGGTTTAAGTCTTCCGCGCGTTAAAGCCTCGTGATTTTAAAAGTGGTGTGTTTCAAATTAGGAGCAAAATAAGGATAGATGGAGTCATAAATTATGACAGTTATACTTATGGTAAACTCATAGGCACATGTGTCCAGGAAGGCATAAGCCTTTGTAATGAGATAAAACTTAATCAACAGATTAAGAAACATTCTCTAAATGAGAAAAAACAATTAGGAGATTTCTGTGGTCAATTTGGCATAGAAAATAAGTCTGATAAGACTATTGAGGATATTAGGAAAAAGATTTCTTCTCCAAAGAAATATCATAAAAGGAAAAAATATAGGAGAGAAGAAAAACCTTATAAAAGAAAAAAGTATAAGGAAAGAAAAGATTTTCCTAATGAATTTAAAAAAATTATAAAATGCAGAAAATGTGGTTAATTAGGCCACAAGGCAAAAACTTGTTGGGTTCGAAAGAAACTTAACAAGATTGAAGATAGAGATTTAAAAGACAAAATTAATGAAGTCTTATTAAATGAAACTTTTGATACTGATTCTGAGCAACCATCCTCAGAAGAGGAAGATCTAAATATTTTAGAATACGAAAGTTTTAATTCTTCTGAATCAGAAATAAATCATTGTTCAGCAAACTGTAAAAAAGATTGCTGCAAAAACCCTTCTGAAATAACAGAAGAGGGACTTTATCAAATTATTTCTCAATTTCAAAATATGAAAATTAATGTTTTAAGTAATGAAATTTTGGATCTCTTAAAAGTAATAAATGATCCATAATTAAAAGAAAAATTGATTTATGAATTTATAAATCAACAAAAGCTTGAGGAAACTTCTTCCTCAAATAATCCTCTGCAGGATTTAAAACCTTTTTCTTTAGTTGAATTAAAAAGACAACTAGCTCATAGAAATCAAACTTCTAGACCTGTTAATATACAGGATTTAAAAATTGAAATTGATAATCTAAAAACTGATATTAAAATTCTTCAAATGGATAATAAAAACCTAGAAGAAAGAATTTTTAAACTAGAGATTCCTCAGATTTTAAACTCTGAAGAAAACCCCCCTAATATTCAAGGAGGATTTTTAGAAAGTATTATGGATATTATAACTACCCAGAAATGGCATATTAAAATAAAACTTCTTATAAAAGATAGTTTTTTTATAACTGTTACAGCACTAGTAGATAGTGGTGCTGATTTAAACTGTGTCCAAGAAGGAATTATTCCGACTAAATACTTTCATAAAACCTCCAACAACTTAACTGCTGCATGAGGAGAAAAATTAAAAATTAATTATAAAATACCAATGGCCCATATTTGTCACAATGAAACCTGTATACCTACTAGTTTTATTCTAGTAAAGAACCTTACTAGTCAAGTAATACTTGGCACCCCTTTTCTAAATAAAATATTTCCTTTAAAAAATATTGATAGTAAAGGAATAATTGGGTTCTTCCAGAATAAAGAAATATATTTTCCTTTTATTACAAATCATTTTTCTAGGACTCTAAACAATGTAAAAGAATCTCTTTTACATGCTAAAATAAATCAAATAGATTTCCTACAAAAAGAAGTATTTTCTTTAAACGTTCAGGACAAAATAAATAATCCGAAATTACAAAACAAGATTAAAATGATTAATAATCAATTTACGTTACAAATATGTGATGACCATCCAAATGCTTTTTGGGATAGAAAGAAACATATTGTTTCTTTACCCTACGAAAATGATTTTAGTGATAGCCAAATCACTACCAAGGCTAGACCTTGTCAGATGAACTCCGAGTATATGGAGTTATGCAAAAAAGAGATAACTTCTCTTCTTGATAAAAACCTAATTAGAAGATCCAAGTCTCCTTGGTCATGTACTGCCTTTTATGTTAATAAACATTCTGAAAAAGAAAGAGGTGTTCCTAGATTAGTTATAAACTATAAACCTCTTAATAAGGTTTTAAAATGGATTAGATATCCTATATCTAATAAAAAAGATTTACTGGATAAATTATATAATACTATAGTATTTTCAAAATTCGATTTAAAGTCTGGATATTGGCAAATTCAGATAAAAGAAGAGGACAGATATAAAACTGCTTTTACTGTCCCTACGGGCCATTATGAATGGAACGTTATGCCTTTTGGGCTAAAAAATGCCCCTTCAGAATTTCAAAACATAATGAAAGATATTTTCATCCCTTATAGTGAATTTATAATTGTCTATATTGATGACATATTAGTCTTTTCAAAAGATATTGAAACTCATTTTAAACATCTTGACATATTTAAAAATATAATAATAAAGAATGGCTTAGTAATTTCCAGGCCAAAAATGATGCTTTTTCAAACTAAGATAAGATTCTTAGGACACAATATTGAAACAGGAAATATTATTCCTATTAGTAGAAGTATTGAGTTCGGGTCAAAATTTCCGGATGAAATTTATGACAAATTAAGGTTTGTTCTCATACTTACAGACAGGAAATTCTAGTCTGGTTCTATAACTGGTGGAAAACCTTTGGTCCTACAGTCAATATTCTTCCGGACCTATTTAAAAAGCTTTATAAGCAATGGGCAGAAGTCTCTCCAGCCCTCATAGAAGCCCAGCAAGAAGATAATTTTATACATAATCTTCCTGCTCTTCATTTTTATGTTCAATTCAGCATCCCATGGATCTAGAAATGGACTCCTGAGGTTGACTATGACAACCAGAACATCCTATGTATCCAAAGAATCTTCCATACAAAATTTTGGAAGAAGATGACTCTTAATAATATTGATGGCGTTATAGAAAGCCATGACACTATAAAAATGATTGAGAAGACTATTAAAGATTATAAAGATCAAATTAATAATCTTCCCCATAAAGAGGCTCCTAGTCCATTCAGGCATATTATTAGAAAGATTCAGACTCTTAAAGGTACTGATGAAATCAGTAATAAAGAAATTATGGATTTCTACTTATCCGAAATGAAGAAGGATATGCTAAAAAATTTTAGAAAAGAATGAGCATCTCCTTCCACAATGTCCACCTCCTCACAAGCCGGAGAAGAAGATGAAGAAAATATTCTCACAGTAGAAGATGAAGATAATATTCTTACAGAAGAGGCTCAGTCTATCAATAATGACGACCCAATTGATGAAGACTACATCAACAATGTTCTAATAGAATACAAAAAAGATTTCCAACCAGAAGAATCTTCCGGAAAACAAAAGTCCAAGAAACAATAGGCCCATAGCCACGTGAAAAGAGATGCCAAAAATATTTTGGCCGACAAGAATATTGGCTCTGGAATCAAAATTGCCAGCTGACAGCAAAATAATTGCTTTTACTGTTTTCTTTTTGACAATTTAGTCATGTAGGCCCCATATGAGGCTATTCTGTATTTGTTTTCTTTCTTTTTCCCCGCCTATATAAGGGGACTCTTTGTGAATGTAAAAACCAGCCCGGAGTACAACTCCAACTCTCTCTCTCTCTCTTGTAAACAACCTTCTTAATATTAAGCTTTCCAGTTTGAAGTTTGAGGTCTGAAGCCATAATCTGGTATTACTTCTTCTTATTACATATTTTAATTTTTAAATGATTGCCTCCTTCAGAGGCTAAATCTTTAAGTGTTGATATGCCATGATAACTTGAACAAGACAAAAAAAAAAAATTGAAAATGTTTTGAAATAGAATTTAGACAGGTTAAGGACATAGTAGTATTATAAGGTGGTGGTTGAATTCTTGGGGACCTTTGTAGCCGCTAATGCCATGATGTGCGAAAAGGCTTTTTATGGTCTGACCTTTACTAACCTCATCTTAGAATAATACCATGTTCTTGTAAAAAATCCTATGGTCTAAAATTTTTAAATGTTTTTAATATTATACTACTATAAAAAGATTCTGTAAATGAATTATACTACTATTTATATAATAATCAACACTTAAGCAGACAAGGTCAGTTAAGTATCTGTAGACTGTAGCAGCATTGTTTGTGTGCTTCCTAGATATCAAATTTGGAACAATCCTACCAAGCCCTGTAGAAAGTATCTGCATACCAAGTAAACCAAAAGAAACCTCGATACAAATTCAAAAACAACTTGGATCAGGCTTTTTTCATCAATGCAATTAATGTTCACTTTAATCTTTTGAAACAAGTTACATGAAAACTATCAGAAACACAACCAAACACAAAGTGAAACCCGGCCCGATTACCCGGAATATACATACCCGATAGGATGCCCGCAATATATTATTTATATATTTTGTTTTCCTTTTTGTTAAAATACATAATAATTAATTGCTCTAAAAAAAAAGCATAATAGTTAATTTGTTTTTCTCTTTCCCAGATGAATCATTTATGTTCCTTTCCCATTTCCCAATTCCAATATTTAGTTACCAAAATCGTTCAGTTATTTCCAATATTCACGGTTTGTTCTAATTTCTAAACTCTAAGAAAGGTGCTGAGATTGCTGTTTGCTTCCGATTTTCATTTATTTAATAGAATAATAGATTATATATAAAAATTATATATACATATATACACATGCGGTAGAAATGTGCCCGGCACCTACATGACGAGTGTTGGCCAATACCCACGGGAATGCCCGATATCCGACATTAATGGGTATACCCAGAACCCGACGGGTAATTACCCGACACAAACCCGACGGATAATAGGCCGGGTATGAGATAAGAATTTATAGTCGGGTATGAGTTTGGGATTACCAATACCCGGCCCATTGCCATCTCTATTCATCTGACCAGAGATGCAACTTAGGTATAAATTAAGTTTTAGCTACCAAGAGGCCATCAGCATGACGGTAAAAATGCTAAGGTGGCAAAACAGGCTGGTGGGTAATGAGTCAAATTGTCAAAATGGTTTTAGGGTCAAAACAAGTAAGTTTTTGGTATGGGTTGGAAAGGGTGGGTGTGGTTGCCCCAAAATTCTGTCCAAATATTTTATTTTACCAATAAATAGTTTGTGCACCAAATATGACTACAAAACTTGGTTTAAAAAAGCGCGAGGCGAGACGAGGCGTTTCGGTCCCAAAATCCGAGGCGCCACGCCTTAGTCATGAGGCGAGGGCTTCACGTGTGCGAGGCGCTAAAACTATATATATATATATATATATATTATGCATGACAAACTTCACTTCTTAATCATAAAAAACACAAAACATAGTTTAATACTTAGAGGTTAAAATCTTAAAACATGATTAAACATTCATAAAAACACAAATAATTGTCTAATAAATCATTCATCAAAAACCCAAGCCTCATCTCCATCAAGATCAACATCATCCAATCCAATGTCTTCTTCAATATCCTCTTCATCATATATGGATTGCTTCCCGTTATCCTTTCCCGATGGACCGGCCCCCCATCACTTCCTCTAACTCGTGATGCTCTTGTTGCATAGAAAGGCTCATGTACCCCCATAGCTCTACCTACTTGACCAAATGTCAAATCCTCACCGGCAAACACCACATCATCATCATCATCATCTTCCATTCTCCCCATCAACCATTCATTACATTCATCAATTTCCGTTAACATGATTGGATCAATGGTGGTTCCCTCCATTTTATGACGATGTTCTAAAGCACGATTAAATTTCACATAAACCATGTCATTCAATCGATCTTGTGTCAATCTATTTCTTTTCTTGGTGTGAATGTGTTGAAAAACTCCCCAATTCCTTTCACAACCACTAGCACTACAAGTTAGGCTAAGAACTCTTACAACAAATTCCAACAATTCAGGAGTCGAAGATCCATATGATTGCCACCACTCCGCTAAAAAAAGAAAACTAAATAGTAAATATATACTCCCAAATTATTAAACAAGTAACTATTATTTGGAAGAAGAGGATATGAAAGTAAACAAAATGAATTACCGGGAGATTTTTTCTTCCTTTGCCTAATTGCCGCCGGATTACTGAAAACTCCATCGGCGTTTTGATATTTAGTTAGTTGCTCATTAATCAAGTCTTCAACTTCATCACTCGGGGACAACTTAGTAATGCAAGCATATAAACCCGACATAACTTCCTCATCTTTTATAATACGATTTGAATTATCATAAAAGATGGATGGGTTTAGATAATGCCCCGCGGCATGCAATGGTCGATGAAGTTGACATTCCCATCTTTTATCAATGATCTTAAAAGCACTACTATAGTGCTCCTCTTTTTCATTAAAACTTATTTTAATGGTCTCTTTAGCCCTCTCCATGGCCTCATAAATATAACCCATGGCCGACTTTCTTTCTCCATCAACTAACCGAAGAACACTAACAAGAGGACCTGCTAACTTTAAAACATATAATACATTCCTCCAAAATGTATCTTGCAAAAAAGTGGATTCAACTTTTTTGCCCTTTGCATCCTTCGACCGCTTAGAATCCACCCATTCTTGAGAAATGACCATTTTTCTCAAATTGTTCTTTTGTTTGTGAAATTGAAAAAGAGTGATAAATGATGTGGCAAATCTTGTAACTGCAGGCCTATGCAAGTTCTTTTGATTTGTGAACTTTCTCATCAAGTTCACCAAACCCACAAAGTTGTATATGTATCCATTTGCAAACATCGCATCCTTTATACAACTTTTGACTTTCGGTATTTCTTTCCCAATATCCTCCAACATGAGATCTATGCAATGTGCCGCACATGGAGTCCAATAAAGATGTTTTCTTTTTTCCTTCTAGCAACTTCCCTGAAAAGTATTATAAAAACATGTCAAAAGAAATATACGCAAAACGATAATAAGATTTACATGTCATTAATTTAATTAAAGTGACAACTCTTACCCGCCTTGACATAAGCTGATGTGTTATCCGTGACAACTTGAATCACGTTCTTTTCTCCTACATCCTCTACCATTGCATCAAGAAGCTTGAACAAAAAGTCTGCATTTTTGGTGACATCGGAAACATCAAGTGATTTTATAAACACGGAACCCCTCGGAGAGTTTACCACAAAATTTATGATGTCCTTTTGAACCACCGAATCACGCCATCCATCGGATAGAATGGAACAACATTTTTCTTTCCATACTTTCTTGTGCTCGTTCATTAATATGTCAACATCATTTACTTCATCCTTTAGCAAAGGAACTCTCAACTCGTACATACTAGGTGCTTTCATTCCTGGACCAAATTGTCCAACGGCTTCAATTGCTTTTTGAAAACAATCATAGTTAGCCGCATGGAAAGGTACACCCACATCATAAAACCATCTTGCTAACTCTTTACATGCCCTATTTCTTATCTCCTTATGGCAAGCTTCATTAATCTCTTGTTGCTTCAAATCCTGATTAAAATAAGTATTCATACAACCTATTACTTTCGGCTTTTTAGGTTTACTTGCGGACGACTTACTACTACCGGTGGCAGTGACGGGCACTTCATCACACTCTTCATCATCATCATCTTCAAGATTAAATACATCAGCACATAACCTTGACTTCATAATATTTTCCACCTTTGCCTTTTCTTTTTTTCCATATATTCTCTCATCTCCTCTCGTACCATCTGCGGGCACTTTGAGCAATCAAGAACATTCTTAAAACCTCCCACTAAATGTTGTTTCAGTCTAAACACTAGTCTAAACACTCCTCCTTTGAGTAATTTCCCACATAACTTACAAGACAAATTCGTCCTATTGTTGGGATCTTGAGTTCCATACTTTCTAGATGGATCAGTTGATGTGGATCCCAAGTTAGGAGACATGCTTGAACCAGAAGCCATTATGCTATATTACTTACTATAACAAAAACAACATAAGCAAACAGGAAAAATTATTTTCTAACAACTGCAATTTGAAGCAAAATAAAATACAAAAAATGTTCATAACTTGAAAAGAAAACTTGCTGCAGCTAATTGGATTGGAACAAAACAAAATCTGGACAAAAATAGCCGAAAGTAATAGCTTGCAGCAGCTAATTGGAACAAAACATGTTACTACTCTGATTTACTACTTTGATTTAAGCAAAATTGTAGCAGCTGATTTAGTAATCACGAGTAACGATTTATTTTCTTGAACTGACCATCGCCGATTCACAAAATAGACAAAGAAAAAGAAAATTGGAACTCAAATTGAACTTCTTTTAACCATATAACTCAAAGAAAATCAGAAAAGTAATCGATTTTGGGGTTACAGACCTACTATAGAGGGAAATTTCTTGAGCTGCAGCAGCCGATTAGCGATTTCTTGAGTGGCTGACTAATTTAGGGTTATTTAGATCGGTCGCAGTTAAGCCCAGATACAGATTTAGGCCCACAATGGTTAAAATATGGCCCAAGCCCAACTAATTTAAAGCCCAAAAACGTGGAAACACATGAAGCGACACCTCTTAGCGCCTCACGCTCCAGGCTTGAAGCGCGCTTCATAGCGCTTCTTGTTTCTCGGGCACCTCGCAGATTTGAGGCGTTTTGTTCAGCGCCTCGGGCGCCTCACGCTTAAGGCAGCCCCTCATGGCGCTTTTTTAAACCAAGCTACAAAAGTTATATTATATAAATGAATTATCGAATTTTTTTACTAAAGTGATGCCGGAGGTTTTTAGCATTATAAGTCAATTTTGTTTGAAGTTGCGCGTGTTCAACACAACCCAATATTCATCAAGCCCATGTTTAAAATTTTTCCAGTTTGGCCAGTTAGATATACAAACAATACCATCTGCGTTGAGCAGAAGTAGTAAACTTATGTCGGTATGTGTGCCTACAAAAAGATGAGAAAAGAACACGCACCTCATTGACAAGGATCATTGAAAAACTAGCAAAAAATGCATCAAAAACTCCAAGACCAGAATCCAAATTTAGTACATCTTTTGGATCAATCTTGTCACCTACGACATTGTTTTTAAGTTTCTCCACAACAACCTGTCCAAAATATATACAATCATTAAGATGTTATAAGAGCATTCTCAGCAGCTTCTCTATCCCCATCTCTATAATTACACTAAGAATCACTACCTTTTCTCTCTCCTTTTCAATTAAATAATACATCATATATCCAACAATGTCTCACTTGGACGATTAATCGTTTCAACGTATACAGTGGTGGACGCCTAGCTGCATCTCACAACCCCTAGCAAGGTATGACGTATTACAATCGTCAACTATTTCCTTGTGTTCAAGTAACTCTTACTTGACCAAGTACAACTATCATGGTAAACATATCTATGTATCTTTTCTGTTTACGACATCCGTTGAACATGAGACATGGATGCAAGTCATTTCTCATATGTGGTTCAACTATTCTTGTTCTCGTATCCAATTCAAAATGGTCTAAATAAACAACTCTTAGTTTGAGCGTGGTCACACGTTTTATACCAGTTCGAATTTATGAGGGTGCCAGAATGTCCAACTCATGATCAAAGGAGAATATAATTTCCTTTGGTCACGTACAACTCCCACTTAGCTTCAAATTTATTCCCAATCATACCCTTATTACTTTTCACGGAACAACGTTAAATATGATCAAAGATCAAACTTCAGTTAAAGTTATTTCAAATATGTGCCTCGGGTAGAAAGATCGATAGATCTTTACCATATTCAAAACTTCTTAAGACATTTATCATTGAAGATAGTTTTGAAATGAGTTACGTCAGAATGAATATATATGAATATGATCTCCAACTACTTGGACTTTCATTTGAAATGAATCAATCATTTAATTCACAATAGTCTTACGTTTTGATCGACTACGGACATTTAGAATACAATATTCAAGGATTCTAAACCGTATAAAATATTGAACAAAGAAACATCTATTTATAATGTATTTAACCACTAAATCAAGATAAAATACCAATGCATATATATTGTTCGAAACAAAACATTCTTGTATTCACAATACATGTTTATTTTGATTAGTTTTTGCAACTGATCAAAACTTGTAATTTGTTTCCTTTTAAAGAAACTCGGAATGTAATTCCTTTTGTTTATGATTTCATGACTTCATACATCCTAAAAGATCTCATCTTTACGTATATGAATTCATATGTTTATGCATTTGAATAATACCTTTAATTCAGAACTTAAGCAACATTTACTTGTTGTTCAAGAACCAAATGCTTACATGGTCATGAATAGTTTCAATCTTACTCTTAAGACTCTTAAAGCGTTAATGACCTATTAAGGTAACACACGAAACCTTTTCGTATATGAGTTCATAACATCTTATCCTTAATTGTTCGTAGGACTCTTCCTAATTTCATATCCCATATGATATAGCATACCTATTCTGGATGAACCTTTCTGTTCTTAGCTAGTAATCTGTCAATTTTGAATAGCTAATCTCTTATGACTAACTGATTACACATGATCTAGTTAGACCAATGTTTAAATATTTAGTCATAAAGCAATGATAAATTTTATCGTCCTTTATACCTTATCTCATAAGATAGTTTCTAGAGTAGTTATTGAAACCCTTTCAATCATTTAAACTGATTAAGTCATGTATAAAACACTATATCTCATATAATGTTTTATAAGATTTAATCAATTAACTTTTTCTTAAAGTTATTCATGGCATACATTAGGCCCGATCTCACTTGACTTGAGTAACATGTCTCACAGCTCATGATTGTTAGATGTTTTGAATTCTCAATTCAAATGAGGCAACAATATATTGCATAAATGATTTTGTAACGACAAGTCTCACTTATTATAAATAAAACAATCATTTGTTCATGCATCATGAAAAAGAAAATAAAATCGGAATTTAATTTCATCTAAACAAAATAAATGCAACATCATCTAATGGTGTATTTAGAAACTTGATTCAAATGAATCTTCACTGCAAAGTGATTTTCAAGTTTCATCCGTCTTCCTTTTCTTCCCGCTTCCCTTCTATCTCTGCAAAATAAAAAGTTTGCATATATTAAAAGTGTAACTTTTAAGTGATAAAGAAATAGGGAAAATTTGTCAATGTATGCTTTAAAGCATTCTCTAGCATCAGGAGCCTCGGGCATTTATCTGACATGACATCTTGGTTTAGAAAAGCGCATCTTGGTCTCACAAATAGCTTGCCCTTGCCCCCGGTTTTGACAGTATCTTCGGGTAGTTCTTTGCTTGTGAAGGACAAGTGAAGACCATCATTGAATATATCTCTAATGATGTCGTCACTAGCGTAAACATTGGTCCGCTCAAGCTAGTCAATAAAGCATGTCATGCTCCAAGCATCTTGGGGTTCCACATTGGCGTACCAAGAAATGAAATCCCTCACCTCGTCATAACGACTTGGTTGGAGCTTTCCCTAATATAGTCGTCATATACGTAATCAACAAAGATGTCAATGACTAAGTGGTCGTCTAAGGGACTACATGCTTTCTCGAGGTCTGCCACTTTGTTCCTCTCGATCATGGCACGTCTTGGATTCTTCATAGCAACCTCCTTAATGTGTACCTCTAAGGAGTAAGAAGAATCGTTGTTGTAATATTGATGGTATCTCTCGCTCAAGTCACGGATCAATTCATAAGCAGTCAAGCGTTGAAGCGCGGATCTAACCCCTGGGCTGATAGATGCTAGCATATGGTCTGACACGGAACTCACATCATCCTTAAATTTGTTCCAAACTTCTAGAACAAATTCGTTGGCTTCGCCAGATGGCTACTTAGGCAACGGGAACTTAAAAACGTGCAATTTTTTGCTTTCTGTGAGGACATTATTTAAATTATAGTACCAAGACAAGAAACTCGTTCCATCGAGTTTGACTTTCAGAATGTTGAAAAGAGGCTCTAATAAGCCCACTTTAAAAGTTTGAGACATTTACAAAATTCAAAATAAAGTTTAGTATTTCAATGCTTAATCTTCCACTTTAGAAAGATGCTCTAGTAAGCCCTACGGTTTTGGTTGAAGGTATAACCGCGATTACTAGAGCCTATTTCCGACATTATAAAAGTTAAACTCGAAGGAATGAATTTCTTCTCTTGGTACTATAATTTGAAGAATGTCCTCAGATACAACAAGAAATTACACGTTCTTAAGTTCTCGTTGCCTAAGCAGCCATCTAGGGATGCCAGCGAATTTGTTTTAGAAGCTTGGAACAAATTTAAGGATGATGCGAATTCCGTGTCAAACCTTATACTAGCATCTAGCAGCCAAGAGATTTGATCCGCGCTTCAGCGCTTGACTACTGATAACATGATCCCTAAGTAGTTAATGCGGTAAAATATCGGTTATCGGTCAAGGACCGATATTTGAGATATCGGTTATCGCGGTGAGATATCGGTGAGATATCGGTAACCATAAATTTATATAAAAATTATATATTAATCATCAGATTTAATAGTCATAGACTAGAAACATAAAATTTATGTATAAATTTTAAAATGTATAAATATAACATTACTTTTTTGCTTTTTATGTATAAATTTATAAGTTTGAGGATCAGATATAAACTAATAAAAATGTAGAGGGGTTAAAAGTTAAAAATCCAAACTTAATAAACCCTAAATCCCTCCACCACGTTCATTATGCGTCGTTCGTTCCCCCTCTGCATCCACGCTCACCAGCTCCAAAATCAGATCGATTGGGTTCGAAATCGTGGATTGCTGGGTTGATTTCCCACAATGGAGACACGGATGGTTCGATTATGCTTCGAAATAAGGTAAGATGTCGTTCTACTTGCTCGATTCGGTCCAAACCGAGAATATCGGTGATATAACCGATATTTAAGACTCCAAATTTCGGCGACATATCGGTTATCTCAGCCGATAATCTCGGGAACGATATTCTAACCGATATTTTAAACCGATATGCTAGCCTATGACCGATAACCGATATATCAGTGATATATCACCGTTATTTGGTCGAGTTAACTGCATAGCATGATCCGTGACTTGAAGGAGAGATACCATCAAGATGACAACAAAGATCCTTCTTACTCCCTAGAGGTACACATTAAGGAGGTTGCTATGAAGAATCCAAGGCGTGCCATGATCATGAGGAACAAAGTGGCGGACCTCGAGAAAACATGTAATCCCTAGGACAATCACTTAGTCATTGACATCTTTGTTGATGACGTATGTGACGACTATATTAGGGAAAAGCTCCAGCCAAGTCGTTATGACGAGGTGAGGGATTTCGTTTCTTGGTACGCCAAGGTGGAACCCCAAGATGCTTGGAGCATGACATGCTTTATTGACCAGCTTGAGCATACCAGGGTTTACCCGAGTGACAACATCATTAGAGCTATATTCAATGACGGTCTTCATTTGTCCTTCACAAGCAAAGAGGTACCGAAGAAACTTTCAAGACCGGAGACAAGGGCAAAGTTATTGGTGAGACCATGATGCGCCTCTCTAAACCAAGATGTCGTTTCAGGGAGATGCTCGAGGCTACTGATACTAGAGAACGCTTTAAAGCATACATTTTAGGTATCGTGGCAACTTTTCCCTATTTTTTATCACTTAAAAGTTAGACTTTTAATATATGCAAACTTGTTATTTTATAGAGATAGAAGAAAAGAGGGGAAGTGGGAAGAAAAAGATGACGGATGAAACTTGAAGATCACTGTGCAGTGAAGATTCGTTTGATTCAAGTTTCTAAATACACCATTAGATGATGTTGCATTTATTTTGTTCAGAACAAACTAAATTCCGATTTTATTTTCTTTTTCGTGTTGCATGAACAAATGATTGTTTTATATAAGTAAGACTTGTCGTTGTAAAATCATTTATGTAATATATTGTTGCCTCATTTGAATTGAGAATTCAAAACATTTAACTGACATGAGTTATGAAACATGTTACTCGAGTCAAGCAAATATAACATTAGATCGGATCTAATAGATGCCATGAATAACTTTAAAGACAAAATGAATTAATTAAATCTTATAATCTTGTAAAACGTTATATAAGATACAGTGTTTCAGACATGACTTAATCAATTTAAATGATGGTTTCAATAACCACTCTAGAAACAATCTTATGAGATAAGATATAAATGACGATAAAGAGTTATCATTGCTCTACGACTAAATAGTTAAACGTTGATCCACTTGATCATGTCTAAACAATTAATCATAAGAAATCAGCTATCTCAAAATTGAAGGCCTTAAACGCAAACACTAGCTTAGACTCGAAAGGTTCATCTATAACAGGTACACTATGCCATATGAGATATGAAATAGGAAGAGTCTTACAAACAATTAAGGATAGTAAGTTATGAACTCTTGTATTGAATCTTTAGATTGATGAGATCAAGGAGAATTCAGTATGATAGATGCAAAGGTTAGTGGGAGCGAGTACCTACATCAAAGACAATGTGTAGGGACACATTATCATGAGCAGTGTATAGAGATACATGGAATACCACAAAAGGGGAAGATAAATATTCTTATCATATAGTGTATAGTGATACACTGCTAAATTTTCGAGTTTAGCATATCACTGAAAGATAAAGTATCTTAAGAAGTGGATTTCAAACATTTTTTTGATTGCAACCATATATGAGATATATGAAGGCAAGATTCTAGAGTAAGAGCCGTTGCAATCCACCGCATTAGTAAGATTGTCTCAAAGCTTTGTGTGACAAGTCAATAAAGACAAATTACTAACATTATCTCTAATTCTGTGTTAGATTAGAACAAGATGAAAATGAAAGAGTTCAATTGGTTTCATCTAAGAGATAATTAGCTATGTCAATGCTTTCATATAATGAAATAATTTTGAAATCAAGTGTATCAGAATAAAAGGAAATGCTTAAGAAGCATATTTTGGTGAGCCTACAAGGACTACAGAGTTTATGTTGCTAGGGATACAGGCTAACTCCAAGAGACTTGTTGAAGTTCTTATCATGAAACTGACCCTATGTTCATTTCAACATTGGTGTCAATGACTCTGAATGCATACTCTATCTGAAGTCTGTTATTGCCGCACTTCTAATCTCAAAATCCAGACAAAACAACACATCTTATAACTTAAATTCAAGCTGAATACCATCTCTAAATGCCCAATCTAAACCAAAAGGGTTCCAGAATATTATAATTTTATCTAATTATGACTGTACTGTTATACACCATATTTGTAAAACAATCTCAAACAATAATCATGACTCATGATTAAACACATGCACTATTGCAATATCAGCACTTAGCATTAGCAATTAGCAAAGAAATAAGCAAATTAAAAAATTAGGGTTTATTTTGCGAACTTGCTACGCCGGCCTAGATCTATAACGGATCCGGTTGAGTCTTCGCGATCATTATCACCAGCATCACCCTGAGGAAAACCAAAAGAAGAAATCAATTGAACACATGAAAATAACTTACCTCGAATCCAGTCAAATTCAAATCAATAAACACAAATTGAGTGTACCTTAGCGTAAACGCTAGATGCAGCGAAGAACGCGACGAGGAATAGAATGGCAAACCCGTAATTTACACGTGGATTCATGATTTAAGAGAGAAGTTTAACTAGGGCTGCATTTGTAGCAAATGAGACCTTGCTGTGGATGTATGTATGTATGTATGTATGTATGAATGGTTGATTCGATTGTCAGGCACCGTGGAAGGGGAAGGAGAAGGAAAGTGGAGATAGAGACCGAGGTTCCTGTAGCACACCTAGGTTTCGACTTCTCGGGTTCAAGTCTTAAAAGAAAGAGTGACAGGTCCGACCGGACCAGATGCTTGGTCGACCCGGTTAGGGTTAGACATGTTGAAATGGTCCTGCAATGACCTGGTGGTCGGACCGGTAATCAACGGTCGAACCGGATGTTATTTGGACTTTGAAGGAGGGATACTCTTTTATAGGGGTGTAAAGAGTTCTAGGTTTTCATACTTGGGCGATGAGGGATGACTTTTATAAGAATGGGTTCAAGTCCTAAAGAAACAGCGTCTGGTCCAACCGGGAACCAGATGTTTGGCCGGTCCAGTTAGGATTAGACGTGTTGAAATGGTCGTGCAGCGACCCAGTGGTCGGACTAGAAATCAACGGTCGAATCGGATGTTATTTGGACTTTTAAGGAGGGATGCTCTTTTATAGAGGTGGAAAGAGTTTTAGGTTTTTATATTTGGATGATGTGGGATAACTTTTAGAGTAAATTGCAGTTTTCGTCCCCGTGGTTTGCTCCTATTAACATGTTCAGTCTAATACTAACACCTTTCGTCCCTATGGTTTCAATCTTTAACTGTTTTCGTACCCCGCCCTGACGGCCGTTCTTTTTTTCCATCTATTCCCACCACGTGACCCTCACGTGAGGGGTAATTTAGTCATTTACATCTAACTTCTTCACCACCCCCGATTTCCCTAATTTCGATTAAACGACCAATTTCCACGTGGTTTCTTCAACTATGGCAAGCCCTAGTCTTAATCAGCCTCAACAACCTCACACGTATTCAGCAAAATGGGGATCCCTTTGGTCGGTTCGTGGTAAAAATCTAGACGAATCTTTCGATCCTTATGAAATTTACGGTTAGTCTATTAACATCCTTCGGTGTTGAAACAAATGTTTGTAAGCCTGCAATCTGATATTTTCGACTAAAAATGTTTTGTTTTTATGTTTCATTACAACAAATGAAGCCACACTGTTTAGTATCAAAATCTTTCACAGAGGTCAATTTGTGAACTCTCCAGGTAGGAGATATGTAAATGGAAAGTTTGACTTTATTGACATGGCATGTTCCGATGATTTTGATATAGTTGTATTGATAGAAATGACTAAAAGCTTAGGATATCCATGTGATATGGTGTTTTACTGTCATTATAAAGTTCTTGGGTCTGATTTGGATAGTGGTCTAAGGTCATTGGGTAATACCTCGGTTATAGCTAGGTTTTGTGTATTGGTGGCAAATGTTAAACTATTTGAGATTTATGTTGAGCACCAGTATACTGCACTTAATACCTTTTTCCAAGAACATGTTGTTCCTATAACATCTGGCCTCTCGTACCAACAATATTGTCTGTTTTGCCCCTAAGAGCTCACGGATTTGTTTTTTGGTTGCCCGGGTGAAAACTTCACGGGGGTCACCCATCCCTGGATTACTCCCACTCGAGCACTCTTAACTGTGGAGTTCTCCTCTCATCTACTACATTTAGCCCCAAAACGTGTTGTTGTATTTGAGGCAGGGCATTTCTTATGAACCCAGCATCTCTCCCGTGGACAGAACATAACAAAACGATATGGGATTTGTCTAAGGTGTTACAAACACCCCCTAGGACTCATCGTCCTCGATGAGGTTTGCCCCACTTTCGTAAACAGAACAGAAAGGTAGTGGCTCTGATACCATTTGTAACATCCGGGCTCTCGTACCAACAATATTGTCCGCTTTGCCCCTAAGAGCTCACGGATGTGTTTTTTGGTTGCCCGGGTGAAAACTTCTCAGAGGTCACCCATCCCTGGATTACTCCCACTCGAGCACTCTTAACTGTGGAGTTCTCCTCTCATCCACTACATTAAGCCCCAAAACGCGTTGTTGTATTTGAGGCAGGACATTTCTTATGAACCCAACATCTCTTCCGTGGACAGAACATAACAAAACGATATGGGATTTGTCTAAGGTGTTACAAACACCCCCCCATGGGACTCATCGTCCTCGGTGAGGTTTGCCCCACTATCGTAAACATAACAGAAAGGGAGTGGCTCTGATACCATTTGTAACATCCGGGCTCTCGTAGCAACAATATTGTCCGCTTTGCCCCTAAGAGCTCACATATTTGTTTTTTTGGTTGCCCGGGTGAAAACTTCCCGGGGTCACCCATCCCTGGATTTCTCCTACTCGAGCACGCTTAACTGTGGAGTTCTCCTCTCATCCACTACATTAAGTCCCAAAACGCGTTGTTGTATTTGAGGCAGGGCATTTCTTATGAACCTAGCATCTCTCCCATGGACAGAACAGAAAAGAACGATATGGGATTTGCCTAAGGTGTTACAATTCCAGTTCTTGAGAATGCTCTTAGAGTACAAGAACAAGTTGAGGTTGAATGTAATGATCATGGGGAGGAACATGGTTTAGATACTGATCATGGTGATGGGGATGAACATATATCTGATACTGACCATGATGTTCTAGTCCAAAAGAATGATGTACATGGGTCTGATATAGAAGCAAACAACATGGTAGACTCTGATGATGAAGCTGGGTTTGATACTGGGAATGATGTTGGGTTTGATACTGATGAAGACAATTATAGTGATGATGATGGGTGTGATGATGACTCTGACTTTATTGTGGATCCTAACAACATGGTAGATGATCCTAAAGTTGATATGAAAGACTTTAGGGATATTGTTGACATGGAAGATGAGGAACATGTGCAGAATGTTAGCATGGATGAGGATGATTTACATTTTGATCTTGACGAATTTGAAAGTGAAAATGAAGATAATGTGCCACCATTGAATAGAACTTTGAAGGAGTTGAGACAGAATAATAAGGCTGGTAAAAGGGATTTAACAACATGTCCATTTTATGTTGGAAAACTCTTTGATGACAGGGAAGAGATCAAGTGCATAGTAAAGGAGCATGCAATTGATTCTAGAAGGCAACTTTTCATAGTAAAAAGTGAACTATTAAGGTTTAGAGTTGTGTGTATAGGTACTAATTTACTTTTCACAAGTGGGGAATATTCAAACAACAAAAAAGCCAAAGTGGGGTCCAAAAAAGAACACCAACTCCAAGGAAAAAGAATCCAAAGCAGGTTAGTCTTCAAACAGGTGGTGAGACTTCTAGATCTTGTCAAAAGGAAATTATAAAAAAAACCAAAGAAAAAGAATCCAAAGCCCACCAGCCCTTGGGCTTTACAGATCTCTAGGCGAACTACAAATGATTTATGGTGTGTGAAGACATTTAATCAGCACCATCAATGTTTGCAGGCAAGAGAAGTCAATCTGTACACAATGGGTTGGATAGCAAAAGAAATTGCACCACTAATTGATGGTAACTCCACAATACCCTTGGCAACTTTGTAGGATCATCTTAAAAAAACATCAGATTCAGATCTCTCTAATGATATCAAGGGCCAAAAGTATTGCAACAAAAACAATATATGGTGATTACCAACATCAATTTGGAATGCTAGAGACTACTGTAAGGAATTGATTAGAGCCAGCCCTTGGAGCACTATCAAGATTGATGTTTAGCCTGAATGTAATCCAAGCAATCCTACAAGGAAGTTTAGGAGAGTTTACATTTGTTTTGCTGCTTTGAAGGAAGGATTTAGGATGAGTGGGAGAGACATACTTGGATTGGATGTACGTTTTATGAAAGGTCCATACCCAGGTTAGATATTGTCTGTAGTTGGTGTTGATGCAAATAATGGGATATATCCAGTTGCATATGCACTAGTGGAAGCTGAGAATGTGGACTCTTGGAATGGTTCTTAGAATGTCTAGGAGATGATCTTGGTCTAAATTCTGGATCCTACTTCACACTCATAAGTGATAGGAAGAAGGTAACTTTATTTTGTTTGGTAAGTAGATTTATTTTTTTTTATCAAAATCTTTGTTTGATTATTTGTTTTGTCAGGGCCTTATACATGCAATAGCCGAGACATTCCCTAGTGCTGAGCATAGGTATTGTTTGATACACATACATGAAAAATATGAAGGCAAAGTGTAGAGGAGGAGTATTTAAAAACATGTTAGGGAGATGTGCCACTGCTACCATTGTTGCTCTATTTGACAAGAAAATTGAGGAAATCAGACGAGAGGATGCAACCTTATATGAATAGCTAAAGAAAATTCCAAAAGAGAGTGGGTCCAGGGCATACTTCACTAGTAATATTTGTTAAACTTTATATGAATGGCTAAAGAATTTAAATAATAACAAAATTAAAAGAATGTTTAATTTTTTTGGCTTAAACAGGAAAGACAAAGTGTGATGTGCTACTAAATAACTTGTGTGAGGTTTTCAACAAGCGGTTAGTTGGGGGAAAGGATAAGCCAGTAATCACCTGTTTAGAATGCATTAGACAATACATGATGAAACGAATAACGGTGGTGCACAATGTCATAGCAAAAAGTGAAGGACCTTTGACACCCTCTGCCACAAAGTTGTCCAATGACATTAAGGAGGAGGCCTCAAACTACAATGTTCTTATGGCAAGTCCTAAAAAATATGAGGTAAGTTTATGTTTTATATTGTTAATATGAGAAAGTTTCTGATTGATAATTTTGACATTTATGGTATTAGGTGAGTGTGTCTGGTTCTGACCAACTTGTGGTGAATATTGAGGCTAGACCCACATGAACAAATTGGAGTTCGATTTGAGTTGCCTATACTCGAATCATGTTGTTGCAGACGATTGGAGTTGGATATGGAAAGACGAATTGAAGATGGAATGTTAAAATTGGTCGTTTAATTGAAATTGGGGTTTTGTAGACGAAGAAACCGAGGGTGGTGAAGGAGTTAGATGTAAATGACTAAATTACCCCTCACGTGAGGGTCACGTGGTGGGAATAGATGGAAAAAAGAACGCCCGTCAGGGCGGGGTACGAAAACAGTTAAAGACTGAAACCATAGGTACGAAAGGTGTTAGTATTTGACTGAACCTGTTAATAAGGGAAAACCACAGGGATGAAAACTGCAATTAACTCTAACTTTTATAAGAATGAAAATTACAAGTTTCGAACCTATAACCTATAAGAATTCGAAGTGACTGAGCTTTGCCGACTCAATCAAGCTAAAGTTATTGTTAGTAACTTAATTATAAAATATATATTAAGTATATTCTATGAATTTTCTTTACCTTAACCTAAAAGATTAAACATTTTAATACTAAATATTAATAATAAACATTTGAATCAATGTCACTATTCTATAACTAAATTATTAATATCTTTGAGTAGGGACTACTATTTTAATATAGTTAAATAAAATAATCATCAAACTGACTATTTTGTCATTGAAAAATCTATACTTTATAATAAATAAAGATTTTTATGTCATGTATCGTATTCATATTCATTCTCATCAATTTTTTCCTGTCTCTCTCTTATTAAATACACCTATATCTTTTAATAATAATAATATATTTTTAAATAAAATACTAATTATACTAATAAAACATATTTATTTTAAATTATCCCTTATTATAAGAGGATTTTTAAAACCTAATTATATATTAAGTTTTACATTTTTTGAATTTTGTTTTCAATCTTTGGTATACGTAATATATTTTTATACATGTAAAATATATACATAAAAATTTAAAAATTTTATGTATTAATATTTTTCATACCGTGTGTATTACATGAGTTCTAAGCTATATGTAATATGTAAATATTTATTATTAAGTTTATAAAATTGCATTTATTCAGCCCATGTAATACACGAGAATCTAACCTAGTTATATATATACACACACACATATTGTAATAATTTTAAATTAATTATGGTAACAGGTTCTTAAATTCGGTCTAACCAACGGACCGGTAAGACGACCGGTTCACTCTTCGGTCCGGTTCTGAAAACATTGCAAAGAAATAAACAAATTAGTCGTTCTAAGATAATTCTCTATTAATTTCAACATGTGCATTACAAATTAAAATGCTTACATGGAAAAAAGCTTTATACCATCTGGCAAAAGTAGTGTCACACCCCCAAATTTATTTACTTAATAAATAAATAAATAAATTAAGGTTGTAACGATTGGTAACATTACACAACAGCGGAAGCTAAATAAAGAATTCTAAATATGTCGAACACCTGTCTTTATCTTCTAAGGGCTTAATCCAAATGTTTAACCTATTCCAGTCGTGCCGAAAGTATTGCCTGAAAAACATGCTCGAAAATGTCAACGCAAAGTTGGTGAGTTCACAGGTTTTAAATGAATACAATTTGTAAAACCATTTGTACGAAATCGTTTGGCAAAAACCATTTGTACGAAATCCTTCGACAAAAACTATTTGCACGAAATTGATTGTCAAAACTGTTTGTACGGGTACTATTAGCAAAATCCTTTGCTCGAAATTTACTGGCAAAACCATTGGTACATATACCATTGGCAAACCTTTTGCTCGAAATTGTCTGTCAAAACCATTGATACGTATACCATTGGCAAAACTTTTTGCTCGAAATTTACTTTATGCATATGATAAACAAAACAAGTTAGCGGTTGATTCATCGAAGTCTAGCTAGTACTTACGAATTATGTGATGTACAAGCCTATAACCAAACCTTTAACGAATTCTCGAATTTTGCCCCAGTCCATTGTACCTTTAAACAATGAGAAACAACAAGACCTAATATGCAATCATTTGACCATGCTGGTCAGGTTAGCGCGACTAACCATGATTGGGGGTGTCAACCCGAATAGTACTATTCATATCGATCTACGGCTAAGTCCATAGCTAATGGTTATAGTTCGAAATACCGAGGACCTTTTAGTGTTAACTCATGCTCACAAGGGAATCAGATGCTTGTTTCTCGTTTTCTAGTTATCATACCGTTTGAAATTAACATGTTTTTCCCCCAAAATAGAAAACAATAAAAAGGAGTCGTGAAACTCACAAAGAGTTAAACCAAAATGTTCATGTTATCCAGAGTGTAAACAAATATGTTTCATTCTTTCAAATATGTCGTATAAGCATGTTCCCCTCCCATGTTTACAAAACATAAAAAAAGCTAAAAGGGGGTCGTGAAACTAACCTGATAATGTTGCTGTAAAAACCGTATTCCTCAAATACGTGACGGTGCTAGGTATACCTACTACTTGAGTCCCATGATACACGTAGGCACTATAGAATTTATGGACTACCCCTATGTTCCATATGAACGAATCAATATGTTTTCAATGCATAAATAGAATTGTGTCCTAATTCTATATGCTTTGTGTTTGGATGAACCACTCGCCACCACGTCTCTCTAGTTCTAATTATTAACGCTTGAGTCAATAATATATATTTGGGAAGACGGATAATATAAGTTTGGTTCATTGCAAAATAATAGTAGACTCGTGTGTAGAAAATATCGTCCTTTTCCTATAAATATAGTATATGTATATTCATATGTATATATATATATATATATATATATATAAATAGTAAAAGAAATAAAATAAGTAAGTATAAAATATTTAACTTAATCTCCGAACACCAGTTATGAGCATTAAGTATAAAAATATTATGATGCATATGGTCTTTTAGTAAGACTTGTATTCTTTGTAACACAATATTAATAATAGAATTGTTTATAAAAGTCTTCTCAACGTTTATCATGTTAAGTCAATAGGTTGGATATTTTACAAAACTATATGAACAACTTTTCTAACAAGCCAGTCCAAATTGTAATATTAGTTTAAACCCATTTGTAAATAAATTGTTAGTGTCGGTATTAAAGATAATACCTTTAACGATATTAGTTATGTTTCACGAATTTTATATATAAATAAAAATATTGTTTATAATATTAGTGATGAAAATATGAACATTTCCGGTAAAATAATAGTAACAGTTTACTAGCTTCGAAAGTATTTTCTTAATCTTATAATATCCCATTTATATAGGTATATATATATTTAATAAAATCATCGCTCAATTCTTCGATTAATATGTAAAACGAGTATGTATATATATATATGTATATTTTCTAGAAAAATACGAGTGTCGGCCATCGTAAATATACGAGTATATGTCATTGTAGAACCGTTATTGATTTTGTATGCAATTTGCTTTAAAAACACTACTTTGTTCCAAAAGTTGACGAATCTGGCGTGTAGACCAAGTACTAATTAAAGTTAACGAGGATATGTAATATCATTAGTAGTCACGTTTCGTATAAAAATTATATATAAGTATCTAAACGTATATTTGAAAACTCGTATGTCACGATATTAATAATGTCGTGTTAGTTGTCTCAATAATTATACACGCTTATCTGGCCTAGACGAATTAAATACATTTTAAACTTCTCATTCGCATTAACGCCTCATTAACCGATTCACTATGTTTTCGTCTCACACGCGTATATTTTATTATTTCAAATGATACATATGAAACTATTTATAAATTCTTAGCGCGCGTTTATACCTATCCTCACGTACGCGAACCCGCTCGTTGTTTCTGTTGTTGACCGACTTTGACCATAGTTGACTTATGTTGACCGAAACCTGAAACGGTCGGGAATGACCCGAGCATTCCCTTCTATCCGAGTAACATCCATCTCGACCATAACCTGCCAAAAATCCGTATGAATACCCGGGAATGAAACCCGGCCATTTAGCTCACTTAGACTAATTTAAACAAAGAATTTAACACCAAAGGTGTGTAAGTATACATCCGGAAATAACATGAAACAGGAAACGAATGCTCACCGTAAAGATGAGTATTGCTTGAACCCTAGCCGCTAGACGTCGGAGAAACGTTTCGGCACAATGATCGTAAACCACCACCTATTTGCCTGGGATGTGGTCCGGGCCGCCAGTGCCGCCGCCTGGTACGGCTGGTTCAGAACCACTTTTACCGCCGTTGTCGTCCTTGTCTTCCTGCTCCACCCTCTAACGCCGCCGTCTGCGCTCTCAGCCGGGAAATCGGGTAAAAAAATAAACCCAATCCTCCATGTCCTCATAATCTCCTCTGTCGCAACACCACTTGCCGCCAACGCTGGGTTCGTTCCGCCGGAACCTAGCGCCGCCGACGCTTCTGCCGCTGTTCGTGGTGGTTTCCACCACCGTAGCCGCCATCCAATGCTTCTAGCTCGTTGGATCTTGGCCGGTATTCAGAAAAGAAAGGAAAACAAGAACGAAGATGAAGGTGGTGCGGGTTGTTGGCTGTTGGAGGCTGCAGGAGGGAAGGCCGGGAGGGGCTGCCGTAGGCGGGCGGACCTCCTCCTCTCTCTTTTTCTACTTACTCTACCTCTTTCTCTCGAGCTTTTGCTTCTTGAATGTGATAATGAAAAGAAAAAGAAGATATAGAGAAAGATATCATTGCATTGGAAATTAGAAAAATGTTGTCAGATTATTTTCTTTGGGAATAAGATATCTTAAAAGATTATCAAAAGATTTTAGGAAAAAAAATCAAACTTTAATTTCTTTTAGAGATATATAAATAAATAAATTATTTATATAAAGTTTCTAGAACGAGTAGGCAAAATAACAGTGTAATTTAGACTGTTTCTGTATAACGCGTGACAAGCCCAAGTGTCCGCCACGTTCGATAAATTCGTATCTTAATTCTATAATTCTCATAATAATAAAACGCGGTAATAAATATAATTTAACTATTTATTTCGTAAAATTTCCGTTACGACTGATATCCAAGCCGGTATGTGTCGACACTGCATATCTTATACTCGTTCGCTTAAATGAACGTTCCGCACTCTATTAACCTCTATTATTTATTAATACTAACATTGTTAACTATAATAATAAGTAAATATATATTTTATTGTGCCATTTCTAAAATAGTCGAATCGTTCTGCACTGCGTGTTCACACGCGGTTGCCACGGGTAAAACGTTTCACTTTTCGTAAGTAGTTATTAATTCACAAATAATAATAATATTAATATTAATAATTTAATATTATAGGTATAAAGTAAATGCTGGTTTATATTATTTAATTATGTCGGATCTAGCAAAACCCGCTGGTATCTACACCGGTATTTGTCACAGTCGTGCATCCAACGTCACATATCTCTTGCGTAAACATTCCTAAATCAATCGTTCGGATTAATATTAATAATTATTATTAATATTTAATATTAGTATTAATATTATTCATTTGAGGTTTGACGTCTAAATATTTTATCGTGTCGGATAACCGGTAATAACCCGTACGAGCGCGCATACCGTTCTAACAGTTCTCTGCGTAAACGCTTTAGTTTGTAATTATTATAAATTATATCGAATCGTGTAACGATCCGTAAAACAATGTTTATTAGTTTGTTTTGGATTCGGTTCGCATGTTGGATCTTAAGTTGGGCCGTTAATGGGCCGAGCCCGTTTATGATAAATTAACTATCAATGTACTTGGACCTAACTTTAGGGTTGTCACAAGTAGAGACGTTATTCGGGATTGTGGCGGAATTTCTGACGCAACTTGTGGGCGGGAAACCACTAGTTATAGTTGATTACAAACTTTTGTGTGCTAGCGGTCCGGTACGCGCAGTTTTGACGGGAATTTTAGGCCATACCATTAACGACATGTTCAATAATGACAAACAAAGTAGGTTAAACCTAACGACTAACTTCGGTTTCAATGATTTTTAAATACCCGTGTTTGTTTTACTATTTCAATAATTTGTTCCTCAATGTTAAAAGACCATGTAGCCTTGCATAGAGGAGTGGTACAAGATTAAAATCTCATGTACTGTTTTGTTTTTTTTTGAAAGGCGAACATTGAATGTTGTGACGTCGCACCCCCCGTCACATTGGAGAGCCTCGTCCAACTCCAGCCAATATGTTATCTTAACCGGGCCCATCTGGCGTCAGAGTTGGAGAGCTTTCAAGGAAAAACCCCAACCAATACGACCCATTCCGAGCTTGAGGTAGAGCCGAGGCGAACCTTGGATCGACGTGGGTAAAACTCAGGTGCATCAGCCTAAGAGCTAGGCCTCATTTGCAATGCAGCGGAAATTAATGATGGTGGCAGGGATCAAACCCAGGTCCCTTGGGACTTTGGGTCTTACCTCAACCACTACACCACAACCTCTTTGGCTCATGTACTGTTTTGTAACAAAATTTCTTTGAATTAAATGATAACCATAATGCTATAACATGATTTTAGCATACATTTGTTACTTATTTAGTATAAGTGGCGGCGACAGGCGGGTAGCGGCGTGGTGGGGTAGGTGGCGGCGACATGCGGTGGCGACGGGGGTGAGTTGTGGCGGGTGGGGCTGGGCGGGTGAGGTGGGCGGTTGGCGGAGATCGGGCGGTGGCGGCGTGGTGGGGTGTGCGGGTGGGGGCGGGGTGGGGTGGGTGGCGGCGACAGGCGGGTGGCGACGTGGTGGGGTGTGGCGGGTGGTTGGCCGCGAATGTGGGTGGCGGGTGGTGGCTGTGGCGGGTTGGGTGGGGGCGGCAGGGGCGGGGGTGACGACATGTGGGGTGTTAGGTGGGGTTGGTGCGCCGATGGTGGGTGGGGGTGGGGTGACAACGTTGGGAGACCCATGTGCACTATTTTTAAGTTTACAAAATTTTATAATATTTGATCATTTTGACATGTTGACTTATTTATGGTGACCCAAATGAACTAATTGAATATTTGGGGTGACCCAAATTGACCCGTTGACTTATTTAAGGTGACCCAAATTAACCCGTTGACTAATTTGAAGTCACCCAAATTGACCCATATACATGATTTTTTTTGCCCAAATAAACCCATTTTTTAATGAATGGGTCAAGATTGCCACCCCTAGACAATGATGAAATGGTTAAAGTGAATCGTATTTCGAGGATGAAGGGTTCAAGATAATGGTTTGCGTAGAAGAGACAGGGTGTTACGGTTCGATTTGAGATGAACCAATCTCCTGATAATAATTAAGAGAAAAGGAAGACTCTTGAGACAATTTTCAGTTTAATTTCATTCATGATTTCAAAATAACAATACCAGAATAAATATGCAGAAAAGAAACAACTGTTCCTAAACTCTAGGAAGAAAATGCATAATTGATAGAAAACATTCATGGGTGATCACAACCATAAATGGGTTAACCCGAACCCGAGTTGTTTACTAAAAGGTTACCTGTTTAGCCCCAACCCTAGCCTGTTTATTTCGTGTGCGGTTGTAAATTCCCCGCCCATGCGTGTGCAATGCTCGAAAATAATTTATTATCATAATGCATACCATACTAAAAGATCTCATTGTTTACAACATGAAATTGACGTGTTCTAAGAAATCTGGTCCTCTGGGTATATATAATACATGGTTTATGTTCACCAAAAAACAAGGAAAACTAGCATTCATTTTTGATATATTGCATTATATAACAACTTACAAAATGCCAGCCTTATTTCATCTTCTAAGACAACCACCAATCTGGTCCTCCGGGTTTCTTCACGAGGATCTGATTATATTCTGGTCTCGATGTCTGCATTTAAGTCATTCGTTCAGTTGATTACTTAATTCAAAGAATTAAGGGGGTGTTTGGGATTGCTCATTAAGACTGTTTATTGCTTTATGAACTAAGCAAGTTAAAACAACTTATTTCACTCATAAATAAACAGATAAGCACTTTGGATAAGCAATCTCAAACACCCTCAAAACAACTTACTGTTATATCAAAAGTTCAAAACAAAATAAGCAGATAAACACACACCCTCTATGACCCACATGACCTAAAGTGATTTTTTTTATATGTGTTTTGAAATTGAAGATCTGATTATTGCGTAAGACTCAATTTTTAATGTTTGGATTATTCGACTAATAAGGTGTCAAATAATGAGTTTCATACAAAGTATCATTTTTGGTTTAGAATTTGGACAAGAAAAAGCTATCCCAACAGTCCAATCTTGGCATGTAAACAAGAACCGATGAATGGGAGATTAAGAGTAACGTCTTAAGGGGGCAAAGAAACTCAATTCATTGGACATTGTTGCAGCTGCTAAAGGGATCTAATAGTAAAGGAGGTGTTTGGGATTGATAATTTAAACAAATTATTCTTATAAACACAATCAGATAATCAACTTATTTCACCAAAAGGGTAAACTTTCAATCTTTGCATCCATCAAGGATTATCAGCTTAAAGTGAGTAATCTCAAACTATTTACCTATGTTGTGCCTGGTGCACCTAGGCGCAGAAGCGTAACCAAGCGCAGGGTTAGTGCCTGCCTGGTGGAGAGGTAGGCGCAAATTGGGGCTTTTATTTCAAAGGCGAGCTCAGGCGAGCGCCTAGGCGCGTTTTCCGGTCAGATTCTGGCTAAAAAGTTGCCGGAACTTGTCTAAAACCCCTAATCAGGCCTGGAATCAACCTAAAAAAGCCTAAACTAGCCCTAAACAAGCCTAAAACAAGTTTAAAACCCCTAAAAATGGTATTCTTATACTATGCACCTAACTTAAAAACGCCCTCGCTTTTTTTGCACCTTGCGACTAGGCTCCAGGCTCCAGGCTCAGCCTTTGCGCCTTAAAATAAGCAGAAAAACATAAACACTTCTCTTCATCCAAACACTCAAAAGCGCGTATCAGCTTTCTAAAAACGCAATATGCAGATAAATGTTTAAATAAGCAATAAACTGAAAGAAGATTCAGAATATTACCTATTAAACACATGCAGAATCAATGCACATCTTAACTCAAAATTTCAAATACAGAAATCCTTCCTATTGACTACCAAAGTAGATAAAATGAATTCAGCTCTGATTAACCCTAAACACACTCCAATGGCAGATCATGAACAACTAACTGTTTACAAAATACCTAATAACTAGTTTTAACTATAGGCATCATAATCACCTACACAAAACACATATAATAAGTATAAAAGAAGATTGCTCAATTGGAACATGATGATTTTCATTGATAACCATAAGCAGTGAAATGAACGCAGGGGACTAACCAGATCTTTGAAGATGATAAAAGAGACGACGAAGAAGAGAACGAATAGGATCTCAAACTCAGCAAATCGAACGAATCTGAACACTGAGTCAACAGCGCGAGTTAGTGACGATTCGTCGTCTCTTCTTCTAGCGGGATCTGATCGCTTCGCCATATCTCTTCTTCCACTTTCAATTTCGCTTTCGGATCTTTTTGGCAATCGATCGCTTATCAATTAGGTCAAAATCTTCGCAGAATCGATCTCAATTTTGAAGGACGAACGATTCATAAAAGCTTCGGACTGTTCAATATTTTCAAATGTTGACCCTCTAGAAACGGTGAGTGGTGACCCGTGGCGGATCTAGGAAAAAAATCCAGAGGTATCTAAAATTTGGTTCAGGGGTATCTGGATACATAAAACGGTAAAAAAAAAAAAATCCGCTGCGCGTCGAAAATTCCAGTACGCGTCGAAAGTTGAGGGGTACCGACAGGTACCCCTGCCCTCCACATACATCCGCCCTTGGCCGTAGCAACGATGGCGGAGGCTGAGGTGAGACCTGATGACAGCGGAAACGGAACGAGGATGGTGTTCCAACGACGGAAACGGTTTTCACCACGTGAATCCCCCGTCACCTTGTTCGACGTGGTCATCGTCGTCGTTCTCCGGTCAGCACCACCACCGGCAGACAATTGTTTGACGAGTATGTGTAAAAATGTGAAGTGTAAAAAAATGGAGTCAAAATTGCTTTTTAGGTCTGATGGTTGAGGAAAAAGAAGGAGTGAGAAATATATTAGTAAATTTACACAAAAAAACTAACAGAAAACATAACGGAGTTAAGGACCAGTGACGCAAATTTTTAAAACATTAAATGTCAGGGATAAAATGTGTTATAGCGGGACGAAACCTGAAGTTTTATGCAAACCTTAGGGACAAAAACTGAAATTTACTCTTTTTTTTAAATGGCCCACTTATGAAATGAAATTAAATTGTAACTTGGATTAGTAAACATATGATGAAAAAGTAACTTATTTTCTGTTATGAATTTAGAAACGTTTTAGGATTTTACTTTTGTCATATTTTTTTCATGGAATCCTTTGACCCTAAACTATCATAACTCTAAATCAATAAAAATTTGTCATGTTATTTTTATCTTAAACTACCCCTCATAAGGGATGAAACCCCTACTACCTCAACCTTCAAATTTCTAGCACAAAATACTCAGGTTGTAGAACCCGTGAAACGAACCTCAGCCACTATCCGCAAGGGTTGCGGAGGTATTACCGCGAACCCTTGCTTACCCGAGCCTTGAACCCGAGACCACCCCTTCCACCCTAAGTAATCTTTCTAGCATGAAGACGATATGTTTTTACACTTTCTCTTTTCATCACATTTTTCAATTATATAATCAGATTTAAAGAAAAGTAGAATAATATTTGTTTCGTATTATTTTTTGTCAAGGAAGTTTATTTCTTTTATTTTTTTCTTACGAATTAAAAACTAAATAAATTTATAATGAAATAAGAGAATGATATTATAACTGTAAATTGTAAGAATAAAAGATGACATGAGCCACACATTTGAGTTCAATACTTTATTCCTCCAAATAAGTGGAGAGAATATCAAGGGATTAGGATCCAAGAAAAATGATGATGGAATGGAACCATTTAATTTTTTTTATTTCTTTATAATTTGAAATGGGACGAGAATTCTATGAAGGCAAAACTTTATTTGATTTTTTTTTTCCTTTGGGAACAGCCTTTATTTGATTAAACTAGAATTGTATTCGCTTGTTGCGACACGTTAAACCGTGGAAAAACTAATGGCATAAAAAATTTATAAAATAAAGCTATAACAAAACGCAACCGTTAAAAAAATTTGTTTACGAAATAAATAAACATACTCAGAACTTTATATAAGAAAAATATAACATTTACGCAAACTCATATGTTGCAACGAAATATCTGGTAATATTCTAAAAAAAATATAAAAGAAAACGAAACTGTAACAAAGCTGTTAAAAGGTTTGCAAAAGCAAAACTATTTAAAAAAGTAAAGACTTAAAAAAAATTACGCAAGTGCTTAGATAACTTGTATACTGCCACTTACAACTCTGTTACAGTTGTGTGTATGCTACGTCTCGTAAGTCGGTTGGTAAAAAAAAGTAAAAAAAAATATTCAATATGTAAATGATAAATTTTTAAGTTCAATGGTTGTAGTATGAATTTGATAAAAGAAAGGTGAAATAATTTTTTTTTAAGTTTAGGGGCTTGAAAGTAAATCTTACATAATTCATGACCTTAAGTGTAAAAATACATAGCAAAACAAAATAGATTATATATTAAAGTGCAGGTGAGGTGTTGTAGTATAAATTTTTTTAAAAAAAACTAAAGCTTAGGAGTTTAATATATAATTCAGGGGCTTAAGTATAAAAATACATAAATAAAAAACAAAATAGTTTATGTTAACGGCATGTAGTAGTTCTTGTACTCTATACAATCCATGAAATCTTCTCAATTTAAGAATTACTAAGAAGCTTTAAATGAAAACTTCTTAGTATTAGTAAAGTTTTATTTTTTCTGTTTTTGACACACAAGTTTTGTTCTTTATAGCAAGGCACCATCACTTCTTCCTCACTATGATCAAATGACAAAACTCACTCCATAACGTGCTGGTACTATGAAAAATGAGACTGACACCGATTGAAAAACAACATTATCATTATTTAACTGTCTTTTATCTATGTTTTGATCTCTACAACTGACTTACCATAACTTCATACGTTTATTTTATGTATTTAACTACGATTCTTTTTGTGCTTAGCCACGTTAGTGTTACCGTCTCAACCGTTAAAGGTCCGACTCCCGCCACGGAGCACAGGCCAAACTTTATTTAACCAAGTTTCTATTTGTACTTAGTCACGTTAATGTCACTACTTCAACCGTACTTAGTCACATTAATGTCACTGCTTCAACCGTTTAAAGTCCGCTCCCCCGCTGCGAAACGCGTGGAAATTTTTCTAGTTGTAATTATTCTAATTAGTTGTGATATGGCCATGTGAGTTGATTTTGTATTTGTTCGCGTCACTGTTATATAATATTTGTATTAACCATCACAAGATGGTCTAAAAAATATATATAATATTAGTGTTATTTACAGTGGCAGATCCATGTGGAGTTCAGTGGGTGGGAAGGCACCCACTCACATAAAACGCACTATTGTAAAAAAGAACCCATAAATCTATACTATATAATAAATAAAGGTTTTTACATGCCACATGTCGTCACCACGTTCATTCTCGTCATTTTTTTCCCGCCTCTCTCTCCTATTAAATGCACATTCATCTTTTAACAATAATATATATTTAAAGAAAATATTAATTATACTAATAAAATATATTATTTTAAATTATCCCTTATTAAACTTTGAAATCTAATTATATAATTTTTATTTTCAATCAAATAATAAATGAAAATCAAATTATATTAAATAGTACTTAATTTATTTTCTAAACCCAATTATATATTAGTTTTTTACATATTTTGAGTTTTGTTCTCTATCCTTAGTATATGATACATTTTTACACATGTAAAATATACACATAAAGATTTAAAATTTTATTTATTGTTATTTTTCACCCGTGTGTATACACGGGATTTAAACTAGTAACCTATTATAAAAGAAAACTGAACAAGTCACTCATCTCATTACAATGTAGGCACCTGGCCTTGTTTAATTTTGACGTAGGCCCTTCAATTTCAATATATGAAATGGTGTAGACTCAATTTATAAGGGAGAAGAGACCTCAAGATATATAGTTGTAGCGATGTGGAACAATTTGTTTTGATATTTATAAAGGGGAAGAGCCGTTAGGAATTCTCTATTACTTGATGTGGGATATAAAATACGTTACTTTTAGAAATTTATTCAATAAATATCAGCAAAATGTTTTGGACCTACAACCTAAAACTATTAACTACAGCTATGTTAGAATCTCGTGTAATACACGAGTAATTTGAATATAATGTTATATACATAGAAATAAAAATTGTATTTCTTTAAAACTTGTTATTACACGGGTTGAATAAACTCGTTTATTATGCGTGTTGAATAAAATGTAATATGTTAATACATACACTCCCCAAAATATGTTTTAAAAAAATATACTTTGACATGACAATTATAAATTACGTTAAGTTAATTTATAAAATATTTTTTATATTTTTTTTCAACTGGGTATTAATCTTATTTATGTAATTGATAAATGTTAATTTATATTAACTTTATTTGGTTAATAAGTATCCATAAATAGATTTATATTAAATACTTAAAAATGTATTAGTTTAATACCATCATTAAATAAGAGAGAGACGGAAAAATATACAACCAAAACCTTTATTTATTATACAGTATATATCTGTAAAATTGGTGTTTATTGTTTCTTACTCAGCATTAGAATATTTACCCAATTTTTATAAGGAAACCATTTATGACTCAAGAATGCATGAGATTAAGATTTGTTTCATTGAGAATAGTATTTAGGTAGAGAGAGAGAGAGATAAGATGATATTTAAAAATAATTACACTGTTCTAAAAGATAAGGATTTGGTTCATAATAGAAAAGCACACCGAAAGAAGTTGCAAACCATATGTTAATACAATTTTATAAACTGTAATTAAAGATGAAAAATTGGAAATTTTGAAACAACTTAGAATCCAAAATATCACCATTTGTAGCAAAAAATCAATCATTCTGAATCCATTTTTTCCAATAAGGCGTTTCATCAAAAAATTGGTTTGAAAACAAACAGATAAATAGAAAGGCAAATTGGTTTTTAATAATCTAAACTATGATTCATTGACAAATAATAATCCAAACTAACAGTTTGGCTGGTGATAATTTCAACTTTCACTTTTGTTGTTAATGACAGTTCCAGTAGCATAATCAGCATAGATTTGTACTCGATTGAAATAATTGCACATTGAAAAATTTGTCTTTTGGTTCTTGTTTGTGCATTTAGACCGTTTGTTAATGTTTTAGTTCTACATATCGTTTGACCCGTTTTAACCCATCTGTTTTTATGTATCCACTCGTGAAAAATCCTGGATCAGTAACAGGTTATTTATTAGTATTAGAAAAATGCATTGTGTTTAACAAACCGTTTCTCTTTCTATATAAGGCTAAACCCCTCTGGATTCATGGAGGACTTGTCCCTTAACCAAGTGAAGACAAAGGTGTGGTTCATTAACAATGGTTGATCTATATAGAATTAAGCTTTTAAGCGTTAAGATGTCAATCAAAGTTAATATGTTTTTGACGCTCATTGTCTTGATGTTTTACTCTTTTCATGTGTTCAACGTAGAGAATAGATCATAAGATGTTATGCAACTATTGGATACCAGTCACTAGAGTGTGGCATTAAAGAAATAGTAAGTAGATAGACCATTTGTGCGAGCTAGAGTTTATATAAGAAAAGTTGGATCTGGCTTATCTATCCGATTTCTCCTCTCATGCTCTCTTTCTCTCTCCTATCCCCATGGATCTGGTGACACGAGGTGACAAGTTTGAGCACAGGTCTTAGAGCAACCCATAAAGTTTTTATTTTATAATTTTGATGTTATAGGTTCAAGTCATATGAAACAACCGTAAGACTATGAATAAGACCGTGAAGCGTTCCGATCACTCCTTAGCCTCTGCATACATGCGAGAGTTAAGTCAATCATCATTTACGTCCTTGAGACATGAGGTGACATGCAATAAAATAATTATTTTATTTACACATTTTTTAGAACGACTAACTCACAAACATCCTCTAACCCTACTGCTAAATAGATATATTTTTATCCATCATAAGACTTGAATTCTAAACCGTTTGGGAGTCGCATTTTTACTACACACCTTGGTACCGCTAAACCAGAAACCTTTTATTTACACATACTTATGAAAAACGGACCCGTATTTGAATCGGCCACACAAACGGTTTGCTAGTTATTTAAACGAGACTCGAAAACTTTTAGATGACGTAATAACTAATTTTTTTTTTATATATTTAACAGAATAAAAGAAATGTAGCTACCTAAATATACATAGTTTTTATGTGTACGAGAACATCACAAATTTAAATATTATAATCACAAAGAAATATTCCCGCAGTTTTCTTTTACTCAAAACCAATCCAACCATCGAACCAGTTCAAATATCACTCGTCAAAATGGTCAGTGCTAGTTCAACTCATGCAACTGAACCGAGACTATTCTCCTTAATATTGAATTACAAAGTGAAATGAATAGTAAACTTTTGATGATTTGAATTTTGGCCACAAATTTTTTTTTAAATTGGCACAAAAATGTATATGTTTTAGCCACATAGTAAAGTTTTGGTGGTTTATGTTTTGGCCACACAACTTTGTGGTTTTCAAATTGGCACAAAAACATTTTAGTGCTTTATGTTTTGACCACACAAGTTTGTGGTTTTCAAATTGACACAAAAGTTTGTGTATTTACACATTTGATACAAAACTTTAGGAATTCAAGTGGTATTAGTAATAGTTTTCGTTAATTTTTTTTAAACGGGATGCACGGGTTTGTTTATTTTTTTTAGTGTTTCGAGTGTTTTTTATCTTTCGAGCCAATAGTAAACTTTTGGTGATTTGTATTTGGCCACAAAACTTTGTTTTTTTTAATTGGCACAAAAATGTTTATGTTTTAGCCACATAGTAAAGTTTTAGTGGTTTATGTTTTGGCCACACAACTTTGTGGTTTTCAAATTGGCACAAAAACATTTTAGTGCTTTATGTTTTGGCCACACAAGTTTTTGGTTTTCAAATTGGCACAAAAGTTTATGTATTTACACATTTGATACAAAACTTTAGGAATTCAAGTGGTATTAGTAATAGTTTTCGTTAACGTTTTTTTTAAACGGGATGCACGGGTTTGTTTATTTTTTTAGTGTTTCGAGTGTTTTTTATCTTTCGAGCCGAATCGATAACTACCAAACTCCCGCCGCGTTAATTTGACGCCGCCACAGCATCGCGAGGCGGACAAATTTCCTAGTTGCATTAAAGTCCGAACTAAATAATTTTTTCGATAATAAAATAATGAAAGTAAGTTATATTTCAATATAATAAACCTATTTAATAATTAAAATCTAAGTCATTTGTAATTAGAGTGGTCAAGCTTTTCTTAAAGTAAAGGTTGGAGTCCCGCCTGTCACGAATTAATATAAATTATCAGGGGCCAAAAATTAGGTATTGCTATTGAAAAAATTAAAAACAAGAGCAAATTACAAATTACGTTATTTAGCTATTACCTAAATTTCAGAATATGTTTTTTTAACTAAAGAAATTACAGATAATGTCCTTTATGTTAAAAAAAAGCTTGCACGTTACGTCCTTTGGCCTAACGACCGTTAAATTTGACCGTTAAGTCTGGTCAAATGTCATGCACATGAGAGTATTTTGGGGTTTTCACACATAAAATGACTATTCTTGTAGTTTGTAGTATGAGAGTCTGGGTATCTCTTCAACCTCATCTTTCAAAGCCCCATCACCATCTTCTTCACTCCTCTGATCCATCGCTACCGTAAACCACCAATTAAAACATTTAAACTATTATCTCAACTATTACAACTTTCAATCATAACACACGGGATGCCAGAGATCTTTGATGTCGGGTAACTCTTCTCAACCAACCAAGCAATCCAAAAGCTATCATCGTACCTACACTTAACCTAATATGCATACTAAAAGTCAGCTGAGTGAGTTCTAGCTTTACATAAAACATACTTTCATGATCATACGATTTAATAAAAGAAGAAGTATTTACAAACACTATCACACTTGTTGGTAAGAGCATGCATTCACACACTTTTCTTTTCAAGTCATACATTATTATGTCTAATATGTTTTCACACACACACACACTCTGTCCAGACAGTACCATCCATGACTATTGTTCGTGGAATGAATACCACATCTGACAATTCACACTAGTTACTATCTTCCATGATAACCGTCCACGAAATTACGTAACGTTCATGACGACCGTCCATGAAGCGTACATACTACCTTTTATCATGATGACCGTCCATGATATAGACATAACACTATTAACACATGAAGGGTCACGTTAACCTTATGAGCAATCGTCGTTACCCTTACACACAAACCAATTGTACAACTGTTAGCGAACCACAAAAGCTCTTATAAGGGGGCATAGCCCGTAACTATCCTGACACTTGTTCCTGTAGGAACCCTTTCCTTCCCTTCCTAGATTTAGACAATGTAATGAATTCTTAGAACATTACCGTCCTAGTTTATTAAAAAACATTCATTAAACACATGTATTGCCTCTTTTCAAACTTTACTTTAAAACCTTCCTTTATTTTCGTTTACTAACACACATTTATCATAAAACACCTTCCTTTCATTTACTAACACACAAATTATGGTAAAATAATTTACACGCTTTGGTATATTTACACACTTTTATAATACACACAATATGTACACCACCCCAAAAGAAGGCATAAAGGGGTCTAGAACTCACCTGGTCGTCGGATAACTAACTCTAGACAAATGACCTAAGTTAGGTTACTTGTTAGACATTCTGGATAAGAATTAACACGCGAAAACTATCAAAACTGACTAGTGTCACCTACTGTGTCTCCTGACACTCAATTTCGACCAACACTCATTGTCGCTCGGGCAATGTCGCTAACCACAACATCAGTTTCATGAGGCACATTATTAGTTTCTCCAGGGCAATGTCATCAGGTACACTTTCTGTGTCGCCAAAACTTGTGTTCCGGACTTAGTGTCATGGGACCTAATGTCGCCAAATGACTGTGGCGACACTCTCAGTGTCGCCTATGACACGTGTCACCAATCATTGGAAACCTTGAGCACTACGCCAGTTCCCTAACGTCACCCCGATTAGTGTCGCCATATGTATGTGGCGACATTCTCAGTGTCACTTGATGAACACAAATCTCAAACAAGCCCGTTTTCAATCAAAGTTTGTAACTATTTACGTCTAAAACATTTATTTTACTTCCATGAAGTCAGATCTGGTCTTTACTTGGCTAATAACACGTAAAAACCTTGTTTTTGATATTAAAACCCTAGTTTGATATGGAAACTAAAGAAGGCGTTATATGGGCTAAAATGTAACACCTGTCACGAAAATGTCCAAGATTTGACAAAAGGTAAAACCCTAGGGACTATAAGTAAAAATATAACAAAGTCTAGGGTTGAAAATGAAAGAAATTTGGGAAATTAAGTTGATATCGGACCGACATTGAATAACATATCGGTCCGAAATGAAACTAAGCTTGATATCGGACCGATCCTAAATACAGTCCCATAGCGGACCGACGTCTATAATCATATTGGTCTGTAGGGCTGAGCAGAAGAGACTGACCGACCCGACCTGAGTAAAACCTGGCCCGACCCGAAACTGATATATCCACTAAAATGAGACCGAGGACCGGACCTACCATAGCATTAGGGTTTCGGGTTGGTTTCGGTTTCGGTCAATCGGGTAACCTGAAGAGGACCGAGACTGAAGAGAGTTCTCGGATCAGTGAATCAAGCTGAAGACGAAGTGATGGAGACTGTAGGTGTGATGATGGTTATCTAACTTGGTTCACCTTTCAAAAAAATCTAACATGGTTCAAGTCATGTTTTCTTTATTTTCTTCTTTCTACCTCAGGTACATGGATGATCCAAAACTTTGCCATATCTTTGAAAATAAAGGAGATGAAACTTTTGTTTTTCACTGCTTGGAGATCCTTTCTATTCTATTGCTATATATCTGAGAAATACCCAAATGAGAATTCGAACCGTAAGATGAAGAAGTTGAAAGAATTAGGTGAATTGTGGGGATATAGGGTAAACGTGCTTCAAGAGAAACAAAACAGAAAATGGAGAGAAAATGATAGGTGCACATGCACTACTAAAGAGGTTAAAGGATTATAGCCACCACCTAGGCATGTTGAGTCATTACCATTTTAAATATTTTATTTAATAAAGATATATTAACTTAGTAATTAATATCTTATAATACTTTTTATTTTTTTAACAGTAAAAATATGAAGAATTTTATTATTTTATTTAGTTGATATGATATTACATATCATTAATATTGTTCAAATAATTTAACCATTTATATTTTAAAAACAAAAAATCAAAATAAGAAAACAAATTATGTATTAAATAATAAATCTTTGATTTTTAGAACATCGAGAACATACATTGAAAAACAAAATGTCATCATTTCCAAATTTTTCAAATTCCGTCATTCTTCAAAGAGGATGCTCACCAAACAACCACCGATTCTACTCACTGCAACGTCCATCTCATTTGGTTGTTTTGTACACTTTTCAAGCTTTCATTTCTTTTTTTTTCTTTTGACTTACTTCTCTCTCTCTCTGCATGTGTTCTCTACAACCTACAAACACAAGATTTTCTTGAACGATTATGTATAGAAACAGATGAACAATGCAAACACACACACACATATCTTTCTACTCGTCACCTCTATTGCAACATAGAAAAAGAAATAAAGTTCGGTCTGTTCGGTCACGTTAGGTTTCTGTCGGTTCAAACCCGAGACCGACCCGAAACCCGAAAAACACGTAGATGGTGAACCGAGTACCAACCGATCTACTAGTATACGGTTCGGTTTTGGTCTTTTTTCAGGTATTTTCGGTCCAAACCGAGATCTGCACAGCCCTATCGGTCTGAAGTAAACTAGGATTAGATAGCGGACCGACATCCATTTACATATCGGTCCGTAATGAGTTACTTAGTCGGTTATCGGACCGACATCAAACCATAACGGTCCGACAACCTCCTCTTAGCCGCAAAATGTGGTGGTGACACGTGTCCAATGACTCAGCCCGAATGATGAGACACGGGTCTGGATATCGGACCGACATGGTCCACATATCAGTCCGATATGCCGCCAAATATATTCGGTCCAATCAGATGAGGAAATCTAGGGCTGACGTGGGCTAAGTCGGATGTCGGACCGAGATCCCCAGCCATTTCGGTCCGACATGGACCCATATCACAGCCTATAAATAGTTGGATGATCTCATTCGATTTTCCTCATCCCACAAACGTTTCCAACTTCCAGCTCTCATTCCAGGTGATCCCTAGTTCACTCCTGACGATCCCGGTCCAACTCCCGCTTCTCGTAGTGCTCGGATTAAGAAGAAACGCTCGTAGAATTGTTGTTACGCTCGAGGAATCAAGTTTAGAAGCTAGACATTAAGCTTTCGCCTTTAGAGGCTCACTCCTACTAAAAAGGTGAATACTTTATCTCTTTCAAAACTTGTGTCAAACATTTTATTTATGAAAATGGTCAAATAAAGGTTAACGAAGTTATGCTCAACGTTCTTCTACGAACAAGCATTTAGGCCATAGGTATACGTAAAACTTACAACGGATACACGGGTTACGGGTGAAAATCCCGGACTGCGGCCGGTGCTTATCTTATAACAAATCCGGAGGCGTAGACCTGTCCGCTGTTATAAGCTATGACGGCAGTGTATACTGTGGTGCGATTGAATAGGACGAGCTTGCTGAGTGTGCAGACTGAACATGAAGTTGTGATTATGAAATTAATACTTGTTTGTGCCAAATGATTTTAATGTCAAGATATTGTATTCACCGGCGTTCACGCTGGCGTTTTATTTTCAAAATATTTTTCAGGTAATGAATAAAATGTGATGAGAATGGGGTATAGGCAGACATAAGATCTGACCCAAAGAAAGTATGAAAGGCAGACATCAGATCTGACCTATGAAAATGATAACTTACACGTTGGATTCTTAGGCCTCGTGTATAGGAATCCTAAATAAAGAAAAAGGAGATGGAACCAGGAAATTGATCAACCCTAGGTGGCTATTTCCAGTGGCTTGAAACTTGTCCAAAGGAGACAAGAAATGTATTTGGTTTCAAACCTGGTTTTGTAATCAAATATATAAAGGGTATTTAATTCCCTGTATTTATAAAAGTAAATATAAAAATTTTGTCTTTCCACTAAATTTTAATATTTACAATTACAACCCTGATGTTGAAACAAATGATGAAACGATCATTTTGAAAAGACTTTCGCTGTATTTTATAAAAACTCCAAATCAAAGAATCAAAGATACCAATCGGGCTCGCACACGTCCAGGGGGTGCCTGAGGCGGGGTGTGACATAAAACAATCCCCATAGGCTTGGTATGGAAAGATCGGAGAATTCCTTGAACAATATCTGATGTAAGTCTCTTTGTTAAGAAAAAAAGGAACAACTTACCAAGTATCGTCAAATAGTGGGAACTTTGATTTATTTAACACTCACACAACCCGACTTAGCCTTCTCAGTAGGAGTTTTGAGTGTGTTCATGCATCAACCAAGAAAACTGCACACGAATGCAGCAACCGGGGTGTTAAGGTACGTGAAAGTGACGTTCAATTATGGCATAGAGTTTAAGAGGGAGTGTCAAATTGAACTAAGGGGTTTTTGTGATACGGATTACGCGGGTGATCCAAATAGTAGTCGGTCTACAAGTAGCTATGTGTTCTTTATTGGAGATGGTCTGCTGTCGTGGTGTAGTAAAAGGCAACCCACCGTTTCACTATCAACCACTAACGCTGAATATCGAGCATTGTTTGTTGCTACTCAGGAGTCAGTATGGTTAAAACGTTGTTAGAAGACTTGAACCAAAATGTGGAGTACAAAGTAAAGTAGTTTAGTGGAGAATCCAACGTTCCATGCTTTATGTAGTACACTATCACTTCGTTCGTGAAAAGGTGCTAAGCGGAGAAGTAAATCTAATTCATGTGAATGATAATCTACAAGTGGCATATGTTCTAACCAAAGGATTGCCTAAACCAAAGTTTAGAAGAGTTCCGAGCAAGCTTAAGTATGGAGAAGGTTGGTATTAAGAGGGAGTGTGAAAATTGGTACGATACTAAACTTGGTGGCATGTGCTAAATACTCGAGAGGGAGGATCGGAGATCTCAAGGGGTGGTTATGACGGAGATCATAAGTCTAAGGACTAGTAGTGTCAAGTGTATTTGTTTTGTTATTTGAAGTTTGACTTAAAGAATTGTTTATTTAGTTTAATTAGAGTAGGATTAGTAGGAGAGTCTTAGTCTCCAAGTGAAGGTTAGGATATAACCAAGAAGAGTTTGTAATCAATGTTATCCAGTCTTGTTTTCTCAATTAATAAAAAAGAGTCAAACGTGTTTGTTCAAGTAACGTGAGTCTTTGATTCTCTATACCAAGTTAACAGAGTATTCACACCCGTAAGTATAATTAAAATCAAAGTGTTAAGGCATCTTATATGTGGATAAGCAAGTCCATGGTTAAGTTGGTTTATTGGATTCCTCATACTTGAGACATATGTTGATTTATTTAATCTTTTCTTGAACTATGTGAAGATATTTGAAGATCCTTTTTTTCATCTTAATATCGAGTTAATCCAAGAGTTACCACACTTTCATATTGATCATCTAATAAATGGCCTTGGTGGCCAGTGACAAAGTCTCTTAAATCACCAAAGGTCATGGGTTCAAGTCTTACTAAAGAAATTTGTCGTTAAAAAAAAAGAATAAATGGCCAGAAAAAGTTCAAAAGAGCATAACTTTAATCCATTTAAAGTTAGGCTGCCGTAAGCGGTTTGTCAGGTTCTAGAAAACAAATTTCCTTAAACTTTGTGTGCGCGTTTAATTCCATTCTAAATCATATCTAAATATGCTTTCTTTAAAAAAATGACAACAAACAGCTGCTTGAAAACGACGTAATGAGTTGGAGATGCTCGGCTAAATTTAGGGGAGGAAAAAGACAGACAGCCATAGTATTAGAAATCATGCTAATTAAGGCATCTTACTTTGGTTAGACAAGCCCATGGTTAGGTTGGTTTATTAAGCAGAATCCTCATACTTGAGTTTGGCATCTAAAGATCCTTTCTTAAACTACCTCGAAGCATCAGTTAAATGTTAGGTTTAAAACTATTTTTTTAACGTCGAATTTCATTTTAACCCTGTCTCAGTGGAGACTTGAACCCGTGACCTTCGAACCTTAGGTGCTTCTAAAGGGTTTGCCTCTGTCATTTGGCCACCAACCCTAATAGGTTTAAAACTAATAACTCAACAATATCATTTGAATGATAATTAAGTTACCTAAAAATTGATAAATATGTTATATTCTATAATAAAAAGTCATTATTAAGTAGTATAACCTTGTATAAAACTAAGAGGTGGTAATTGTGTCAAGTTGTTAATTTTCTGGTTCTTGAATTGATTAATCTGAACCCTACCGTATATTTATTTGTGTTAAATATATCAATCCTAACCCCTAACCCTCATATACTTCAAATCATTTACAACCCGTGTAATCAGTTTATCAGTATGATTTGACATAATGAGTTTATGGATTGTAATGAATGGGTTGGTTGATTGACCTTATAGCTATATTTTTTATTTTTTTTGTTTAGTTTTGAACGGGTTGTTGTTTGGTTAAACGATCTAAACATGTTAACTGAACACAACCTCTTTAGTTAAACCGGTTTCCATACCGTTCAGTTAAACCGGTATCAACTGATATGACAACCAAAAATCTGGTTATACATATCATGTGTTATGCGTCATGTCAGAAATTGTCATAGTGGCATGTGGGTGAGTTAAGTAGCATGAGTGTCGCGCGTTGGATTTTGTTGTATGATCTAGTCTAGGAATCATAGGATGTTTATTGCTCAATTATATGCATGAAAACGGCATGATGAGTTGGAGATGCTCGGAGAAATTTATGAAAATAGGTATCAAGTGCTAGTTAGGCATCCATTAGGTTCCTCATACTTGAGTGTGGCGTCTAAAGATCCTTTCCTGAACGAAAAAAATGCATGTAAAGATCCTTTGTAGGTGATCTAGTAATTAAAAAAATTACAACCACCAGATGCTTGAAAACGACGTAATGAGTTAGAAATGCTCGGAGAAATTTATGATAGAACAAGTCGACTGTTAGGTTGGTTTATTAGATTCCTCATACTTGTGTTTGGCATCAAAAGATCCTTTCTTGTACTACCCGAAGCATCACTTAAGTTAAAATTAGGTTCAAGAATTCTAACTCAACTTAACATCCCTTTCTTGTAAAAGCATGTCATACCACTTGGCGACAAGAATTGCCGTGACTTTCTATGAATGATTATATTTTTGTTTGTCTTTATAAACAACCATTGATCTTCCAATGCTTCATTCAATTGCTCACTTCCATTTCTTTCATTATTTCTTTCTTTCTTTCCATATTTCTTTGTACTAGACACATTGCATGATGGAAGTGTTAGAAGACGATCGTCTTTTGAGTTTTGGGCTCACAATCATCATTGATTCGGGTTGCGAGAGAAAGTTGAAAAGAAAGAGAAGGGACAGTTTTAAGTCTTTGAATACGAATGGAGTCGCTGAAGGAAAGATGCTTAATCTTTTGGAGGCTAGGGAAATGATGTTGAAAAAAGAAAACAAAAGAAGAGAAGCGACCGTGGCCGAAGATGGAAAAGGGCTTCATTTGATTCATTTGTTGCTCGTGTGTGCTACCTCCCTTGAAGAGAACAAACTTGACTCAACTGTCAAGAATCTAAGGGAATTGTATGAAAATGTATCTTTGAATGGTGACTCTGTGCAAAGGATGGCGGCTTATTTTGCTGACGGATTACTGGGAAGGCTTCTCACACGTAGATCGCCCTTTCATGAGATGATAATGAAGGAACCCACACCCGAAGAAGAGTTCTTGGCTTACATAGAACTCTACAAAGTATCTCCATATTATCAGTTTGCTCATTTTACTGCAAACCAAATGATCATGGAAGCATTTGAAAGGGAAGAAAAAGATAATAATAGATCATTGCATGTTGTTGACCTAGATGTCAGCTACGGTTTCCAGTGGCCTTCTCTGATGCAATCACTTTCAGACAAGGCTACTACTAGAAACCGGGTGTCTCTTCAAATTACAGGGTTTGGAAAAACCTTGGAGGAACTTGAAGAGACAGAGGCAAGGCTAGTTGCTTTTGCCAAAACCTTTCGGAACCTAAACTTTGAGTTCCAAGGAATGCTAAGATCAAATTGTGAAGTGACATCAATAAGGAAGAGGAAGAATGAGACACTTGTGATAAACTTAGTCTTTTCTTTAAATTCCTTGTGCAACTATGCACCCATATCTGATTTGTTAAAATCGTTACACATGCTCAACCCTTCCATCTTAGTGTTGGTTGAACAAGAAGGTGGCCGTAGTCCAAGAACATTCCTATCAAGATTCATCGAGTTCTTGCATTACTACGCGGCCATGTTTGATTCACTAGACGACTTTCTTCCTCTTGACAGTGTTCAAAGGCTACAAATTGAAAAGAACCATCTCGGCAAAGAGATAAAGCGGCTAATGGACTTTGATAACGACGACGCAAATGCACCAAAATACGAGAGGATGGAAACCTGGAAAGAAAGGATGGAAAGTCATGGATTTGAGGGAATGAATCTAAGTTCAAAGTCCATCATTCAAGCAAAGCTCTTGTTGAAAATCAATTCCCATTACTGTCCTATCCAGTTAGGTGGTGAAAATGGAGGGTTTACCGCCTTTGTAAGAGAAGAAGGCAATGCCATTTCTCTAGCCTGGCAAGACAAATGTCTGATTACAGCATCTGCATGGCAATGTGCAGGAGGAAGAATTCCAGCCTGATCCACTGTGGTTTTTTTTTTGGTATAATCCATACTTCATAACTTTGTAAATGAATATATATTATATATGTGTAATAATATGGGTATCAAGTGAGTAAAGGTGTTGCTTCCCAAATAGTTGAGGGTTTTAGTCCCATGTTGATATTGGTGTAGATTTATGAGTAAATATTGAGGTGTGTGAGTTAGCGGTTCTAAAGAAAACTAATATTAAAGATAATAACATCGTTATCTTTTTATAACTAAGGATTGTTTACAAGACTAAGGTAGTGTTTGATATGCATGAATGGATGGAAGAGAATAAGTCATTACGTTGAAATGAAACAAACCATGTTTAATATCACATAGGAATGGAATGGACCATTACATAAGTAATGTGATTCCTTCATTTTTAATGATTTTCATTCTTTAGGGGATAAGTGTTTTTTTTTCATTCTTTCAAGGAATGAAATTATTTTGTTTAATTAATAACTGAATCATTACCCGACCGATGACAAGAACCATGACCTGACCTAACCAAGGACCGACGCCCGTACCCATGACATGAACCATGACCCGTCCCAAGGCCCAAACCAACCATGACCCTAACCAAGGACTGACCCGTGATTCGACCCATAACCCGTCCTGTGACCCAACCCATAACCCGAACCATGGACCAACCATGACCCGACCCATGACCTGACACATGACCCGACCCGTGCCCATACCCATGACATGAGCAATGACCCGTCCCAAGGCCCGAACCATGCCTCGAAAGCATCACCCGTGTCGTGACCCGCCCCATGACCCAACCTATGCCCTGATCCATTACACGTCACATGACCCATCCCATTACCAGACTCATAGTATAATTTTATTAATTACAAATATTTTATTTTTCATAAAATATTTTTCTATCTACCAAGCAACACGAAGTAATGATTTATTTCATTCCCACATGATAACCAAACAAGACAAGGGAATGATAGTGATCAATTTCTTTCTCTTGTCCATTCCATTCACTTGTCCATTCCATTCACTTGTTCATTGTATTACCTCATACCAAACATAACCTAACATGTGACATTTTACACATATTTATACACTTAAAAGTGTACAAAACTATAAACAAGTGTAGAGAATGTGTTACCAGAAACAACTTTTGCAGACCTTAGGATCCAGCATAGGCCGGTCCAACCCTAGAAAAAAAATGCTTAGTTGCGACAACAATTTAAATTTATTTTAGTTTACATTTAATTTTTATCAGGAAAAGGAATTTGGGAAAACCCTTTTTGCGACGATATGTCGTCGCAAGAAGGAGACCAATTACGACGACGTTTTCCCGACGACATTTTTTGCCTTTAGCGTCGAAACTATGCCGACGAAAGCTATTACGACGATATGTCGTCGAAGTGACTCTTTTGCGACGACATGTCGTCGCAAAAAGGCGTCGGAAAAGGTCGACTTTCTTGTAGTGCCAACCCTAGAAATTGAGGGTTCTAGTCCCAAGTAAATGGATCATACCAGTATCCAAGTTGTTTTGATATGAGAGGAAAAATTGCGACATTGGGGATTACTGTAGGAGCATGTAAACGCTTATCATCCGGAAATCCGGATGTGAGTTGGCGGATGTTCACACCATTGGAGGTCAAAATATGAAGCGTCAGGTTTCTTATCATCCGGAAATCCGGACGGAGCCGGATTTCATCATGCATCCCCTTCTCTCACAACACTAATATATATATATATATATATATATATATATGATTAGGTTCAGGTAAAAAGGATTCTAATTCTAAAAAGGGTGAGAATGATTTACGGCAATTAGATCAAATTGTAGAAAATATTTAATGGTTGAGATTAAATTGTAGAAGAAAAAGTTGTTGGAAGGGTATTTTAGTCTTGACCACTTTTGTTGACTTTTTATCAAGTTCCCCCCTCATTTTAAAACGTTCATAACTTTTACATACGACATTATTTTTTCAAAAAAATTACACCAAAAAAACGAGCGTTTTTTTTTATTTTTAAAACGAGTATAGTGTCGTTATAAACAAAAACGAATTTTTTTTACGTTTTCCAGCTCATTGTGTAATTAGTTTTTTTTTAACGGTAACGCTAGATATTGTAGGATAATTGGGTTTTTTCAGGACAACACCTAGAACATCTAGGACAACCCACAACAGGAGGAACCCCAACTGGGTAAACCCCCTGACCTGGCCACAGACCCTTTTTTTGTTGTTGCCAGGATTCGAACCCAAGACCTCCACTATGGGGTGTCTTGGGGCTACCATTGCACCTAATGGCCAACGGTGTGTAATTAGTCAGGTTAATATGTAATACAGTTTCATTGTGTAATACAAGTTCATTATGTTATATGTATTTATCATTGTGTTTTACGTTTTTCACCTCATTGTGTAATTAGTCAGGTCATTGTGTAATACAAGTTCATTGTGTAATACCATGTCTAGTCATTGTGTAATATCTGGTCATTGTGTAATACAAGTTCATTGCGTAATTAGTCAGGTTATTATGTAATACAAGTTTATTGTATAATTAGTCAGGTCATTGTGTAATATAAGTTCATTGTGTAATACAAGTTAATTGTGTAATACAAGCTCATTGTGTAATATTTAGTTATTGTGTAATTAGTCAGGTCATTGTGTAATAAAAGTTCATTGTGTAATTAGCCAGGTCATTATGTAATACAAGTTCATTGTGTAATTAGTAAGGTCATTGTGTAATTAGTCAGGTTATTGTGTAATACAAATTCTTGTGTAATACAAGTTCATTGTGTAATACCACGTCTGGTCATTATGTAATACAAGTTCATTGTGTAATTAGTCAGGTCATTGTGTAATACAAGTTCATTGTGTAATACCACATCTGGTCATTATGTAATATTTGGTCATTGTGTAATACAAGTTTATTGTGTAATTAGCCAGGTCATTGTGTAATACAAGTTTATTGTGTAATTAGTCAGATCATTGTGTAATACAACTTCATTGTGTAATAAAAGTTCATTGTGTAATACACAATGACTATTATGCCCTCATTTTAAAAACAATAAAAGGACACATGTCAAGCCCATAATCCTTCTTACCCTTCTTATTTTTAAAACTTTTTTTACTATAACATAACCCTATATATATATATATATATATATATATATATATATATATATATATATATATATAAAATTATTATTTTGTGTTTAAAAATGATGTTTGAAAAAAGGATACAGTGTTAGAGAAGAATGCAAGTTTTTGAATTACGAGTGAAAATCTGATGTGACCGCTGATGTGACACTTTTGTTGGTGTTTGTGACAACCACTGTTGAAGATGCTCTAATGGTTTCATTGCCACGTCAATGACTACGTTAAAATAATTTTAATTATTAATTAATCATTACTTAATAGAATGAACACAAAAATCAAAATATTAAATTTAATATTTATACATAACAATATGCGTGTCAAAACCACTTACAAGATCAAAAATATATTTTTTTTAAAATATCTCTGTTTTTGTTAAAATTTATATCGAAATGTTGATAAAAAAATAGACAAACATGTGTATTTCGTTTTTTCTTTAAATAATTACCAAACACGAGTTATTTGAGAAAAATCAAATTAAATCTAAGTGTAAATATTAAATTAAAAAATTTAAAATAAATGAGTTGGTATTCACGCCACCAATTCCACGTACATCAGATTTAGCCTTAAACTAAATAAAATAAACTAAATATGACTTGCATTTGTTATTCCCATCTTGTATTGTATTTATTAATGTAATAGTAATATAATATATATAGGTACTATTGAGCCAAACCAAAAGAAGTCAAGAGTTGGCAAGGGAAGTGGGAGTTTCAAGATGTCACAACAAAAAGCTTTGGTTTCTCCCTCACTTTGTCCTTGGTTTTACATAATGGCTCCGGAATTAGCTAGGCTATATATGCACCTTTTGTTGTGGCTTTAATCTTACATGATTGATATATGTGATATAATTGCATGATAAAAAGGGTTTTTGAAATAATATTAAAGAAACAAAATGATAAAGAGTTTGGTAAAATAGCCTGAGAGATATCTTGCCCGCGTGTTTAACTTTGTTGTATAAATCTACCGCAGAATAAAAAAAAAAGATAAAAGGAGGTGGCGTGTTCAACGTGTGGTCTCATCATGAAATTGTCGTAATGAGTTGGAGATGCTCGGAAGAATTTATGAGGGGAAAACAGAAAGATTCGACCATATAACTAGAAATCAAGTGTTAAGGCATCTTATACTTGGATAAGACAAGTCCATGGTTATGTTGGTTTATTGGATTCCCCATATATACTACCTGAAGATATTTAAGACAAATTTCCATTCTAAATCGCATCTAAATATCCTTTCTTGATGATCCAATTAAAAAATAAAATTACAACAACCAGCTGCTTGAAAAAGACATGATGAGTTCGAGATGCTTGGGAAAATCTATGGAAAAGGAAAAGACAGGTCAATGGTTAGGCTGGATTAATAGATTCCTCATACTTTGGCATCTAAAGATCATGTCTTGAACTACCCAAAGCATCACTTCAATTTATGTTATCATCAAAACTTCTAACTCAACTTGGCAATATCCCATTCTTGTAAAAGCATTTCATATATCACTGTTGGTAACTCATATTGCAGTTAATCGGTCAAAAACCACAAAGCCTTCTGATGGAGTGGTAGCCCCATGACTTTCCAAATGAATGATGATGGGTTCGAGTCTCGCTTGGGACAAATTGTTCCAGGTTGAGCCATGGGTTTCCTCGGTTGTGGGTTTCCTCCTAGGTGGGTCCCGGGTTCGAGTCTGCTGCGGTTACAACCCATTAGGAAAGACATACATAACTCACAGAAACACATGGGCTGCTCCCGACAGGAGTAGGGGTTTAAGAAACTCGTCTTTCAAAAAAAAAGTTAATTGGTCAAAAACAATGAGATATATTCAAAGATTTGGTTATCTTTGTAGTTCAGGAGCCATAGATGCGAGCATTATAAACGACACATCTGAAGAGTCATTTACATGTTGGTAGCTAGGCATATATGATGGCCCTATGAGCATTGAGGAGATACATGTCTAGAGAATATAGAACTTTTTTTGGGTCTTAGAGAACATTTTTCAAGTTGCAGATCCAAACAGAAAAGTTCTACCATATTTGTTCAGAATGGACCTTGAGGGTAATTGTTGGGGTTTGCAAGATTGTTTAAGTTTGAAAACATCTATTAAAACAAAGTAAAAAAAACTTTAATATTTAATAACCTTCAATTCTATTTATAAAAACATTAATTAATGAAAGCTAGAATCCATATTTTACCATATACGTGCAGGACCGAGTGCAATACACGAATAAAGTTATTTAGCTAGATAATGGTTACATGTTGGATCAACTATACAACTCCTACTCCTATGAGATCATTTAGACAACTTTTGTGTGGTCGGCATGTGTAGTCCCATCCATGCATACTCTTATGCTTATGCTTGGCGGTAGCACTTTCTCACAGGTCAAAGTGATAGGTCATCCTTCTTTTAAAACATGTGAACCGGATGAAAACGACATGGAAATCGCAATCCATCTTGTCTCGACAAACATAGGTTCAAGTATATGGCTGAGGCTTGCATATTGAGCTATTCATGTATACGGTTAAGAGTGTTCTAAAAAGATAGACATATAACTTATCATTTTCAAAAAGGTTTTGTGTAACTTTGATGCTTGCTTTGTGAGTTATAGATAAAAGTAAAATTCAGTTTTACTTGGTTCTGGTTTTATAAAATTTCAATTTTACGTAAGACGTTTCATTTTAATATCATATATTAATACGTAGATATTTAAACATAAATCGATTTTAATCAACTAATAACACTTATTATTATTTAAGATCTACTATGCTCAGAAAATCACTATTTTATATTTGTTAAAATCTTTTATAAGGTTTTGAAAATTTCATAAAAGTTGATAAATATGTTATATTTAATAAGGTATTAAGCATCAACCTTGTATAGAACTAGGGGTGCCAATCTTACCGGGGACATGTTCAAGTTATGAACCTGAACATGATCATATATTTATTTGTATCAAAGATATCAATCCTAACCCGTACACACTAAAAACCGTGTAATACGAACACAACCATGTAACTCGTTTATCTAAATGAGTCAACTGGGGTTGGCGGGTTATAAACAAATTGTATATATGTTGTAATCAAGTTGTAAACGGGTTGAATGAGTTCTTAAAACGTAATAAATGAGTTAAACAGGTTGGTTGCGCTTATCAATTTATAAAATATATATTTTCTTTTTGTTTTTTTTATCTTAAATGAGTTGTTGTTTAATTTAGAAACAACTTAATAGAACATGAGGTGTTTAACTAGATTGGTTAGTGACATGCTAAATAGGTTATATATGACAATCCAAAATCTAAGTGCTTAGGTCATGTTCATCTCGTGTTTCTGGTCGTGTAAGAAACTGTCGCCACTATGTAAGACGGTTCAAGACGTGGGTGAGGCAAAGTGGCGCGTGGATGTGAGTTAAGTAGCACAAGCGCCACATGTCAAATTTTATTGTATGATCTAGTGTAAGAAACACAAGATGAACTTAGTAAAGTAGACTAAGTTCATGGTTAGGTTGGTTGGTTTATTAGATTTCTCATTTGGCATCTAAAGATCCTTTCTTGAACTAGCCGAATAAATCTAAAGATCCTTTCTTGGTGATCTAGTTAAAAACAAAATCACAAAAACCACTTGCTTGAAAACGACATAATGAGTTGGATACAGCCGTAGATTTGGAAATCAAGTGTTTAAGGCATCTTATACTTGGATAAGACAAGTCCAAGGTTAGGTTGGCATCTAAAGATCCTTTCTTGAAACACCCGAAGCATCACTTAAATTAATTTGCATAATGCATACCATTTGGCGACAAGAATTGTCATAACTTTCTATAAATGATTATATTCCCTATTTGGCTTTATAAACGATCATTCATCTTTAGTGCTTCGATCATTCATTTGCTAGCTTCCATTTCTATCTTTCCATATTTCTCTGTTAACTACACATATTGCTTGATGGGAGTGTTGGAAGACGAGCGGCTCTTGAGACTTGGGCTCGCGATTGTCGTCGACTCTCGTCTCCAGAGAAAGTTGAAAAGAAAGCGAAGGGAAATATTTAAGCCTTTGAATACAAATAGAGTTTCTGAAGGAAAGATGTTAAGTCTTTTCAAGACAAGGGAAATGATGTTGAGAAAAGAGAACAAAAGAAGAGAAGCGACGACCTCGGGTGAAGATGGAAACGGGCTTCACTTGATTCATTTACTGCTCGTGTCGGCTACATCTCTTCAAGAGAACAACCTCGACTCGACTTTCAAGAATCTAAGGGAATTGTATGAAAATGTATCTTTAAATGGTGACTCCGTGCAAAGGGTGGCTGCTTATTTTGCTGACGGATTGGTGGCAAGGCTTCTCACACGTCGATCACCCTTTTACGAGATGATAATGGAGGAACCAACACCCGAAGACGAGTTCTTGGCGTACATGGAACTCTACAAAGTATCTCCTTATTACCAGTTTGCTCATTTTACCGCGAACCAAATGATCATGGAAGCATTCGAAAGGGAAGAAAAAGATAATAATCTAGCATTGCATGTGGTTGACCTAGATGTAGGTTACGGTTTTCAGTGGCCTTCTCTGATGCAGTCACTCTCAGACAAGGCTACAACTAGAAACCGTGTGTCTCTTCGAGTAACAGGGTTTGGAAAAACTTTAGAGGAACTCGAAGAGACAGAAGCAAGACTAGCTGCTTTCGCTAAAACCTTTAGAAACCTAAACTTTGAGTTCCAAGGAATGCTTAGATCAAAATATGGAATCAAATCAATACAAAAGAGGAAGAACGAGACACTTGTTATAAACTTAGTCTTGTGCAACTCCACACACATATCCGATTTGTTAAACTCGATTTACACATTGAACCCTTCGATCATAGTTTTGATTGAACAAGAAGGCGGTCGTAGCCCTAAAACATTCCTATCGAGATTCATCGAGTTCTTGCATTACTACGCAGCCATGTTCGATTCACTAGACGACTTCCTTCCACTTGACAGTGTTCAAAGGCTACAAATTGAAAAGAACCATTTCGGCAAAGAGATAAAGCGGCTATTGGACTTTGATAACGACGAGATCAATTCACCGCACTTTGAGAGGACGGAAACATGGAAAGGAAGGATGGAAAGTCATGGATTTGAAGGGATGATTATAAGCTCAAAGTCAATCATTCAAGCAAAGCTCCTGTTGAAAATCAATAGCCATTGCTGTCCTGTTCAGTTTGGTGGTGAAAATGGAGGGTTTGCTGCCTTTGAAAGGGTAGAAGGCAATGCTATTTCTTTGGCTTGGCAAGACAAATGTTTGATTACAGCATCTGCATGGCAATGTGGTGCAGGAGGAAGATGACCAACTTGATCAGCTGCCATGTAGTTTTACTTTTTTTTTTGTATAATTAAAACTGTAAATTAATATATATTATACATGTAATAATATGGGTGTCGAGTCACGAGTGTGTATGTAACATATCTTGATGTTTTGTCTTTCTAGTTGCAAGTGTTAACAAACAGAGGGCAGAATTATGAAAAGGTTTCTTTGTATTTCTTGATAATTTTACAATACATGACTAATCTATTTATAATAGATTATCAAAGAAGGAAATACATTATAGATGGCAATACAGCAATGACCATAAATTTGATTTGTGAGCTGTACCATAATTTCAGGAAACTAAAACGGGAAATGATGTTGAGCTGATCCCATAAATATCTCCAAGAAATCTCCTTCTTTTCAACACTCCCCCTCAAGTTGAGTAGTGGGGTTACCAATGCTTAACTTGCTTAGACACCTATTGAAATCATTTCCATTCACAGCTTTAGTAAGGATGTCTGCAAGTTGTTCTTTTGATGGAACAAATGGAAGCTCTACTATCCCGGCCTCCAATTTTTCTTTGATAAAGTGACGGTCAACCTCCACATGTTTTGTCCGATCATGCTGGACTGGATTTTTTGAAATCTGGATTGCTGCTGTATTATCACACATAACCTTACTGGCTTCCTTTGAAGAGAAACCAATATCTGTTAATAGCTTCCGTAACCATAAGACTTCTCCTAGTCCTCGAGCTATCCCTCTGAATTCGGCTTCAGCACTTGATAATGCAACAACCTTTTGTTTCTTGCTTCTCCACGTAACAAGATTCCCTCCTACTAATGAAAAGTACCCTGACGTGGATCTCCGATTTCCCTTATCACCTGCCCAGTCTGCATCAGTGTATACTTCTACTTTTAGGTGACCGTGTGATTTAAACAAAACTCCATGACCTGTCGTGCCTTTGAGGTACTTTAGGATTCTTTGAACTGCCTCCATGTGAGCAACTTGTGGCTGATGCATAAATTGACTGACAGCTCCCACTACATAAGCGATATCAGGTCGGGTATGAGATAGGTAAATTAATTTTCCCACAAGACGTTGGTATCTTTCTTTATCTGCTAGCTCCCCATTTGGCTCCATATGTAGTTTATGATTGACTATCATCGGAGTATCCACTGGTTTGCAATCAACAAGCCCCGTTTCAGTTAAAAGATCCAATATGTACTTCTTTTGACAAATAAAGATTCCCTGGTTAGATCTAAGAACTTCAATTCCTAGAAAATACTTAAGGTTTCCCAAGTCTTTCATCTCGAATTTTGAAAACAGCTTCCTCTTTAATTGCTTCATCTCTTCTTCGTCATCTCTAGTGATAATCATATCGTCTACATATATGATCAAGCAGGTTACCCGACCGTCTTTTTGTTTGAGGAATAGAGTATGATCAGCATTACTTTGTTTGTATCCATAGTCTCTCATCGCAAGAGTGAATTTACCAAACCAAGCTCTTGGAGACTGCTTCAGCCCATATAAGGATTTCTTTAGCAAACACACTTCTTTTCCTTTGAAATTTTCCGCAAACCCTGGAGGAGCACTCATGTAAACTTCTTCTTTTAGATCTCCATGAAGAAACGCATTCTTCACATCAAACTGGTGGAGGGGCCATCCCTTATTTGCTGCAATAGAAAAGAGGACTCTAATCGTGTCAATCTTTGCAACTGGAGAGAAGGTTTCAGAGTAGTCTATCCCATACGCCTGAGTATAGCCTTTGGCTACTAACCGAGCTTTGTACCTTTCAATAGTACCATCAGGCTTGTATTTAATCGAGAACACCCATCGACATCCAACAGTTTTCTTTCCCAGCGGAAGATCACACTTTTCCCATGTATTATTTTTCTCAAGAGCCTTCATTTCTGCTTCCATGGCTTCTCTCCAGGTCTTTGTCTCCAAGGCTTCTTTTACGGTATCTGGTATTCGTTCTGCATATAGAGAAGCCACAAATGCTTTTGCATTCTTTGACAAATTCCCTACCGCTATATTGGCCATAGGGTACTTGGATCTCTTAGGTTCTCTTTCAGGAGAGTACCGTTTTGGGGGAACTCCCCTATTGATTCTGGGAGGTAGTGTGTATGTTCCTGAGGCTGCTTCAGAATTGCCATGTTGTTCTGCTTGTCCTTGAGATACAGGTTCACTAGGTATCTCCCCCTGTTCACTAGTCCCCTCCTGGTTTTCATTATTAGTAGCAGAAATCGGTTCAAGTTCAATGGTTTTAGAGTTTTGTGAATCACTTACCTGGAACATCAGATCTGGAGATTCTTGGGTAGTGGCACTGTCCGATGACGCTGGTGATTCTTCAGTGGTAGATGTATGAGGTGACTCGGTGAGTGGAACCCATCTCAACCAACTCAGTGAGTCCACATGTTCATGTTCCTTCTCCCCCTGACCACTGTGTTGGGATTCATAAAAGAATTCTGTTTCTAGAAAATCATAATTCATCGTGGTGATCATATGTTTCCTTTGAGGACTGTAGCACCGGTAGCCTTTTTGGTTAACCCCGTAGCCAAGGAATACACATTTCTCAGCACATGGGTCTAATTTGGATCGGTCAGATTTAGGAATGTGGGGAAAAACAGAACAACCAAATACCCGAGGTTGTAGAGTGAGAGGTGGAGGTATCTTTGTAAAGGTGGATAAGGTATCTAAAGGAGTTTTCAAGTTAAGGGCTCTTGTTGGTAATCGATTAAGAAGGTAAACAGATGTGGCAAGAGCTTCAGGCCAGTAAGATTTTGGAACTTTGGATTCAAGCATAATGGCCCGAGTCATTTCTAATAAGATGCGATTTTTTCGTTCCACTACACCATTCTGTTCTGAATGTTTTGGGCACGTGGTTTGGTGTATCATTCCTTTGGATTCTATGAACTGTTTCATGGAGTTATTGATAAATTCTCCTCCATTATCGGATCGTAGAATCTGTATGTTGGTTTTAAATTGGGTTTGGACCATGGCATAAAATTTGGTGAATTTTTCAAAAACTTCAGATTTGTGTTTTAGAAAATACACCCATGTCATACGAGTACAACCGTCCACAAATAATAAGAAAAAACGAAAAAACTGCCCACCGTTGACTTCGGCAGGACCTCAAACATCATAATGAACTAACGAAAAAGGTTCACTAACTTTTGTGTTACTGGGTTTAAACGATTGTCTGTGGCTTTTTGCCAGGATACAAGTTCCACAATTTAAAACGGTATTAGAAGGAAAAAATTCAAGAAAGAGGAGATGTAAATAACCCGCAGAAGGATGCCCGAGTCTTCTATGCCACAACCATGCTTCTCTGTCTTTAGTTCCATGAGCAAGCATTGCATTACTTGATCGAGTCACCTCATCCACATAGTATAAGCCTTGTCGTTCAGTGCCACGCTCAATTATCGTCCTCGTCCTGATGTCCTGTAAGATACAAAACGTAGGATACATAAGCACTGTGCAATTGAGTTCTTTTGTCACATGACTAATAGACAAGAGTTTATGTGACAATGATGGAACAAATAAGCAATTAGACAATTTAAGTGTGGGAGATATTTCCACTGTTCCTCCTCCTCTCACGTGAACCACATCACCATTAGCAGTTTGTATGTGGGATCTGTGAGGTTGTTTCTTGCTAGTAAAATCAGACGGTTCACATGTCATAGTGTCTGTCGCCCCACTATCAAAAATCCAAGGGCTATTTTGTTCTAAATGTTTTTGTGTTGCCAAATACCCTTTTCCGAGAGTATGTGGGCCCTTTTTTAACAACTTGTAAACTTGTGGACATGAAAAATTAGGATTACAAATAGAGGGGTTTGAGGGACACTCCTCACCCCCATTACCTGCTCGCCCATCTCCCCCTGTTGCAATACCTCCAAACCCTAATCCTTTAGTGGTGGCCGCCTCCTGAGTGTTGTCGGACGGGTTGCCGCCGATAGCGGCTACCGCTTTACTCTCGAGACTGCCTTGTTTGCTGGTTCTGTTACGGCCCTCGTTCCACCACTCCGGAAACCCGACTATTTTGAAGCATTCCTCCTTTGTGTGCTTCATCATCCCACAATGACTGCATTTTAGGTGAGATCTGTCCTGTCGGGGTGGAGGTCCTGTCTTCTTCCCTGGTTCTGGCCGGCGATGCCCCTTCGAGAGAAACCCTAATCCTTCCGCCTCTTTTGATTCCGTGGCCGCTAGTCCGACTGCTACCCCTTGCTGGGTTGATGTTTCTTCGGGAGCTCCTCCAAGGATGTTTTGGTGAGCAGTCTCTTTTCTAACAACGGCATAAGCGGCTTTGGCTGTCGGAAGAGGATCCCACCGGAGGATTTCCCTCTTTATGTGGTCATATTTCCGATCCAGTGCGTTTAGGAACTGGAACAATTTCTGTTCAGCCCTAATCTTGTTGTAAGTGGTGATATCATTTGCACAAGTCATGGGATTTGGATCCCTCCGGTCAATTTCTCCCCAAATCCCTTGCATCACGATCCAAAAATCTTCCAGTGATACTCCATTCTGCTTGAACTCATTAGCCTTGACATGAAGATCGAAGGTTTGTAACTTGTCCTTCCCGCTGCTGTAAGTTACCACGAGAGCATCCCACAATGATTTTGTTGTGGGGAACTCGGTAAGATTACTTGCAAGTGCTGGTTCGATATTCTGGATGAGCCATGAAAAAACGATTAAATCGTTTTGTTCCCACTGCTCATATTTATCATCGGTTTTCATTGGGGGATCTGTGGTCAAATGACCCAACAGATCTTTCGATTTTCCCCCGATGGCGACTCGAATCATTCGAGCCCATAGGGCATAGTTTTGGCTATTGAGTTTAAGATTGATGGAGAGACTGTCGGATTGTTTTGGGTTTCGGGTTTGGATGGACGACATATTTTGGAGAAAGTTTGCGAATTGGGTGGCCAAATCGTTGGTGGTCATAGCCGAGTTACCGTCTGGTTCAGACATGGCAGCTCGGATGCTTGTAGATGATGAGCCTGCGATCCTAGAGTCGATCACACCGCTCTGATACCATGTTAACAAACAGAGGGCAGAATTATGAAAAGGTTTCTTTCTATTTCTTGATAATTTTACAATACATGACTAATCTATTTATAATAGATTATCAAAGAAGGAAATACATTATAGATGGCAATACAGCAATGACCATAAATTTGATTTGTGAGCTGTACCATAATTTCAGGAAACTAAAACGGGAAATGATGTTGAGCTGATCCCATAAATATCTCCAAGAAATCTCCTTCTTTTCAACAGCAAGAATCTTCGTGCTTCGCTGAAAAAGGATTTTCTATTTTTGGTTCATTAATTTTTATGATTAACTAGAAAAATTGCCCAGCGTTTCGAGGCGGGAAGTGGACCTTATTAGGTTTAGGCGGTATCATTAACGTGATTAAGCACAAAAAAAATCATAGTTAAAGACATAAAAGAAACGTATGAAGTTACTGCGAGTCGGTTGTGGATAGCGAAACATAGATAAAAGACTGTTAAATAACGGTATCGATGCTTTTCAGTCATTGCCGGTCTCATTCTTAATGGTGTCAGCACGTCACCGTCAGTTGATATAACCGATGATACTATAGTGAGTAAACTTGAAACTTTAGAGATTTGGAGGTTGTAAATGAACAAAGTAAATAACAAATTAGAAATACATTTTTTTTACAAATGAATATAAAAAAAAGTAAAAAAACAAAAAAAACCCGTTTGTCACACCCTACACTCGAATACGCGTCGACGGGTTTAGCCGGGTTATTGTAGAAGAATAAAAATAGTAAAACAATAATTAGTTAAAAACGCATATTACTTATTATAAGTGTAAAGTTGAGAATTTAGAAATTTGAATAATGAGTTAAAAAGTGTATCTTATATATAGTACATGTGTAAACTTGAGAATATAGAAAGTTGAGTGGTACTTTATAAACATGAGATGTATAATTGAATTTTTAGAAAGTTGCGAGATATTAATTGAAAAATGTAGAAAGTTAAGACGTGCAAAGAAAAAAACTCTCATTAGACGCCGACCATGTGTTTTAAGGTAGAGTAAATTCTACTCGATGCAGTCATGGTTTAGGGAAAATTCCTAAAATGTTCCTTTTACCATTTGAGTTTATCACTCCGCCCACACACTAACTTTTTTTCTTGAAACCCCCCCCCCCCAAATACAGTCGATCGACAATATATAAACATAAGGGACGACGGTAATCTCTTCCAATCAGAAAAGACCATGTGTCACAAAATCGGCGGAGCCGCACGTAAATTTTAAAATACATGTGCAACCGGCCGACGGTATTTTCTAACAACCGTGTCACCGTCGGAGGCAACTTTATTCCATCCATGTCACGGTCGGACGACGATAAAGTTTTTTTTTTAAATTATATATATTAAACTCGTAAGCGACTTTATACGAACAGGGTGGTCCGACTACAAGTTAAAGTCGATCCCGCCTAAATCCTTTTTAGATATACGCTCGGGCCGCCTATAAAACAACGTCATCCAATCATATTTAAATACTTTCAATCAGAACAAATATAAAGTCGTCAGACTTGGCCATCCGGACCGTCCAAATACCATATTCGGTTTCCTATGTAATGTCTTTTATAAAATTGTATTTTTATATATTTGAATTATGATATTTATCATTCCCTTTAACTCTTATTTTGCAATGTCGGTGTCCACTTATTTTTTTTATTTTCTTTCTTTCTCATATGCACCCTTTAAATTTCATATTTTTAAATAATACCTCTCATCTTTCTAAAAATTTAAATATATATCTAAAAAAAATTAATTTGTTATTGTGTTTATTATTTTTTCTTCTTTATGTTCCGGTATAAATTTGGTTATATTCACTAGAAACATGACCCGCGCGTTGCGGCATGGTCATACAACTTTGTAAAATGTCAGAATTAGGTGTTTTTCCTCACCGTCACGCCACATGCCACCTATCTTTTTAATCATGTTTTGTTTTTTGGGTTTTTTCTTTGTTTTTTTATATTTCCTTTTATTGGAGTAACCGACTCACCATAACTTCATACATTTCTTTTACATTACTAGAAAACATGCATATTTCCTACAAAAGTTTCCGACAAAAGAAATTTCTCACAAGTTTGTTATCTGTTTTGTCGAAAATTTGTCGCTAATTTGTGAAAAATTTCTTTTGTTGGTAACTTTTCGGAAACTTTTGTAGGAAATATGCGTGTTTTCTAGTATGTACTTAATCACGTTTCTTTTTTTGTGTTTAGCCACGTTATTGTCACTACCTCAACCGTTTAGGGTCCGCTTCCCGCCGCAGAGCGCATGGTGCTGATGTCACCGCACTTAACGATGTTAGTGTCACAGCTTCAACACGTGTAGCGAGATTCACAAATGCGTGGACTTAATTATGTAGTTAACCACGTTAATTTCACTCTACAACCCCGCCACAACGCGCGGGTATGATTTCTAGTTCTTATATATTTGCATATGAATTAACTAGGTTAATGACCCGTGTACTACACGGGTGGAAAATCAAAAATCAAATACTTAAAATATGTTAAAAAAAACTCATTAATGATTGATATAAAATGTTACAAAACGCACTTGTACACAACAAAAAAACCGTTACATTGACATATACAAATCTACAAATACTTCTTTATATACAACATTTGTTGTTTGCTTACTAAGTTTTCCATCTTTATCTAATATTAAAAGTTTCACTCCATCTCTACTTTTTACTCTAGATAAGGCGACATACAATTAACCATGTGTAAAAACCGGTTGTTTAAAAAATAAACCTACACGTGATAATGACTACCCTTAACTCTTGTTTATTATCATTGTAAAACACACAGCCAGTGAAAATTGTCTTCTTTGAAACTTAAAAGGAATCCTCTTGTCTGAAAGCATCAAAGTTATTTTAGGGATAAAAGTATGATTACCAATATTCCTTCCAGATATTATCTCTGCCTCGATAACACGATTTCCAATGGTGTAACTTGTAGTCTCGTCCCACTACATAAATCATTTTTTTGATTAATATTTCTTAGTAGCATCACTGGAACACTGACCTTCATAACTAAGTTATGGTTTGACAATCATGATATTTTTAGTCCATTTAAAACATCATGTGAGTATAAGCATTCATCAATATTGCCATTTATATACTCTGACTGACATATACTATCTGAACTTATATTATTCCTTCTCATATCTAGGAAACATTGATATCAAGTGATCATTAATCTCTTGAACGACTTCATTTTTTGTTGCAAGTATTGCTATTTCTTGAAAAAATATTGGATTTTTTATATTTTCAAGAATAGAAGTATATACAAAGTCAATTAGACTTAAAATGAGATCAAATGAATCAGTAATTAGAATATCCTCACGAATATCAATAATTGACTCACCATCATTAAAATAACCAACGTTTCCTTCCCCTATATCCAAGAGCCATTTTGAAAATAAACGTGTTTGTTCACTATCAGATTTTTCGCTTCCTATACTTAATCTAAGGACTTTGTATTTTTGCCAAATGTAAGAGGAACTTAAAGAAGAACTTACAATGTCTTGCCTAGTTTCATTGGGAACAACGGGTAGAATTTGCCTAAAATCTCCTCCAAAAACAATAACTTTACCTCGAAACGGAAAGTATGAGTCGTCATCCCTTTAACTTGTCAAAATGTCTTTCAAAGTTCTATCCAATGCTTCAAAAGAATGCTTATGAATAACGGGTGCTTTGTCCCAAATAATCAATGATGCTTTTTTTAATAAATAAGCAACGTCGCTGTGTGGCTTAATATGGCAGAGGGAATCCTCGTTAAGATTCAAAGGAATTAGAAATCTGGAGTGTGCAGTCCTACCTCGTGTCAATAACAAAAATGCAATCTCACTTGAAGCAACATTTAAAATATTCTGACATTTACATCTTATTGCCATGGATAATGTCTTCCAAAGAAATGTTTTACCAGTTCCACCATAACCATAAACAAAGAACACTCCACCTTTGTTAAGCTAAACAGATGTCATTATATCATAAAAAATAGATCGTTGTTCAAGAGTTAAGCTGAACAGATGTCATTATATCATCAAAAACATATGTCATTATATCATAAAAATTATGTTTTTTTTAAAAAAGAATTGATTATTGTTTAGTAATAATAATAATAAACATCTCTTGATTCCTAAAATTAAATATTTGATCATTTACAAATGTAATGATTAGCACATTTAGGGAAATTAATTCATGAAACCGACTGCTAGAATTTATGGGCTCCATCCCTAAAAAATCAAAAATTATGTTTTTAAAAAAAGAATTGAATATTTATATTGATTAGTAATTACTATTAATAATAATTATAATTAGTATTAGTAATAATAATACTTGATTCCACTTTTGGAGAGAAAAAACCTTGAGGATTCATGAGAAGTTGTCAAGTGTCAAGAGTAAGTATTCTTTTATTATAGATAAAAGATATAATTTATTAGTTAAATGATAATTCTTGATTCATACACAATATATTCGATATAGCATTGCAACAAATCTAAATTTACATGCTACTTTAAATAAAATTTAATAACTAAATATTGAATCAAACGAGCAATCCGAGTCAGTGTTGCGCTCGACTTCTCATTGATCAGGATAATACCAACGATTTAGTGTATTTTCATCTACATCCTCATCATCATATGGATTATTCGGCACATACTCTTCTTCAGGTAGTACTTCGTCCCACGAGGCAAACTCCATTTGCGGTGGTGGGATTAGATTTTCATCAGGCGAACAAATGGGATTTTCAACGGTCGGAGGGATTGGACCTTCCCAAGCTGGGTAAATACCTCGTCAAATACCAAGTTCCACTCTTCATCAGTCTATGTCAATGGATTTTCAACAGTTGAAGATCCCATTTCAAATATAAAAAATATAAAATCGGACGACTTTATATTTGTTCTGGCCGAGAGTATTTAAATATGATCGGACAACGTTATTTAATTTATAGGCGGCCCGAGCGTATATTTTAAAAGGAGTTTAGGTGGGATCGACTTTAACTTGTAGTCGGACAACCCTGTTAGTTTAAAGTCACTTACAACTTTAAAATAAATAATAAAAAAACTATATCATCATCCGACGTGACAGAGATGGAATAAAGTCGCCTCCGATGGTGACACAGTTGTCAGAAAATATCGTTGAATGCGTACGTATTTTAAAATTTATGTGTGGGTCCGCCGATTTTGTGACACGTGGTCTTTCATGATTGGGGAGATTACCGTCGTCCCTTATGCTTATATATTATTGATCGACTGTATTTGGGGAACATTTCAAGAAAAAGTTGTTGTGTGGACAAAGTGCTAAACTCAAATAGTAAACGGAACATTTCAGAAATTTTCACCGTGATTTATCCATTTTTATGATTAATTCTACTCTAAAATCATTATGCCTACATATTATTTAATTACCTACTGAAATAAAATTATTAACTAATACATAATTACCTAATGAAATAATCCTAAACATTAGACATAACCTGAAGAAACATATGTCGGAGCGTCGGGCTTCGGATGTATGTTCCCACAGATAAGAGAAGGACATCCTCGTCTCGGTTCCTTCACGGGTTCGGTTCGTTCCTCTCTGGTCGTAGAGCTTACTGCAACCACAGTGAAAAACTACGTTAGAGGGCCCGGGGGTCTACCCGATGGCACTCCGATGCTCAAGTCAAGTCGGGGCCTTTATACAAGTGTGTGTGTATTGTGCTGTGAGCTAGAAAAAGAGAACTCTCTGATTATGATGGTGACTCATCTATTTATAGAGGAGTGAGAGGAAAACCCTAATGGGTTTGGGCTTGCTCATGAGCCAGATGGAAGTGGGCCTTCTTTGGGCTGTTTGGTGACCAACCTCAACATAACATTTTAAAAGATAAATCATATTTAAGTACTTAAATATAATTAACCTAAAATACTTGACATATTGCATAGCCATAATTATCCTAAAAAATATTTAAAAGGTCTAATTAGTAATAAAATAAAAATACAAAAATACAATAAGGTTAAATAAAACTTAAATATATAAAAAATATTTAATGAACAACATAAACAAACGAACATTAACGAACGTAAATAAACGAATATATATAAATGAACGAACGTTCACGAACACATTAACGAACATTCATGAACACAAATGAAATAACAAGACATTTGTACATGTTCGTTCATTGAACTAGTTGAATGGAATTCCTTGTTCGTGTTCGTTTCTTTATTAATCGAACTTCCCACCGAATAATTCATAAACTGTTAATTGAATGTTCGATTCATTTACAGCCCTACTGATTATCATAAATTATTTATTTAAAATTTTCATTCCTTAAAAAATAATTAGTTACATTCTTAATAATCTTAAAAGGTAGCGTCGGTACCCAACATGAGAACCAACAAAACACTTTTTTTTTATCTGTTTTGTGTTTGATTTTTCTTCCTTTAGACAATAGTAAATTCGGTGGGTTGGTTCAACATTGTTTAAGTCTTTCAATGGTAATGAGATGCATGTTCAATCCATGCTCCAACAAATAATTTTTTGTGTTTTTTTTGTTCTTTTTTCCTTTTTCTCTTCAACACATAATTTTTTTTGTGTGTGTTTTTTCTTTTTTCCTTCTTTTTCTTTTTAGTTTCCTATTCATTTAATTTTTTAAAATTATTACATCGTAATGTGTGAACCATAATATTTTTTTTCTATCTTTGGTTCCATCTTTAAAGCCGATTTGCATCAAATTCTTATTTTTTTATGTACTTAAGCACGTTAGTGTCAACTCTACCCCTAAAATTTCTTTTTTTTCCTTACTTTTTTTATATTCGTTTATAAAAATTACTTTTTCCTGTTTTTAATTTGTTACTAACTTTTTTAACGAATTCGTGGTTTCAATGTCAACTCCTAATTTGTTACCAACTTTTTTAACGAATTCGTGGTTTCAATGTCAACTCCTATCCGCGCCGCAATCTATCTATTTTTCGATCTATATAACCATGTCACGACAACTTTATACGTTTGTTTTATGTAACTATTCACGTTACCGTCACCGGCCGCAACACACGTAACGGGGTTCGCAAACACGCCGCATCGCGCTAAAGGCCGAGTCACTACAACTTTATACGTTTCTTTATGTATTTAGTCACGCTATTGTCGTCGTCGCAACGCCAATAACGAGCTTTGCAAATCCGCCGTATCACATGAGCTTTAACTATGCAGTTAAACACATTAATATCACCGTACAATCCTACCGCAACACGCTGTTCAAATTTTCTAGTATATATAAAAATAATACATAACATATAATAAATCTTTGTATCCCTCTTCGATAAACCTTTCACCTCCAATAAACTATCAATATAACTTAAAGTTATAGTAAACAAACACGTGTCGTATCAATTCAACGACAGCATGCCACCAGTCCTTCATATTATCGCGGCGTGTTTTCTTTCGCATGATCATCAAATCTCTCCGTCACCGTCACCGTAAACTGCCAAAATGAACCCACCGGAGCACCATCCCCACCAACCAGACCTTACTCCACTTTCTCTCACATCCCCTTTACTCTCTCTCTTCTCCAGATTATTCCACCGCCCCCAAGAAACCAAAGAAACAGCCGTTAAGTCAACGGCGGTTAACGGAAGCACCACCCTTTTGAACAAAGCAGTGATGGGTTTAGTGGGTGTAGCTTACATGTGTTTGGTTTTGATGAGTTTGATGGTGGTGTCGGTGGTTATGGGGTTTGGTTTGGTCCGGTTGTGGGTGGAAGAACCGGTTCATCTTCAAGAAAGATTGTATTTTGATTATAGAGATGTTCATCCTTCGGCTGTTTTGGATTTTGGGGTTGAAGAGTATGATGATAAAGTGGTGAAGATTGTCCCGGTTGGACATTCGTGTAATGTTCGGTTGGTTTTCGTGATGCCGGAATCCGATTATAATCGAGAAATTGGGATGTTTCAGGTATGCTCCGTTGATTATGTATCAAGAAACATTAATATTGATAAATTGGTTAAAAGTGTGACGGGTTGAATTGTTTAACCAGAACACGACCCACATGTTTATTCGTGTCAAAAACATTAATCTTTACCCGGACGAGCCTGAACACAATTCTTTTAACCCGTTCATCTAAACGCGTCAAAAGGTTAGTTGATGGGTAGCAATGAAGTGGTAAACATGCTACTCGGGTTGGTGAGTTTAAATCCATTTATCTAAACGTATTGAACGAGTTATTGGGTTGTAATTAAGTTGTAAACACGTTAATCGGGTTGGTGGGTTGTAATAAGTGGGTTGAACGGGCCGTAAGCAGTTAAACAGGTTGGCCGTTGACCTATTTAATTAAGCCGGTTAATTATAACACAACCGTTTACTAAATGGGTTAGATATAACAAACTAAAACCTAATTATTTTCGTGTCAAACGGGTTTGCGGATAGTAATCAAGTTGTGAATGTGTTATTTTGTGGGTTGTAATAAATACCGTAAACGGGTCAACCCATTTAATTAAACGGGTTGAAAGTAATCAGCTCAACACGAACATGATCTCTTTATTAAAATGGTTAGATATGTCAACCTAAATCCTAAATTTTTCATGTCGTATTTGTTTATCGGGTTGTGTCGGAAATTGACACCTCTACCTTTAGGTAGTTGCAGAATCTTTGTCAGTAAACGGGGATGTCATAACGAGCTCGAGCCGCCCATGCATGCTACGATTCCGGAGCCAGCCGGTTCGACTCATGCAGACATATCTCATGGCCGTACCGTTGTTGTTAGGGGTCAAAGGCGAGATCCAAACGGTAAGCGTGCCACTCTTAAAATACAAGGAACGGTACTACCACCGAACACACTTCATCAAGATCTCTCTAGTTCCAAGAGCCGGAGCACCTTTTCTTCCACAAATATACGAAGCAAACCTGATCGTAAGCTCCGAACTTCCATGGATGAAACGGCTAGTTCGAAACTGGAAATGGACGTGTTGTGTTTGGACATCTTTATACATTTACCTTATGCTTGTTTTAGTTCTAGTTTGTTTCTATAGATCGGTCTTGTTCCCCGCCATTACAAATGTCTCCGTCTACCAAAGAGTGTCGGTTACAGATGATACGGTTGAAGATCTTCCAACGAGAGCGAGAGGAAGACCGACTTCCGAGACACTTAAACGATGGAGACAAAGTAGAAGCAAGAGGAAGGCGATGGCGTATGGTGAAGGGTTCCCTGAGGCTAGTATAGGGTCGGAAGCGACGAGCATGAGTGTAACGAGAGACGAAGACACGGGTGCGACTGGCGAGGAGGTTGGGGACTCGGAGTCGGTTTGCCAATGAGGTGTGTTTGGAAGCAGGGTTAAAACTTATGGGACTAACTTGACTTCTTGACTTGTTTTTAAATGGTGTTTGGATATGTGAATATTGTCATGATATAATTGTACGTCTTTTACATTTGCATAATGTTATAAGATTTGATAGTATTAATACAATACTATTAAATAAGTTTATGGACATTATTTTTGACAAATTCTGTGTGGAGCTAGATGGGTAAGTGAGTCATGGAAGGATTAATAATTATATCTTTATTTTTGTTATATAACTAGCAATTGTACCTGCGCTTCACAGTGGGAGCGTGGTTGTTTTTCTCCTTATTACACGGCAAGAGTTTGGTCGTTATTGGTGTTGCTCGTTGAAAATTAAAAAAAGTGACAAACCGACCGGTTACGATAATACCAAAAACCCGATAACGATGTTCTTCGCTCAAAAGCCGTTGGGATTGTCACGACAATGCAATGTTGACGTCGCTTAACATAACATATGATACATTCACAAAAAAATACAATTCAGTTGCGTATTCCATTTTTTTAAGGTAACGAATAAAAAACAATATTAATAGAAAATAAAACGGGTTAAATGTGTAAATTACAAACGAGAAAAAAAAGGAAAGCACGTGGACCACTCACAAAAATGTAATGTGCATCCAGTTTTATTTTAGACTATGTTAGAATCCCGTGTATTACACGTTAAATAAATATAATGTTATAAAATTATTAATAAAAAATTACGTTTTTAAAAACCCGTATTTTACACGAGTTGAATAAAATATAATGTAATCTGTTAACACATACACTCGTCAAAATATGTCTACTTTAACGTGACAGTTAAAGTTAATTTTTAAAACATTTTCTTTAACTTGGTATTATTTTTTTATGTAATTGATAAATGATAATCCATGTTAAATTTATTTGTTTAATGGTATAATAACAATCCATAATTATATAAAAAAGTATCCATAATTAGATTGATATTAAATGTTTAGAAAAATATTCTTTTAATATAGTATTTAATAAACGAGAGAGGTGAGAAAATCATGCTAAGAATGTACCAGAAGATGACACGTCTCATAATTTTACTTGTTTATTAAGTACTATAGATTGAGTTATTAATTGGTTTAATTCTAATTTGATATAATCTAGACTAGACTAGATAGCATTACACAAAGAAAATTGTATTGGAGATATTTAAGAAATAAATTGTTTACCTATCAAAAGGTTCACTTGCTAAATCAAGGTTGGCTTAAAAAAGTTGAACAGTGTTCACAACGTTTCAGCCATTCAATATGTTTAGCTGTTAGATTGAACTAAATCAAGATTAGCTTTTAAATCAAACTAAATCAACCGGTTTAGTACGGGTTTTAAATATTGCACGTTTATCAGGATTTTATTTTTTTTTAAAGGGTGTAGTTTGAAAACTTATTTACCATTTAAGTATATTTGAGAAAATATTTACTAAAATGGATTTAAACCTAATTTATCTTTTCATTTTTTAAATAATAATTAAAAAAACGTTGGTTTCTAATTGACGATAGCGTTCTTCATGGTCCAGAGCGACGAATTTGTAGAGGTTCTTCCAAGGCGACGAGCTTGGAGGTTACGATCTTGCAGGCTGCCATTGACGATTTAGCAGACGAAGGTTTTGCAGATTTGATTCATCCATTCTCATTCTTCAGGTTTTGCAGGTTCGATTCTTCCATTCTCGTTTTGCATATATGAACTTTTGCCATCGACGATTTTGAAGGTTTAATTCTTGTTTTTTATTGCCAGTCGAAAACTTTCTTTGTTGAAGCTTCTGCTATCAATGATTTTGAAGGGTTTTATTAGTTTTGATTCTTCTGCTTATTCGATTCTTCCGCATTTTGATTACTTTGATTCTTTCTTTATTGATTAATTTAATTCTTTTTTTAAACTTAATTCTATTCTTGTTTTTTACTGGTTTGATTCCTTTTTATTGTAAGTTCTGATTAGTCATTTTTTACAGACTGAACCACGTTAACGTAATATCATATATGATTCAAAAAGAAGATTTCAACATAATATCTCAGTGTACTATTATGAACAATGATGATGTGTTTAAAGATGGAATTGGAGATTAAACAGATGTTGATAATGTTTCAGGAGAAGATGAAACTGAAACACAAGCATACGGTAACGTTCAAGTACCTTCAACTTATACCAATTTAAAAAAAACTAATTTAATTATTGATAACAATTGGATGGTGTCAAAATTCGAGAGCAAATTTAATTTCACTAGTGAGTTGGGAGAAACTTCTTTCCATGTCTAGGAAGAATTTATTAGAATTGTTAAGCTCAACAATATTAAGTCACAAACATTTGGAGGTTGTTGAGTTACGACGAACCACATGGTGTATAAAATGTAAGTTATATAAACAAGGTTGCAAATAGCAAGCTCGTGCAAGTAAACGTAAACGTAATAGATCTTTTGAAATCACAAAGTATAGAGGTCCACATAATTTGAGGTCTTTTAAGTTTTAACCGACAGAAAGGAATATTCGAGGTGATAACTTAAAAGGGAAAAACGTCCAAGTAGTTAATTTGGAACAAACCATTGGGGTTGGTGGCTTAGTGGCAGAGGCAAAACCTCTTAAATCACCTAAGGTCCTGGTTCAAGTCCCAATAAAGAAATTTGGTTAAAAAAGTTAATTTGGAACAAAAAAAAATTTGCAGATATGGTAAGTGGGAGATATTTAAGTATTCATGTTTCATGTTTTGAGCACATGTGTCAAACTTTCTTTAAACACTTGGCAATATGTTCATAAATGATACTTAATTATAGATTATTGTGATACTTGGTCATCTTAGTTTTTCCCCATTTTCTCATGACGCATATTGGTCAAACTCATCAACTATTAGAGAACTATTTCCCAATTTGGACCTAAAACGGGATAAAAAGGGTCGCTCTCGCTCGACAAGGCTACGGAATGGAATGGACATTAAAGCAAAGTTTTTGTGACCGGACCGGTCGGTTGAACCGGAACCCGTGACCAGCCGTGGTCTGGTCATGTGTATTATAGTTTTTTTCTCAAGAACCGGTCGGTCATGTGGTTGGAAGGTCGAACCGATGACCGTAAACCGGCGGTTGGACCAAAGTCACAGAAGAAGAAGAAGAAGCAAAATTAGCCAGGAGTTGCTATGTTGTCGGATCTAGGGTTGTTGTTAACACCGGGTAAAACACCCTACTTATTTCTTATTTTATCATAGTATTATATTTGCGGAAAAAGTTCCGCGTTTATCAAAACCTTGTCATTATAATGACCAAGGTATATTACATTATGTAACATAGGGATTCTTCAACTCGACCGACCACCTCCTCAGTAAGCTTCATTCCAAGTGTCTTTTCCTGCAGTGTTTGGAAAACGTTTTTAAATTAACTTACGCTAAGTAACTACACCGCATCGTTCATTTTATTATGAACCCTTTAGGTTCTTTATTATTGTTCAAGTTTCCCGGGCTCTCGGCGCCCCCATGAACATCTCCGGACGTACATCTGGTTACATCATTCGTATATTTTAATGGGTGGGCTAACCCCCTCTCGACCATCTTCGGACGTACCTCTGGTCAGAGTTTTCATTTCATTCCAGAGACTCACTCCGTAGGCTGGACATCTATTCTCACTTGTTTATTATCGAGACCCGCCCCGTAGGTTGGACATCTCATTTCATTCATTCATTTCTTATTGAGATCCGCCCTGTAGGTTGACATCTCATTCCATCGGGATCTTGAGTATCATAGACTCACAGCCTCCCAATATATTCCCAACCAGTCCTCATCTTAAAACCTACATAGCGGTTTCTCCACGATGCACTAAAGAATCTTATATATAGGAAGTACCAACAACGTATCCACCACCCCTTTAACATTTTGTGAGTACTCCGTTATTCCATTGTAAGACTTAGAATCGTTTCCATCACACATTCATATTTACACATATAGCATGATCATCTATCATGCATTCATATATTCACATTTAACACATATTGCATATTCGCACATACAGCATGATCTTTTGTCATACTTTCATATTCATTCCTGCTCTAATTCCCTATAAATGTTTCTCCATGTTACGTTAAAGAGGTTTATATATAGGAAGTACCAGCGGCGTATCCACCACCCCTTTAACGTCCCATGAATACTCCTTTGCTTAGAATTAAGCTTTCCCATCTAATCCTCATTTAGTGGCATGATCTCTTTATGCTTTTATCTTAGCTCTTTCTCTAATCCCTTACAAAGGTTTCGTCATGTTATGTTAAAGAGGTTTATATATAGGAAGTATCGGTGGCGTATCCACCACCTCTTTAACATCTCATGAATACCCCTTTGTTTAAAATTAAGCGTTTCTCATCATTTATTTAAAAGCATGACTTCCTCATGCTTTTATCCCATTCTTGTCCTAATTCCTCGTAAAGGTGTCTCTGTGATGTATTAAAGAAGTTTATATATATAGTGGCGTACCCACGACGTACCCACCACCCCTATAATACATCACATATATTCCTTTATTTAGAATTAAGCCCTCCCTTATTCATACTTATTATATATTGTAAACTGAGGTGATTATCCTTTCAGAGTAGTACCTCCAACAAAAATGTTCCCTGGAAAGAGTAACGGGTCCAGGAGGGATTTATACACCACTCTTTCCTTAGAGATAACATTTCGTTTGTCAGATAACTACATACCGGTCAGAAGATTTCCCGTTCGTTTACTATATTTTCATTGTTATATTTTAGTCAAAACCCCTAAACATTCACCACAAAGCACCAAGAGATTTATATATAGGAAGTACCAGCGGCGTATCCACCACCCCTTGGATACGTCGTGTGTGACAACCGTCAAATTTACCAAGTATTGACTATATTTTATGATTCTATGTGCATTATGTGAACCTAGACAAATTACTATGAACTATACAATCCAATTTGATGAGAAATCAAATATTGACGCTAAAGCTCTATGATCATTGGTGATGAGCCAACGTAAATATTATACCGACCAAGTGTCAAACAAACGAAACAACTCCATTATACAATATATATATATAAGAATTTCATGTTAAGTCATGACGACGCGAATTATTATTTTAAACGTACTATTTTATTAATTCGTGTTAATTCGTCACTATTTTTATAAACCAAACCAACATTCGTTTATACAAGCATGTACACATATATATTAGAGGCAATACATACTTCATAATATCCCACTTCATTAGACCATCTAATGCAATTACGATGAAATGTATGATTATTTTTGTGAAAATAAAGGAACATATGTATTTTTACATCCATGGCCACTAAAACATACACAATACATGTAACTTGTATAAAACTAATTAGTTGATGGTATTCTTTTATGAGACTCCATGTTTTATAAAACTTTAGTAACTTATTCATACTTTCATAAAAAAAAACTCAAGTGTTTTATAAAAATAAATCTTGCACATGCTCACAATCTTACAACACATGCATAACAATCCTGCAAGCACATGTAAACTTACAAGCAATGTGCACATCATCTATTATAACCCTACTTGAGGAGGACCGATAATTTTCCGTATACTATGACGCATTACACTAAGGTCTTGGTTGCGTGTTAATGCAAAAAGATAAAGTCATAGCTTACGCACCACGACAACTTAAAGTTAAGAGAAGTATTACACGACTCTCGACCTAGAACTAGGAACAATGGCTCACACTCAAAATTAGGAGACATTATCTATAAGATACCAAGTGTATCATCTATACCGACCATAAGAGTCCCTAGCACAAAAAGATGTTAGACATGTGGCAACGGAGATGAGTGAAACTGATCAAAGATTAGGACTGTGATATTCGGTATCACCAGGCAAAGCTAACGGAGTAGCCTATGCCTTAATTAGAAACGAAAGGATTAAACCCATTCGATGACGAGCCTTAGGGAATGACCATCCAAACTAGTCAAAAGACTAAATATCTTAGTGCACTGAAGGAAATTCTGCATAAGAACAACATAAATGGCGAACTTCTATGTGGAGCAGAAAAGAAACTGGAGCCCAAGCCAGATGAAGCTGTTTATTTCAAAGAAAGAATATGGACTCGAAACTCGGATCAATTAAGAGAGCTAATCATAGACTAGGCTCATAAGTCAATGCACTTTATACATCCCAGAGTGGATTCAATGTACAAGACTTGAAAGGATATTACTAGTAGCCGGTAGGAAGAATGAAATTGCTCTATATGCCGAGAAGTGTTTGACTTGCTAAAAGATCAAGGCAGAACGGCATTAATCATTTGGTTGTTATAACAAGCAGAGATCTCATAATGGAAATGGGAGCAAATCTCCATAAATTCCATAACAAAACTGCCAAAGACATTCAAAGGTCGCGACTTCATTTGAGTCATTGTTGATCGTTTAACAAATCTCCATATTTTCTACTTATTAGAAAGGGATTTCGAGATGGAAAGGTTAGCCAAGCTAAATATGAGATTATAGGCAGGCACGGAGTACCTATTCCTATCCTCTCTGTTTAAGACAGGCGATTTACTTCTAGATTTTAGTGACCATTGCGTAAAGCCATGGGAACACGCTTAGGTCTGAACACCATAAACCATCCTCAAACCAATGCCAAAAAAGGGCAATACAAACATTAGAGGATATGCTTAGGACGTGTGTAATTGATTTTGGTAGAAACCGCGATGCTCAATTCTCGTATAACAAAGATTAATACACAAGTATTAAGTATGTGTTATTCGAGGCATTGTACAGGCGAAAGTTCGGGTCACCCACCTGTTGGACTGAAGCTGGTGATAGTTAACCAACATATCCAAAAATAATCTAAGGAATCACCGACATAATTGCTCAAATTCAAAATAGAATAAGAGCTGCCATAAATCGTTAGAAACATTATGCTAACAATAAGAGAAAACCTCCGAAATTTCATAATCTCTATAAGGTTCTACTAAAGATATCACCGTGAAAGGGCGTAGTTCGTTTCGATAATAAAGATAAACTTGCCTAAAGGTACATTGAACCATTCAAAATTATGAATAGGATCGGTCTAGTAGCCCACAAGCTCAAGCCACCACAAGAAATAGTGGTGTGCATAACACGTCTCATGTGTTCAATCTGACGAAGCGTTTGGTTTTTGATTCACTAATCATACCATTCGATGTAGTACGCTTCGATGACAAACTCTATTTTGTGGAGAAACCCATCGAAATCATAGATAAGAATGTTAAGAACCTCATACAAAATTCCGTACCTAACATAAAGGTCCAAAATATACATAGGAATGAGAGAATCAAATGAAACTCAAAAACTCATTCCTATTCAAGAGAACCCTAAACAACAATAACTCCTCGTGAATTTCGAGACGAAATTCTTTTTAACTAGGGAGACTGTGACAACCGTCAAATTTACCAAGTATTGTCTATATGTTATGGTTAATTCATTTATGATTCTATGTGCAATATGCGAACCTAGACAAATTACTATGAACGATAAAATCCAAGTTGATGAGAAATCAAAGATTAACGCTAAAACTCTAAGATCATTGGTGATGAGGCAACGTAAATATTACACCGACCAAGTGTCAAACAAACAAAACAAGTCCATGATACAAGATATAATATAATAATTTCATGTTAAGTCATGACGACACGAATTATTATTTTAAACGTACTATTTTATTAATTCGGGTTAATTCGTCACTATTTTTATAAACCGAACCATCATTCATTATACAAGCATGTACGCATATATATTAGAGGCAATACATACTTCATAATATCCCACTTCATTATTTTTAGACAATCTAATACAATTATGATGAAATGTATGATTATTTTTGTAAAAATAAAGGAACATATATATTTTTTACATCCATGGCCACTAAAACTATTATACACAATACATGTAACTTGTATAAAACTAACTAGTTGAGGGTATTCTTTATGAGGCTCCATGTTTATAAAACTTAAGTAACTTATCCATACTTTTATGGAAAAAAAACCTTAAGTGTTTTATAAAAATAAGTCTTGCACATGCTCACAATCTTACAACACGTGCATAACAATCTTGCAAGCACATGTAATCTTACAATCCATGTGCACATCATCTAAGTCACCATCATTCTTGTCTTGTACCCTCTTGTCCTCTCCCTCCCCTCTTTTTTCGGATGCACATATGCACACACATGAACACTTCACATGACACTTTCACTCATTAATGGTAGTGTAAGAACTTGGCCTTTCAAGCTAAGGAATGGACACTCCACTACTATATATAGAAGGCTTGGGGCATTACAAAGACTTGCACCAACACCTCATAACTGCCTCCTCTATCCCTTAGCTGAATTAGTTTGGATTTCATCCATTTCCCCTCTCTAAAACCGAAAATACAATCAAATCTCGTAACTCAGCTTTTTGCCGAACTTCACAAGGCCATATCTCTTTAGTTCCTTGGCCAAATCAATCCATTTTTTTAGAATGAAGATCTATGCTAAGAAGGAAGAATACAAGTGGAATCACTCGAATCCATCGAGTATTCGACCCCAAACAGCTTGTGCAAGAAGGTCGCTCAGTGCAGGTCGAATCTGAACATCTTTTTTCATTTTCTTGTTTTGAGGTATCTACACAACTCAAAATCTAGTAATTCTTTTTCACATCTCCTTTGATTTCAATAAACTTGATCTTAGAAGAAAACCCGAAGTCATTTGGTCTTCTAAAACTATCTAAACACCTACTTAAAGTACGCCTAAAAATCTGAGTTTTCAAGAACAAAATAAAACATAAAAGTTTTGATGACCACTAAAACTATTATACACAATACATGTAACTTGTATAAAACTAACTAGTTTTTTTGCCACCACGCTTTACGGCGGGAGTTTGGTCGTTTTTTCTTACGTAATGCGGATCGTCAAAAACCGTAGAAGCGCATACCGATGCTCTTTCCGAAATACCAAAACCAACAATGTTGTTATTTTTGGATCGTCGAAAACATAAAGGTCAATACCAATACCAGCACACAAAAAAAATACTAAAGACAGCCGCACATTTCGTTTTTTAAAAAAAGGAAATAAGCGAAAGTTATTACCAAAAACGAAATCATTAGAAAATGAAACGAGTTAAAAACGTATATTATACAAAGTATGATGGTGAAAAAAAAATTGGTCAAAAATTAAAAAATCAAAAAACTTATTAATGTTCAATTACTTTTGTAAATCAATATAAAGGAGAATTAGTTGAGGGTATTCTTTATGAGGCTCCATGTTTATAAAACTTAAGTAACTTATCCATACTTTTATGGAAAAAAAAACTCAAGTGTTTTATAAAAATAAGTCTTGCACATGCTCACAATCTTACAACACATGCATAACAATCTTGCAAGCACATGTAACCTTACAAGCCATGTGCACATCATCTAAGTCACCACCATTCTTGTCTTTTACCCTCTTGTCCTCTCCCTCCCCTCTTTTTTCGGCTGCACATATGCACACGCATGCACACTTCACATGACACTTTGACTCATTAATAGTAGTGTAAGAACTTGGCCATTCAAGCTAAGGAATGGAAACTCCATTATTATACATAGGAGGCTTGGGGAATTACAAAGACTTGCACCAACACCTCCTAACTCCCTCCTCACTCCCTTAGCTGGATCAGTTCGAATTTCGCCCATTTCCCCACTCCAAAACTAAAAATACAACCAAATCCCGTAACTCAGCTTTTTACCCAACTTCACAAGGCCATATCTCCTTCGTTCCTTGGCCAAATGAGTCCATTATTTTAGAATGAAGCTCTATGGTAAGAAGGAAGAACCCAAGTGGAATCACTCGAATCCATGGAGTATTTGACCCCAAACATTTTGTGCAAGAAGGTCGCTTAGTGCAGGTCGAATCTAGACATCTCTTTCCATTTTCTTGTTTTGAAGTACCTACACAATTTCAAATCTAGTACTTCTTTTTCACATCTCCTCTCATTTCAATAAACTTGATCTTAGAAGAAAACCCGAAGTCATTTGGTCTTCTAAAATTATCTAAACGCCTACTTAAAGTATGCCTAAAAATCTGAGTTTTCAAGAATAAAATAAAACATAAAAGTCTTGATGACCACTAAAACTATCATACACAATACATGTAACTTGTATAAAACTAACTAGTTTTTTTGCCACCGCACTTCGCGGCGGGAGTTTGGTCGTTTTTTCTTGCGTAATGCAAATCGTCAAAAATGGTAGAAGCGCATACCGATGCTCGTTCCGAAATACCAAAACCAGTAATGATATTATTTTTGGCTCGTCGAAAGCATAAAAGTCAATACTAATTATTGGCTTCGGTAATACCAATATCAGCAATGGTGTTATTTGCTCATAACCTGGCGTCTGCTATAGCCTACAATACATAATAAAACTCTTCGTTTTAAAAACAAAACCATTACCAATACCAGCACCCTGAAAAAAACTAAAGACAACTGCACAGTCTGTTTTTAAAAAAAAGTAAATAAGCAAAAGTTATTATAGAAAACGAAATCATTAGAAAATGAAACGGGTTAAAAACATATATTATACAATGTATGAGAGTGAAACAAAATTTGGACAAAAGTTAAAAAATCAAAACACTTTATACTATTCAATTTCTAAGGTAAATCAATATCGAAAGCATAAAAGCCAGTACTAATACCGACAACTATAATACCAATACCGGCAACGGTGTTATTCGCTCATAACCTCGTGTTCGCTATAGCCTACGATACTAAATAAAAAATCTCCGTTTTTAAACAATACCAATACCGGTTCCGATAGTACCAATATACTAGCACACACAAAATAACTAAAGACATCGTACATTCCGTTTTAAAAAAAAAGTAAATAAGCGAAAGTGATTACCAAAAAAAGAAAACATTAGAAAATGAAACGAGTTAAAAACGTATATTATGCAAAGTATGAGGGTGGAAAAAAAATTGGTCAAAAATTAAAAAAATCAAAAAACTTATTAATGTTCAGTTACTTTTGTAAATCAATATAAAGGAGAATTAGTTGAGGGTTTTATTTATGAGGCTCCATGTTTTATAAAACTTGAGTAACTTATCCATACTTTTTATGAAAAAAAAACTCAAGTGTTTTATAAAAATACGTCTTGCACATGCTCACAATCTTACAACACATGCATAACAATCTTGCAAGCACATGTAACCTTAAAAGCCATGTGCACATCATCTAAGTCACCACCATTCTTGTCTTTTACCCTCTTGTCCTCTCCCTCCCCTCTTTTTTCGGCTGCACATATGCACACTTCACATGACACTTTGACTCATTAATAGTAGTGTAAGAACTTGGCCTTTCAAGCTAATGGACACTCCACTACTATAAATAGGAGGCTTGGGGCATTACAAAGACTTGCACCAACACCTCCTAACTCCCTCCTCTCTCCCTTAGCTGAATCAGTTCGGATTTCACCCATTTCCCCACTCCAAAACCGAAAATACAACCAAATCCCGTAACTCAGCATTCTGTAGCTTTTTGCCCAACTTCGCAAGGCCATATCTCTTTCGTTCCGTGTCCAAATCAGTCCATTTTTTTAGAATGAAGCTCTTTGGTAAGAAGGAAGAACCTAAGTGGAATCACTCGAATCCATGGAGTATTCGACCCCCAAACAGCTTGTGCAAGAAGGTCGCTCAGTGCAGGTCGAATATGGACATCTCTTTCCATTTTCTTGTTTTGAGGTACCTACACAACTCCAAATATGGTAATTCTTTTTCACATCTCCTTTGATTTCAATAAACTTGATCTTAGAATAAAACCCGAAGTCATTTAGTCTCCTAAAACTATCTAAACGCCTACTTAAAGTACGCCTAAAAATATGAGTTTTCAAGAACAAAATAAACATAAAAGTCTTGATGACCACTAAAACTATTATACACAATACATGTAACTTGTATAAAACTAACTAGTTTTTTTGCCTCCTAACTCCCTCCTCTCTCTCTCTCTCTTAGCTGAATCAGTTCGGATTTCACCCATTTCCCATCTCCAAAACAAAAATACAACCAAATCCCGTAACTCAGCCTTCTGCAGCTTTTTACCCAACTTCGCAAGGCCATATCTCCTTTGTTCCTTGGCCAAATCAGTGCATTTTTTTTATAATGAAGCTCTATGGTAAGAAGGAAGAGCCCAAGATGAATCACTCGAATCCATTGAGTATTCGACCGCCAAACAGCCTGCGCAAGAAGGCCACTCAGTGCTAGGGATGGCAATGGGTCGGGTTTGGGACGGGTTTAGGTCATCCCAACCCCATACCCGGTCATAAAATCTTATCCAATACCCGGCCCAAAACCGTCGGGTTTCTTTCTGGTAATTACTCGTCGGGTATCGGGTATGCCCGCGGGTTTCGGGTAAACCCGTTAGTTTCTAAAAAATATCCGTTGGGTATGCTCGACCTAAACCTGTCGGGTACGTATCAGGTATACATAAAAATTGAGGCAATACATACTTCATAATATCCCACTTCTTTATTTTTAGACCATCTAATGCAATTACGATGAAATGTATGATTATTTTTGTGAAAATAAAGTTACATGTATATTTTTACATCCATGGCCTACTAAAACTATTATACACAATACATGTAACTTGTATAAAACTAATTAGTTCAGGGTATTCTTTTATGAGGCTCCATGATTTATAAAACTTGAGTAACTTATCCATACTTTTATAAAAAAAAACTCAAGTGATTTATAAAAAAAAAGTCTTGCACATGCTCACAATCTTACAACATATGCATAACAATCTTGCAAGCACATGTAACTAGAGGTGTACAAATCGGTTTTTTAACCCAAACCGGTTCAACCCGAACCAAACCGGTTTGGTCAACGAAAAGTCAAAACCGGTTTGGCCCTAAATCGGTTTGGGTTAAACCGGTTTCGGAGGTGGAAATGTCTAACTGGTCAAACCGGTTAGGGTTGGTTACAAACCGGTTTGCCCTATAAACCGGTTTTTATTAAAAAAAATTCAAATAAATTTTATATTTTTAATATAAAATCAAAAAAAAATATAACAAATATAAAACATAAAGTTCGACGTTTATTAATATTTGGAAAGTTCGGAAATTAAAAAACATGACAAGATAAAATTATAAAATTCTAAAACATTACAAATGACAATATATATTTTTATTTTTTGGAATATTGTTTGATTATTCTTGTGCGTTGTCTTCGGAACTCGAGCTTCGTAGCCTTGCATCTTCGGCTAGTTCTTCATCGGTGACTGGTTCGGATATTCCAAGATCAACCTCGTTGTTGTGTATGATTTATTCAGCTTGAATTTCGTCTTCGAGAGAAGTTTGGTCTTGTATCCTATCCATCGCATCCAAATGGTCCTTCAAGCAAATGCACATTTCCATCGCTAGGGGGTGAGTCTAGTCCTTCGTATCGATAAGACCCTGCCACTAAAAGAAAACGCAGATTCCGAAGCTACCGTGGAAGCCTGGACGATTAGTACATCACGGGCCATGGCGGAAAGAATCGGAAACGAAGCTTCATTTTTTTTCCACCAAGCCAAAATATCAAACTCCTCAAAAACGGTAGGAGGCATAAACGCTAAAAAGTTTGTGCCAATATACCTTCCGAGTTCGCTACTCGGGGTGGTACCTCGAGCCCGTTTACTAAATTCATTTAACATTTCGTTATATAAATTCAAATTAACATCTCTGGAGCTACCACTTGATGATGTACCCATTGTATCATGTGGAGTCGGAGTTGTACCATATTTATGTAAATAAACATCAAATAAATCTTGTAAACATTTGTTAAAATATGTTTTTGTGACTTGTGCAAAATGGATGTCTTCACTATCCAAATTCAAAGCGTAAGTAATTCTATCAATCAAAGTTTCAACCCCGTAAACATTTATGGTAGGGTTTAACGCGGCGGCACAAGTTATAACGGGAGGCATTTCTTTAAAATATTTCACTAATTTTTCTTTCATCGGTTCTATTATTTTTGTAAAAAGAGGGCTTTTATTTTCAAGTTCATACAACTTGTTAGCCATTAAATATATTTGTTTTAGAGTTAATGGACTTGTGGGATAATAAACACCGGATAAAAAAGTGGTGGCGGTTTTGAAAACTTCAAGCAATTCGGTTACGTCTTTTAAAATGTCCCAACTCGTAGAAGGAAACTTTAGAATTTTACGACGAGGTTTTGAGGCAAGCATTTCATGAAATAGTTCTAAAGTTTCTCTTTGTCGTAAAGCGCTATAAAACATAGTATAAGTCGAGTTTCATCTTGTCTCGACGTCCCAATTCGGACCTAAGCAAAGATTATTCATTTCACGACAAAATCTAATATAATCATGGTATCTTTTTTTGTTACTAAAAATATCTTTAAGCATTAGTCGAAAAGTATATGTTAAGTTTGAAACCTCTTCAATTGCAAGCCCGGCTTGCACCGCCAAGTTAATGATGTGTGCGACACATCGACTATGGAAAAAAACGCCGTTGCAAACCGGTTTATATTTAATTTTTTGTTTTTGAACCGCATTTGTATTATTAGATGCATTATCAAAAGACATTGAAAAAAGTTTATTTTGTAATTTAAATTCGGTTATAACACCATCCAATATATAAAATAAATTTTCGCCGGTGTGTGGATATTCAAACAAGTCAAACGCGATTGTACGCTTCATCATTTGCCACGTATTGGGATCAACCCAATGCGCGGTAACGCAAAGGTACGAATCGGGTATACCATGTGGATCCGACCAAACATTGGTGGTTAAGTTTACACCGGTTTCCAAATTTTCAAAACCCAAAATTAATTCTTTTTTTTGCTTTTTTCCACATTTTTATACAATCTCGTCTAAGGGTTGTGCGACTTAGTTGATGATAACGTGGTTGGAGTGTCTCTTAAATCATCCTTGTCAAGCGCGGATTGTCAAAGTGGTTGAACGGCAATCCTTCTTGAATCACTAACCTCGCCATTCAATCTCGAACAATATTTGGATCAAAGTTCCAAATTCCTCCTTCGCTTGTCATCGAGGCTTGACCTTCACTTGGAATTCCCTTTAAGGACGGGCAAGATTTTTCCATATGCGTTTTCAAACTAGTGTTTGAATCTTTCCCCAAAAACGCACCACACATCTTGCACCGAGCACGTTCCTTCCCGTTTGACAAAAAACATAGATCGTAATTGCACCAAATTGCCGGATTTCTCGTTGTTGCTCGAATTTCCACAACGGTAACTTTGTTTGAGGAACCGCCAACACCAAAACTTGCCATGCTTTTTTTTAGAGTTTAGAGAGAGTTTAGAGAGCGTTTTTGAGCGGTTAAAGAGCGGTTTTAGAGATTAGAGAGTGTAAAGAGATGTTTGATCAACCCTAAACCACCCCACCTATTTATAGTGTTTTAAGAGTGCAAATGGGGCCAAAAAAAAGGCTAATAGCCGTTTTCTAACGGCTATTTTTTGAAGCCCGGTACAAACTGGTTTATCGAACCGGTTCACACAAACCGGTCCCCAACCCGATCACCTCCAGAATGCTTCAAACCGGTTTCAAACCGACGGTTTTAGCCTAACCCGAAACCGGTTTGCTCCAAACCGGTTTATCCCAAACCGGTTTGCCGGTTTGGACCGGGTAAAAAAAACCGGGTTTTTTTTTGTGCACCTCTACATGTAACCTTACAAGCCATGTGCACATCATCTAAGTCACCACCATTCTTGTCTTTTACCCTCTTCTCCTCTCCCTCCCCACTTTTTTCGGCGGCACATATGCACACACACATGCACACTTCACATGACACTTTGACTCATTAATGGTAGTATAAGAACTTGGCTTTTCAAGCTAAGGAATGGACACTCCACTACTATAAATAGGATGCTTGGGGCATTACAAAGACTTGCACCAACACCTCCTAACTCCATCCTCTCTCCCTTAGCTGAATCAGTTCGGATTTCATCCATTTCCCCTCTCCAAAACCGAAAATACAACCAGATCCCGTAACTCAGCATTCTGTAGCTTTTTTCCCAACTTCGCAAGGCCATATCTCCTTGGTTCCTTGGCCAAATCAGTCCATTGTTTTTTTAAAATGAAGCTTTATGGTAAGAAGAAAGAACCCAAGTGGAATCACTCGAACCCATGGAGTATTCGACCCCCAAACAGCTTGTGCAAGAAGGCCGATCAGTGCAGGTCGAATCTGGATTTCTTTTTCCATTTTCTTGTTTTGAGGTATCTACACAACTCCAAATCTAGTAATTCTTTTTCACATCTCCTCTGATTTCAATAAACTTGATTTTAGAAGAAAACCCCAAGTCATTTGGTTTTCTAAAACTAACTAAACGCCTACTTAAAGTACGCCTAAAAATATGAGTTTTCAAGAACAAAAAAAAACATAAAAGTGTTGATGAGTTTTGCTTTATTTCTTCATGAATCATGTTTGAATACATATATTTATACACATACACGTTCATACAAATAATACTAAACTATAAGGACCATGAACAAGTCAAGGAACCCATCAAATATACATTATACTTATACTATCACATAAAATAACACTTGGATGATGGTATTCTTCATAACCCTTCATTCCATTCATGTGGTATGTTGAAGGATACATGTTCATGAAGTTATATGATCATATGTGACTTACCTCGCAAGACCGGAGGTAGTGTCCTATGATTCAAGAAAACATATGAACGATTATCATTAACATATGAACATGAAAGGTGTTATTAAAAATATACCTAAATAACAATCACATATGCAAGTTTATAAAAGTCTATTATCAAAATATGTGTATGCATCATAAACACGCATCATCTTGCCTAAAATTCGAGAACACAAACTATTATTAAAACCCGTAAATATGTTATTAACACATGAAAATAAAGACATCTATTTTAGAACCATGTGTACTAAAATGGTTGTAAACCTAAGTCATACATCAAAAATCATCAAGTCTATAATCTTTTTGGGGAAAACGTAAGTTTTAAAGATCAAAACGAGACCATAAGAGTGACTAGTTTGACTATTCATGCATATACGTAAAGGTATAAAAATAAATAGTTTGAGTATACCCGTTTGCTCACAAACATTATTATTTTCCTACGAGAAATATTAAATATGTTTTACATATTAATTTTGGAATGATTTCAGACAATAAAACGTTTTCAAAAGTATCTTAATCTAGTTACGATGGAAAACGTCGCATTATTTATTTTTCGACGAAAAAACTTATTTATTGATTATTTGAGTTTTATCATGAAACTAGATTATACCTAACTTCTTCATATATTAAAGAGAATATATTTTGTATATAAACGTAATATTTTATACGTTATACCTTGGTCATTTTGCACATTCGTTGTTGAAAAATAAAGTAATTATTTAACGTTTATACAAAGAAAAATCATGTTTTAATATAAATAACTTATATAACATGTATTAGATCCATATCTTGAAACAAAAAAAGAGAGTTATATAGCTACTACATTTATGACATTGAACATTATTAGAAACATGAATGACATTAATACATTTATTAAATCGTTAACCGATATAAAACACGAAAAATAAGTCTTTAACGTGCCTACATCTATCACAAATGTTTCATGTATAGAGTTAAGTCCTATGAACTCAAGTAATATTTATTTGCTTGTAGCACTTAAGTAGGACGTTCTTGTACAAATCTAGTTCTCAAGACTTAATGTGAGTATTCGTAGCCCCATTTTTCAATTTATATTTTGGGGGAAATACATGCATAAAATATTTATCTTACATACTATACTATTTCATGCTATAATTACATGAGGCAAGATTATAACATAAAGTCCACGGTTCCTATATAACCAATTAACTCAAAAGTGGGCCAATGGATTAATATATATAGTACTATCGGAGTCCGACAAACTCCCATTCATTCCTTTATTGAACGCGTAAATCAACACAGTACATGTTCAATGAATGTTTATTTCCACCGTACTTGTGATAAGACATTTACATACAGGGGCAATACAAGTCAATAGGTTTGGTTATAACTCATGTAATGTGTACGTGTATATTTACATACGCATAATAACTGTTTAATCGGGTCGCAAACCTGAGAACTCACCAACCCTTTGGTTGACACTTTTTAGCATGTTTTTCAGGCAAGAAATAAACAAGTCGGCGAGCACTTTGCAGGAATAAGAGTAGGCATGTTAGGACTATTTAGCTTAGGGATTCAACTTGTACTCAATTTAATATCTTTTAGAAACATTTTAACATTTGATGATGTAATTTGTAATTCTCTAAATGCACTATGTGCTCGTGATATCCAGTATTTCGTTACATTCCCGTGTTTCCGCTTTAGCGGGGGTGTGACATCGTGGCTACTCTATTATTCCCGTTAGTGTTTAGACTAATCCCTATTACCCTATACCTTAGTTCCACACATAGCACATAACACATAATCACCTAATTCACATCAACATTTATCTAAGGTACGTGTCTAGTGTACTTACATTATCATCGGGTCATTTCCTACACTCGTTACTTGCTTAAATGCTTCTCGAACCGCACTCGCAGCATACCGCACTCATAACCTCTACTCCGATCTCCTCAGTGTGCGTGTGTGTGATAGTAGTGGTGATGGTGTTGTATTTGTTTCCATTTGAATGGTCAATACCATCTATTTATAGGGATGAGATTGCACTCATATCGGACCGATATCCCTCGTGATGTCGGTCCGATATCCAAATGAGGCGGTGTATTAGCTTAGCGAGCACATAACAGACTGTTATGTATATAGATGTCGGTCTGCTATGGGTATAGCGAACCGAATGGCTTTCATGTCGGTCCAATATCCATTTATATACGCGTCAGATTTCATGGCTAGCCATCCAACACGTGGCACCTCCTGAGTGATTCCTTGTGCCCTACATTTCAGACCGCTATCCTTTCTGATGTCGACGTCTGTCAACTTTTTAAATTTTCATTTTCAGCCCCTGAATTTTAACACAATTTCATTTTAACCACCTTGGGTTTCATCAAATGACCAATTTAGTCCTTTAAATTGTATTTCTTTAAAAATTGGGGTGTTACAATGGGGTGGTGAGCGACGGTAGCTGTGAGCAACGGTGGCTGTGAGCAGTGGTGGTCTGCTCACTGTTTTCAATGATGCTAACCAAACCTTAGGGACTTAAAAAGAAGAAGAGATAAGAAGTCGGAGCAATGACAAGAGCTGGAGCAGAAGTTGTTCTTGGGTGGTAGACCGGTGGTGAACAGAGGGTAGATTAACAGGAAAAAGGAAAGTGTGTAGGTGATTTGAAAATAAAAAATAACAATAACTCCCGTGTTAGATTTTTAAAAATTAAAACCCAAACTAAAAGAGATGGAGTACTTTCCTTTTGTTGAGTTCCAATAAAACTTCGGCTTCCGATGAGAGTTTGTCAGGACTCTTTTCTATCTTTTATTTTTTATATTTAACCTTAATTTTTCTTCTTTCAAAAAGCAGTATATTATTAGAAACAGGGGAAGCCCCCAACAACCAAATACAAGGAACTCAATACGTAATTACAAGAGATTGAAACTAATCCAGTTTTTTCAAGAAAGATTTTTAAGGTTTGTGTTTGTCCAAAACACCAACTCAGATCCAAACAATGATTTCCAGATCAAAACAGATCCACAAAATCAACTATAAAGAAGTTGATTTGAAGATCTAAGAGTATAAAAGTAAGACATAAAGAAGAACACACCACAAAATCAAACACAATCCATGAAATAAGCCCAAATGATTGATTATAATTGAAGATCCTGACTATAACATGAAACACAAAATACGCACTAAAGTGTGAATACAATTGAAGAGCTAACCCTAATTTGAGAATAAGGGGACTATTTGTAGACAAGCCGTCGAGTGTCGCCATGCACCGGGCGACACTCTTTGAAGTGTTGCCAAATGACTTAGGCGACACAAAGAGTGTCGTCAAGAGTGTCGTCGGTTTGTCAAACTTATCAAAAATTGCAGAATTGGTCCTTGAGCTTTGCCAATCGGTATACAACGGTCTAAATAGACCCAACAGCTTGAACGATTTTTGAACCATAGGAATCCTAAAGTCTTTATACTCATAATTATATCTTCCACCTTAGGTAATTTGTGTTTAAAAAGAGCCTCGTTCCTTTCCTTCCGTATGCACCAACACGTGATGAGGATGATGCCTTTGAAGACTTCCTTGTATATCTTATCCGATAAAACCATCTTGTGAACCTCTACGAGGTCCTGAATCGAGAAAGCATAAATCGGGTTGACCTTACACCATGTACTAATATGTTGCCAAGCCACCGAAGCAATATATCAGCAGGTAAAGAGATAGTTGGCCGATTCTTGCGAGTTCCCATATAGCGGACAAAAGACCGAATCAATTTAGGCATTGTGCTTAGCCAATGCAACAAGTGAAGGGATGCGATCTAGTCCAACCCTCCGGCCAAAGATGTTACACTTTAAGGGGACCCATTTGCACCAATTAACAAGATTGAGGACTTGGTTCGCATCTTAGACAAAACTGGTCTTGACGATCTGACCTTAAAAGAGTCGCTTGGTTTGTGATACAATAAAAAAAAGAAAAGATTTTAGTTATTTGTTTGCCTTTAGTGTGTTTGTTAAAACTTTTAGCTAAGCCGGATTACGACCCCTTTAGCCAGCTTATTCCCATGTATTCGTACCTTTAAACCATTACACCATGATTTTAAAGTCCTCTTGATTTGTGGTTTTACATGTTAAATGGTGGAGATGAGATTCTTTAACAAGCTTATGACAATATTGCTTTAAGGCTCGGATTTTGAGCAATCATAAAAAATACTAGTACATTTTTTACTAGTAAAATCGAGTGTGAGTGAATCATTGTTAGGGATGCAAATGAATGGATAATTGAACTTGATACATTTTCTTAAAACATGTATGTACATAAACCTCTTTATTTGTTAACGGTTTGTCACCTTTGATGACCACTAGGATTTGAGTGTTTATAGTTGAAAGTATTGCTTGAGGGCAAGCAAATGTCTAAGAATAAGGGATATTTGATGTGTGCAGAATTATACGTATTATTTGTATCAATTATCCTTGATTTCGTACACTTATCATAACAAATCCGTTCGATTTGATACTTAATTGTGTTAAACATGGATTTGTAGGTTTGAAATAATGAATAGGTGCAAATAAACGAAGATTCATGTCAAGAATAGCGTAATTCATAAATCGAAATAAAAACAAATTGGGAATGAAGCATCCAGGTCCGATAAAGAATTAGTGAACAAGCGAAAGAAATTCAAAGAGCGTGGTTCAAAAGACAAAGGCGAACACGAAGATTTTAAAAAGGAAATTATCCTGATAAACTTTACGTGTCGTAAAGATTAGTTCATACCCAACCAAACGACCCGTAAAGACTAGTATACACAACATTAAATTTCAGCCTCGAGAGTCAAACTAGAGTGATCATAATAGGTCCAGTCGGGCTACTTGGCTTAGGCCTGACACATACGAGTCGTATGTAACCCTGACCCGTATTTACCGTCGGTGCAAAGACATATCCCTTAAAACAAGGCTTTAAAGAAAATGACCGATGATAAGACCCTTATGGGTCGTAAATGTTACTATTCTTAAACCTTACGACCCGTAAAGATCCCAATGTTTCACCTATAAATACCAGCCTCAGAATTCAGTTTGATCAACCATTTTTAACCACCGTTCTTTCTCTATATCTCAAACCAAAACGCCTCTTTAGATTGCTAGGAGGTCTCCTAGAGTCTCGAGGGAGTTCAAACACCTCTTGGGAGTTTTGAGGCGCTTCCCAAACGTCTTACGAGCCATATGATTCATGTTTGTAAGTTTACTTTCGTTATGTTTGTAGCCAAAATGTTCGGCTAACAACCATTTAGTTTCGACACTTAAGCTCTGTTTATTTATTTTGATTTGTATGCTTAACGTGAAATGATTATGTGATTTTATTACCGGAAGGTTTCGTTTGTATATGTCTTAATTTTCAAACCCGAAAACACCGTCGGATTCAAATTAGTTTGTTAATAGACCTGAACAATTTACTAATACGCTAATAATGTTCTCCAAATTTAGAAAATAAATATATTTTAATTTTGATACCGAAGGAACAAATAACGACTTTGTGTTTGTCTATAAATTCAACTTCGTTACAGAAATTATTCAATATGATTAGGTATTCCAAACTGAGTGAATACCAAATTATAATTGGTACTTTCACCAAATGCAACTCGCACGTTAAGATCATAACGTGAGCTTAAAGTAACAAGTTGGCTTTAATCAATGAATTGCGTTTGGTTAAACATTAGGTGAAGGGAACGTCTGAACAGCGTGACGTTTAGTACCGATACAAACCTTTCAAAAAATAGAACCATCGCACCATAATTATTAATGGTCATAAGTCAAATCAAAGTTAGAAATTACCTCTCGTGTCGAAGCTATTTTATCCGTTGTGATTTCCATATTCAATTTAATTTGTCTACATATTGCTTTCTTGTTTAATAGTCTAATCATCGTATGATTTATAATCAATAAACCCCATCCTTTGTTCCAAATACTTGTTCTAAATCGTCCTTGGCCATAAATTGTTAATCTGCTTTCCCTGTGGACACGAACCTTACTTCCACTCATACTATTCATAATAGTGTTTATCACGGTAAGTTTACACATATAAATTTATTTACTAGATTCGACACCCAACACCTGCCAGTTTTACAATCGGGTAGGATGACCATATTACGAATATCCATCCTATTGCAATCCTAGTTCTTTGAGTATGTTGTTTCTAACTTCATTTAAGGCATTTCATCAAACAGCTAACATACACATATACAGGCGGCACCAAAGAAACAAAAGCCTGATAGAATAGATGAAAACCAATATCTATGAAATTGGAATGTGGATTTTCAATTTTCTTTATTCATGCTTGAATTTAGACCTTAATTCATCCTAATATGCTGTTAACTCCGATCAAAAAGGATAATTCAAGTCCATTTTCAGTCAGGCATTTCATCAAACACCTAACATGCATACATAAAATAGCATCTACAACATATTAAAAAGGTAGCAAAACACTACAAATTTAGGCATGTAATGAAATACAAAATTCAAGTCAAGATCCAAATCCCCAAATGCAAAAATTTCTCAAAAATAAAATGGATAAAAAGTTGTCAATTTTCTTTGTCTAGGGTTGAATCTATGAACTTATCTGTGATAATGGAATCCGTTGTTTGTGGATTATGAGGAGTGGGTGATGACTCTTCATGGGTGTTGATGATCTTGTTCATGTCTCTTACTCTACTGGTAGCAACATTTGCAACAAGCACTGAAACATATATGACATTAGAGATGGGTTCATATTGGGGGAAAATAAGAAGGTGTTAGTTACCGGCGGCGGTGCCGATAGTCCAGACCCACAGGATCTTTACTCCGGGGCTCTTGTCCTTCCACATCTTTTATGCTAATTTGGATTGGAGGGTTTCCGACTTTGTTTTGTGTTCGAATGGAAGCCGTAGTAGTCGCTAGTGAATCATGTGATGGCCACATTTTGTACCCTTCACCTTCGATGATGACTCCAATTTTAATTTTTCTAAATAATAAACTGTCATTTTTATCATGTGGTTTAGCTATTTTATCAACTTTCATTTAAAAACAACTAACTTCTTCTACATGTGTAAAAGCCTCAAAATACCCTTATTGCATGGCAGATGACCAAACTTAACGGTCGTTAGGTCAAAGGACGTAACGTGTAAAAATTTTTAAACATAAAAGACATTTCCTTAGTTAAAAGATGTAGCCAAAGAGGTTGTGGTGTAGTGGTTAAGGTAAGGCCTGAAGTCCCAAAAGACTCGGGTTTGATCCATGTCACCACCATTAATTTCCGCGGCATCACAAATGAGACATATCTCTCAGGTCGATGCACCTAGGTTTTACCCACGCCGATCCAGGGTTCGAGCCTCGGCTCTCCCTCAAGCTCGGAAAAGGTCGTATTGGGTGGGATTTTTCCTTGGAAGCTCTTCAACTCTGACGTCAAGTGGGCTCGGTTAAGACAACATATTGGCCGGAGTTGGACGAGGTTCTCCCATGTGACGGAGGGATGCGACGTCACAACATTCAATGTTCGCCTTTCAAAAAAAATTAAAAGACGTATACTGAAACTTATGTAATACTTAAAGGACGTAAGTTGTAATTTGCTCTTTATAAAATTACAATTTGTGTTTTGGTACAACTCTACATCTTAGAAATTGTAATAAGACGACGAGGGAGTCGAAACAAGAAAAATAAATCATTTTTACAACTTTCCCTTCTCATTTAACAAAAATAACATAGAGAATCAAAATTAAAGCCTAGTGTAAATATGGGTCGGCATTTCTCAGTTTTTATTTATATACATGGGTTTAATAAAAACCACCAAAAATATTTTAAAACCATTAATCTGTGAACAAACTATTTGTAGAACTCTCAGGAAGTAGTGGATCCTAAATATTTAGTGTTTCTTATATTGGGATTGATTTAGGGGAGATAAAAGACAGTTGGGTGCATTCATTCTTTCAAGGTTAGCCTTGCATTCTGCACTTTAACTGAAAGCTTCAACTTCTGATCCTCCATCTCTCTCAAAACCGCCAATAGATTTGCACGATACACCTCGCATCGCTCGTTTGTATTTTCTAACTCACTAGTCAGTTCGCGGATTTTCTTTTCCTTCTCCCCCTGGAAGAATTATAAGCAACTTCCTACATCAATCTCCAAAGTAAAAAAAATGATAAATTAATGAGCAAATTACAAATTACGTTCTTTTAAGTATTACCTAAATTTTGGTATACGTTTTTTAACTAAGGAAATTACAGAAAACGTCCTTTATGTTTAAAAAATCTTGCATGTTACGTCCTTTGGCCTAACGACCGTTAAATTTTACGGTTAAGTTTGGTCACGTGTCATGCACATGATGGTATTTTGGGGCTCTCACACATAAAAAGACTATTCTTGCAATTTGTTTCCATGAATGAGGGTTTATAGAAATAGTCCTTTTACGGTAAAAAGATCAAAAGTACATGATCTGATTTAATGGTCGTTAGGCTGAAGGACGTAACGAGCAAGGTTTTTTAAACATAAAGGATGTTTTCTGTAATTAACGTATACTGAAATTTAGGTAATACTTAAAGAACGTAATTTGTAATGTGCTCTAAATTAATTAAAACTTTACCTCGGGCGTTTGTTGATTTAATATGAGACCGCGGTTCTTTGAAGCAGCAACTTTGTTTGCAGCCACCTGCAGAGCATCCTTTGCTACATTGTAGATATGTATAGACTTTGCTCCTTCCTCTACAAATTTTATGGCCTCCTTTCTTAAACTGTTATAGCGTACGGTCAACGAGTCTTCTTGTTGAGTGGAAATATTGGCATCCCTACTCCATCTCTTCAATATATATTGAGATGGAAGTGTAAGAACATTTTTAGCTCTGAAAACCGATAAAGCATGTCGACATATAATGCCTGAAAATTCAAACATATGGCAGCTACAAATAGCTTTCATCTCAAATGGATTGAAGCGAACAATATGACCACCCTCCCCATCCCCAAATTTGGCCACCCGATATGTTATGACCGTCCCACTATCTTCAACTTTAGTTGCTGGATTAGCAAGGGTCTCCACTAGCTCCTCTTGAAATTTTAAAAACGCCCTTCTGGTGTAGAGACTGGCAGCTTGTTTCTCCATGGGAGAAGGCGTTTTCAAGGCTGGCGTGGTGTTGGCAGTCTCGAAATCCGCCTTTATTTCCATCTCATGCCAACTTGTTACTGCACTCTCGTATTGTTTAACTAGCGACTGCATCGACGTTGTTGCATTCACATAGCCATCAAAGAACATGTTTAGACTAGTTTCTTCAGTAGGATATAACTCTCCAAAAAATGTAGATTGCATATAAACAGGAACCCATTGATGGCGCGCGTTGTAGATAGACTGAAGCCATTCGTTATCCGCAAGGGTGTATCTCCCAACAAGAGCTTGCCAGCAAGATTCAAACTCATCGACTGTCTTTGTCTCATGAATGCACTTCCTAAACTCATCATGAAAAGTAGGGTGCCGGAGTTTCTCATGGGTTTCTCTAAAGATGCTCCATCTACAGAAACGATGACTGGTTTGAGGCAAAACCTGTGCAACAGCCATCCGGATACGATGATCAGGTTCGGTTGTAATGGAGACTGGGTGGTTTCCAGACATGGCATGCAACCAACTTTGAAGTAACCAAACATATGCAGAATCAGACTCGTAATGAAGCAATCCGCAACCAAATAAAATCGGTTGGCCATGGTGATTAAGGCCAGTGATGGAGACCAACGGTAGCATATAGTGATGGGCTTTGTATGAGGTATCCAGTCTAACGGTATCACCAAAATGATTGTAATTCATCCTGAAAGTTGGATCCACCCAAAAGATATTTCCATTAGATTGCTCACCACTGCATTCGGTTGCATAAAAGAAACTAGGATTCTCTACTTGCTTTCGCTTCAGATAATCAACAACATGCTCGTCACCACTCCCCAGGGTCCTCATCTCTCTATCCTATTCCTTGGCCTGAAAAAAAGTAATAAATTACATGAGTTTCCCTCTTAAACATAGTTGTCAATAGCAAATAACGATGAAATAGCGCCCGTTGTTTCATGTTTAGCGATAAACTAGCAGAAAATTTAAGAAATATTTTACATTCAACTATTGAGCAATTATAATCAATATGCTATCACTAATCATCTAAATCTTCATATTCCGGCTCACCTAGTAACACTATTTATATTTATCAAATAAAAAAAATAAAAGAAAAATTACAGAATATTCGCTATGTGGTCGCTACAACCCATATAGCCATATGGCGGAGAATGAGCGCTTCGCTACACAGCGCGCATAGCGAGCGCTATGATCGCTATCGACAACAGAGCTCTTAAAAGCACAAACTATCTTTTCACATATGTGCTTGCAATATCTGGTAGGAGCATATTTATTATATCCATTGTATTGGCAGCTTTCAAAAGATTGTTTACATGTATGTAAATTGTATTATAGACTTTTATGATATATATGTGGTAGTGTTTTAGTTGTTAAAATGTATGTTAATGTGCGTTGTTTACGAAATGAGGTTTATAAACAATAATGAAGTTTCATGATCTTTACCGAGACAAAACCCTAGATCAGGTTCCACGCTTGACACACACAAGCCCTAATTTTCGTAATCCACAAAGCCGAATTGAACCTCTCAGTCAAACAGTAAGAAATATGCACCTTCACGGATTCAATGTTTAAGACCTCAATCAAACAAGGACAAGATCAAACAGGGATCGGATGGAACTTACCTTAGACGAATGGGAAGGATCAGAATGTTCGTCCCAAGCTGATTGCTCCTTATCGGCCTTCACTCGCAGTCATCTTACAACACCGTCGCATTCAGGGGTGAGGCTTCATCGGACAAAGAACTTCAATCGCCGGACTTGCGTGCACAATCAGAAGGCCGATTAGGGTTACGCATAGGAAGAAGAGCATTCAACCGTTTTGGGTATATGTTTGTGGGGAGGTTCAAAAGAAAATAAAAGTTGTTTTTTTTTGCTAATAAATTACAAAAATATTAAAAAACGATATCAAACAAACTCCGATTTAACTTATTTTAGTGGTGTTGTAACCGTATCGTCGAACTCTATCATCTTAGCTTTTAGGGTTTAGATTTTAGCGTTGAATTTTAGATATTTAGCCTTGCGGTTTAGATTTTATGGTTTAGGTTTTTTTTTGTGGAGGTAGGGGTTTAGGTTTTTTGGAGTGGGTTTAGGTTTTTTTTTTTTGAGGGTGGGGTGGGGGGCTTAGGTTTTTGGGGAGTGGGTGGTGGTTTTAGGCTTTTCGGGGTGGGGTTGGAGGGGGGTTAGGTTTTTTGGGATGCGGGTGGAGGCGGTTTAGGTTTTTGGGTCCGGATTAAGGTTCGATGAGACGGTTTCAACGCCGCTGCAATGAGCTCAATTGGAGTTCGTTTGACCCACTTCTTAGGATTTCTTAGCGAAAAACCACTTCTTAGTGGAATCTTCCCCTATGTTTGTGAGTGGGTTTGGTATATTTAGGTGAGTGATTTAAATTAGTTATTGCCAAAAAGTTTGTGTTGTAGTGGTTGAGGTAAGGGCTTGAAGTCCCAAGGGACCTGGGTTCGATCCCTGCCACCAACATTAATTTTTGCGGCATCGCAAATAGATGCACTAAGGTTTTACCTACGTTGATCCAGTGTTCTAGCTTTGGTTCTCCCTTAAGCCTGGAAGAAGCCGTATTGGATGGATTTTTCCTTGAAAACTCTCCTACCTTGACGCCAAGTGGGCCCGGTTAAGACAACATACTGACCGGAGTTGGACGAGGCTCTCTCATGTGACGGGGGGTGCGACATCACAACATTCAATGTTCGTCTTTCAAGAAAAAATTTAAGTTGTTGTGAGTGGAGGAGAGAGACTAGGTATAAACGTTTTGTATATTTGTGAAAACACTGTCCATCGGTATAAATTTTTTAATATTTTTTAAAAGTGGTTGTGAGTGGAGGAGAGATAAAAGGTAATGATAAAGTTATAAAAAAAATATTATTTAATTGAAAATGTATTGATTTTAGTGTAATTATAAGAGCATATGGTATACCAAAATGAGTGAGGGTTTAGTGAAGGAAAAAGTGGTTGTCACATGGCGCCACGTCATTTTCTTCAATTACCAGACCACACCATACTCACTTGACAAGGAAAATATCTAATTGAGTTAGTGTGGTGTGAGCATTAAATGCATTTTATAATTTATTAATAAAATTATATATTAATTTTATATAAATAAAATTATATTTAATAAAATCTCCATAAATAAAATTACATTAAATAAAAATCTCCATAAATAAAATTATCTAAATTAAAAAAAACATAAAATAACTAATATTTAATTAAAATACATGCGCTTTTAGTGCGTCATGAATATCCCGGTGGTGTATTTCTTAACGGTTTTTTCGTTTTTGATCTTCATCAATTTCTTCGTACGTTGACTCCTCTTCATTTGGGTTATGTTGACAAATTGCCACTTATTCGTCCTCCAAAATCATATTATGCAAAATTACACAAGCATACATGATGTTCCTAATTCTCGTTTGAGACCAAGATCGAGTCGGTCGTTCGATAATATGTCACTTATTCTTCAAGAGACCAAACGCCCGTTCGATATATTTCCTTGCCGCATCATGAGCTTTTTTGTAAGTTGTACGTTTAATACCTTCGGGACACGTAAGAAACTTAACAAATGTAGCATATTCAAGATATATTCCATCAGAAAGATAATACCCACGTTGGTAAAATGTCCCTCTAAGCTCTAAAGATGTGTTCAGTGCGTTTCATTTATCATATCGTCAAATATAGGCGATTGGATAAGAACGTTTGTTGGAACCCGTAATGTCAAAGAACGCAATAAGTCAGATGAAGCCGCAGCTTTAATCATAATACTAGGATGAGGATGATCCTCGTGTGAAAACTGACATCGCCACGCATTGGGACAGTTTTTCCACTCCCAATGCGTACAATCGATGCTACCCGCGCATCCCGACAAAGCCGTGTTTAGCTTCATCGCCCGCATATAATTGTTGAATGTTGCTAGTCGACGGTTTACGTAAATATCTACTATGGTACAATTTAATTATAGCTTTAGAAAACTTGTAAATACAAGACCTGATAGTTCGGGGGACATCTTCAAGTAATCATCGAATGAATCACTAGCGGTGCCATACTCCATTTGACGAATCGCGGCGGTACACTTTTGCAACGACGTTAAACCAATCCTACATATTGCATCAACCCGTTGGCGGAAAAAAGGCACATCTCTTTCCAAATCATTTTGAATTCTTACAAATAAATTCCGGCTCATTCTAAATCGGGTACTAAATTGCACCTCGTTGTAAGTACATCGTTCGTCAAAGTAGTCTTTGTGTAGAAGTGTGTTAGCAGCTGTTCGATCACGATTAAGATGAGCCCTTCGTTTTAAAGGTTTTGATGATTCAGCTTCTTCCCACCACTGAAGCACCGTCGTTAAGAAAGCACGGAACATCACATTCCAGACTTCGCTTGAAGATGAAGATATTTTTTTTATAAAAATAAGCATAAAGTTGTAGGAGAATGGTGTGATTATTTGTGTATTAAGTAAATGAGATATGTTTATAGTGAGTTTTTAAAAATAATTTTTTTTTTCTAATTTGATCGTTGGCCAATGGCCATATGGTCTAATATTACCGTTTGAAGCATGAAAATGGTGCTTTCTTCCATGTGAAGATCTTCACGACAATCACTCACCACCCAACTCACGAAAACGAGGGGGCATGGGGGCTCATGGAGTGAGGGTTGCTCACGGATGGTGGTCACAGGACCATACCACTTGATCTAAGGATATGGAACCAACTGTTAATGTTCTAAACCCCCCCCCCCCATTATATTATATTATAGTAAACCTTAAAAAGCAAAAATAAAGAGTTAAAGCTTTGCGTACAAACAATTTATGCAGTATTTCCTTAATTTACAATAACGTCCCTTGAAAAGTTACATATTAACCCTTCAAGTATCGCTATATAAACATTTTTTTTCTTTTTTCGTCTTTTTGTGCTAGAATATTTTATTATTATAATTAATTTTGAGGTTATTTTGTTTTTACATATAGTTTTTAAAATATGTTGTTTTATAAAACTCCGAATACACCATTGCAACGTGCGTATTTTTATCTACGTTTCAATATAAATTTCATTCGAAAGACAGTTGCGCGTAATAATGAAAAAGTTATCAAAGCACAAATGTATGAGTCGTCAAAACTGTTTCAAGGTTTATAATTTTTCATATTTTTTTTCCTCTTACAACTTTTAAAATATGATATTTTATAAAATTTCGAGTTTGACGTTGCGACAATCCTATTTTTATTTACGTCTCGACGTGAATTTTCGGAACGTCATTTTTCATAAGTTGGATGGGTACGCAATTCGCTAGGTTCCTAAAATTCGGTATGAGAGGGGGTAGGCTCATTTCATATCGTTCCGGTACGATATACCATCTAATGTGGTACGATATACTCTATATCAAATTTCATAAATTTACAAATAAAAACAAATCATTCATATTTAGTGTAAATATACAAATCATGTCATCCATTTTAAAAAAAAAGTTTAAATATACAAATTTTGTCATCCATTAATAAATGGTTTAAATATTTTGTTTAACAAATCATTAAAATTAAGTTTAAATTTACAAGGAAATTAAAATGTTCCATTTTTCAAAACAAATCATGTCATCTATTTTTCTAAATAATGTCAGATTCCACTTTTCAATAATAAAAAAAAACCATTAAAAAAACAATAAATTTTCTCTGTATTCTTCATCGTAGTTTTTTCCAGACTTCATTTCATCTTTCTTCTCCATTACAACTTTTTCATGTTCATCTTCTTAACATTTCTTCTTCCTTCTAAATCGGGAACGCCAATTTGGAGCCTAAAATCGCGATCCTGAGCGAACCTGGTACCCGATCGTACCACGATTCGGTACGAACGATCCATATCAAAAATCGTGGCTACTCCAGCGAACCATGTGACTATGTACGGGCCCTTAGGAGACCGGGCTTCGGACGGTCGCCCTCCCCGACCCCCTAAGGGCCGCCCCTGCAGTTGACCAATTCGCGCAGTTTCCAATCCAGAATATAGGCTTGCTTTTGCCCTCTACCGATGGTACATTTATGCTCCTAAATCACTGAATTCAAACTCTCTATCGGAGGGTAATATCGTATTTGAGTTGTTTGGACACTGATTCAAATTCCTAAATGCAATGGTAATTTAGAAATAAGTAATAATCTATACTACCAATACACATATACATATACATATATCTAAATACAAATTTTCATCGATGATATTACTACCTAGCTATGCAGGAACACACACTACAAAGTGGTAATTTATACTACCAAAAAAACAGTGGCATATAATGCTACAGTAGAAAAACTGAAATACAACTAAAACTAACCTCCTCCGCTACTGATTCGAGTGTTAAACAGAAAAAAATAATAATTCAATGCAAGATAAATTCCAATATAATGGTAAATTTCAATACACTCCAAAACACAGTGGTTAAATTAAATTAAAATAAACTCCCAAACACAGTGGTAAATTGGTTTCACTACAAATACATACATGTGAATACAAACCATGTAAAACGAAAGTAAAAAATTATTTGAATCACCCCTCGAAAGCGAAAAAACCCAAATTATAATGAAAAATCGGTTACGATTATAAATTTATTAACAAAAAATATGTAAATAATTAGCCAAATTGCAACGATAGAACAACAGTAACAAATGATACCTGGTATTTTTCTAAAAAAAGGCAGGTATTGAACCAACATTTTTAAATTTGACTAGTCTTACGGCTTCTTTAGTGTTGGGTGAGTATGAACAAAAGCGCCGGATTAATTGTTTAAAACTGAACAAAAGTGATGTTTAATTGATTGAACAAAAGTATAAAAGCTTTTTATCATTTTTGTTGAACCCAAATGGTAATATAGTTAAGAACAAAAAACATAAATATAAACATGTACAATGCAACATTCATACATCCTGTTGAACGAAAATGGTAATATAGTTAAGACTTGTGATGATCATTTCTATAATGCATGTTTAATTGTTTAAAACTATGGAAACTGAACAAAAGTGCAGGTTTAATTGTTTAAAACTACAGAAACTGTGACAATGTGTTATATAAAACCGGAACAAAAAATCCCAAATTACAATGAATAATAAGTTTCGATAATAAACTTGTTAAAAATTATGTAAATAAGTCGCCACATTGCATAGATAGAACAACAGTAGTCGATTGAGCAAATTAGAATTGCAAGAAAAAAGCGATGATACCTGGCATATTCTGAAGATGAAATCGAAATCAAATGAATTGGAGACATGCGTAATCAAGATGTCGGATGAATGGACATGAGAGAAAATCTAGAGGGTGTTTGGGATTACTTTTCAAACCTACTTATTGACTTATTACCTTTTGTAATATGTCAATAAGTTATAAGTTTTTTTGGTTAATTCAAAATGTGAGATAAGAAGTTAAAATCCAAAAGTAAGGAGCTTTTTACTTTTGAAAATGACTTATCCAAAAGTTATAAGTAGTTTCAATAAGTAATCCGAAACACCCCTGCTATTATGGTGATGGAGATTAAATCGAAATCAAATGAATTAGAGACATTCGTTTCCCAATTTATCTGTAGAATTATAAAAATTAGAGAATTAAGACTATGTGTAACACCTCCGTGAGAGGAGGGGTGTGATGCCACCTCACCCACCACGGGCGTGAAACACCACGCCGGACCCGGGTAGGTGGGGGCGTGGTGGGGGGAAGGTGATGGAGGTAACGTGGTGGGGGGCTGGTCACCCTCACCCATACCATTACACACCCGGATGAAAGTAAGGGTGAGAATGAGAGAAAACGGTATCTACGTGGCAAAGAAAATCTTTCAACCGGGTATTACGGGATAATCTAATAAGATATTGAGAGGGAATGAGAAAATTAGGGTGATTTTAGACGAGAATGTGATGACGTGTCATGAAGCTATTAAGCTCTCTGTATGACTTCTCTTCTCACCATTCACATTTCATCAACGCGGGAAATCTTTTTCCATTTACCACTTCTTTGATGTACAAACACACTCGTAATCGGTTGATACGCGACTAGAAATTAGGGAAATCTGACCCTTTACGTACATTTGAACTTCAATTTCATCCCAATCTCAAATCAAATCGAAAAAAAAGGTTTTGAAAATCTAGGGTTTAGGTTTTGTTAAAATGGGCGACGCAATGGCAGTCGATGCTCCAAAGAAACCGATGAAGAGGAAGAGAGTTGAGTTGGCGTTGAGTTTAGAACAACGAGAGGCGCGAATTAGGGTTTTACGTGAAGAACTTGATGGATTAATCAACTATTACAACGAGGGTTTTAGTGGCAATCAGTTGAGTAATTTGGATTCAGTTAAGGGAAGCAATTCGATGATTGCGTGTTTGATGGAGGAGAGCAGGCTTCCGTTATCGAAATTGGTGGAATCGATTTTTGATTCGGTTAAAGAGAAAGATGGATCTGTGACAATTGGTTCTGTTAAGAACTCTGTGATTGTTATTGGTCAGAGATGTTTCTATGGAGTTCAGAATTTGAATGCTGATGTGTTGGAAGATGAATCTCCTTCTTGCCTTTGGTGTTGGGAGGTATATAATTTAACTACTCGTTATGATTCCCGAAACAGTTGTTTTTAATAACTTGCAGTTACTGTTTTAGTTATCTGAATATGCATTGATTTGAATGATTTTGAGTATCTTGTATGGGCTATTTGATGCTAAATTTTCATTGGTTATATTGTGGACTTAATAAAACTGATTAATGGGCGTTTTGATACGTCAACGTTTGAGAGTGTCTGAGATTGCTTATGTTATTGCTTGAAATAAGCAGTTTGAAGTTGCTTATTCCAATCTTCTTATTTTAAAAAGCAATAAGAATAACATTTTTAGTAAGCAATCCCAGACGCCTCTTAAATCTATGATGGACGTGACATTTACTAATTGATTATAAAATCTATTTTGGTGGGAGAAATTTGATTCATTTATGTTCTCATACATGTTTTTAACATGATATGTTGGTTTTTACTTTATAAATTTGTCAAACATTCACAATTCGACTCGTGCGTTGATTGTTTATGTCTACCATAGTCGATAGCATGTTACAATATGCTCGTGGCAGGAGATTTTTATTTATTAGGTTCTTAATCTTTCCTGTTTTCATTTTTGTTTCTCTTTTGATGTTATGTGCATTTTCACATCAAATAATTTTAGTTGGTCTAACCTTGTTGACCGTCGTTGACTTTGTAGACAAGAGATTTAAAATTGCTTCCGAAGTCTACTCGTGGTGCACTTAAAATTCGGCGCACCTGTCGCAAAAAGATACATGAGAGGATAACTGCTGTTTCTGGTTAGTGCTCAGTCATTTACTTTTTTACATGTTCAATCCCTGTTGTCAATAGCGACCGTAGCGACCGCTATAGCGAATAGTGAAGCGTAGCGATTAGGCGTCGCTACAAGGGTTGTAGCGATAAATAGCGATCTTTTTTTTAAATAAATTAATTTGATAAATACAAAAGGGAGCCCATTAGGTTTTTTTTTGTATCCCGATTGAAAAAAGAATGCGATGATGATGGTGATGAGCCGGAATATGAAGATTTAGATGATTTGTGCTCAGTATTTTAGCTACGTTACTTTATCGCTACAAAATGAAATAGCGGTCGCTATTTATCGCTATTCGCTACATAGCATATAGGTCACTTGTCGCTATTTATCGCTATTCGCTATTAACAACTACGTGTTCAATCAATGGTCAAAAAGTGACCCCATATACTGATCATGATATGAAAATGAAAGTGACAGTTTTGTGCAATTAGTCAATTTTCCAAATTTTCATGCTAATGAAAGAGAAAAAAACTTTCCTTGTAGATCTTTATGACATTTTCTTTCAGTGCTTTTGTTGTTTATATTTTTCCGTTATTTCCTAGATCTAATGTGTCATTTTTTATGTCTGAGGAGATGACCAGATAACATTGAAGGTAGCAATTTGGAACCATTTGAATGAGTCAATTTGGGTTCTGTTTGATCTCAAATGGTTTAAATATGAATAATCCAGCTAAAAATGAAATGGGGATCAAATGGTTGAAAAGTTCTATGTTTCTTGAAGTGTATTATTAATGCACACAATCTATTAAGTGCATTTATTAACTTGGATTATTAGGGTGGTAATATAGTTTTTAATAATCATGTTTAACGCATCAATTGTTTATAAAAATAAAAATGGGAAAAAAGTCTATACAGTCCAGCCTGTTTTGAACTGTATTAAAATTTGCTTGTTTTAACTTGTTACTCGACTGCTAACATGCTACACGTTGGAAACTGAAATTTTGGATTGATAGGCTTAAATGTGGAGAATATCTAATAATACCTGTTTTAGATGGAGCTTAATTTGCATTATGTTTAATGGAATTAATTGATTTATTTCAGCTGTTATAAATGAACTAATGAAGCCAGAGAGCACTTCAGATGGTGGACATAAGGTAATGAAAGCATCTGAAAGGCTTAGTAAAGTGTTGAGTGAAGCAGAAATACGTTCTCTGGTTGAAAAAATGGAACAGAAAAATGGCGGCGTTGTGTAAGATTTATGGTATTTTTGTTGGTTATTTCTTAAGTGTTGTTTTTACTGGTCCATAATTTTACCTTTTATTTATGGTTGAAGTGCTGAGAAAGAGGCGAAGCGAGAAGAGAAAGAAGCTGTAAAACAACTGGAGAAAAACAAACGGGAAATTGAGAAAGAGAAAGTGAGAATGGAGCGGGAACTTCTGAAGGAAAAATTGCACACTGTAAGTTCTTACCTATTTTTTAAGGGTTGTTTGGAAATGTGTTTCAGACACGATTAGGTGATATTAAATTATCAAAATCAAATAATCAGATGTTATAAAATGAGTTATAGGAGATAGGCTTCTGGTCGTGCCTTTGTCTTTTTGAGTTGTAATAATGAGATATTTAGATGTTTGATTGCATGGCAAGTTTTGATTATTCATGGAGTTCATGACTGGTGATAGGAGTTCTTGGAGACGTCTGATAAAGGTTAGGGATTTCTAGGTAAGCATATAGAGGGGGTAGCAGGGGTAGTTACGATATCGGGGCGATACACATGTTACCTTTAGTCGTAGATGTTCATGTTAGATGCTCTGTCAGTAGTCCTAGGTGGGCCTTTAGATTCTAGAGCACCTTCAGACATGGGTATGCCTTAGTGTCACGTGTGCTTTCTCTTTGGTGTGTCCTTTACCCCTAGTAGCTTTTAGTAATAGCTACTTTTAATTTAGGGGATTGTTATACCACCTTGCTATTTTATCTCTTGCTAATATTACTTTTCGTATGATACATGTGTTACTCTTACTGTTTTACCTATATCTATCATTAGCTGTCTTACCTATTTCATGTTTTCATCTGTGTACTGCTCATATATTTTGCCTTCCCGAATTTTATATTTGTATAAATAGTTCGTTGAGTCAGGAGTCTCCCATGGAGCAACCTCTTTATCCAATAGGATAGAGGTAAGACTTGCCCTCATCTCACCCTCCCCATACCCTACTGTTTAGTGGGATTTTGCTGGGTATGTTTGTATTAAAAACTGTATCATGACTTCAAGAGCTATCATCAGATAATCAATAATCATTTTCAAAATGCAAAACTAAACATCTCCTGGATATTTACATGAGGTATTTATGTGTGTTGAGTTGTTGACTCCACTAGGGGTTCTAGACTACCTAATCTTTTGTCATTTTGTAAGAGACTGTTTATGCAATATTATCTTCAAACGAAGGTATTGTGTTTTTGGGTAACTGTTTTTTAAGTGACATTGTGATCAGTAAAATCATAATCAGATAATTTATCCCTTAAATTTTGCGTTCGTTAGATAATTTAGCATTTTTTCATTAATCAATTGTTTTGTAAGTTCATTCCTGATTATCCAAGTTTGATTAACTTAACTTGTAATCATGGTTTAAAAAAACGGTCGAGGCGTACGCCTCACAAGGTATTTTGGTACGTACGCCTCACTAGGGCTGAGGCGGTCGAGGCGGGGCTGAGGCGGTGAGGCAGTAGAAATGGAAAAATTTGACTTTTGACTGGACTTTTGACCCATTTGAGCTGTGTATATCGTTTTATTAACGAAATACACAACTCAAATGGGTCAAAAGTCCATAATTAGCGTCTGGTTCTCCTTAATTTGACCTATTTTCTCATTCTTCTCCTTAATTTGACCTAATTTCTCATTCTTCTCTCACAAATCACACCTAGGAAAGGTTTGGAAGGGGTTGATGTAGTCAACAAACAAGATACAAACATTGTTTGATGTTTAGTATTTTATTTTTTGTAAGATATATAATTTTTATATTTATTCTTTAATTCCGCCTCGGGCTTACGCCTCGGTTCGCCACGAGGCTTACGCCTCGTGAGGCGAAGGGAAAACGCCTCGAGGCGCGTTTCCGTTCTTTTAAACATTGCTTGTAATAATCAGAAAATCAGAGTCATATTCAGTTTCCCCAAACACTTGCTAACTTATTATTTGACCACAAATGACAAATCACAATAATCAGTTCAAACACACCTGCAATGCCCAAATAAGGGAAAATTTGTTTATTTTGTTTTTTAGAGATACCATGGAATTTTATTCTGGTCAACTGCTGATCATTTTTTGCAGTTTTGTATTATATATGTTATTTGGCCACTCGTTTACTTGTTATGGCATCCACAACGATAAGCTGTTTAAACACATATCCAACACCCTCTTAATGTCAAAACGGGGGAACAACTGTATCTATATCGTTTCTAGAGAACATGCAATTACTCAAGGAAAATATTGCAGTTTATTATTTATTTTATTTTTTGAACTAAGACATTTGATTGCAGGAAAAAGAACAGAAGCGTTTGCAAGAGGAAGCAGAAAAAGAGGAAAAACGCTGTGAAAATGAAATGAAAAAACAGTTAAAAAAGCAACAAGAAGAAGCGGAGAAAGAACAACGGCGCCGTGAAAAAGAAGAATCTGAACAAAAAAAGCAACTTGCTTTACAAAAACAGGCATCAATCTTGGAGCGATTCCTTAAAAAAAGTAAAAGTAATTCACCTTTGCAGGTTGACCAGTCAACAATTAAAGAATCTGCTACCTACATTTCACCTAAGCAAAAAGAACATGTGCCTGATTCAGTTATTCAATCAATGGACAATGCTCTAAAAGACAAGTTTGATGCAAATGAATTATGGAAGTAGGTTGTTTTTTCCTTTTCTCAGTTTAGTCTTAGGTGCAATTTTGACTAATTTACTTACTAATGGTCATTTTTGGGTCATATTTTATCTAAAATTGGTCAATTAAAAAATAGGTGATACAGAAAGAAATCAAATGGGTAAAAGATGGTCAATGCCAACCAAAACATATGTTAATGCACATGATCTCTTAAATCGTATTATAAAAAATATAGATTATTACCGTAATAATATATTTTTGAGTTACTAATATAAAAAACGAAGATACTTTCTCATTTTGCAGGAAGAAGTCTCGACTTAGTTCTAACCTGTTAAAAGTATTTGAACTTGTTGAATATGTGCAGACCTGTGAAGTTGCTGGTAAATGATGGTTACTTGCACAATCGGCACATACCTGTACTTCATGTAGGCATTTGTTTGCTGAGTTTGATGCCATGCAGACTCTTTTCTTGACCCTAACAAAGTAACATTTCTTAGAACCCTTGCATCAGAAAAGTTAACCATGTCAGCAAAAGAGTCTACATGGCATCTGTGACGGCAGAAAGCAAGTATGTGGCTGCTGTATGTGCTGACTATGCGACTAACCGGCATTTTGAGGGACTTTTTAATGCAAATTGAGAAAGTATCTTGGTTTTTTATGTTACTAACTTGTAGGCTTTACAGTTTTAATTAACAGATTAAAAAAAAATGGGCAAAAAGTGTTTGCAGGTCAACCTGACCCAACCCTGCCCGTTTCAACTTGCACAAAATACCTGTTACCCAATTAGTCCATTTTGTTACTTCTTCCCTTCTACATTCTTTTGTTGTTATAATTGGTTTTGAAATGATTTGTTTTAAATATTTAGAGTACACTTGGATTCTTGGCATCAATTGGGGCATTGTAGTAGCAGAAAGCTACATTGGGGCATTAGGCGAGCCCCCAAAACGGTTTTGGTCAAGGAGCTTAAGCTAACCAGTAAGGGTGAAGATGACCCGATTGTAGATAAACTTGATGATGCTTGGTCTGAAATTGGTAGCCAGAAATCGAGTCGGTGTAAACAGTTGCTGCAGTTTGATAAGAGCCACAGACCTGCATTTTATGGTTATTGGCCCAAAAAAAGGTGAATCATGATGTTTTGGTTAATCCTTTACCTGTGGCATAACTTAAATTGAACTATCTGATATATTTTTGAGTTACCATTTGATCTTTGTTTTCGAGAGGAAGTGGCAGGTGCACAAATCATTCTTGGATGTGCAATTGTATTTGAAAGCTCTAAATTGTTCTTGCTTATTGTTGCCTTTTACTGTTATAATTAATATCTTTAAAATATTCATTGATAAAAATATATAACTTTGATATTACCCATTTTTGAAATTGTTGTTTCCCTGGCTATCTCACTTGGTACTAGTGATCCTACCTCTTAGGTTGTTAGAAAATCTTGTTTGATATGAACATTCTTATGAAAAAAGGGTGTACCAATAAATTGCATATTTATTCTAAATTAAAAATCTCACAGTTTCAAATTATTTGCTCCACTTATTCACAAACACACACATATATAAATCATTCATTGCAGTTATATATTTTTATCTCTATCAATGAAGTTCGTCATTTAGTCAATTAATAGTGTGATTACAGAAATTGAATGCCTGTATAAACTAAATTCGTTTTTTACATTTGCAGTTTATTTATTCAATCATTATATGACTATAGTGATATTACTTTTTTTAAACCAAAATCTAAGCAGTTAATGCGGAAAAATATCGGTTATCGGTCAAGGACCGATATTTGAGATATCGGTTCTCGCGGTGGGATATCGGTAACTTTTATATCATGCATAAACTTTTATATATATATACACACACACATATATAATATTAATAATCAAATCAAAAGTCAAAACTAAAAAGTGTCAATATTTTATATTAGAAACATGATCTAGCAGGTGTGCAAAGTGCGAACATGGGTGTATTAGGGAGTTAGGGCATTTACTTCGATGGTTTTGGCTATGGGTACAAGGCATCGGGCCAACATTTTTAAAGGGGAATAGGCTTTAGGGCAGAAATATGTTAAAAAAAGGGCCAAGATTACTAAACCGAGAAACTCGGTGAGACAACCGATATTATGGAATCAAAATCTCGGCGATTTATCGGTAAATATCACTGATAATATTTTGACCGATATTCTGACCAATATTTTTGCATAGGACAAATAACCGATATATCGCCGATATTGACTGCATAGACCAAAATTGATCAGTTCTCTCAGATTAGCGGTGCTGATTGTGTATAATTTTGTCTTAATTTTTTTTAGTGATGTTGTTAGTTGCCCTCTTGTTAAGGATCCAAATCTTGATTATGAGATTGATAGTGATGAAGAATGGGAAGAGGTATATGTGTGTGTATATATATATCTATATATATATGTTTTTTGATTTTCTTACTCATCATTAATTCTCATTTTATGGAAATCAAATAAATTCATGCAACATTTTGACAAACTGATCTCCAAAACTGTAAATTTAGATACTTGGAAGAAAGCTGTTTTTTTCTGAACCATTCACTAAGTATTTTGTTTTGAGCCTTGTGTTTATTAAAATGTATTTTAAGAAAAATAGTTGTCCACAAATGGGAAAAGAAGTTGGTTGACAATTTTTTGTGTCATTACCGCACAAAGATCTATTCTAATCTTTAGTTATGTTTATATCTGATCTTTATTGATCTTAAACCATCATTATAATTAGCAGTGCCCATTTCGAGTTTTCGACCCATTTACTTAGGAATGGGTCAATATGAGATACGTTTTATTTCAAACAGGTCAAATAAAAGATTCAGCTAAAACCTCCTAAATCTGTTCTAATCTTTAGGTCAAAGTTGTCCAAAGTGATTTTTAGTGCATAAAACCTCTTAAATCATTTCATTCAAAGATTTAGATCATCAATGTACTAATATACTTTTTGTAATAGCATTAACACATTTATTATTTATAAAAAGGGAAAAATTGTTTGTGGTTCAACCCAATCCTGTCTGTACTAAAAATAACCTGATTCGTCCCGTTATACAATTTCCCTGATATGTTTTGTGACATAGGAGGAACCTGGTGAAAGCTTATCAGATTGTGAAATGGAAGAAGATGATGAAAATATGGAGGAAAACTTATCAAAAGCTGATGATGAAGATGAAAGTGAAGATGGGTTCTTTGTACCTGATGGATATCTTTCAGAAAATGAGGTATTTTAGCTTCTTCAGTTTTTTTGTTCATCGTTTCAAATACCAGCATCAGGTAAAGATTAAAAGTTTGAATTTACTTTAAATTACAATATTAGCAGGAAGTATTATTTTTTATATTTGTTTGTTCCTCATATGTACACATGGATTGACACTTGGTAGCATGTTGTATTTTTTAAAGTATCATTAAGACCGTTCATTGATTTAATATGTAGATCGATATTGATCTTTGCCTCATAGTCTCACATAATAAGAATCTTATAATGCACATGCATTCTATCTGTCAAGATGAATGATTATTATAGTATTTATATGTAGATTCATTTTCCATTGGCTAAACGGATTCTGCTTCTGATTATACAATTAGTCATACTAGTGATAACATAACTGATTATTAAAGGTTCAAGAAAAATTACCTACTCATCCCTTCTTTTGATTAAAATTGAGACTGTTATTCTAGTCTCACTAAACATATCTTCTTTTATAAGAATGTTCCTCTGTCATTTTATGTATTATTAATTTTATAAATGTTCAGAATTTTTTAAACACTTGAACAACTGATTATTTGTTATTACAACTTCAAACAAAATCACATTCAAACACTATCTCGTACAACCTGTTTAATGTATAGATTTCTGTAGCAAAATTAGTGTTGGTAATTAACATCAAGTGATGATTCGTTGTAATATAATAACAAAAATTAATGATACTGTTCTTAGTATAACATTTTTTTTTTGCAGGGTGTTGAAGTTGACAGAATGGATCACAGCGACTTAGTTGAGGATGCAAAAAATTCACCTAATTGTGCCCAAATTGAAACTGAAGAGCTTTCTATACTGTTTAAACAGATCAAACATCTTAACACGTTGACTGGACATGCTCTCCGAAAAAACAAACCTTTATTAATTTTGAATCTAATGCATGAAAAGTCAAAGTCAACATCAGAAAGTGAACAAATGTGCTTGCGAGCTCTGAGCATTCGTGCTTTCCCTGTGGGCCTGTCTGTTGAGATATTAGCTGGCGTTGATACTCAAGAAGAGATACTAGAAGACTGCCCTTCAAGTAGCAAAAGTAGTGGCCTGCCAGTTGCAAGTGGGACCATCTCCATCTCAGATTCAGATTTACCTGAATTTGTAAGCGCATGACTGCATGAAATTTATAATTTTGAATTTGAGGAGGCAAAACAGATGGGTTGAACGGATTGGATAACGGGTCAAAACTGGTTGGGTTAGGTTGATCCAGATAATTTTCTTCCAATTTTAGTGTTGTTTGTATAATTTGTCTTCATTACGGTTACGAAAAGGAAAGTTGCATAAAAACTAAAAAGGCAACGTAACTATGTCAGTTCCTTTTGAACTAGAGGAGGCAAAATCGACGAGTTGAGTAGGTGAAAATGGGTATTTTTTGTTAATGGTTGAAGGGGTTAGGCTGGGTTGACCAAAATACTTTTTGTCCATAATTTATTTTTCTTTTTATAGCATAAAAAGGCGATTATGCCAAAGTTCTAGTTGGGATAATTTACCTTTTATTTGCTCATTTAAGGGTAGCAAACTTTCAGAAAGTTTACATAAAAAGCTAACATACTTATGCCAAAATTACCCTTTTAGCATGTGCATAATTTAAAAACACATTTTGGGCATTTTTTTGACCTGACCTGATTTCCTTTTAGCTATTTCTCTTAATTTTACGTATTTGAGCTGTTCCAGATGAAATATAACCCGAACCGCCCGGTCAATGGTCATAAGTAAATGGGTCATACTTACCAACTCTTAATGGAACAGTATATTTTAAACTATGGTAATTAGTACCTTACTATTGTTTTTGATGAGTGATGAAAATACTATTTCAGGTTTCTGTCATTCAGTCTTGCCCACATGGGATTAACAAAATGGTGAAAACTTTGCGTCTAAAGTTTCCAAATATTTCAAAAACTCAGTTGGGAAATAAAGTGCGAGAAATATCTGTTTTCGCAGATAACCGATGGCAGGTTTGTAATTATTTTATTTCATTCGGAGTTGATGGTTACTTGTTATATTGTATTAACTAGTTTTATAATTATGATAGCTATTTTGTATCCAAGTGTAACATTATACTCTATATATAGAGCCCTATGTAATCCTGTTATACACACAATCATTACACAATATTATTCCAGGTTTATCTCATTGATAACTTGGTAAAAGCTTGGAACTTGAAAGATAACTTAGAGTTGGCAAAACGGATGGGTTTGGTTAATGAATCAAAACGGGCAATTTTTAAGTATGGTTGGTGACCTGCCAACACATTTTTATTGTTCTTTTAAAGTTTTATAATATAAATAATTAATGCATTAAGTATGATTTCAAAAGCTGTATTATTACACTAATAGTTTTTTTAATAAATATTGTCCTACATACTCTTCAACTTTTACAAAATAGTGTAATTTTGTGTATAATAAGTTTCAAAATTTGTTGCAATATGAAAAAGCAGGAATAACAGTCGATAATATTGGTTATCATTTCTCTTTTGCAGGTCAAAAAAGATATCTTAGACAAATTTGGCTTATCATCTTCTCCAGGTACCCATGTCCCACCTTTAGTTTTATCTAGAAGCTAAAATTGTGATCGGATTGGGTCATGGGTCAAAAACGGGTCGGGTAATGGTTGACCTGAAACACCTTTTGTTCGAATTTGTCACCTCGACCCGTCAATTTTTTTCTTAAAATGAAGTTGTAGATCAAGTGTGATAACAAAATGATATTGTTACAGTTTTAATCTAATTTATTGAATAAAATGTTAAAATAGGTTTTATGCATTACAAATATACTTTGGTGACTCTTGAAACGGGTTGTTTAAGTAGACTTGGACACACATTGTTTGAAATTTCTATTTTGTTATAAATAATGGGTGGATTAAGCATGATGACAGTGATATTATTGTAATAATAATTTAATTTTTTTAAATAAAATGATTTGAGAGGTTTTATGCATTAGAAATATATTTTGGACGACTTTTGACGTGTTTTTTAAGCGATTTTTGAAAATAACTATTCAATAAAATATAAACCGTATTGACCCGTCCATTGGTAATTGCCACCTCTAGGTTATTTGCTAATATCTTTTTTTTACAAACCAGAGAAAACTACAAGAGGAACAAAATCTATTGCTGCATTTTTCTCTAAAAGGTGTCTGCCTCCTGCTGGTAAAACAACTAACCCTAATCAAGTCTCTCCTCAACCAGTGGAAAAAACCTCACCATCTGTTGAATTGCAGAGCAATACATAGAACAACTAGTAGTAGTGACATGTGTTTTTGTGTTGACCATGATATGGTCAACTCATGTAAAAATTCAACCTGCATGGATTATATCATCTTTTGGCTTTATGCTTTGTCTACCCTATGCGTTTACATTTTTTGCACAATTTATCTGAAGTTCTGATATGATCCGGTGCATTGGTTTTAGGCGCGATTGCATAGTTTATAGTAGACAATTAAGTTTTCTTGCTTATTTAAACTGTTTATTTAACTTCTTTTTTACAAAATAACTAGTTTTGATAAATAATAAAAAATTATTTTTTTGAAATTATTTATTTCACTCACAAATAATCAGAAAACAAATTCCTTAGCGAATAAAAGTGGCAAACACTCCCCAAAAGCACATACATAAACTTCTTAAAACTTTAACCATATACAACAGTAGAGGCTATAGCTAACCATGTCTTGGGAACACATTACACTTTTAAGTACTTAAATATGTATGCTTCATAACCAAACTTAGGCACTTTTAAACACCAAGTGATCAAGCCAAGAACTTATAAAACAAGGCCTCAAATTTTTCCATTTCTTTGCTAGGCAAAGCCACCAACACATTCACTTCATTGTTGTTTGCACCAACGATGTCCGGAAGGAGTAATATTATATCTTTCCTATGATAAACCACGGGACAACTGTACCTCGGTTTCCCCCACGGGTATTCCACGTCAGCAAACCCTAACCGCCACCATGACGATATCAGAAATTCCCCATTTGGAAACCCTTTATTCACCTCTCCCCAATCGATCACCGATTGTGCATACTCACCTGTCATCCTATTAGTACCTTCGGTCACCATTTCCACTAGTTTTATTAAGGGGGCTTCTTCAATCTCTTTGCAACAGGCCGATGCATATGCACTAAGAACCGCATTGCCAGCTAATGATGATGGTAGGTTCAATCTTGACCGGATGTCCACAACGTACAAAACAGTGGACACCCTTTTAGGGTCATAATCTGACCCTGATGACAAAGCTTTGCATCGCCATACATGGGCTGCAACCACATTGAACCCGGTGATTTTGGCATTGGTTGAGCCCAGCCCATCTTTGGCTTTCTTTTTTAGATGGACTAAGTCATCTGAAGTCAAATTGAAGATCTTGAAGTCAAGTTGACCTTCTGGGCAGTCAAAGACCGTGGGGTTTGGGAGGTCTAATCCGGTGGGGATTTTGAGTAGCTCGGGGTGGTCGAATTGGATTTGTGGCGGTGATCTTGCAGCCAAGAGGCGGCGGTCGTTGCAAGGAATGGTGGCAAGTGGTTTATCAGCAGCTAAAGAACCAAGATTTTCAAGAAATGTTTTGAAGCTTATGCCATCAAAAGTTGCATGATTTGTTGCCACACCTATTGCAAATCCACCACACTTGAAGGATGTCAACTGTTACAAGTTACAACACATGTAACTGTTAGCACTTTCATAAGAATATGCTCTAACCATAATTATATTCGGCTTTCAACCGAACCCCGGATTAGTTATTCAGTTTTAAGAAATTCATTTCGGTTAAACTGAGGAAACCATACTCATTTATATTGGGCTATGGATTTTTTACTTGTAAAATTCGTTGAACATTTATCCCATTACAAAATCAAGAAAACCGAACCAATGAACACCCTTGTATATAATCTTGTTAAAATTTGTTTTTCCAGTTGAAACCGAAACAGTTTCGATTTGGTTCGGTATGACCGAAAAGTAATCAAAATCTAGAAAACCGAACTAAGTAACCCGAAGCTCGAATTGATTAACATCCTAGTCAAATCTTGTCTATTTTTTGTATTTTTAAAAATAACAAAAGAAACAAAAAAGAAAAACCATTATAAAAAAATCACTAAAATAAATTGCAAATGTTAAAGTTGTGCTTGAATACTAACAACATTCTATTTATTTATTTTTAAATATTATAATTTTAATAAATTGACTCACACATTTGACTCATGCATGTGAAGACACTTAATTTGGGGCAGGTAGCCATTTAATCATTTGTGCTTTAGCAAGTCTTTATTTATGACAGACCAAATTATACGGTTATATGTACCTTTCTTAGCATTCTCAGCCCGTTCTTTATATTTCATATCTTTATCCTTATAATTACACTAAAATACACTACTTTTTCTACCTTTTATCTTTACTTTTCTCTCTTCTTATCCTTATCCTTATAATTATACTAAAAACCACTACTTTTATCCTTATATTTACACAAAGCTTATATCTTTTCTCTCTCCTCCACTCACAACCACTTTAAACCACTCCATAAAATATACAAAACTCACTCACATAATTATAAGGAATGGGCTGTGAATGCTCTTAATGGCCATCATTAAACCCAACTCTAACTTTCTTCCACAAATTTTTTTGGGGTTTCTAAATAAATTAATAGAAAAAAATCTAAATAAATTATACCAGATATAATGGCAATGGATTGGGTATGGATAAGTTTCGATAATCCAAGTCTCATACCTGTTAGATACATGTTACGCATTGCTATTAGGTTCACTGGTATATTTATGGATATCGGATTTATAGTATTTTGTGGTTAAAAATTACGAGTTGGAATGCCCATTATGTTGAATCTGATTTTTAAACTCACCTTAAAGTCCTACTTAAAGCATTAAATACTCAACTATATTTATAACACTTCTATAATATTAATAATTTCAAGTTTGTGACAACTTCAACATACTATTTATTATATTTTCAAGTTATAAATATATTTGGGTGGGTAATCGAGCGGACATCACCTAACTTCAGGGGAGTGTTCAATTCAGAACATGCAGAACAAAACGAATTATTCACTTTTTCAATCTTAAAAAGTTTTAAAAAATAAGAAAATTATATAAATGTAATGTTTATTTATTTTTCATGAAATTCAAACAAAAAAATATGAACAAATTTCGTTTATATACATACCTACACATGTGTAGGTTTTTTTACCTACACATAACCTACACATGTGTAAGAAACTTTTAAATTTATAATATATATGAAAAAACTAGTTTGATAGTTTTTTATGTACATAAACATACATATTTGTATGTAAGAAGTATAAAATTTTAATTTTTTTTACCATGGATCAAAAAAATAAACGATTTAGGTTGGTTCCTCTTGTTCTCGCAATATTTAAGTGTTATGAAATGAATTTCTCCCCCTAACTTCATACCCGTGTCAAACCCATGGAATTTTTTAAAATCAATACGGTCTCATACCCGAATATCATGTGGATCCCTAGGTTTTATATCAAGGTGCCCTATAAAAGTTGTGAAAAGACATTCGAAAGTACAAAACCGGTTTATAAAATTTCAAAGCATATGAAAACTAAAAATGTAATCGAAATGTTTTGCGTTTTTAAAAGTGAAAGCCAAATTTGTATCTTTCTAGCGGATTTCTAGCAAATAGTTAAAAAAAAAAAAGAGTTAGTTTGAAGTTTTTTCTTTATGATTTTCACGGCTATAGAGGTATATTAGTGTCATTCATGATTATACAAGTATAACATGTTCATAAAAATGACTGAATTTATGACTTCTCATATTTTAAGAGTTAATAGTTTGATCAAATTGCATATTTGCCCCCCAGGTTTTAATAATTGTAAGTTTAACCTAAACTTTTGAGACCTGGTTACGCTTTTAGCCCCTGATGTTAACATAAGTTAGTTTTTAAAGGAAAGTTAGCCCATAAGCTATCCACGTGATTTACGATTGCAAACTTAATTTAAAAAAAAATAAAATTAGTGAAAAAAATAGTGATTTTTACGAATTTTTAATGATTTTTACATATTTATTTAAATGATTTTTACCGATTTTAACTCATTTTTTGGGTTAACTTTGGAATCGTAAGTCACGTAGATGGAAAATGGGCTAAATTTTCATTGAAAACTAACCGGTGTTAACATCAGGGGCTAAAGACGCAACCATGTGTCAAAAGTTTGGGCTAAATTTGTAATTTTTAAATCCTGGGAGCCATACATGCAATTTGATCAAACCACATGATTTATTTATGAAATTAACTCTATTTTTAACATTAATCACTTGTTACGGTTAATTTTTTTTTTCACATTTAAGAGTTTTGAATATGGTTTTCGAATGAGAATTTGAAAAGGATTTGGTTTATGGGGAGTTTGTTGGGGAGTTTGTTACTCTAACGAGCAGACTCAAGAAATTCTGACAAAGGACTCGTCAACTCCGCTAACGTGACAAGTGGAATGGTTGAATCTGCTGGTCAACCTGATCAAAACTTTCTGGTTAATGTGTAAGCTTTAGACCCCGGTAGCAAAAGTCCCATACCTCAAGAAGCAAACTCACTTTAAACCCGAGTCCGCTTACAACGTCTGCGGATCTTTGTCAGAATTTCTTGAGTCCACTCATTAGGGTAACGAACTCCCTATAAACCAAATCTTTTTCAAATCCCACCCAAAAATCAAATTCAAAACTCTAAATCCTGAAAAATATAACTACTATATTAGTTTTAGCCAAATTTGTACACCTTCAAACGTACATAAGTTTGGTTTATGTTGGCATCACCATGTTATTCTCAATGAATGAATCATAACCTCATTTTAGCCAATCTTTATTTCCAAATCCGGATATCGAGCTATCGACTAGCGCGATATATTCATATTCGATACCATATATATCGATGTTAAATGATCGTGTTGTTAACATGTATCACCATCACATCTCTTTATACCAATAAGTTACAAAAGGATCAAACATACCTGCAAAATGCATAAGGGTCTATCATGCATATCCACATCATCATAGCTCTTTTGAACAAGTTGTTTGAACCCAGGGTTCGGATACATCAAGTCACCAATCTCACCCAACTCAAACTCACTCGAACCCACCACGAACTGAGCCCCAGCCCCATTGCAATCGAACTCAAACCGTTGTGACTCAGGGTTCAACCTCAACCTCCCTGCCAAGAAATCATATGGCACCAAAGCCTTACTTAAGGCTAACTTAAGCTTTTCTGCCACTAATTCTGGCGGGAACTCAGGGTTCCCGACAAAGAAATGGACCGTCTCAACGTTAAAGTTGAGAACTTGATCGATGTTTGATAAAAACATCGATCGTTTTTCGGTCTCTTGAGGTGGGAAGATGGTGATGGTGTCATGGATGATAACTTTGAGGTCTTGGATGATGTTGGGAGTTGATGATTTGGAAACATGGGTTTGGTAAAGGGTGCCCATTGTGAGATTTTGTGTGATGCTTTGAGGTTTTGATCTTATTTTTCCTTTTTATAGGACAGGTTTTTGATGAAACATCAATGTTTTTATCAAACAAGATTTATCTAGGTTGTTATCTACATGTTAGAACTAGTAATGGTGGGGCTTCATGTACAACCATATTTACTACTATTTAGTTGTATATATTATGTGATAAGCTCGGATATAATGTTTTATTTTATTCGTGTTTTTACAAGTGTGTAATACGATGTTATACGATACACGTCTATAAGATGAATGAAACGCAAAGATGAGAAGAAAAAGTGATACTAGGGTTGCAAATGTATACAATAAGCTTGGATATATTCTTTTATTTTTGCATGCTTTTACGGTATGATATAGCGAAGTTATACAACTAGGGGACAAACCACGCTACGCGCCGGTGCCGGAACACGCGGTAATGGTTATAAAACGAGAGCGTTAGGTATTGCAACGTAAAAGTCATATAACCTAAAAATAACAAAAAGATAAGATTAATAAAAACTGAAGAAAAAAAAACAAACGAAAAGAAAAACCATTAAATAACAAAAAAAGCTTAAAAAAAACCCACCTCCCAAGTTTCCAAGCTGAATTGGTGGGATTGATGTGAGTGAGCTATCACCTCGTGGCGACCATCAAGACAATGACACCTTTTGTGTTCTATATGCAACGAAAACAATTAAACACTAACAAAGAATTACCGTAAATGAAAAAAAAAAACATTTAAATCCAACCACCCAACATAACCAATCAGCCTTTTGTACTGTTTACATCCTTGATAAATTGTATGTTACATAATATAAGTCTATAACATAGATGAAAGACAAAGATGAGATAAAAAAAAGTGATACTAGGGTAATAGGACGATTGAGGAAGGGGGGGGGGGGGGCTTGTTAATGTTTGCTTGTTTAAGTTTCACTAAATTTACAAATGAACAAACACAGATGCTTAAACGATCTGTTTTCCTATTCTTGTTCTCTTGTTAAGAAAATATATATGTTCGTATTCGTTCATTTATTAGATACATGAACATATATGAAAAAATATAAATTATTTAAAAAATAGCTTATTAAAAATAGTAAAACTCTTGTATTATTGTTTATGATGTGTGTTTAGGTCTCTAAACAAACAGTTTACCAAACATTTACAAATGTAAAATTTACATAAACTTGTTGATGTTTGATTATTTAACTAAACAAACATTCTTGTCTGTTTGTTTAATAAATAATCGAATATAAAAGAAACTTTATGTCGAATGGTTCACAAATCATTCGTTGAAATTTCGGTTACTTACAACCTAGTGATATGCTACATTTCAACTCGTGTTAAAATATAATATTATAAAGGTTTTTTTACATATTTCCCCCTAATAAACTTCTAAATTACATATATCCCTAACTGCTAACTTTAATTACATATTTCCCCAATTAACTTAAAATTACTCAATTGTCCCTCATAAATATTTAGGAATGAGATATATGTAAATAGTACTTTAATTGGTTCATTAAGGGTAAAATGGTAATAAAATAAGTTATTTTAAATGAATTGGATAAATATGTAATATATAGGTTTTAGGAAGATGAAATATGTAATTAAATTTTAGGGTTAGGTAAATATGTAATAAAGGAACTTTTTTTTTGTTTTTTTGAAAGGCGAACATTGAATGTTGTGACGTCGCACCCCCCGTCACATGGGAGAGCCTCGTCCAACTCCGGCCAATATGTTGTCTTAACCGGGCCCACTTGGCGTCAGAGTTGGAGAGCTTTCAAGGAAAAACCCCACCCAATACGGTCCCTTCCGGGCTTGAGGGAGAGCCGAGGCTCGAACCCTGGATCGGCGTGGGTAAAACTTTGGTGCATCAGCCTAAAAGGCCTCATTTGCGATGCCGCAGAAATTAATGGTGGTGGCAGGGATTGAACCCGGGTCCCTTGGGACTTCAGGCCTCACCTCAACCACTACACCACAACCTCTTTAACATGTAATAAAGAAACTTAGAAAATGGATATATGTAAATGCCTCTATTATAAATTTGAAAAATGAATGCTAGCAATGTGTGACCACCATTGCGGTCACCGTGGTTGTAGGCATTAATGTAGTCATCTCATCATGCTTACTTTACCGACAAGAGAGTACATGTAGATATATTATAGATATACTGACGATCATGGTATAAATGCTACTTAGTACAAAGTACTAATGCTTGCAAAAAAGATTATTTTTTTATTTTTATATTACAAAAAAATATATATATAAAAGTTTGAGGGTTTTCAAGTAGTGTATTCTTATTTTAATAAATGATTCCAAAGAATGTCACGTGTGATCATTATATTTTTTCTCATCAAAATCTTCTAATTTTCCCTAATTTAAGTAAGTTTGAACTTTAAAATTTAATTATGTTAATTTTTTATTTTTCAAAAAAGATAATATAAATTTTGAATTCTAATTATTACTTAATTAAGAAAACACAAAATTTTATTTCTTGTTTTATACAATATTTTAAATTTTTTACACATTAATGTAATTTCATTTTTTCATTAAACAATCTCATATAATACATGGGTATATAACCTAGTTATATAATATAGAGAGATAAATATGTGATAAAAAAGCTTACAATTTGTTATACTCAAGTTTAACAACTTGATAGCCAAGACTAGTAATAAAGATCGGTTGTTGTCATCTTATTAATTTCATTTGATTTGTATAGGGGTGTCTACATCAAATGACAACATCTAACTATGTAGGCAGTGGATGTTCCAGACACATGACGAGACATAGACACGACCTTCACATTTTCAAACCTTACAAAGGTGGGTATGTGTCCTTTCGTGGGAGAGCAACGGGTAACATAATTGGTACAAGTACATTTTAAAATGGCGATGTAAGTTTTGAAGAAGTCAATTGTGGATATTGTCAAATTCAATATATAAAGTGTCTCAACTATGTTAAAAAGATTTTAGTGTTTTATTCAAATTTAAAATTGTGCTTTCTGATGAAATTGTTCTAACAAACAAACCTTTCTCATAGTTGATGGAAAAAGGAAATGTGTATACCTTAGATATGCAAACTATTAAATTCCCAAGGGATGCAATATGTTTACTATCTAAGGCACACTAAGGAATCATTTTTATGGCATAGAAGGATGGGACATGTGAATTTTAGAATTCTAAACCAACTTTCAAAGCAAGAATTAGTAAGAGGCTTGCTTCTCAAAGAATCTAAACATGAAGACAATTGTTCTCATCCAAAGGCAAAAAAACAAGGCATGTTATCTTTAGAATATGGTGCTCATTATCAACAAGCATGACAATACATCATATGAACCAATAAATAAAAGAAAAGCTCACATTGGATGTTTCAAACCTTTTGGATGTCCTTGTTTTCATCCTTATAATACCAACGATCATTTGTCCAAGTTTCCTGCAAAAGCGGAAGAAGGGTTTTTTCCTTGGGTATTCATTTCAATCAAAACTTATGGTGTGTTTAACAAAAAGACAAAGACAGTTGCAAAGTCATTGAATGTTAGATTCGATGAGCAAATATTCTTTAATTACACACATTATGTTCATTCTCCTTTACTTGATTTGGATTACATGTTCCATTTTATGGGTTTAGTGATGAATGTGTAGGTGTTAAAGAACCTCCACAATAAGAAAGTTTTCAAACTCAAGACTGAGTTGAATTCAAAAGGCCATCAGTGGATCCAACGGCAGTCCTCTAACACGCAGAAAATATAACTACCATTGATGACACGGAAGAATCATACGATAATGCTAGTGCAACTACAACTACTGTTACAACATCTCATGGTGCCACTACATCTCTTGGTCTTGTTGAGACCATTGAAAGCGCGACTAACAACAACGATCAAATACTTGACACTGAAGTACATGTAGATATGCCTCAAACTAAAGAACCACAAGATCATCAACAAACAAAATGGATGGAGAGCCACACCTCATATCAAATAACTGGATACTTACAAGGTGTCAAGACAAGAAGTCGTTTGTCCTTGCTTAAATGCTTGCTTCATTTCACGGCTTGAGCCTAAGAAGATTGAAGAAGCCTTAAAAGATCCAAGCTAGGGGAAATATCCTTTTGGTAAGACCTTGTTTATCAAAAGGATAAGGGGAAATATAATATATGTGGATGATATTATCTTTGGGTTAACTTATAATAAACTTTATCGCGATTTTCAAAAGTTATTGCATTCTAAGTTTGAAATGAGCTATGTGGTAGAGCTCACCTTTTTCATAAGAGTGCAAATTAAACAAACTGAAACTGGTATTTCTACAAACCAATCTAAATACATTAAAGATCTGCTTGCAAAGTTTGATTTCAGTGATAGTAAACCTATTTCCACTCCTATTAGCACAAATATCTCAATAACTCCTAATCTTGAGAGAAAGGATGTTGATCTAAATACCTATATGCGTATGATTGGGTCATTAATGTATATGACAGCAAGTAGGCCTGATATAATGTTCTCCACATGTGTTTATGCTAGATATCAAGCAACTCCTAAACCTTTTCATCTTACTACAACGAAAAGGATCTTTAGATACCTTAAAGGCACATAAATCTTGTCCTAAGGTATCATAATTAAGAATCTATCACTTGATCTAATTGGCTATTAAAATTGTGATCTTGTAGGCTGCAACTTAAATATAAATTCTACAATATGAGGATGACAATTTATTGGTGGAAGATTAGTGTTCTGGCAAAGTAAGAAGCAAGAAACTGTGTCTATCCATTCCGAGGTTGAGTACATAGCAGATGGAAGTTGTTATGCTCAAATCTCGTGGATTCATAATCAAATGCTTGATTATGGGATATAGTACAAGAAGACACCCATTATAAGTCAAGTGCCATTTCTATAACCAAGAATCTAGTTCAACATTCTAAGACCAAACATATAGAAATTAGGTATCATTTATAAGGGGTTGTGTAAAGAAAAGGTAAGATTGAGTTGTACAAAATTAACACTAAGGAGCACCTTGCTGATATTTTTTTCAAAAGCCTTTGATCCTACAAGGTTCCAATATCTTGTTTCATCAATAGGTATGCTCAAATTTGATTTTTTTTTGAACGGCTAAATGTTTTTACTAGCTAAATGTTGCACCAATGGAAATATAACATGATGCCACTATTTGAAACATTTATGCTCTAGTCAACTTGAACATGTTCCCACTGATTTCAAGTGTGCTGAAGTTTAATTAGTTTTTTTGCTTAATTAATTATACTTTCCCTGCAAATCAATAAATACATTGATTTATATCATTCAAACACCTTTAGATACTATATAGATATATCACTAATAACATTTACCTCTTAATTAAATTAGAGAAATATTTCATTTTCTTTAGAATTTTGTTTGTAGTTACAATATCCATTGAGCATATATCTCCATCACCAATAACAAGTTTAGATAGACTCTGCTTCGTAACAACATAAATATTATAAACAAAATATCTCTTAGGTATTTAAAATTTTAAGACAAATCAAATTAGTTAAGAAGATTATTATTAAAACTAGAAAATTAGCCCCGCGCTTCGCGACGACAAACGGTTGAGACGGTGATATTAACATGGCTAAACACAAAAAGAAACCTGGTTAAGTACATAGAAGAAACGTATGAAGTTACGACGACTCAGTTGTGGAGATCGAAACATAGATAAAAGACGGTTATATAACGGAACCGATATTTTTTAGTCGGTCGGTCTCATTCTTCACGGTACAACACGTTACCGTTAGTCGATATAACCCACGACACCTAAAAATTACCCTACATTGAATATGACTCCGTTTTTAATGAAATTTATACCGGTACGTCAATAAAAAAATTAATTAACGAACAAAAGTTATTGAAGAAAAATCAGATTATATGTACTACAGGGAGTAAACGCAAAACTTTAGAAACAGAGAGGGCCAAAGTTTCAGTTTATAAAGTCAAGGGTGAATTTTGCCATTTGTTCAAAGTGTAAGGGGTGTTAGTCGGTCACTTGGGATTAAGAATTACTATAATGTCTCAATATAAACTAAAACAAATCTAGAAAAAATACATAATTAAGTTAATGTCATGTTATTGTTTATACTCGAATCACTCATGTGTAAAAAAGTTACCAACATTTTAAATGAGTTTAATTAGTAAAGAAGTTACCAACATCCAAATAAGTTGCATCGGTATGGTTTTTATGGCCACCGACAATATCAACTATCCATTTTCATGTGTCAAATTCTTCTCTACCCTTTTCTCTTGTTTTGATAGATTGTTGGTAAAGTTTCGCAAATATTTGGTCATACGATAGGTACACGACTAGTCATTGTCACTTTAACAATGATAACATACATTTGGTATAATTTCATTTCTCTTTCAACCTCTTCCATCCTTATTCTTTTTCAAGTTCTTTCCACTTCTTGTGGATTCTTGGATTGTTACTCAGAAAAAACATGATAATTTCCTCAACTATACACACATCCACAACCATGACTAGAGGTGCACAAAAAAACCGGTTTTTTTTTAACCCGGTCCAAACCGGCAAACCGGTTTCGGTTAAACCGGTTTGGACCAAACCGGTTCGGGTTACCCAAAAACCGCCGGTTTGAAACCGGTTTGATGCTTTCTGGATGAGATCGGGTTAGGGACCGGTTCAAACAAACCGGTTTGATAAACCGGTTTTCGAGCTGGGCAAAAAAAGAGCCGTTGGGGAACGGCTATATGGCCGTTGGGGTCGATTTTAGCAGTTTTTTTGGCTCCATTTGCACCCTTAAAACACTATAAATAGGTGGGGGGTGTTTAGGGTTGATCACACCTCTCTTTACACTCTCTAATCTCTAAAACCGCTCTTTAAACCCGTCAAAAACGCTCTCTAAACTCTAAAAAAAAGCATGGCAAGTTTTGGTGTTGGTGGTTCCTCAAACGAAGTTACCGTTGTGGAAATTCGAGCAACAACGAGAAATCCGGCAATTTGGTGCAATTACGATATTTGTTTATTGTCAAACGGGAAGAAACGTGCTCGGTGCAAGATGTGTGGTGCGTTTTTGGGGAAAGATTCAAACACTAGTTTGAAAATGCATATGGAAAAATCTTGCCCGTCATTGAAGGGATTTCCAAGTGAAGGTCAAGCCTCCATGACAAGCGAAGGAGGAATTTGGAACTTTGATCTTGGAATATCCCCCCCCTAGCGATGGAAATGTGCATTTGCTTGAAGGACCATTTGGATGCGATGGATAGGATACAAGACCAAACTTCTCTCGAAGACGAAATTCAAGCCGAAGAAACCATACACAACAACGAGGTTGATCTTGGAATATCCGAACCAGTCACCGATGAAGAACTAGCCGAAGATGCAAGGCTACGAAGCTCTAGTTCCGAAGACAACGCACAAGAATAATCAATCAATATTCCAAAAAATAAAACGTTGAACTTAATGTTTTATATTTGTTATATTTTTGTAATGTTTTACAATTTTATAAATTTATCTTGTCATGTTTTTTAATTTCTGAACTTTCCAAATATTAATAAACGTTGAACTTTAAGTATTAATGTTGCTATATTTTTTTTGGATTTAATATTAAAAATTTAAAATTTATTTGAATTTTTTTTTTTTAATAAAAACCGGTTTAAAGGGCAAACCGGTTTAAAACCAACCCTAACCGGTTTGACCGGTTTGACATTTCCCATTACTAAAACCGGTTTAACCCGAACCGGTTTGGGTCCAAACCGGTTTTGACTTTTCGTTGACCAAACCGATTTCGGGTCGGGTTGAACCGGTTTGGGTTAAAAAACCGATTTGTGCACCTCTAACCATGACCATGTCCACGTTCATTATCACGACTACGTTTAAGACTTATAGTATGGTCACTATATGTTGCAAGGGAATGGAGTTGTACCAACTGGACGAGTCTCTTGGTTTTTATTAGAATCTTATTGTTTTGTTCGGACACAAGTAAACATGATATTAAATCACAATATTAGTAAAAAAAAACCCTTTCACAATATTACTAATATAGGTGCCAATTTGAGTTATGAAGGTGGATAATGTATTCACGTTAGTAATATTCTCTCCATATAGAATCGGCTGTTTAGTGGATTCTAAACATAATCGAGCTATACTCGCTTATTGACATGTAGTTTTGTAACTTTAAGTAAATTCATTCATCTAAACCCGATTAAGATGATTTTTAATTGTTTTTAACCCTCATAGGGAAAAGTGACCTTTTGTTTAGTACAAACTTTCAAGATATTTCAAGCACCTAAGAAATGTAACATCCATGTATTTTTATTTTATTTTTTGTTCTAAAGATTGTGTATAATTAATAAAGAATTTGGGTGTTAAAGTGTTCATGAAGTTCAAAGGGATTTAGTTATCGATGAAATGATAATGGATTAATGTATGTTCTAAGATAATTTATATAAATAGAGGAATAATCCCCATAATTTTGTAGTTGTAACAAGAATTGTACCGGCACAAGAAAGAATTAGAAATATTAAATTAAAAAAAAACACCTAGAGAATAAATAAAGGATTTCTTAACAGATTTATGACATAAAAGAAAAAAATAAAGAAAAAATAAATAAAAAAGTAACCACACACAGGCGCGGTCTTTGGGTAAAACAATCTTTGGGTAAAAACAAGTAAAGCACTATCTTTGGGTCACCAAATAATAAGGGCCTCAATTTTTTTTCTATATACATGTGTGTGGTTTGGTCTAGACTAATGGAACGACTGAACAAAACCAAGTACTCGTCTACATTCTAATACTTGATGACTAATTCGCTGAAAGCTGAAGCGAGGATTAGGGAACGCCGAACATCTGAAAGGATTTAGGGCAAGATGCGAAGAGTTTCCTTGGAAAACAACCTCAACGGCTCAACCTGACAACCGACGGCGATGATGAAGAAAATTATTGTCACTCTAACCTTCCAACGTCTCTATTTCTTGAAGAATGAAATGTTGTTTTCTTTAAATATGTAATCTTAAATAGCTAAATTCATCTCTCTAATCTTCACTCTATCGCCTATTTTCTTTGAAATTCAAAATATACTATCTATTATTTCTTTAAGAATCAATTGGAGTTGGAAACTTGGAAGTTTGAATTTTAATTCTGAAGTTATAATCCAATTTTGCTTGGAACTTTGAAGTTGGAAACTTGGATTTTCATTTCTAAGGTAGATTTGCATATTTGGATTTTAATTTATAAGCCAGATTGACGGAACTACTAAAACAATTCTACTTGAAATTAGAAACTTGGGTTTTCTGCAGTTCTACTTGTATATATGCTATCACAATTCTCAGGTACAATTCAACTGGATTTTTTGCTTAATTTATAGATTAAATGATTAACTTGAGTTTATTAATTTGTTTTAATTTATAAATTGACCCTAATCTGTGATAAATCTTGCTCTAATTATGTCAAATCGAATTAGGAAGCATGAATCCGATCATTATAAAAGAAAAAAGAAATAGAAACTAGAAGTTGAAATAGAATCACAAATAGGTTCTTTACTAAAATTTGTAACAACCTAAAAGATAATGCACCTCTAGATATAGACGAACCTATAAACGTGGAAAGAGGCCTCAAATTTTTATATCGCTTTAGGCCACCAAAATAATTGAACCGCTCCTGTACACACACCACCATTATAACAAACGCAACATTAGACACCAAGAGAAGAAAGATTAAAAGAGCACCACTGGTCAGTGGCGCAGCTTAGTAAGGCCCCCATGATAGGAAAAAAAAATCGCAGGCCCTCCTGCGTTTTTCTTCAAGCTTCACCACTGCCAATGGTCCCATGAGGGAGCAAGTCGCTTTGACCGAATCCTTAGCCATAAAAAACCGAGGATCTTATTATCAGTTAATTTTACTAGAGAAACCTGCTTGTTATTGAAGATCAGATCATTACGAGCCTTCCATACACTTCATAAAGATACTGTAATGACCGAGTATAATATACTACTAAGTGAAGATTTAAGTGAGCCAGAAGAAGGTAAAAAGAATCTATACTATATAATAAATAAAAGTTTTTTCATGACACGTGTCGCCACCATATTCAATCTCACCATTATTTTCTTGCTTCTCTCTCTCTTATTAAATACAAATATACCTTTTAATAATAAAATATCCTCAAAGAAAATACTATACTAATAAAACACATTTATTTTAAATTATTCATTATTATAATAAACTTTAAAATCTAATTATGTAACTTTTATTTTCAATCAAATAGTACATGAAACTCAAATTACATTAGATAGTAATTAACTTATTTTTGAAACAAATTTTATATTAATTTTTACATATTTTAAATTTTATTTTCTATCCTTACTATGTGTAATAAATTTTTATATCTGTAAAATTTATATATAAAGATTTAAGAATTATATATATTAATATTGATCACCCCGTATGTATTACACGGGTTCTAAGCTAGTTACTTTAATAATAAAAAAGAAGAGGAGTAGGGAAAAGAATCCAGAAAGATATGACTTCTAGTTCTAGAATATTTTATTTCTGATGAAACATGTTTTACTATAATATATTGTATGAAACATGTTTCACTTAAGGAATTTATATATTTATTATTAGCAATCACTTAAGGGTTTTATCCATGTCGATCTAGGGTTCGAGGCTCGGCTCTCTTTCAAGCCCGGAAGGGGCCGTATTGGGTGGGATTTTTCCTTGGATGCTCTCCAATTCTGACGCCAAGTGGGCCCGGTTAAGACAACATACTGGCCGGAGTTGGACGAGGCTCTCCCATGTGACGGGGGATGCGACGTCACAACATTCAATGTTCGCCGTACAAAAAAAAAATTATAATCCACGTGATTTTTTTACCTATTAAAAGGTATTTTATATATGTATTTATCGATTTTATCTTTTGAGTTCCTGTACGTTTAGCTAGTTGACCGGTCAAATATTTGGTTTGAACTTAACAACAACTAATTAAACCTCGCGCGTTACGGCGGGTATTTGACGTTGAAGACTCGCACGTTGTGACGGCGGCGTTAAACCAAACATTAATAAAAATAAGTATGTCGATTCCCATGTGATGCAACGAGTTTGCAAACCTAGTTACGCGCATTGTGGCGTCGAAAATAATGTGACTAAGTACATAAAAAACACGTATGAAATTGCCATGACTCGGCTCTGGAGATTAAAAAATAGATAAATTGCGGCGAAATAAGAGTTAACATTGAAAAAACAAATTCGTTAAAGAAGTTCTTAATAAAGTAAAATAAAAATAAAAATAAAAATAGAAATAAAGTAATTGTTACAAACGAATATAAAAAAAAAAAAAAAAATAAATTTGAGGATTTAGAAATTTTAGGGATAGAGTTTAGAAATATGTGCTGGGGTAAACTTAATACTTTAGAAAACTTGAAGGGTATATTTGAAAATTTAGAAAGTTAAGGGGCCATAAAAGTTAAGAAACTAAAGGGTTAATATTAAACTTTTGTAAAAAAAATAATAAAAAATAAAATAAAATTTAACTGGTCGCCGACATTACCAAATGAGAGTATTATAATCTATATCTATACTATATAATAAATAAAAAATTTAGTCGGACATTTGTCACTTTCATATGTATCTTTATCTTTTTTTTCCTATCTCTCTCTCTCCTATTAACTATATAAATTTTATTGTAAGTCCCAGCGGGTCTAACGATCGATCTCTACTGTAAAACACGTGATACGTACACGAAGTGCGAAATCCTTACGTATACGTATGTCTCAAATACTCACGCACACAATACTATCACACAAGACAAGATATCATAAAAAGCTCCTTGTATTCATCAGTAAACAGTACACACAGAGTAGTTCTAGAAAATACAGAAGTTCCAAATGAGAACAACTCTTGCACTATTTATAGACAACACAAAATGAATCAAGCGAACTTAATAAGTTCGCCACCTTTAGTTCAGGCGAACTTGTTAAGTTCGCCTCAACTATATCAGGCGAACATATTAAGTTCGCCTGTGCAAACTTAAGCTATTACAGTACAAAACTATAAACATAAAGACTAATCTATACAAAGCTAGTTGTCACAAAACATGCACCAACAGACTCCCCCTTGACAACAGCTTGGTCTTTATCTTCAAGTCTTGTTCTTCCAATTCTTCGGCAACGAGCTCCCTACACATATCCTGTGTTTCAAACACACATACAGCACCCTCTTATACTGTAACGCTTGCTCTCTGCTTTCATTTGTATACATGATCTCTCTACGTTTCAGCATCTTCTGATCAGACATTGAGAAGTTAACAAGATTCATAGCATCAAAGAATCTCACTATAACCTTGCCACTCATGTCTTCTATTACTGCTTCGCCCGTATACACATCCACGTACCACCATTTAAGATCATGCAAACAGTCATAGGCAATTAATTTCAATGGAATCTTTGGTACTGATCTCACATGTTTAAATTTGTATCTCCATGTGACCTTTTGAGTAACAGGATCCACTTCTTTTATTATATTTCCCTGTTGAGGTTTCAGTTTTTCATACTTTCCAGAACCTCCTTCCATTCTTATCAAATTGGCAATTGAGTCAGCTATTCCATTATTCGATCTGTTAATCAAGGGCTTAGTTGATAACCCATTGACTTCACATCTCGGTAAAGAATTAAAGTATTTAAGCCTTGGCTTCAAATACTGAACTCCATCTGATCTTTTCAAAGCGAATAACTTGAACTCTGCCTCATAAAACCAGCTTATTATTCTGCCCGAGCATTTCTCTTTGTTCACATATCTCTGCTTTTGAACTGGTGCAACTGGAGAAACTGGTAACTTATCTCTCCAGCTCTTCACCATCTTCACCCATTGTGCCTTTGTCATTCCTATATTCTTATACATCTCAGTATCTTTAGGCAGGCTTTCAGCAGAGTCAGGGTTTTGTTTTTCTTGATCAGGATCAGATTCATCAGATTCTACAACTCTTTCCGATAACCCTTCAGGAATTACATCATCTTCAAAAACATCCGTATCAATTAAACCTTCACACCCTTCATAAACAACTTTCTGATTATCACACTCCACCTCTACCTCAACAATCTCTCCTTCCTCTAACCCCTCTTCTTCTGAATCATCATCATCAGAAAGATCATCCAAATCTATCAAACATTCAACTTTATCAACTTCATCCATATCAGAATCTTCAAAAAACAAAGAATTATCTAACATGTCAGCATCATTAGCTTCATTGTCACAAATAGTCATCATACTGGCTTCCACAATAACCTCCGACTCCCCCTGAGTTAATGAAGGATTAGATGCAGCGTGTTGACGCTCACCCAAACCATCACCAACACTTGGATCATCATCATCATCTGGATTCTTCTAAATACCAATACTGTGACAAGTAGTTTTATCTTTCTGAGCCTTCTCCCCCTGAGCGTCAAGTCGCTCAACCAATTGATTGATAAGGATTTGCATTTCAGCAAGGACCTTGTTTTGCTCATTTAATGTTTGAACATGTTGTGCTTCTCTACCCAGCAACACATCTACCTGAGATTGTAATCCTGAAACCTGAGTTTCCAAGGATTGAATTCTTTCATCTCTAGTATCTCTAGTGGATGGACTAGCTTCTTCATTATTTTTAGACATTGTGGGAGTTATCTGAGGAGTAGGGGATTGTGAAGGAATAGGAGTTACAATCAAAGAAGCAACAAACTCTCTATCCATTGCAGATTGAGCAGCATTAACAGCCGAAGCCATCAATTTAGGTCCTTTGGCTACAGGAGCTTCACCGTCCTCAGAACTAGATGTGTCATCTTGTAATTTCCTTTTTCCAAGTACTGTATTGGGAGGAGGACCCCTAACAAACTTGCGTCTTGGAAGATTCACCGTCTTCTTCCCTAGAGACTTTTGACGTTTATCATACACCGTTGTAGGAATTTTAGGCACTTTAGCCAACTGGGCATAGTGCTCAGGACTAAAGTCCATGGAACTTTCGTAATCAGTAGAGTTACAAGAGGCGAACTTGTTAAGTTCGCCTGAGCAAGTTCGCTCAAAAACTTGAACAGTCAAAGAAATTCAAATCTAACAAGTTGATGTTATAAACCACAATCAATCACAACATTCAACTCGCCAACACTCGATTAAGGTATATGAACATTTAATTTCAAAGTTTGTCCACAAAATGACGATGAATAGATCGATTGAAATTCTTGAGTATAACCGATGATAACAATTGATGATTCTAAACGATTCAATGGATGATATTAGATGATTTTACCTTGGTTGGAATCGCAACTTGTTATAGTATAAGAAACAGGAACGAAAAACCACTCTTACCAACTAGAAATCGAAATCAGACAAAATCGCTCAACTGTGAATAAATTCGCCTGATATGTTCGCTCAAGTCAAAGAAACAAGTGAATGGTCAAGTTCACTGAATCTCTTATATACCCAACAGGTTAAGTTTGCTAAATCAAGCGAACTTAACAAGTTCGCTCACCAAGCGAACATGTTAAGCGAACAAGTCAAGTTCGCCTAACCCATTCTTAACCAAAATTTTGAAATTTTTCATTTTCCCCTCTTTCCGATACTCTGATCATCTTGCAACCTGTACAGCAATCTCAATCCAAATTTATAAGAATTTTTCATGGAAGATAGAAACAAAATCTTTTTGGATTTTTCTTATAAAGCTAAATGAACAAGTAAAGTACATATTTTGGATTTTTCAAAATTTATGCTAAAACACACTAAAATCTTTTTGTACTTTTTCTTAAAGAATTAAAGAAGTAAATCTAGAAACATCTAAAAATAAAATCTTTTTGGCTTTTCTCTGTACATACAGAATTATATATTTTTGGTCGAACACTGCGAGTAACAAGATCATATCAGTATCTTTGATGTATCACATACCCATTCTGAATAAAAATTCCTAGCAGATCTAAGGGTTGACCTATGGCATTCTACATATTCACAGATATTTGGGTCAGCAAACAAGCAATTTGTGCAACATTCTATGATATCTCAGCAAACAATTTCTCAGACCTAACACATCATATTTTCAGAAACTATCAAATCTTTTAAAAATTTCTATCCAAACACTAACAACTCACAGATATCACTTCTTTCTTTTTCATATTCCTTGAATATTGACCTTTTATATCAATTTCTTTTTCATATCTTTTTCAAATATTCAGAAATTATGAAATGACACGCGATAAACTTCAAAGTAAACAGAATCAAATCATGACATGCTAACTTATTCATACCGAATTTGCAATAAACTACATGTTAATTCAAGTTGTCAACATTATAATATTTGAAACTACAAGCATTTTTATCCCACGTTCTTGTGAGTTAGTACCATTTATATGAAAACAATGTGTACCCCACAAATATGCCAACAGAAATTTAAATTGCATTATCTTCAAGACATATAAGACTTATGCAAAGTTTAGATCAATTTCCAGGATGAGACTATCTCAATTAGCACAGGAAAAGAAACAGATCCCGAAGGATATATTGAATCAGAATGATTCAGAATCGAATGATTCATATAGCTTGGTTTTGGATGAAGTATCGTGATTCAGTAGTAACACTGAGATTGTACCAATGGAATTCATCAACAATAAGATTGATCAAGGAATCGATTGATTCAATGACGTAAGGTAACGTGATCCAACTGTTATCTGGATATATTCAATGGAATCAAGATAATTGATGCAAGGGTGAGTATATGTTCCAACAGATGTTGTCAGAAACATATCTTAGTCCAAATTCACATTGCATGTTTTTCGGGGCATGGGCAGTGAAGCGAACTGAAAAATTATGCTAATCAATATAGTCCGATACTGGTCTCATGAAATACTTGAAGTCCCATATTCTTTATCTGATAATGATCTTTTAACACATACACCCGGCATACCATGGGTTCAAATCACGATTGTGACATAGACCATTATGTTTTCACACTACTAATGGACTAAAAACGCTTCTAACCTACTGACAATTCAAATTACATGCAAATATCCAAATTAAAGATTATATATAGCAATGTTAGACAGTCATGAAGCTATCATTTTCTGTTTATGCAGACTAAGAAGTTTAGATCAAATCATATAAGCACAAACATAAATACAGACACCAGGTAGTCAATCTATAGTCATGTGTATGTGATCACCTACTGATGTACTATCATTTCTTCTCTAACTTCAAGCGGTGCCGATTTTATCTTTTTCAAATTAGTTTGGGTTTTTCAGAAAGCAAGTAAACTATTGAAAAATAAAGCATAAAACTATTTACTTTAAATAATCTAGAAAACTAAAAGAAAAACTTCCATGAAAAACCATTTTGAAAACCTTTGTCACGTTGGATTAAGCATACCAATCATTTGAGTAAGAAATTCAAACCGTGTACGATCGAATGCTTTGGTAAACAAATCAGCAAAATTATCGTTCGTATGAACTTTCACCAGCTCAATCAACTTTTTCTCTACACAATCACGGATGAAATGATGTCTAATCTCTATGTGCTTTGTCTTTGAATGTTTCACAGGATTTGTTGTGATCGACATGGTGGCTGTATTATCAATCATCATTGGTGTCCCTGTGAATTTCAAAGCATAATCCCTCAACTGCTGTTGAATCCATAGGATTTGGGAACAACAAATGGCTGCAGCAATATATTCTGCCTCACATGTTGAAATTGCAACCGAGGTTTGCTTTTTGCATTGCCAGGACACAAGTCTATTCCCTAGAAATTGACAACCACCAGATGTCGATTTTCTATCCAAACCGCAACCTCCATAATCTGAATCTGTATAAGCTTTGAAATCAAAATCAGAATTGATGGGATACCACAATCCTAACTTTGGTGTACTCTTTAAGTATCGAAAGATTCGCTTAACAACAATCAGATGAGATTCTTTAGGCTTAGACTGAAACCTTGAACACAAGCAAACATCAAACATAATATCCGGACGTGACGTTGTCAGATACATTAAAGACCCAATCATTCCTCTGTATAACCGACAATCCACCTATTTCCCTTTCAGGTCAGAATCTAGTTTGTGATTAACAGGAATTGGAGTATTGAAAGTTGAAGCATTTGCCATATCAAACTTCTTGAGAATATCAGCAACATATTTTGTTTGATGAATATAAAAACCATCTTCCTTTTGATCAACTTGAAGACCCAAAAAGAACGATAATTCTCCCATGCTGCTCATCTCGAATTTCAACTTCATCACTCTCTCAAAGTCTTTACACATATCGACATTCGTTGATCCAAAAATTATGTCATCTACATAGATCTGAACAAGTAATAAATCTCCCCTCTGTTTTTCTGATGAAAAGGGTAGAATCAATTTGACCACGTTCAAATCCATTATCAAGTAGATGCACCGACAACGTTTCGTACCAAGCACGAGGAGCCTGATGAAGACCATATAATGCTTTATCTAATTTAAAGACTTTATCAGGAAACTTGTGATCTTCAAAACCAGGCGGTTGTTTCACATAAACCTCTTCCTATACCTTTCCATATAGAAAAGCTCTCCTTACTTCCAATTGAAAAACCTTGAAACCTTTGAAAGAAGCATATGCTAGAAACAATCTGACCGCCTCAATCCTCACAACTGGAGCATAAACTTTGGTGTAATCAATTCTCTCTTGCTGATTAAATCCTTGAACAACAAGTCTTGCCTTATTACGTACCACAACACCACGATCATCACGCTTGTATTTGAAAACCCACTTTGTGCCAATAGATCTTGAGCCTTTGGGTAAGTCAACCAAGTCCCAAACATGCAACTTATCAAATTGAGCCAATTCCTCTTGCATGGCCTCAATCCAACAATCATCATCTAGAGCCTCAACCACATTTTTAGGTTCTGTTTGAGAAATGAAGCAAGCATGTAAACACGTCTCCAAGATACCTGTATCAACAATTTGAGCATACAAACATGAATTTTCAGCAAGTGTACGATGTCTCGTTTGAACACCTGCATTCAAATCACTAATAATAATGTCAGTGGGATGGTGTTTATGCACACAGGATTGGGGAATATCCGAAGTTTGAATAACAGAATCAAGATTAAAAGGCAACTCCCCCTCAAGTGATGCCGGCGAAGATGAATCATCAACTATGTCCTGAATGTCGTTAGACGATTCTTGGAACACAATTTCATCATCTTCACTGTTATCTACTTGTGTTAAACCTGAAGTTGAAGCTACATTCGGATCAACTCCGAGTGGAGTTAGGCCCATTTCCTAGCCTAGTTGGAGAAGTACCCACAATCGGAATAACCGAACGCGGATCGACAATTGAATCATTATTGCAGTAAGACTGATAAAACATTTCTGCTTCGGCTGGAGAAACTGCAGGAGGAACATTGAAAGATCTGAATAACGCATCATAATCAAATGCCCAAGAGGGACCTTTTGCATCTTGAGGAACAAAACGATTATCACAATCAATTTGAAACCATTCTTCAATTTGACGTGATTCTTTGTTAAAGACTCTCTTGTTATGAGAATTTGCAACGTATCCCAAGAAAATTCCCTCAATTGCTTTGGAGCTGAATTTAGTAGGAACATTACGAGTCTTCAACAAGGTACATGGATTTCCAAAAGGCAAAAGATACGCCAAGTTAGGTTTTTGATTTTTCAGCAATTCATAACATGTCTTGTTGTGTTTCTTCACGGTCATAACCCTACTGAGAACACGACAAGATGTATTCGGCACCTCAGCCCAAAAAGTAATAGGCAGCTTTGAATCAGATAACATAGTACGAGCCGTCTCAATAAAAGTTCGATTCTTCCGTTCAGCAACACCATTTTGTTGAGGAACATAAGGAGCACTGAACTCATGATGGATACCCTTCTGTAAACAGAATAAACCCATAGTTTCATTCTTAAACTCAGTGCCATTATCACTCCGAATCCTCCTGACTTGCAATTTGAATAAAGTCTCAAGCCCCACAATCAGAAATTTAAGAATTTCAGCCGTTTCATCCTTAGAAGCAAGAAACTTGACCCAAAAAAACCTTGAGTAATCATCTGTCACAACTAGATAATAAGATTTTCCGCCTTCACTTTTGACACTAATAGGTCCGAACAAATCCATATGCAACAACTCTAAAGGAGTCACAATAGAATTAATCAACTTTGATGGATGAGATTTCCTGTGCTGCTTCCTTTTCTTGCATGTAATACAGTCTTTATTCACATGAAACCTCATAGCAGGGACACCAGAAACCAACCCATTCTTGACAAGATAATTCATTTTTCTAAAATGTATATGAGCCATTTTCCGGTGCCATAAAGTTGATTTGGATTCAGAAGCTTTCGAAAGAAGACATGTTGGAACAGACGAAGTAGTCGTCGCAGTGCTCATGTCGAGCATATATGTATCATTCTTTCGAGGAGCTCTCATAAGTATCCAATCTTCAGGTATCTCAAATCCCGGCTTCAATACCGAACACTCTGACTTATTAAAGTGAAATGAGAAATCTTTATCACAGACTTGCGAAACAGATAACAGATTGTGTTCCAACTGCTCCACATAGTTGACTTTCTCAAAATTCAATCTTCCATTTGACACTGTGCCTTGGCCAGAAATATTTCCTCCTTTCTTTCCTGCAAATGCAACATATCCTCCTTGGATTTCTTTAACATTCTCCAATAAGTTAAGATTTCCTGTCATATGCCGAGAACATCCACTATCAACATACCAATGGTTGCCAATAGTCCTCCTTGGAGTTGCCTACACACAAACAGAAATGATTAGTTAGTAATAGAGACCCAAGCCATTGTGGTCTTAGGTCGGCCAGATTCATCAAAATAAACAATTTCTTTCAAAACACAATCATATTTCTCCACGACTTTATTAGATTGTTTCTCAGAAACAGAGACTGAAGACTTTGGAATCCATTTTGATTGACAATTAACCATCTCATTTTCCTTTTATGACTTATCACTTTCAACATTTTTGTTCACCACAGGTTGTTCCAAAAGCTTTTTCAACCGTTTATTTCGTCTTCGACGTTGTGGTCTTGACAATTTCACCTTTAGGTGTGTAATTTCACCAGAAGAACCAACCATGGTTGTGACAAGCCCAGAAGCATCCTGAACAATTTGCTTCTTACCACTTTTATCCTCAGTAGGATTCACATCAACAGACTTTACCGCTGATTTCACCGGTGGATTCACAAACGGTCTAGCCAATTTTGGATTCTCCAGACGCTTTCGCAAATTCTTATTTGGACAGTCTTTCAAGATATGACCAATCGTACCACAATGAAAACAAGTACGTTTTTCTTTGTATACTTGAACATACTTTTCCTTCTGAACCTTAAGTGATGTGGATGATGAACACTGATGATGAGTGTTTGAAGATTGAACAACCTGATGATTTCCTTCTTCAATTTTCTTTTTACAAAAATCAAGAGTTGAGACTTTCTAAATCTTTTTTATTTCTTGTGAATCAAAACCACCACTTACAAAAGATTTAACTGGTTTATAAGTAGATTTAGGTTTTGGTTGTTCAATCAAATCATCCGGTTCAGTTAGAATACAATTGTCTCTGGTCACCTTCTTCATCACAACTGGTTCCACATACTTACATTCTTTCACTATACCTTTAACTTTCTTTGAGTCAAAAACTTCATCATCAGTTGAATCATCATATATCATATCCTCACCAGTAACAAGATTGATATTCAACACAGTTTTTGGTTCTAAATCTTCAACCAAGACTTCCTTAGTCACACATGGAGTATAATTCTCATTAAAAGGTGGACAATACCCAACACCTTCCCCAATATCTGTATCATCAAAAGAAGGACAAGAACCAACCCCTCCAATAACCTTTGCACCTGAAGCTTTCTCATTATAATATTCTAACAAAAAACTAGAATTCTTATAACCCTCAAGCTTTCGTAACAATTTTGTTACCTCTGTCTGTGACACAGCAAGTTCATTAATTTTCTTTTCATACTCAGAATATGACACATCAAGGTGAAATGCTTGTTCATTAACTTTGGTTTGCAAAACCTTAATATCATCTTTTAGAGATTCAATTCTAGCTTTCAAAACTGTTTCGTTTTCCTTCAAAGTTTGGTTCGATGTGTACATTGCTTTCATGTCAAAGATGAGATTTGTGTTATCATCACACAATCTCGTAATTTTGAATTCAAAATCAATACATTTTAAACAAGAGTCAACCTGTTTTACCTGCTTAGAATCTGCCATGAATGCATTCCCATTAGCTAGCATCTCTGTAATATTTTCTGTAACCTTTCCAGCCGCTCCATCATTAAGCAAATCATCATTTGAAAACTTCGGTTCACTTTTCTGAGACACTGACTCTTCACTTTCATGTAAACTCCCAGAATCTGTAAAGTCACTATCAGAAGAACCATTTTCACTTCCATCTTCATGATGAACTTCAGCTAGAAAAGCTTGACTAACATGAGCCACAATATCTTCCAAATGAATACCCCAGTCATAATTTTTATCTTGTTGGGAAATCAAAGCTGTGGAAGTATTCTGCTTGTTTTGATTGCCTTGAAAGTTTGAGGATCCTTGATTCTGATTTCTTGGTTTTGTACATTCCCGAGCAAAATGACCAAACTCTTGACAATCGTAACATTTGACTTTAGATTTATCCATTCCCATCCTAGTCTTGCTTGATGCTCCAATAAACTTCTTTCCAGTTTGCTTCAAGTGATATTTACCTTGTCTCATCCATAAAGCCATATTCCACTGAATATTCATTTCTTCCAAAGCATCTTTATCCAACTGCTTAAAATCTTCCTCAATCATATCTGGATCAGTGATCTTGCCACCAATAAAGTTTTCATATGAGGTTAAGAATGATGCAATCATAGCCATTATATCATCAGCTGCTGAAGAAGACACCTTAGTAGAACAAGAATGACTTTCATTCTTACTATGTTTTGAACATCCAGAACTGGAAGCAACAAAGCAAGCACTATCTTGACAAAAACTTTCTTTTGGACTTTCAGAAGACTTTCCAGAAAACAATGCAACTCCAGCAGATTTCTGTGCAGATGTACCTTTTCCAAAATAAATGCTTGGATCTTGATAGACTGTATCTTTCTTTTGTTTATGCAAATCATATGATTGAATCTTTCCCATCAAGTCTTCAAGACTCAGATCATGAAATCCAGATTGTTCTTTTATCACAATGGTGTACATCTCAAAATGAGCTGGTAAAGCATCCAAAAACTTTTCAAGAATCTTCTTGTTTTTGTAAGTGATGTTCATCCACAGATTCACCATCAAAGTGTTTAAAAACACTGAACTGTTTCTTTAACAGTTCTTTTCTGCTCTTCTTGATGTCAGTGCTACCCTCACATCGTTTAGCTAAACCTTCCCAAAGTTGACGAGAAGTCTTAAACTTCTTGAAAGTATGATAGATGTCCAGTGGTAAACACATGGATAAAGCTGCAAGAGCTTTCTTTTCAGGATCATATAGCTTCTTTTCCTCATCACTAAGAGCTGAAATTGGTTTTGGTGTATCTGAAACACCCATATGACTATGAACAGGATGCTCATATCCCTCAGTAATAGGAATCCACAAACTTGTGTCATTGATATTAACATAATTCTTAAATCGACTTTACAATTAGAATAATCTTTGAGATTCATAAGCCTCGGTGGCTTGGTTGGAGTACCAATCTCATTGTCATGATTCAACAAATGAGTCATATTGTTCACTTGATTTGAAGTAGACATCCTTGAACACACTGCTATACTTAGAAAATTTTACAAGTTTATGTATTAAGCGAACTTAACAAATTCGCCCACTAAGTTCGCCTAAATTGGATCCAGTGAACTTAATAAGTTCGCTTGACAAGTTTGCCCGTAACTGATCAGACAAGTTCGCCTGTTTCAGCTGAAGAACAAGGAAGATTGTTCTAACACCCAAACTCACGAACAGATCCGGAATTTTCCATATCTCACGATTTTGAATGAATTAGAGAAATTCCTTTCGTAGGATTCTTCAAATGATGATTTAGAAAGCTTCTAACGGATCAATTTTGGTAAAACAACACCAAAAATGTAGAAATCACTCAAAATCCATCTCTTAAAATCGCCAAAACCTCAAGAATATAATAGAAACTTCTGAAAATCTTGATCTTGTTGTAAAAAAGCAATCGAGACAATGTCAAACAACATTAGCTAATCAAGAGCAATGGCTCTGATACCACTTGTAAGTCCCAGCGGGTCTAACGATCGATCTTTGCTGTAAAACACGTGATACGTACACGAAATGCGGAATCCTTACGTATACGTATGTCTCGAATACTCACGCACACAATACTATCACACAAGACAAGATATCATCAAAAGCTCCTTGTATTCATCAGTAAATAGTACATACAGAGTAGTTCTAGAAAATACAGAAGTTCCAAATGAGAACAACTCTTGCACTATTTATAGACAACACAAACTGAATCAGGCGAACTTAATAAGTTCGCCACCTTTAGTTTTAAGTTCGCCTGTGCAAACTTAAGCTATTACAATACAAAACATACAAAACTATAAACATAAAGACTAATCTATACAAAGCTAGTTGTCACAAAACATGCACCAACATTTATTTAATTGTCTCTTTTTAATAGTTTTTTGTTTCTCGTCTCTCTCTCCTATTAAATAATAATGATTTCTATAATTCTTTTTATAAAACATTTTTCATTTTAAAAAATAGGTTTGTTTATAAAACATTTTTAGAAATTTAACATTTCTTTTACTTTTTTATAAAACATTTTTAAAAATAACTATATAACTTTTATAAAATTTGTATTAAAAACTATGTAATATGTCATAAATATGTAATATGTAAATATTTATAATAACTGTATAATATTGTTTTTATTCAATCCGTGTAAAACACAAAGTTTTTAACCTAGTTAAATATATATATATATATATATATATATATATATATATATATATTAAAAAGCAGGATGAGTATTTGTGGGCAGTAGAGGTGCATAAATCGGGTTGGACCTAAGAACCGGAACAGGTTTCAAACCGTTTTTTTACCGGGTAGGAAGAGTTTAACGAACCAAAATTCGGGTTTTGTTTTCAAATAAATAAAATATTTCAATAAATATTATGGTGAAAATAATATTTTAGAAATAAGTTGAAACAAGTGAGTTTCAAGTTAGTAATGGGGTTATAATAGTTTTAACTAGTTTTGGAATGAAATGGATAAAACGAAAGTGGAAGGGCCAAAAGTGTAATATGGTAAAATCTACCATATTTGACATTTGGAAGTCAAAATTGAGTCATTTTGATGGTGTGGGTCGTTCATCTCAAGAGAGCAAAAGGAGAAATCGATTTTGGAAGCTAAATCGTGCATTTGAGCTTGGATTTGTGAAGGTTTTGGCTCACACAACACCTTCCTAACATCAAGTAAGTGATTATCTTCCTTTGATTTCACTTTTGAATGTGTTAGTGAGTGGGTTTTGTAGAAATCTGAAAATGTTGAATGCATGTGGTTAATTGGTGTTAGATTGTGGATAATCTAGCTAAACTAAAGGTAAAGAGTAGTGATTAACATCCTAGAACCCTTTGATTTTGATTATGAGAAGTTAGGGTTCATATGGTGAAAATTGGGGGTGTTTGGATCATGATGCTAGAATGATGAATTAGTGAAGATTAAGTGTTTAGGTGGTAATAGACACTTGAACAAACACCAAATTGACCTAATAAAAGTTATTGAATGAGAAATTAGTGTCACGGGATTGGAAAGAAAACTCAAGTAGGTGAGTTTGTATTAAAAGAGGGTGTTTGGTTATGGGGATAACCCAAACGGGTCAATTTGGGTTGGAAATGGAAATTGAGTTGTGGGCTCAATTATAATGTGATTATGTATGTATGTTAGATTACTAAACTAGGTGTGTATGTTTAGGTAATCAAATTGCAAAGCTAGAAGGTGGTGCGAGATCTTCTAACTCAAAAGGTAAGTGCCTTTGCACTTACTTAGTAATGTTGATAAATTGGTGGTAAATGTGATATGTATGCAAACTATGTGATGAGATGAATGTGTATGATTATGCATGAACTAGTATGTGAAAAAGTATGAATGTAGTTATAGTGATAAAACTATAATGGATATGTGTAAATGAATGAATGTGGTTATTGTGGAAATACCTTAATGGTTAGGTGAATGAATGTAGTTATAGTGTAATACTATAATGGATATGTGTGAATGAGGTTATGATCTATGAATCATAATGGATATGAGGTTATGATCTATGAATCATAATGGATATGAGGTTATGATCTATGAATCATAATGGATATGAGGTTATGGTTAAATTATCATAATGGATAAGAGGTTATGATCTAAGTATCATAATGGATATGAGGTTATGGCCTAAGAGCCATAATGGATATGAAATGATGGAAATGAATGTTAAATTAATGAAATGAAACTTGTAAGTGGAAATGCAAGTGTTACGAAACCTTAATTGACCAAATGGGTGCAAACGGGTCAAATGGGTGAATGGGTGGAAGCAAGTATTTGAATACTTGATTGTTATGTTTATCTTCATTACTAATGGTGAAATGTTCATGTTGTTGTGTAGGCAAAGCTCCGATGTAGGTCAATGTCAAGTCCGAGGCGTTGAAGGATTCTCGTACACGATTTGGTATTTTGGGGGTTTAAAAGAAAATCCTTAGTTTGATTTGTAAATTGTACAAAATTAGATGTTTTGGTGAATGATGATAATGTGAATATGTTGTTTATGAAATGGTAAAAATACCCAAGTGTTGGGAGTTTTGATGTTATGATGTTTTGGTGAAAAATGGGAAAATTGGCTAAGTATGGAACTGGGTAAAAACTTAACTTTCTGTTTACAGGGTGTTTTCGCGGTACGCGAAGGTGGGGAGGGAGTTTCTCACGCCACGTGAAGAACCTTCCTGCGGGCAGGCTAAATGGTGGTCTTCGCGATACGCGAAGATGGACAGGAGGGTCTTCGCGGTAGGCGAAGAACCCTTCCTGCGGACAGTGTGAACCAGGGTTCCCTCGCGGTACGCGAAAGGGATCCCCTGGGTCTTCGCGGTACGCGAAGGGGTAAAAAAAAATAAAAATTTCTGGGACAAAAGCTTCCGTGTGTGTTTAAATATTTTATTAATTGGTTTTCCAATTAAGGGTGTTATAGAGAGGAGCCATAACCGGTTCCGGGTTGAAAAACCATACCTTGTGGAACCAGGTAAGGTAGGTTTGGGTGCGGTTCGGGTCTGGAACCGGTTCCAACAGGGTCCAATAACATTCAATAACATAAAATGCAATTTTTATCTATTTTTAATAGTTCTCAAACAAAATAAATACAATTTTAAACACTATCTTTATATTTTTACTTTTTGCGTTTTTTTTTCCTCTCGGTTTTGCGTTTTCAAGTTGGGTACTCAATTCATCCCACATCTATAAAAAATAAATAAAAATTGAAGAAAAACGCTGGAGGGGCCGAGATTTTTTTTTTCCTATCAAGGGGGGGGGGGGGGGTTGGAACTATAGAATTTCACCCGAATACGTATAAATTAACACTACTAAGCGAAAAATCGGTCGAATACGTATAAATTAACACTACTTAGCGAAAAATCAGGGGTGGCCGGGGCCCCCCGGGCCCTCAGTAAGCTTCCTCCATGCATCTATTTATACTAACTTAGGGGGGCTAAAAAAAAGGTCACTAACCCACGTCCAACAGCTATATAGCATGTTAAAAACGGTTTTTTTTAAACTCGTTTAACGGCTAGAACCGTGTAGGAACCGGTTCTAATCGGGTCCAGGTAGGAACCGGTCAAGCAAAGGAAACTCCAAACCGGGTAGGAAACACCGGGTACTAATGGGTCCAAACCTGGTCGGGTTCTGCGGTTCCGGTTCTGGAACCAGTTTTTTTTTGCACCTCCAGTGGGCAGTGGCGGATCTAGGATTTTCCGTCAGTGGGGGCAAAAAATGGGTTCATTAAAATGACTCGGTTAAAACATATCCAAAAGCGTCGGTTTGAACATGTCAAAATGGGTCGGTTTAAACATGTCAAAACGGGTCGGTTAAAGTACCCTCTTACTCTTAACAATAAATATGCCACATTAAGAATGTTGATTGTATTTTGTACTTGCAGATTTGAGAACCATGTAACTATCATTCTTCAAAAGGACTTGAATCTATTAAAGATTGCTTTCTTATATATATATATATATATATATATATATATAGGTGGGTTGCAGAGAAAACCAATAGTTAGGCGAAAACCGAGAAAACCACTAAAAAAATCAATTTTAATCAATAAGATAGTTATATTTATTTTTTATTTTTTTATAAGAGTATAAATGTAATATTACAAGTTTATACCAAAAAATCATTTAAATATTGGCTTACGTATACGTAACCCATAGTGTTACGTATACGTAAACAGAAAACAAAAAAATTCAAAAAAATTATGGTTACGTATACGTAACCCATAGTATTACACATTGTTTTAGTTGTTTTCTTGGTTTTCGCCTAACTTTGTGGTTTTCTCTTGATCCTTCCCCTATATATATATATATATATATATATATATATATATATATATATATATATATATATATATATCTTTGCATGAGTTGAGAACACCAAGACTTATGGGAAGGGCCTAGAGATATCTAGGATGGGTGCCTGCTAAAAAATTGTAGGTTTTCTACTGCTTGGGTACATTTCAGCTGGTGCCTAGGCCCCCACTGCCTAGACCTTGATGCTTGCTTTTGTTATTTTTCAGCGGGTGCCTAGGTAATTTACCGTAAAATATACAAATGGATAGGCATAATGTACAAGTGAGTTGATGCTTGCTTTTGTTATTTTTATTTTCTCATACTATGCTTTACTTTATAAAAAATTAAAATTGTTGTAGGAAATAGAAACAAAAAGGACTCTTTGACGCAGTGGTATCCAATATTTGGGCTAAGACACCCAACGTGGGTTTAAATCTTGCAACCCTAAACTTTTTTTATTACATTTTTTATGGCCGGTTTAAAGTGTTTCATGCACACACAAAAAAAAATCTCCCGTTTTAATTTATAACCGTAAATTTTATACTCTATTCTCGTGCATGGTGACTTTACCTAAATGTTTTGGCTTTAATTTATATGTTTTCGAGGACGTTAGTTTCTTCTGCGGTTTAACACGCCGTAACGCGCATGGGTAAAAGCTAGCATTTTTTATCCAAAGCCGCCGCAACACGCTGGGCCTCCTTCTAGTAATCATCAAATAACAAAATAAAATTACGCATTTACTTACATTTATTTATTTCAACCCAAACTCATTTGAATTGATATGAACTCATTCGTTACAAGATTTTTTTCCTAGGGATGTAAATAGTCGGTGTTTATTGTTCGATGGGTCATACCTGACACGGATCTGGAAATTTGATACAAAAATGAATACGAGTCAAACTACAAAATCATGTTAGAAACATGAATCCAAACACAACATGGGTTTCTATGGCTTGACAAAAACACGACCATTTAACCCGATATTTTATCTTATTTTTGCAAATTAGCGATGAACTTACAACTAAAAATACAAATGTATATAAGAATTAACAATGTTTAAATCATAGAACGTAATACTCATTTCTTGACACCTTTAAAATTTTAAAATAAAATACCCAATAAGTTTAAATTTTAACATTAAACACATTTACTTAAATATTTATAAAACAAATGGGTTAGATTGATCAACCTCATCAAAGTTAATTAAAAGTTTAGCTAAACATTCTCAGGAGTTCAACTTAATAATACTTGTTTAATCTAAACACATCCCATGAGTTTCTCATTAAACTAATAGTGGGATACATATATCTCTTTTCTAATAAAATACTAAATGGTTTTGTCACTTGGCATCACCACATTGAATCTCATAAGTTTTCCTCCCAAAACCAAATTTATATCCTTCATTTGAACATGGTTATAGCGGCGGTGGAGGAGGTGATCATCAAATGATGGGATATGGCGGTAGTGGTGCGGATGGCGGTTACATGAACCATATGATGACTAATAGTGCTACTACTGATTCTTCTCAGGATGGTGATGGTAGCATGTATTACCATCACCAGGGGTCCAGTTATTGCAGTTGGGTGCCAACTGCCATACCAACACTTGCAGCGAGAACCGCCAACCTGGTGGTGGCTCACAGCGGTTCTCCTAATTTCACTGCTTGGAATGACTCATAGTGAGTTGAATACCATGATAGAATTTGAGGTTTTTAGGTAGTTTTTTTTCTTGCAATTCTTTGTTCTTGGTGAACTTGGAAAGAGATCATTAGGGTTTTTTTTTACTTTGTATTAGATTAGGATCTAACCAAAGCTCAAGAAACCATTAATGGCATAATATATATATGCTATGGTTTTGCGAACTTAATTTTGAAAATGTATTTAGATCCACGGAATGTAGAAAACCAAGCATTGTAATTTGGAATTTAACTTTTAACCACACAAAAAAAATATTGTTTTTATAGATTAATAATATTTTGTTCACGCCTTTGCTGTTATAAAAAACGTAGTGGTGGGTTCATGTTTTCTTCTAACAAATAGAGGAATCTTTATCAATATTTTATGTGTAAATTTTTTTTATAATATAAAAAAAACATTTAAAAGAGTTTTAAAGTATGTTCTAAAACAACAGTTATGAAATATGGATAAGAATTTATAAATTTGATGAACACGGTGATCAATGTTGGTAAATCTTATCTTATTAACATAATAAATAAAAATCTTTTGTGTCACGTGTTACTCTGTGGTTACTCCTCACCCTTATTTTCCCGTCTCTCTCTCCTATTAATTATGAATTATTCCGCTTCTCTCTCCTATAAATAATCTTACTAACATAATAAATAAAAATCTTTTGTGTCACGTGTCACTCTCTGGTTACTCCTCACCCTTATTTTCCCGCATCTCTCTCCTATTAATTATGAATTATTCCGCTTCTCTCTCCTATTAAATAATGATATTAAATAATATCTTTGTATTAATAAATAAAAATCCTATTGACACATGTCATTTTGTGGTTAGTTTTTTATCATTTTTTTCCGCCCCTCTCTCCTATTAAATAATGATATCAAAATAACTTATTTTTATATGTTTAATATAAATCTAATTACAAATACTTATTATTTCATTATAAATAGTTATTGTATCATCATGAATTTAATATGAGTTAAAAGAGCTTATTACTGTCACGACAAATTACATTTTTTAAAGACATATTTTGACGAGTGTGTTAATAAATTATATTATATTTTTATCAACCGATGTAACACTGGTTTATTTAACCCCGTGTATTGCACGGGTTTTCAAAAATATAATTTTTATGACTAAATAAGTATGTAACATTTTATTGATTCAACCCGTGTAATACACGGGATTTTAACCTAGTTTCTAATAAAAGATTAAATGATTTTGTCACTTGACATCACCACATTGAATCTCATAAGTTTTTCCTCCCAAAACCAAATTTATATCCTTCATTTAATACTTCCATATTTAGCTTTTTTTTAGAAAATTACATACATAAAATTTTACCAAATCAATTTATCATTATTACCACTAACTCACTTTTTTAAAAACTATCATCAAAAGTTAATATTTAAAAAAAAAATCAAGAATTAAAAAACAGGAGATTTAAAAAAACGAGTTTTTAATGTTTTATTAATAAAAAAATGATTTTTTAAAATTTTATTATAAAAAAATAAGATTTTTTAATTTTACATATAAAAATTTGAAAATACTACGTTTGTATTTTAAATAAATATGGGTTAAAATAAAGTTAATAATATTTAATTAGTAGTTTTTAAATTAAATTTGATATTTATAATAAATTTTTTATTTTGATTTATAAATTCTAATACTTAGTTTTTAATAAAATTAAGAAACTTGTAAATATTTATTTTTAAAAGTGTATTATATTTTAAACTTTAATTTTTTTTAAATGACGAGATTTTTTTAAAGAAAATATGTTTACAAGTCTCAATTCTAATTTATTAGTTCTAACTTTTTCATATTTATATTTGGAATTTTAAATTTAATTGTATCAAAATATTAAGTAGTGAAATTTTTTAAATTTGGAGTTTTAAATTTTGAATTTAAAAGACGATATATTGTTGAAATTTAAATTTTATTTGTATATTTTTATTATTTTTTTAATGAGAGATTTAGTATTAAAATTTTAATGAGATTTTCCGCATACAAGTACAAATAATATCCGTCAATTAGAGCATCTTGATGATGTTTTTTATTAAAGTGTATAATCTCCTGATTTTCTAAATTGACTTACATTATCAGGTTTGTCAAACCATAAATTAGATTTAAATGTCGGTGTTTCAATTATGCTAATAAGAAATATTGATGAAAAAATGGTTCAGGTAATGTAACAAATCTTTAGATCAAATCACTAGGTAATCGTGTTATAGAAGCAAAGATTATATTTGAAAGCAACATTGATCATAACAATTTTATCCCTATAATTAGGTTAACATATTCAGAAAAAAGAATTTTCATTAAAACTTCAAAGAAGAAAATACACAATTGTTGTATGTTTTTGCAATGACCATGAATAAAAGTTTAGGGCAATCACTTTCAAATGTTGGTTTGTATTGCAAGATTCAGTGTTTATTTATGATCAGTTGTATGTTACATCATCAAGAGTTAAAAGTAGAGATGTACTCAAGCTATTAATCTTTGGTAAACATAGAAAAATTACCAATACCACATCAAGTGTTACATACATTGAAATATTTTCAAATTAGTAAATAATCATTGTAATGTTTCATTTGACATATAATTTAATGTATTGTAAAAAGTGCACAACTTATGAAATGTTTCTCATGTATTTTATGATGTTTTGATTACTCTCATCTCATCCATATAATCTTGGGGCAATTTCATATATATCCCTACAAACTTGAAAAATATCATATATGCCCAACAAAAACTAAAAATATCATATATACCCTTACAAACACGTAATAATATCATATATACTCATGTCATTAAAAACCATTTAAAAGATGACAATTTTACCCTTATTTCTTTATACTTTAATATTTCATATTTACCAATTTTTAACATTGAAATTTCATATTTACACATTTTCAACTTTAGAATTTTATATTTAACCATAAAAAACAATTTTCTCAAAATACTATTTTGTATTTTTCTCATTTTTTTTATAATTTTACCAATTTTATTTTATAGCATTAGCGTTTTGTAATTTTTTTCACAATCATTCCTTCTGAATCGGTTTGGAGAATTGCGATAGTCGCCATCAAGAAAAGGAGAACGGGTGATCTTTTACGTATTGGATAAAACTAAAAAAATAGTTTGTAAAAAGTCACATAATGAATAAGGGTAGAACGGTCATAAAGTAACAAATTATTTAAATTAGGTATATATGATATTATTAGCTTTTGTTGGGTATATATGATATTTACATATGTTTATAGGGGTATATATGATATTATCCCTAATCTTAACATGTAACAAAATAAAAATGTTACAAATACAATATCAAATTTTTATAAAAATAGTTTAAGATATTTATCAATATAATCTTAGTATTTCACCCCGTGTAACACACGAGGTTAAAGCTAGTAAAAATAATAAAAACCTATGACTTAGTGATCTATTGAAATGGTGTTTGCCTTCATAAAAATAGTGTGGATTTAAATCTTTTTAAGTCTAAGGCTAAACGGTATATTTAGGTGCGAGAAATTATGGTTGAAAAAAAATATAAAATAATATTTGTGTGGTTGGCTTCTTAATGGCAAACCTAATATTACGGCTGCTTAGCTTTCTCATCATAAAAGGAAATTAAAAGTCTAAATGGACCACTAACTTTAAGAAGAAAAAATAAAAGAATATTTTTCATATTAATGAGATAACATCCTTAGGCTAAGTGTTATGGTCTCGTCGCAAAAAGAAGAGTTGAAGTGGCGATACATGGTAAGTACGGGGTCGAAGGCTAGGTGAGAGAAGAAGAAAGTTTTTAACAAAAAAATTACCTTATATGTTATCCACGTAAGGTTTATTTAGATTTTTCAAATATTAAATCCTAATAAAGAAAAATACAAAAAATTACGAGTTTTTCCTTTATAATTAAGTAGACGCTTCACTTGATCTGGACGTATACGGTATACCATAAATGTCTTTGAATTTGTAAACTTGACTCACGTTTTTAGAATTAAATAATTACCTAATAAAAATTTTAAATATGAATAAGAACAATAAAATGCGGGTCGTACACTTCAAAATATTTTTAAGGATACCCAAATATAAAGTAGATGTGCTTGTATTTTATGTCTATAAAATAGTGTGGTTATTTTACAAATAAACTAAAAGTGATTATTTTTTGTAATGTTTATGTGACAAATTATATAATAATTTGAGTAAGTTTGAATTGTTGGTGTGGCATGTCTAGGTTTAAATGGGATACTAATAATTTCCAAATAAGTCACTAGAAATTTAATTGGATAACGACAGAATATTACACAATAAAGTCGCTTTATATTTATAAACCTACTTTACAAGTAAAGATAGGAATAGAAAAGCACATGATCTTGCATCGATTGTGGCAATCGTATTGATTAATAGGCCAAAATGATAAAACAAATAAGTAGGTTACATTGATTACAAATAATTTTTATAACATTTATATGATAGTGTCTTTATACCAATAAATATTTATATTATATCATCATGAAATCTATGTACAAAGTTTATACATTTACTTTGTCTCTTAATCGATATAATTCTTTTAGAAGTAAAATAGTTCACCTATGTTATACCTTATCTATATTTTTTTTAAGTACATAGATTTTTCTAGAGAATGACATTTTTTATTTGTGACATGTTGAATTTACTCATTAACACATATAATAGAGAAATAATAATAACGAAAACTAAATACTTTTTATTAGTAAAACTAAGTTTGTACAAACTAACACCATTACACAATTATACAAGTTCTAGTTTTAAAAACTATGCCAGATTGCCAGACTTCTCTTCATCTCAACAAGAGCCAACCCCAATGCTCTTTATGCATGCTCCTTACCTTTGCTGCAAAAAAGCTATATTCTTTTCTGATATGCATGCTAAAGTGTATCAGCTGAGGCTGGGAAGTTCTAAGTTTTAAGTAAACATTCTCTATCTCATTGACCAAGTAAAATGATTTCATGACACGTTTAAACAAGACATAAACTCTCCATCTCATATAACATGTCACAAATGTCTAACAAAGCACTGTATATATTCTGAGATCGCGCAAACCTCCAAGTGGTCGTCACCGCTCATCTTCTGGTCGACTGCACAGTCCAAATCTTAATCGCCCTAGCAGGAGCCAATCAATTTCAGCTGTGTGGGATTTCTTTTGCCAAAATGGAGACTAAACGTTTTTCTTAAAAAAAACAATTTCAAATCTTATCTCTTGCACACCACGGTGTGAAGATTTTTCATTAGGCCCTCATGCCAAATCGTTTTTAATTCTATCTCATTAGTCAAGCCAAAAAGTTTCAAATCATTTTATGTGTCATAAACCGTTTCTCTAACTAAAACCATTCTTTTGTTTAAAAATCATTACTCTTGCAATCTTCCTTTTGAATACAAAACATTGTTCATAAACAAAGCAGCTATTCAAAACATAAACAGTTTAACAAACATGTATATCAACCTAAAACATTAAAATAATATAAAAGTGGAATTCATAGAACTCACCTTAATCTCTACTATGTGTTTCTCTTTCATAAAACAAGCAACACCAACACTAGTTCTTGTTTCTACACGATCATATACTTCCACTGCTCGGAATCTACATCGTGCTTAGCGGTATTCGGGAGTCGGGTTTATTGAGAGAGGATTCAAATTTTTGAATACCACAATGGAATCTCATATGCTCTATTTATAGGCTGAAATTCTGACTCGTAACAGACCGTTATGATAAGGTGACGATCTGTTACTGCTGACAATCCTTAACGGACCGCTAAGGGATCGGTAGCGGTCCGCTATCGTCCCTTAGGTCATGAGTCAACAGACGCGCGTCGCTCTCAGCTCGCACGTGTCAATTTATGGCGTAACGGACCGTTACGAGATGGTGACGGTCTGTTACCGCCTTATTAGTGATGAGTCAATGGCCACAGGTAAGCTTCTTGCTTGATGGGGTTGTAATGGACCGTTACACTTCGGTGACAGTCCGTCACCGAGGCCAAAATCTTAACTTTTTAATATTCTCATAACAAACCCTCAATTTGTTAGATGTTACAATGGACAAACAAAAAAAATGTTCATATAAAAAATGTTGAAAAAATTAATGAAAATGTGGGTTTTCACTAATCTTGGATACAAATAATTATATATAATTGCGATTAATATATTATTTTGTGGGCTTGTTTGTTATTTTGTGAGAGCTTCACAACGAAACAAATCATGTCCAACACGGAGCTAAGATGAATGAGATGTCGATATTTAAATTTGACTAGTTGGAATGGAAAATGTGGAACTTGGGTGATATAGAAGAAATTTATTTCATCTTTTGGATTAAATGCTAACAAATACTTGTCATAAAACAATATGGGTGTTTTTACTCTTAAATCGATGTCATGAATCATATGGTGGTTTTGGTCTCATAAATCCATATTTTCATAACAAACCCTCAATTTATTAGATGTTACGAATATATCCTCCTTAAAGAGGGTTTCGTCCCTGAAACCTATTTACATAGAAAATAAGTACGGGTAGCACCTCCTCGTCTCTTCTTTGGATTCCTAAGTTGCATCGGATCCCTTTTGGTGTTTTCACTAAACCTTCACTTGTTTGACGAATTTATTTCGTAATTTCTTTTCTTTTGTATCGAGAATGGCTATTGGCTTCTCGATATAACTTAACATGTCATCAATTTCTATATCATTTAAAGGTACATGAGAGGTCTCGTCTGCCTGACACTTTCTTAAGTGTGATACATGAAATGTTGGATGCATACCACTTAACTCCTCTGGCAAATCCAATATGTACGCGACTTATCTTACACAAGCCATAATTTAAAAGGTCCAATAAACCTTGGTCTCAACTTTCCTTGTATTCTGAATCTGGTCACACCCTTCCATGAGGATACTTCCATCAAAACATAGTATCAAACTTGGAACTCTATAGGCCTACGTCTCTTGTCAGCATAAGATCTTTGTCTATCATGAGCAACCTTCATGCGTGCTTTAATTTGATCAAGTTTCTCTGTCGTAGCTTGGACAATTTCCTTACTGCCATATTCCTTCCGTCCATTTTCTATCCAATATACAAGAGTTCTACATCTTTTTCCATACAACATCTTGTATGGTGGCATACCAATACTTGCGTGGTAATTGTTGTTATACGAGAATTCTACCAGAGGCAAATGATTATCCCCAGTGGCGGAACCAGAACTGGAGGGTCACTATAGAAACTTTTGCGCGTCTCTTAACTACGTCATTAAGGGTACAAGGGGCACGCTTCCGGTACCTCGGCCACACCGCCGCAAGGGCCTCGGGTGCCCCTTACGGGTATTGGGTTCAAGTATAAGTACCCGTGAATGATGTGAAAAGTACATGTGAATGATGTGAAGAGGTAACCAATAGGGTACTTAAGGTTGACCCCTACCAATTAGGATACTTTGGGTTGGATTTTGATAAAAATGATGTGGTTATCACTTATCGTTGGAGTCATTAAGGTATTTGAGTACTTAAGGTTATGCCCCTACTACCCCAATCATTTTTATCAATCATTATACGACTAGTTTAAGATCAACGCCTCTCGAATAGTAATTCTAACATTTGATTTTCCCTATATATTGAAATTTTATGTTTTGTGAAAAAAAAATTAAAACTTATCTTAAATAAACTTCAGTGTAAAAAATATATTTGACCAAAAAAAGTAAAATTTCAAGTGGGAAAGTATGATTAAAAATATATCTTGGTTATATATAGTTTAGAATAAAAAAAAGAAATAAAAATAAAAGAGAGTAATAGAGTGAAGTATAAAGTTAAATTAAAACTTAAATATTATTTTATTTAAATTAACTAAACTTATAAACAAAAAATAAATAAAAATACAAAACTTATATGGATTTCCTTGAAAATTGACCACACATCCTATTACTATTGTATTGTCAGAGACTTTATTTGTTGCTTTTAAAAAGACATTGACTAAACAAAAAAGTAAAAAACTAAAAAAAAAACGCATTCTTTCTTATTTCCTTCTTCATCTCCATTCACAAGAACCACCATGTCGCCTGCTCTGCAGCAAGCACCAACCTGTACAAAAAAAAAATTACAATACACACTTCACTTTCTTTACCTCGTCCTTTCTATCATCCACGATCTTGGAGGGTCAAATCAAAATAAGTCGATGAAAGCTATATGGCCTGTTAGTAAAATATTTAGTTTGCCAAATCATGAATAATGACCACATAATGACAACATAAGTTATATAGTAAAACTTATAAGACTAAACGTAATGGTGGGGCGTGGTGCCACCTCACCCATCATGGGCGTGGAACACCACACCGGGTGGGGGTGAGGGTGGGCGTGGAGAGGGACGGGTGGTGGTGTTCACCGGCGTGAGAGTGGAGGAGTTGGTCAAAAATAGCCGTTGGCTAAGTCAAATATTAGGGGTGTTCAAAAATATCCGAATCCGAAACCGAATTATCCGAAATTCCGAATCCGAACTATCCGAAAATTCGGATATCCGAATTTTCGGATAGTTCGGATTCGGATTAGTAATATTTGAAATTTTCGGATATCCGATATCCGAAATATATATTTTTTTTTTATATATTTATATTACACTTATTAATTCAATTTTCAAACCCTAAAAGGCTCATTCTCCTCTTCTGATTCTCTTCAGCGCATCAACCAACCCCCACTTCAATCCAACCCCTTCGACAGTACGACTCCAATCCAACTTCGACGCCCTTCGTTCCGCTGAAGACTGTCGCCACCGTTCGTTCCGTCGTTGCCTGTTCTTTGTTCTGATGACTACGCCGCCGCTCGTTGTTCCAGTGTTCTTTGTTCCAGCGATTGAAAGGTAATGCTAATAGTAGTCGATTTTCTGATGTTCAGTTGATGTTCCGTTCTCCGTTCCGACGACTACCGTCTTAAAAATGAACGCCGCTTGAACAGTTGATGTTTCCCCTTTCATTTTGTGTTATTCTTTCAAGTTGATGTTTCCCCGTTATTTCAAGTTGATGTTTCCCCTTTCAATCTGAGTTTTGTTTCCCCTTTCATTTTGTGTTATGCTTTCACATTGACAAAACTTAGTTAATAATGACCATAGGCAATAAATTTCAATCCTTTAATATATCTAATGTTTTTTTTCTTCAGAGTTCGGATATCCGATTTATTATCCGAATTCGTATCCGAAATTTCGGATATCCGAAATTTCGGATACGGATTCGGATAGTAAAATACACTATCCGAAATTTTTGGATATCCGAAATTTCGTATATCCGGTTTTGAACACCCCTATCAAATATAGCCGTTAGGCTATAATTAAAATATTTTTTTTAAACAATTTGTATATACAAACCAATTACCACTTCTTTAAACCTACACTCTATATATTTACAAATACTTTCTACTAGTTTCAAGTTTCAATGGATATATCTTCATCATCGGATTCATCAACCAACTCATCGGATGGTGAAGAGCTTTTCATGAGTGTTGTTCAAGCGTCGATGCTTTTTATAAATCATCTAGTCAAAGAATCATCTTCTAGAGTTTCAAGACGGGTCCGAGTCAACCGGGATCGTGCGGCTACAAATGATCTTTTAGTGAGAGGTTATTTTACGGAAAATCAAAATTATAACGAGAAATCTTTTAAACGTCGGTTTAGAATGAGTCGTCCGTTATTCCTTCGAATTGTTGGGGATTTAGAATGCGAGTTCGAATATTTCCAACAAAAATATGACGCTCTAAGGAGGCTTGGGTTCACTGCTTTATAAAAGTGTACGTCGGCAATTCGACAACCCGCGTATGGGAAGACAGCTGACTCAGTGGATGACTATTTGAAGATGGCGGATAAAACATCGCGTGATAGTCTATTCCATTTTTGTGAAGGTATTTCTAAACTTATATAAACTAATTTAGTATGGTAAATTATAAATTAGTTTTTGTAACGTGTATGTATAATTAGCTTGTATGGGAAAAAAATTTAAGAAAACCGACGAAAGGTGATATACAGAAATTGTACGACACACATGAGTCTGTCCATGGCCTTCCGGAGATGCTTGGTAGCATCGACTGCATGCATTGGGAGTGGGAAAACTGTCCTACTGCGTGGTGAGGTCAACACCAACGTGGAGACCATCCTGGGCCCACATTAATGCTCGAGGCCGTTGCATCGAACGATCTTTTGATTTGGCATGCATTCTTTGGTGTTGCGGGATCAAACAATGGTATAAATGTTTTAGATCAGTCACCTGTTTTCGACGATATCGAGAACGGCGTTGCACCGGGGTCTTCTTTTATTGTTAATGACAATGAATACAGTTTTGGTTATTATTTGGGTGACGGTATTTATCCAGAATATGCTACGATTGTCAAAGCATTTACATGTCCGCAAGAAAAGGGATGAAAAAAGATGGCATTTTAAAAGAACTCAAGAGTTAGCGAGAAAAGATATCAAACGGGTATTCGGTGTCTTAAAAAAGAAATTACATATAATTAGTCATCCCGCACGTATGTGGAAGAAAGAGAAATTCGAAATGCAATGTATGCTTGTTTGATATTACATAACATGATTATAAAAGATAAAGGGCGAGCGATCTGCATAGATTATGATTATGACGAGCCGACTAATACAGAAATAACAAACGAACAGAGACAAGCAAACCGTCGGATAATCCGTTGTTCGGAAACTCATACAAACCTTAGAACTGATCCGATGGAGCATCTATGGAGTAATTGTAATTATCATTAGGTTTTTATTTATCTGTTGTTTGTAATCCAATTTATTAAATGAAATTATGTTTTTTATTTACTTGTGATTTAAATAACATTATTTTTTAATATCAATAATATATATATATATATATATATATTAATTAAAGTAAAAAAATAATTATGTAATTATTACAAAACTGGCCACCTTCATCCAACCATTGATTATACACCTGGTGAATGTGAGGGTGAGTTCTACCAGTGTCTACGTGGCGCCTACGTGGCACAGGGTGTACTCTCACCTTCACCCTAGCATTATTCATAGTCTAATGATAGCAAATCATGAATAATGACCACATAAATTGTGTATCACCACACAACTTAACCAGACATGCAGGGTCAGATAAATATGCATTTTGTCATTCGAGTTGAGTTCACTGATGGCTCAAAGGCTTGAGCAACCAGGTCATAACTTCTTGCTATTGTTGAGGCATGCACCCGTATACATACCATGGTCAAAGAAGTTAACATTGACCATCAAGCATATAAACTAAAAAGCCTGGAAGTAAATAAACTACCCAACTGCAAATACCATAATAAGAAATGTTTCTACAAAAAGATTGTGCTCCCTACGGAGCAACTGGCCTTCCTTTTGGAAATATGATATCGTGTTTGCTATGCCCTAATATAGAAAATATTCATAGGATATTGGCATTACTTTAATTGAGTTTGCAGTCAACAAAATTCAGCAAAGATTGATACTAACCAAAACTTTATCACTTCCAAAATCACATAGCTTGACCTAATGTGTATGGAGGTTTACCTGTTAAAGAGCAACATGCACAATTCAGTAAATTATCTTTAATCATTAACACCAAACTAAACTTTGTACAAATGGTGCTTTAATCACTAATATTTCTTGTTATAAACCCATGATAGCAAACTTTGTACAAATTAGCTTAAATTGATTTTGATTACTCTTACCCTCTCAGTAACCTGAGAGCTTAACAATGAAGCAATAACCATTGTTATCTTCTCTATCCAATCCATTTGCTCCAAGGTGCTTTCCGTCTGAATTGTACATATAATCAAGTTTTAACGCGTAAACCCTACACCGAGATGAAAGGAAGAATGAAAAGATGATGGAAAGAGTTGATACCTTCTCTTTTGAAGCATATTACATGATTGCCTCATTTTATGGAAACTTATACCAATAGCTTGAATCCCATCTCCATATGAAAATCCTTATCGATTGGAGCCGTGGTGAATTTTGTAAGTAATCGTTTGAGGGAAGAGCGACGGTGGTGGAAGGTGGATTAGGGATTGAAAGCAATCGTTTGAACCACGTTTGAATTTTGTAATGTGATCAGGGTTTTAGGGTTTCAAAGATGGGGATTTCAAGCTTTATGAGTTGTACCTCAAACATTAAAAGTTGTATAACTCTTAAATTTAAGAGTTTTTGGTAAAATGACCATTATGCACTCCCAATATATATTATAATATAGTGTGTGTGTGTGTATATATATTGTTAGACCCAGATTATTTGTTATGATTAAGCTTAGCTTTTAATGTCTTTGTATGATGTAACCGTGAACCAAGGGTTCACGGGTTGGGTAGATATGGGCCGGCCATAAGGCCGAGTAGAGGTAGTTAGGCCTATTACGGTTTGTATGGGTATAAATGTCTCTAAACCCTAACCGTGTAAGGTTAGCGGTTGTTTTGTGTTTTCTCTGTAATTCCTTTGATCAATACAAGTGTATTACATTGAATTTCTGTGTTCTTGAATCACCAGTTTCCGCCTAGTGATTGTGAGAGTTTGATATCGTGTGTGTGCATTCGTTTGTGCGTTTATACGAAGATCCATCAAGGTTGGGACTTATAATTGGTATCAGAGCCATTGAAGTCAATTCAAGGCTCGGTTTTGATATCAACGATTCAAGACAAATTTTTCGTTTAAGGTATTGTTCATTGCTTTCGGTTGAGTTTTTATTACTAATCTGTTGCTGTGTAATAGAAGACATGATATTCTGCTGAGAATCAGAGATTTGATCGTGAATTTCTTGGTTAATTTGCTACTGTTGAAAAGGATTTATGACTGTTTTTCGTTTGAAATCTGCTTACAATCATCTTCGTGTTCTTCGGGGTTATTTGGAGTTCGAAATTTGAATCCTGTAATTTTAGGGATTATTTTCGGAAACAGAATCAAGTCCTGATACACGGGTCGGCTACAAGGTTCACGGGAATCATTCACGGGTTCAGGTTCTAGGGTGTGGCTCACGGGTTCAAGCTTCACGGCGAAGTTCACGGGAAACTACTTCACGGTTTGAGTTGACGGCTCTGACAAGGTTTACGGCTTTGGTATACTTCACGGCTGAATTAATCTTCTCGAGGTTTAGCAAGTTCACGGTATTCAACAGTTTGCGGGTTTCAAGTTGTTCACGGTTTTCAACAAGTTCACGGTTTCCAACCAGTTCTTGGATTTATTACTTTTTCAGGTTTTGATCAAAGGCGTAGTACTCTGATAGGATGAATTCTCAACAAGTCACCATGAACTTAAACAATTTGCTTGACCTACAAATTGGTACAAGCACCAAACCTCAAAGACTAACTTGCGCTGAAGATTATGTGGACTGGAAATTCAGGTTCATGAATCATGTGTTGCTGTTTGAAGCAAAGATGTGGAGAAGCATACTCAAGGGACCTCAAATCCCTATGTTTGATAAGGCCGATGGTACTAAGGCACCAAAACAGATTGAGAATTATACTGATGAAGATTTTGATCTTGTTGAAAGAGACCTAAAGGCTTTAGCTTCTCTAACCATGGCTCTATCACCTGATATAGCCCATAATTTTAAAGAATGCACCTCTGCTAAGCAACTTTGGGAGTCTTTAGCTCAGGCCTTTGAAAGGAATGATGATATGAAGGCCAGTAGAAAGGAAATGATTCTGCAGCAGTTTAACATGTTCAATCATGTCTTAGGTGAAACACTTGAAGCACAACTGTAGAGATTCACAAAGCTAGTTTCACAGATGATAGGTGCTCAGATTGTAATTAGTGATGGTGATCTGAATAGAAAGTTGTTGAATGGGTTACCTCAAAGTTGGGATTGGAACGTTTCTCTGCTAAAACGAACCAAAGATTTGAACAAGATCACTTTAAATGATCTGATCTCTATTATCAAATCCTATGATCTGGATGACCAGCAAAGAAAAGTCAATCATGTTAACATAATAAACTCTGCTAGTGCACAAAGCAGCAACAGTGCTTTTCTTTCTAATGTTTCTCAGGGAGGATCTGGAGATATGAACTCTGGTGCTGCTGCTACAACTAAAACGTCCGCAATTGAGCAACAGGCATTTTCTGCTCAACAAGCTAAGCTTATTGAAGTAAATACTTCTCTGTGCACTGGCATTATGAACTGATATGCAGCATTTGTCTCAGGCAATTTATCACCTTCAGAGGTCCTTACTGCTGAACTAAATCAAATTCATCCAAAGGATGTGGAGGAGCTGGATATTTCTTGGCAACTGGCTATGACTGTCTTCAGGGCAAAAAACTTCATTCACAAGACCGGAAAATTCAGATGGAGTGAAGACATTGGGAAAAAGATTGGTTTAACAAGTCAAATATTCGTTGCTACAATTGCCATGAGCCAGGACACTTTGCAAGAGAATGTACTAAATCAAAGGAGCAAAGAGGAAATGATGCTGGATCATCTTCAGGGGGAATAATGCTGCTAACTCAAAGGCCTTGATCAGTCAGTAAACTGGCAGATATGACTGGGGAGATCAAATAAAGGAGTTGAACCTGAATCATGCTTTTATGGCAGATATTATTGGAGAGTCTTCTGCTTGTCCATCTTCTGATACCCCACCTGAGGTAATTTGTGACACCCGACAAATTCTGGTTAACTTAGTTAACTCAAATCCAGTTATTTCTTAACCCAGTTAACTCATTTCAAGTTTAAGGGACTAATTCTGTCAATGCTTAAACTAAAACTACAAGGACTAGTGTGTATTTAACCTAAACTCAATCCTGTTGACTTTAGAGAGTCAAAATTAAGTGTAATCTTTCCTGTTGACTTTGTAAAGTCAAACTGCAATTGCTCTTCACTCAAATTCGCTACCCATAACCGAATACATAGCCGAATTCGTAACTGAAAAGATTACTAATGGCGTTATCGTTCATCATTGAGTTATTATTGAGTGTTAATGATTCAAATTAATCCCAATTATGGGCATTCAAACCTTAAACCATCGACCTTCATTGCAAAGCCATCAAAATCATTCGTCTCGATCATTGTTCTCTGAAATTGAACACTCTCACACCTTAATCACATCAAGCCGAAACTGTTTCATACACCAATTCGATCGGAAAGAGAACCTGTGATGCCGGAGATCAAATCACGCAAATTCGGCACCCATCTTAGTCGAACTCAACCAATTCAACATCAATTCTGGTAACTAATCACATCCTTAGCTTCTTTTTTATCCATAGATTGAAAGCCCCATGATAATTGAGGCTTAAAACATCGATCCGATCAAGAACCAATTCTAGGGTTCTTAACGTATACGGTTTAATCAATCATCACCATAGACTCTGTTTAAATGCAATTAAAACCTACCACTAGCTTCGCAATACCATGTGTGATGATAACCCTATGTTAATTGCAACAAACAATATCGAATAGAAAGAAATCTGTAAACTAGGGTTCATGTATAAAACGTTTTGGGGCTTTTTATCTTAAACACAATCTCAATCAAATTAAACCACATGAATAGATTCGCAATCCCTCACACATTAAAAGCCCCGTGATTTCAACTGAAAACATTATCAAATTCGATTAAATTGAACCGTATTCTTGAAACTAGGGTTCGGGTTTTCAAAACGGGAATTAAGGATTTAAAACTCGTTGTTTTTGCAATTAAAGATACCCGCATATTCGAAATAGACTGATTTACAAAACCCATATGTCTTTTGCTTCAATCATAGTCGAATTCGATGGTTTTGGGATGGAGTTTTGATCCGGATCGCGTCAAGGGAAAAGAGTTTGGGGTCTGGGGTTGTTAAAACCAAATGGGCTGAGTTTTGATAACAAGTTGTACCCCAGACCAGTTGGTTGAGTAGGGTGGCTTGTTCACAGGAGACCCGGGTTCGAATCCGGTCTCCTGTGATATTTTTTTTGGGACTTTTTCCATTGATTTCCTTTTTAAAAACAAATCTCTATATCATTTTAAGAACCTATTAGTACGTTTTGAACCCGGAAAACTCCCATAGGCTCGGAATTGAATTTATAATGTATTTTTGAGCATTTTGTATAACTTAAAAGTAATATAATTTATTATTCCCTAAACAATTATTAAATCCATAAAACACGCAAACAATGGTTTTATAATCGGATTGGATTTATAACTCGTATTGATTATCATTCTCACGTTTTGAAATAATATAATTATTTATAGTATTAATTAAAGTCATTTAACTCAAATAGACAAACAAAAAAATGATATATATTTAACTCATGTTTAGGGATGTCTGATACGTATCACATTTATTATAATTACTAAACTAAGAATTCTTAGATTTCTGATGACACGATTGTTTACTCGTTAATTCTAAGCATGTTTTAGGACGCTCAACCCTTTCGTGTTGTCGTCATGAAATCCCATGTGTCCCTAACAGTTGTGAATCGTATTCTAGGGCATCGGTAGATTGTCCGCTAGCAAACTCTTGTGTTTCCTACTTGCATCCTTGTGTGATGCTATCTTCTACTCGTACGCAACGCAGGTGAGTTTCACGGCCCCTTTTTACTCGTTTTCCTGTTGGGGGAGAAACATGTACACAAATCAACATCTTTTACTTGTTTTCCCGTTGAGGGAGAAACAGGTACGCAAACAAACATTATTTTACATGTTTTTCCCGTTGGGGGAGAAAACATGACGCAAACTATTTTGATTATGGTACTTCATATGATATCACTGTTGAGGCTAAGCGTAACACACTATCATGAAAGTCCTCACACACTTCGGACCGTTAATATGGAATTAGCGAGGTAATTTTGGTAGTACTAATGGGTTTGACAAACCCCACCCGCGTTAGTCGTGCTAACTCGATTGGAGGTCGAACGGGTGAAATATTGACCTTAACACATTAGTCAGAGTTGATAGACCTGGCTGGAGGCAAACAAACAAACATCACTGTCAGCTTCGGTTGCGAGCGCTTTAGTAAGACATGAACATAGGCTAGCTACCTATAGATATGCATATTGAATGTACATAATCTGGCAAACACTCTCCTATTGCAAACTTGAAACCTGTGAACTCACCAACCTCGTGTTGACACTTTTTCTTACATGTTTCTCAGGTCGCTAAGGCACAGGTTGCACATCTAGGGCATGCATGGAGTCATACTGTCATTTCATTCATATGCAAACATTTGAGACAATTCACTTGCTTTTATTAAATTAAACTTGAGCGCATTTGTTTTGCGCAGTAACTATCTTGTTTAAATGCTTCCGCATTTAACTCTGAACATTTATGTTATGACTTTTGAAGTCTCATATAGTGTCGTTTGATATAACTAATGACTGAGATCCTGGTGTGTCACTTCCCAAAACGGTAAAACTCCGTTAGTTGAAATTGGGGGTGTGACAGATTGGTATCAGAGCCATTGGTTATAGAGAACTAGGATTGCATACTAGACTATAACCGCACACATGCATTAGTTACACGGCACAGACACTCATACGTGATACACACAGCATCCAGACATACATTGCATGGTAGTCTTGTTGAGATTACTGATATCACCCTCTGCTGATGAGGAACACATCATTGCATTGCATCATCATTCCCAGTGGCAACACTCGGGGAATCACCAGAACATCATCCACTCCCGTCCGAGGGCAGCGAGACGGTGCCTTCGGAGGAGTCACTTGCATCACCATCACCCGTTGGGTATGGTGGGCTTTCTCAGGTCCATGTTATGGACGACACTCAGCACTAGCACATATCTCTTTGGGAGTTAGGATCGTCGGAGGCGAGTCCCTACTGTACCCACTAGCAACAATACGCCGAGTGAAGGCAGACCGTTGCACGCATTATTGCAGAATCCATTGACACGTAAATGTCGTGGGCTCGCTTCTTTGGTCGATATTCTGTTAAGAATAGATTGACCACAAAATTGAGAACGCATACTCAAACCCTATCTTGAATCAGTTGAAATGACGGCTACTTTGCTGCTTCCTGTAACTTGTATTCATGAATTAGCTTCATTTCTCGAAGTCACATTTCATGTACATGATTGTTCCATGTTCTCACCTACAATCCGCTGGATTGGACTCCTGTATTGTGTTTCAACTCGAGTGAATACCCAGAGCAAACCATTCTCAACTACTCTTCCTGATATGAGTTCTAATTGATCAAAGTATAGTTGATGACTAAGCTTTTCGATGACTTATCATATCTGACAACACTCTGTACTCAGCAATACATGCTAAAGGACGTTATGACACAGGACAGGGAGAACTAGGGTAAGCATGCAAAGCAAATTATCATTACGGGTGCACACGTAATAGTAATTTGAGGTGCATGTAAGTCCTGGTGAAACCTAGTGTGTGGATAAATGGTCCTAATCTGTGAATTACAGACTTAAGTTTTCACTGTCAGTAGAAATTCTCGTAACCCGCTCAGCGACTAATGAGTATCGTTAAACCGGTTCAAACAGTGGATAGACGCGACTATCAGGTTGAAGATGTTTACAGACACACTGAGCTATCATTAATGGAATCCATCATGTTATTTCACTCGTGTAATAGTCTTAGTGACCGTAAGACTCTCATTCCAACTTGATCAAGGAAACAATCTCGATTGAAACTTTAATAGAACCTCATGGTAAACCCACCGACTCCAACTTTGTAAGCAGGAAATTGGGAATTCTTCCTAAACTAACACGTTACTCCTTACACTCCAACAATAGATTCCATTTGACCTTGTTACCTCATCCTGTGACTAATCCTTGGTCTAATCTGATTTATACCCCAGCATATCTAGTTATTTCAGTGACCTCACAAATTTCTTACTAGTGCGGCCGTACTCCAACCCTACTAGAAGCTAAGTACGCCATAGAAATAGCTGATGGACAGATAATTGAATCAACTCTCATTCTTAAGGGTTATAAACTTGGATTGGCTGGTCATGAACTTGACATTGACCTTATGATAGTCACACTCGGCAGCTTCGACGTAACTGTCGGTATGGGTTGGTTACCTAAGAACCGACTCGAAATCATTTGTCGTGACAAAATCGTTCGCCTTACTCTCCCTAGTGGAGAAATTCTTTCTGTCCAAAGCGAAGGGAGTGGTGCAGTCGTGGGCATCATATCCTTTATGAAAGCGCAAAAGTGCCTGCGAAAGGGCCATACTACTATACTGACACTGTCGTTGAGCAACCATCCGAAGAAAAGAAGATAGACGACACCCCGATAGTTCATGAATTTCCAGAAGTATCTCCCGAAGACCTACCTGGTCTTCCACCTCACCGTCAAGTCGAATTTCAAATTGATCTAGCACCCGGAGCAGCACCTATTGCTCGGGCACCATATAGACTTACACCCAGTGAGCTACCAGAACTATCCACATGACTGCCAGAGTTGTTGGATAAAGGCTTCATCTGACCTAGATCATCGCCATGGGGAACTCCAGTCCTATTCGTCAAGAAGAAAGACGGGATTTTCCGCATGCGCATCGATTACCGTGAGCTAAACAAAGTAATAATCAAGAACTGATATCCTTTACCTTGTATTGATGACCTATTCGACCAACTTCAAGGATCAAGTTTCTATTCTAAAATTGATCTCAGGTCAGGTTATCACCAGTTGAGAGTCCGAGAAGAGGACATCTCAAAAACTGCATTCAGGACAAGGTACGGCCATTACGAGTTTATGGTCATGCCTTTCGGTCTAACAATCGCACATGCGGTATTCATGGACCTCATGAACCGTGTGTGTAAACCCTACCTCGATCAGTTCGTCATCATTTTCATTGATGACATCCTCATCTATTCCAAGATTAGGGATGAATATGAGGAACACCTTCGTTTGATTCTAGAATTGCTGAAACAAGAACAACTGTATGCAAAACTTTCCAAGTGCGAATTCTGGATTCATGAAGTGCAATTCTTAGGACATGTTGTCAACGAGACAGGGATACATGTCGACCCATCTAAAATAGAAGCAATCAAGAATTGGGCGGCACCGACAACGCCAACTGAGGTGCGACACTTTCTGAGATTGACTGGCTATTACCGTCGTTTCATCGAAGGATTTTCCAAGATTGCCCAACCCCTCACTGCTCTAACTCAAAAGGGTAAACCCTATAACTGGGGTGACACCCAGGAGTCAGCATTCTAACTTCTTAAACATAAACTCCGCAGTGCACCCATCCTATCTCTTCCGGAGGGAACGGATGACTTTATGGTGCATTGCGATGCATCCCTTCAAGGTCTAGGTTGTGTACTGATGCAACACGAGAATGTGATTGCATACGCTTCTCATCAACTGAAAATCCACGAGAAAAACTACACGACTCATGACTTAGAGTTGGGAGCCGTGGTATTTGCACTAAAGATCTGGAGACATTACTTGTACGGTACCAAATGCACTATCTACACCGATCACAAGAGTCTTCAGCATATCTTTGAACAGAAAGAGTTGAACATACGACAACGTCGTTGGGTCGAACTCTTAAACGACTATGACTGTGCAAGCAGATATCATCCAGGGAAGGCTAATGTGGTAGCCGATGCCTTAAGCCGTAAAGACACCAAACCCAAACGAGTTCGAGCATTACAGCTTACTATTCACACCGGATTACCTGACAAAATCCGAAGTGCTCAACTCGAAGCCCTTAAAGAGGAAAACCTACCGTTGTAATCCACGCTTGGTATGGAGAAACAACTTGAGATTAAATCGGACGGTGTTCACTATTTCGCAGAGCGAATATGGGTTCCAGTGTATGGGAACTTAGGAGAACTGGTTATGGATGAAGCTCACAAGTCTCGATACTCTATTCATCCAGGTTCTGACAAGATGTATCATGACCTAAAGGTGCTATATTGGTGGCCAAAGATGAAGGCTGATATATCCACCTATGTGAGCAAGTGCCTGACTTGCGCAAAGGTCAAGGTGGAATACCAAAAGCCTTCTGACTCACTGCTGCAGCCAGAGATCCCAATGTGGAAATGGGAACAGATTTCTATGGATTTCATGACCAAACTACCCAGAACTCCAAGCGGATGCGACACCATCTGGGTGATCGTAGATCGCTTGACAAAATCTGCTCACTTTCTTACAATCAGAGATACTGACAAAATGGAAAAACTTACTCGTGTTTACTTGAAGGAAGTAGTCTCTCGGCACGGAGTGCCAATCTCTATCATTTCGGATCGTAACGCTCAATTCACATCACGTCTCTGACAATCATTGCAAAAAGCTTTAGGCACGCGTCTAGATATGAGCACAGCGTACCATCCTTAAATCGATGGCAAAACAGAACGTACCATTCAAACCTTAGAGGGCATGCTACGAACTTGTGTGATTTATTTCGGTAACAATTGGGAATCTCACCTGCCTCTGGTAGAGTTCTCCTACAATAATAGTTATCACACTAGTATCAAGGCAGCACCATTCGAGGCATTGTACGGACGTAAATGCCGATCTCCTATCTATTGGGCTGAAGTTGGGGATAGCCAACTTACAGGTCCTGAACTTGTATTCGAAACCTCTGAAAAGATCGTTCAAATCCGGAACCGTATGGCGGCAGCTCGTGATCATCAAAAGAGCTATGCCGAAAAACGTCGTAAACCGTTAGAGTTTCAAGTAGGTAATATGGTTCTATTGAAAGTCTCACCTTGGAAAGGTGTAATCCGCTTCGGGAAACTAGGCAAACTGAATCCTCGTTATGTTGGACCATTCAAAATAGTAAAGAGAATTAGTCCAGTAGCGTATCAACTGGACCTACCTGAAGGACTTAGTGGCGTACACAATGTTTTTCATGTCTCAAACTTGAAGAAATGTCTAGCAGACGAGTCACTCGCAGTTCCTCATGAGGAACTACACATCGATGAACAGTTGCGTTTCATCGAAGAACCCGTGGAAATCATGGATAGAGAAGTCAAAACGCTTAAGCGTAGTAAAATCCCTATTGTAAGAGTTCGCTGGAACTCGAAACGCGGACCGGAATTCACATGAGAGCGTGAGGATCAGATGATGCGCAAGTATCCTCACCTGTTCAAGCACCCCACGTCAAACACATAAGGTACTAACTAATTTTCGGGACGAAAATTCTTTCAACTAGGGGATGATGTAACATCCGAATTTTTTTTTATTTTAATTTTCGGGACGAAAATTCTTTCAACTAGGGGATGATGTGACACCCGACAAATTCTGGTTAACTTAGTTAACTCAAATCCAGTTATTTCTTAACCCAGTTAACTCATTTCAAGTTTAAGGGACTAATTCTGTCAATGCTTAAACTAAAACTACAAGGACTAGTGTGTATTTAACCTAAACTCAATCTTGTTGACTTTAGAGAGTCAAAATTAAGTGTAATCTTTCCTGTTGACTTTGTAAAGTCAAACTGCAATTGCTCTTCACTCAAATTCGCTACCCATAACCGAATACATAGCCGAATTCGTAACTGAAAAGATTACTAATGGCGTTATCGTTCATCATTGAGTTATTATTGAGTGTTAATGATTCAAATTAATCCCAATTATGGGCATTCAAACCTTAAACCATCGACCTTCATTGCAAAGCCATCAAAATCATTCGTCTCGATCATTGTTCTCTGAAATTGAACACTCTCACACCTTAATCACATCAAGCCGAAACTGTTTCATACACCAATTCGATCGGAAAGAGAACCTGTGATGCCGGAGATCAAATCACGCAAATTCGGCACCCATCTTAGTCGAACTCAACCAATTCAACATCAATTCTGGTAACTAATCACATCCTTAGCTTCTTTTTTATCCATAGATTGAAAGCCCCATGATAATTGAGGCTTAAAACATCGATCCGATCAAGAACCAATTCTAGGGTTCTTAACGTATACGGTTTAATCAATCATCACCATAGACTCTGTTTAAATGCAATTAAAACCTACCACTAGCTTCGCAATACCATGTGTGATGATAACCCTATGTTAATTGCAACAAACAATATCGAATAGAAAGAAATATGTAAACTAGGGTTCATGTATAAAACGTTTTGGGGCTTTTTATCTTAAACACAATCTCAATCAAATTAAACCACATGAATAGATTCGCAATCCCTCACACATTAAAAGCCCCGTGATTTCAACTGAAAACATTATCAAATTCGATCAGATTGAACCGTATTCTTGAAACTAGGGTTCGGGTTTTCAAAACGGGAATTAATGATTTAAAACTCGTTGTTTTTGCAATTAAAGATACCCGCATATTCGAAATAGACTGATTTACAAAACCCATATGTCTTTTGCTTCAATCATAGTCGAATTCGATGGTTTTGGGATGGAGTTTTGATCCGGATCGCGTCAAGGGAAAAGAGTTTGGGGTCTGGGGGGTGTTAAAACCAAATGGGCTGAGTTTTGATCACAAGTTGTACCCCAGACCAGTTGGTTGAGTAGGGTGGCTTGTTCACAGGAGACCCGGGTTCGAATCCGGTCTCCTGTGATATTTTTTTTGGGACTTTTTCCATTGATTTCCTTTTTAAAAACAAATCTCTATATCATTTTAAGAACCTATTAGTACGTTTTGAACCCGGAAAACTCCCATAGGCTCGGAATTGAAGTTATAATGTATTTTTGAGCATTTTGTATAATTTAAAAATAATATAATTTATTATTCCCTAAACAATTATTAAATCCATAAAACACGCAAACAATGGTTTTATAATCGGATTGGATTTATAACTCGTATTGATTATAATTCTCACGTTTTGAAATAATATAATTATTTATAGTATTAATTAAAGTCATTTAACTCAAATAGAAAAACAAAAAAATGATATATATTTAACTCATGTTTAGGGATGTCTGATACGTATCACATTTATTATAATTACTAAACTAAGAATTCTTAGATTTCTGATGCCACGATTGTTTACTCGTTAATTCTAAGCATGTTTTAGGACGCTCAACCCTTTCGTGTTGTCGTCATGAAATCCCATGTGTCCCTAACAGTTGTGAATCGTATTCTAGGGCATCGGTAGATTGTCCGCTAGCAAACTCTTGTGTTTCCTACTTGCATCCTTGTGTGATGCTATCTTCTACTCGTACGCAACGCAGGTGAGTTTCACGGCCCCTTTTTACTCGTTTTCCTGTTGGGGGAGAAACATGTACACAAATCAACATCTTTTACTTGTTTTCCCGTTGAGGGAGAAACAGGTACGCAAACAAACATTATTTTACATGTTTTTCCCGTTGGGGGAGAAAACATGACGCAAACTATTTTGATTATGGTACTTCATATGATATCACTGTTGAGGCTAAGCGTAACACACTATCATGAAAGTCCTCACACACTTCGGACCGTTAATATGGAATTAGCGAGGTAATTTTGGTAGTACTAATGGGTTTGACAAACCCCACCCGCGTTAGTCGTGCTAACTCGATTGGAGGTCGAACGGGTGAAATATTGACCTTAACACATTAGTCAGAGTTGATAGACCTGGCTGGAGGCAAACAAACAAACATCACTGTCAGCTTCGGTTGCGAGCGCTTTAGTAAGACATGAACATAGGCTAGCTACCTATAGATATGCATATTGAATGTACATAATCTGGCAAACACTCTCCTATTGCAAACTTGAAACCTGTGAACTCACCAACCTCGTGTTGACACTTTTTCTTACATGTTTCTCAGGTCGCTAAGGCACAGGTTGCACATCTTGGGCATGCATGGAGTCATACTGTCATTTCATTCATATGCAAACATTTGAGACAATTCACTTGCTTTTATTAAATTAAACTTGAGCGCATTTGTTTTGCGCAGTAACTATCTTGTTTAAATGCTTCCGCATTTAACTCTGAACATTTATGTTATGACTTTTGAAGTCTCATATAGTGTCGTCTGATATAACTAATGACTGAGATCCTGGTGTGTCACTTCCCAAAACGGTAAAACTCCGTTAGTTGAAATTGGGGGTGTGACATAATTGTTTCCATGTGTTCTCAATCTTTCATAGATAAAGTAGAACTTTATAGAAAACATAATGCTGATCTAATTTTTGAGATGGAAAATTTAAAATATCATAAAAAGAAATTTTTTAAAACTGAAAAGGATTATAAAGAAGCAATAGAGGCTGGTAAAAAGGATGTTTCTTTACTCAAATCTCAACTCTGTAATACATGTTGTTTGCTTACTGATGCTAAGCAAGAAATTGTAAGATTAACTACTGATCTAGAAAAGGCTAAATCAAACTTTGCCGAGGCCAAATTCAAAGTAGATTACTTTGGAAAATCTAGTAAAGTAGTTGACATACTCGAAAATCAACTTCATAAACCGGGTAATGGGAGCAAGGGTCTTGGGTATAACAATGTGCCTCCTCCTTTCAATGGAAATTGTACTACTGTGCCTCCCTCTGTAGAGGAACAAGTTAAGGAATTTTTCATGTTTACTCCTAGGAGCAAATCATGTGGTAGTGATTCCTAATTATCATCTTCAACCCCTAAATGTGTGAACAATTCTAATTCGTCTACCTCATGTGCAGAACAAATAGAAATACAGGATTGGTAAAGTGAGGATGATGAAGATTATAAGTCAAAAATTTGTAGTCTTAAATTAAATCATAAAAAATTTGAAAACAATGTTTTTGTTCCTTCTATTTTGAAAAACTCTAAGTCTTCTGTGTGTGATGTGATTGGTCTGAATGTTTCTAGTTCCAAAACTTATTATTCTAAAAATGCTAATATTCATAAGAACACTGTGTTTGTTAAACATTTAGCTAATGGAAACACTGAGAAGCATGTTTTCCAGAAACCAAAATCTGTGACTAAACAAAAGGTCACTAATCGACCATCAAATGCTTTACCAAAACATTTCACAAAGGATCAATTCTATGCTGAATTTGATCATCACCATTTGAAGTTTGAGCAGAGACATGCTCATCAATAGTTCAAACCTAAACAGGTTTACAAGCAGGATGCGTCCTACAATCCTAACTCTGACAAGTTTGGATCTGCACCGTATCTCAAGAAACAGTGTTGTTATACCTGTGGAAAGCCAGGACATCAGGCTAAACATTGTGTTCATCGTCCCTATATTCCATATTATGTTAAGAATCAGACGGAGTCACATAGGCCGATGGGTTCTAAGCCAGTTAAGACTTTCAAGTCTGAGCCAATGAAGAATCATTCGACCTATAACAATTCTTCTGATAAAGATTGGAATGTGGCTAAAAAGAACAGACAGGCTTATTTTGAAAGGCAAAAGAACAAGAATATCAAACAAAACGCTAATATCAAAATTACGCTGAGTAAAGCAACCAAAAACTATGTTTTATCTAAGCCTGTTTGGAAAGCTAAAATTGAAAGTGTCCTTAGTAACAAAGTTGAATCAAAAAATGCCATGTGTTTGCAAGAAGTATCATACATTGATGCAAATGGAATACCCAGATCTACCATGGCCTAGGTTCCAATTACTAATTAATCTCACTCTTTGTGCAGGAACACCTAAGGAGGACTGTTAATAATCTTTGGTTTGTTGATAGTGGATGTTCCAGGCACATGACAGGAGACATGTCTCTACTACATGATGTGCAAAACTTCAATGGAGGCTATGTCTCATTTGCGGGAGGTAAAGGTGGAAAAATCAGCAAGAAAGGTACTGTGATTAATGGATCTTTAAGTTTTCATGACGTAAGTTGTGTTAGTGAGCTCAATCATATCTTACTGAGTGTATCTCAAATCTGTGATAAGCAGTTTTCAGCTCATTTCACAAATAAAGAATGCTTAATCTTAAAACCAGGATTTGTGGTTCCTGAGGAATGGATTTTGTTAAAAACACCCCGTAAGAGAAACTCCTATGTTATTGACATGAACAGTAAACCTGTTTATGAAAATACTTGTTTGTTATCAAAATCAGCTGAATCTGATGCTATGTTATGGCATCGTCGTCTTGGACACGTAAAACTCAAAAACATAAATCGAATTGCAAAAGGTAATCATGTTCGTGATTTGCCTGTCTCTGAGTTCTTTTTAATAGAAAAATGTGTGGCTTGTGCTAAAGGGAAACAGAACAGAAAGCCTCATAAATAAAAAATGTTTAACTCTATTGACTGCATTCTTCATCTCCTTCATATGGATTTATTTGGTCATGTGAATGTGATGAGCATTGGGCAAAAATCTTATTGTCTAGTTATAACTGATGATTACTCACGTTTCTCTTGGGTTTTCTTTTTGGCTAATAAGAGTGAGACTGCAGAGCTGATAAAGAACTTTATAGTGTTGGTTGAAAATCAAAGAGATGTGAAGGTGAAAGCAATCAGATGTGATAATGGAACTGAATTCAAAAATGTTGTGCTGAATCAGTTCTGTACTGAAAAAGGGATCGCTAGACAGTTTAGGGCAGCTCGAACTCCTCAACAGAACGGTGTTGCTGAGAGAAAGAACAGAACACTCATTGAAGCTGCAAGAACCATGCTTTCTGAATCAAAACTGCCATTATTTTTCTGGGCAGAGGCTGTAAACACCGCATGTTATGTGCTCAACCGAGTCCTCCTTAACAAGAAAATTCAAATAACTCCGTACGAGGCGATCTACAATGAAAAACCACGGGTTGGCTACTTCAGAGCTTTTGGGTGTCCGTGTACTGTATTGCATACAGAATCCACACCAAAGTTCAATGAAAAGGCCGATGAATGTTATTTTGTGGGTTATGGATCAAACACCACTGCATATAGAGTCTACAACAAGGTTACCAAAGAGATCAGAGAATCAACTTATGTTAATTGGCAAGAGCAAAATCCCACTGATGCTGAATGCGGTCCATCATGGCTGTTTGATTATCATTCCTTATTTAAATCATTTAATCTTCATACTGATGAAATAGCAGGGTTTCCAGGTGAACAGTTTGATGAGAGTGATGACGACGAAGACTCTTATATAGGACCACTGCTCACGGTTGATCCTCCGGAAGTTATTAACTCACCAAGTGATGAAAGATCTGATAATGCCCCTGTTTCCACAAATGTCTCTGAGGATTCACCAGCTACTGCTGAAAACTCCTCGTTAGTTGTCAATGACGGTGCGTGTATACCTGAGACTTCAGATTCATCAATATTCCAGGAGCCGATTCCTGATGAAAGCATTGTTGAGAAGCCGATTTCTGACCCTACAAATGAATCCAATGAAGAGACACCTTCAAATGTGACGAACTTGCCCATCACAGTGCATGTTCCTGAAATTTCCTATCACAGAGTCAATAAAGATCATCCCGTTGACACCATAATCGGGTCACTGATAGATGGGGTCAGAACCAGGAGCACTGCCGGAGACATAAATAGCTGTCTGTACTCATGTTTTATCTCTCAAATTGAACCCAAGAACATAAAAATGGCTCTTCTCGAACCTAGTTGGGTTGATGCAATGCATGAAGAATTGACTCAATTTACTAAACTGCAAGTATGGGACTTAGTGCCACTACCACCAGGCAAGAAGGCTATTGGCACCCGTTGGGTATTCAGAAACAAACAAGATGAAAGCAAAGTAATCATTAGAAACAAAGCTCGATTGGTTGTGCAAGGTTTCTATCAACAGGAGGGGATAGATTATGAAGAAGTGTTTGCTCCCGTCGCTCGTCTAGAGGCTATTCGAATATTCTTGGCATATGCATCGTATATGAACTTCACGGTTTATCAAATGGATGTCAAGACAGCATTTTTGTATGGAAAGGTGAAAGAAGAAATTTATGTGTGTCAACCGCCTGGCTTCGAAGACAGTGAACATTCGGATTACGTCTACAAGCTCGATAAAGCTTTATATGGGTTACATCAAGCACCACGTGATTGGTATGCCACTCCTACTGATCATTTGCTGGCTCATGGATACACTCGTGGTGCAATTGATCAAACTCTGTTTGTCAGAAAGGTGGACAAAGATCTAATACTCGTGCAAATTTATGTGGATGATATCATTTTTGGATCCACTAATGAGGAGCAATGCACAGAGTTCAGAAAGGTCATGGAAAAGAAATTTGAAATGAGTGCTTTGGGTGAAATGACATTTTTTCTTGGGTTACAGGTCAAGCAATCAAGTGATGGCATTCTAATTCATCAAGGAAAATATGTGGATGACATCATCGCCAAGTTTAAATTCACCGATGCTCAGGCGGCATCTACTCCTATGGCTGCTCGGCCAGTTCTGGATGCTGACACAAATGGGGTTGCTGTTGATCAGAAACAATACCGATCCATGATCGGATCCTTAATGTACCTGACAGCAAGTCGTCTAGATATCATGTTTGTTGTGTGTCAGTGTGCTCGTTATCAAGCAAATCCTAAAATATCCCATTTAACCGCTGTTAAACGTATCTTTCGATATCTAAAGGGCAAGCCTCGGCATGGCCTTTGGTATCCCAAAGAATCTAGTTTTGACCTGTATGCTTTTTGTGACGGTGATTATGGAGGGTGTCAGCTGGACAAAAAATCTACAAGCGGGGGATGTCAATTTCTGGGAGACAGGCTAATCTCTTGGCAATGCAAGAAGCAACACACAGTCTCTACTTCTACTGCTGAAGCTGAGTATGTTGTTGCATCGGCTTGCTGCTCACAAGTCATCTGGATGCAACATTAATTGCTGGATTACGGTTTGACCTTTCTTAATACTCCTATTTTCTGTGATAATGAGGCTGCTGTGTTAATTGTGAAAAATCCGGTTCAACATTCTAAAACCAAGCATATTGATATCAAGGTGCACTTCATTCGCGACTGCTTTGAGAGAAATCTCATATGTCTTGAAAGGGTTGATTCTGACAACAATGTTGCAGATATCTTCACTAAAGCATTTCATACATCTCGATTCCATATGCTTGTAGAGTCCCTGAAAATGATTGGTTTCAAAGATTAAATCGGTCACCAAAAATATTTTTCTTCATAGTTAAATTTGTACAGTTTGATTTTATGCACAAATTTAGGGGGAGAATCAAGAAAAATACAAAAAGAGTCAGCTTTAATTTCTTTAGAGTCAAGACAAATTAGAAAAAAGAGTCAGCTTTAATTTATTTACAGTCAAGAAAAATACAAAAAGAGTCAGCTTTAATTCTTTAGAGTCAAGAAAAATACAAAAAGAGTCAGCTTTAGCTGTTTTAAAAGAAAAATTCAAAAATATTGTTTATGTTTGAGTCGGAAGTTTTGCAATCAAATGGGAAGTGATATGAACGTTCGTTTCTTAAGGCTAGGATCAACACATGTAAGGCATTAAATTGAAAAGGCTAGGATCAATGTTGGATATGTTGATAGGCTCTGCTTGTGATTCACTTAAACAAAATAATATTATGACCTTAGTGGGAAACATCTCATAGATTAGTGTAATCTGCTATTCCTGTTAATAATCGAGAACTTAAACATAAAGGTTGATGAACTGTGGATAATCCTTGCTCTATTGGGATTGCACTAACCGGGACCCTTCACAAAGGGGTTGCGAGTTTGACTTGATACAAGTCTGTAAAAATTATATATCTATCTAGTTAAAAGACATGCATTGACATGCAATAGGTGAAAAGACACTCAATGATAGTGCAAAGCAAAGTACTGAGCAAAAAGACACGCAATGTCAATGTCGTGTTATAGGAATAAATTCAAAAGATATGCAATGCCATACATCAAAAAGATATGTCTAAAGACGTACATGCTATTATTGTAAATATTTTCATTTTTGGAAATATGTGACTGGGAAGGGATCTCTTGTCAAGGCATGTAAGTCTGTAGTGCTATGATCCTGAGCTTTTGCTGATTCTGAACATGTAAGCCAGTAGTTCTGTGTTTTTGATCAAATTTTGTCAGAGATTCCCTGAAAATTTGCATAAACCCGTGCTAGTTATGCTCAATTAGCTATTATTTAGGTGCTCAAAAGATCATGAGGAAGGGAAGGTTTACCTAATAAGCTGTGGGGTCCATTAAAGTTCATCAATAATTCACATAATTCATAATTCATAAAGTTACAGGTTTCTAAGATATGAGTGTGGGACCCATTAAGTCGTAGCTAACTCCACCCAAAACATGATAAACTAAATCACAGTGTAAAACTTAGGTTTGATGCTAAAGCATGAGTTCAGAAGGATCAAAATATTAGCAATCTTATTGTCCTGTCTGAGTAAAAATACTTGCTGAAAAATGTTCCTTGGTTTGCCTATAGAACGATATGATCCCATTGCAAATTTCACAAAGGCTCGTTTATTGATGTGTTCTCTTGATTATTTTAAATTATCTTATTTTTGTTATTTTAAATTTTGTTTGAAATTTGAGTCTCAGTAATTAAAAGACCGAGTTTAAATCCATTGAATAAATTATCTAAGGGACTTTATTTGTGTTTACGGGCGAAAGGTGTGGGCCACCACTCTTCCCGGTGGGCCCCCATCTCTTCAACCTTGAGACCGGAATCCTTCAAAAGAAAGAAATAAACCCTATTAAGGGTTTGCGAGTTCACGGTTCTCTCTCTCTCCTCTTTTATTTGGCTCCTGGCGATTTAAACTGACTCCCTTGCTAAAACATATTGATCTTGCCTTTGAATCATTTAACCTGCTCTACACACTCCTCTGAAGTTACAGGTACGTCTTCTGAATCCTTCAGTGTCATATTGAACATCTAAGTAGTGTGGGTGACCGTAAACCCACTCATATGTGCATCTGTGATTAAAGAGATCAAGTCTGGGGGTTAGAAACTGAAATTGACGGGTTGATTAAGGCTATCCTGAATTGGCGAGTACTGAATCAAAAGTGGAAAGTGAAAGTTTAGCGTTTAGATGCTTCAATTTGAGGATAAAACCAGTTTCGGCATCACCCGGGAAGCCTGGGATCACGGTGTGAATTTCAAGATACCGTGAACCTTTGGTCTTCCCGTAAACCTCGAGGCAGCCGTGAACTGTTGGAAGTCAAGTGTACGGTTGGTTAACTGTGAACCCCCAATAAGCCTTGAACCAAATCTACCCGTGTTTAGAAGCCGTAAAATCTTAACCGAGAACCCCATTATGGCCTTGAACCTCATCAAGGGATCGTAAACCCCTGACATGCCTAGAGCCCTAAAATCTTGTTATTTAATTAATTTCTCTATGTGTGTGGGTATTAACTTATTAAGTTTTGTGCAGATATGGCCGAAATGAGATTCGTTGCTGATTATAACCTTTGTGCTTTTACTCTGGACCCACCTGAAGAATTTGAATATTTCAGATCGATGGTTGTGGGGTTGACACTTTCCCCCATCAACTTTGCTGTTATGGAGAATCCAATTATTTACAGAACCCATATTCAGGAGTTTTGGTCCACTGCAACGATACATCCAAATGACAATGGTGAAGAATGTATAATTGGTAATGTTCAAGGCAAGAGAGTTCGAATTTCAGAAGCCATAATTAGAACTGCTCTACAGTTTGGTGATCTACCAGCTCATCCGACCAAGCTGAATCCAGATGTCATTATTCCAGTCCTCACAAGAATGGGTTATGAAGGACCTTATCCTCCTCTCTACAAGAAGCTGTTACATCCTTACTGGAGATATCTTGCACATGTGTGCATGAACTGTTTGTCGGGAAGAAAAGGAGGATTCAATGAGATAAACACTACCATCTCTTCAGCTATGGTTGCCCTGACCATGAGCTTAGACTACAACTACTCTAAGATGGTATTTGAAGAATTTAAAAGTAATCTCAAAGGAGGAAAGAAGGAGATATTTCTCATGTACCCCAGATTTTTACAGATCATTCTCAACAGGAATCATGCTGATCTGGAGCCCACTGTTGAAACACTGGACCTGAAAGCTATGGGTCCTATGATTTTCAAGTTTATGAATGTCAATAAGTAGGGAAAAAGAGTATATCAAGGGCTGCATCCACTTGAAAATTTTGGTAGATTTGGAGCTCTACCTGAAGAAGAAATTGAAGAACCGGCTATGCAGGTACAAGCCGAGGTTGCTGACGAACAACTACCACCTGTCCAACCACAAAATGAACAGCAACTTAAACCAGAACCACAAGATCCAATAGAGCCTGATTTAGAAGATGCTGAAGTTATATCTTCTTCTGATGATGAAGGCACTCCTGAAAAACCACCAGTACCAATTAACCGATATGTCAGAGAAATGGAAAGCAAAAGGCGTAGAATTGAGAATCCTCCTCTCACTTCCTCGTCTAATCAAGATGACAAGGATGATGATTATACACCGGAACAAGATCTACCTTCCAGACCACGGAAGCGAAGAGATCCGAGAAATGTGAGAATACCACCACTCACACCAAACCCAACACCCACACAAATTCCAATTCCAACAACTTCCTCACCAACTCAATTACCCACTCAGATGCCACACTCACCTACCATCACAGTCTCTCAACCTCAATCATCATCACAGCCCAATTCGGGAGGACTTTGATTATGACAACTTCTTGGTCTCATCAACTGAAGCCTATAAAGCTGAAAAGGCCAAAGGAAAAAGTCCGGTGGAGTCCTCTACACCTGCTCCTGTAGATCCACATGTTCTGCAGGAAAGGGTGTTTGAGTTAGAACAGCAAGTGGCAACACAGAACTCCAAGATTCAAACTCTGGAAGCAAATCAGGGCTATCTTATCACTCTGGTGTATGAATTGAAGAAACAGATTGATGATATGAAGGGAAAACAGAATGATCCAGTAAACATTGATGCAAGTAATGATGATAATGATCAAGGAGGTGGAGATGATGGAGGCAACGATAAAGGTGACCATCAAGATGATCCTCAAGAAAGTGATCCCTTCAACTTTGAGTCTGAGGGAAATCCTAATGATCCAAAAGACGGTGAATCATCTCAACACTTGGATTCAGATCAAGGAACAAATATCCAAGATGACAATGTTGAGAGCTCGTCAGATTCAGAGATGGAAAGACTGAATCAAGACATTGATGATGAAGTCAACATCCCAAGCTCAACTGCAAATGTACCAGAAGCTGATAATACAAGAATACAAAAGGAGCTACCTCCTTGGAAAATGCCACCTGGTCCTCTCTCTAAAACTCATGTCACTGTCAACATAGAAAGCTACTACTCTAAGAGAGGAGACAGGTCTGGTATTGCTTCTTGGGCCTTTGATTCAGAAAAGAATATGTATGTGGTAAAAAGAAAGAGTGGACGTCTAGAATACTATAAAAGGGCAAATGACTTTAGCTCGTTGACCAAACTCGATCTTCAACGGCTAAATGAAGCTTGTTTTGAGAACAGAGGAAGAAACGGACAAGCTGAGATGTTTCGCACATTTTTGAATGAATAGTGCTTAACCAATTTCGCCAAAATGAAAACAGCTGGGTCTAAGTTAAAGAAAGCTAAGGGAGTCAAAGATCCTCACACAGGCAAAGACTGGTATAATGTCATCTGGCCTGCTCCCAAGACAGTCAAGATAGTGCCTGTTCACAAGAAAATGCCAGTAAATACTCTCAGAGATTTTCAATATTGGGCTTATGATCCAGTGTCAGCCGAAGCTCTAATAGTTACTGATCAAGCTGAGTTTAGGATACTGGATCCATTTGACTTGTCTAAGTTCGGTGAGGAAGACATCAAAGTTGTCACACCCCCAAATTCCACTAACGGAGTTTTACCGTTTGGAAGGTGACACACCAGGATCTCAGTCATTAGTTACATCAAACGACACTATATGAGACTTAAAAAGTCATAACATAAATGTTCAGAATTAAATGAGGAAGCGTAAAAGTTAGAATGAAATCAAAAGTAATTACACGCAACAAGCGTCGATTAATGTAAATAAGTAAAATTGTTTAAAATGTTTGAAATGAATGATATGACAGTAGGACTCCATGCATGTTCTAAGTGTGTAACCTGTGCCAAAGCGACCTGAGAAACATGTAAGAAAAAGTGTCAACACGAGGTTGGTGAGTTCACAGGTTTGTATGTAAATAAACTGATTGAGTGTTGCTGGATCCACATACGTAAGTCACACCTATTGCTAGCTAGACAATTTACAAGTTACTCTAAGCGCTCGCAACCGAAGCTGACTGTTTGTTTGTTTGTTTGCCTCCAGCCAGGTCTATCAACCCTGACTAATATGTTTAGGCCAATCTACACCCGTTCGACCTCCAATCGTGCTAGCGCGACTAGCCCGGGTGGGGTTTGTCAAACCCAGTAGTACTACTCAAATTACCTCGCTAAGTCCATATTAACGGTTCGATGTGAGGACTTTCATGATAGTGTTTACGCTTAAGTACACAAGTGGTAATGAAATACTATGTGATCCATGTCCGTGTGTATGTCTCTCCCTGACTGGAAGACAAGTAACGGATGTCTGTTCGTATGCATGTTTCTCCCCAACGGGAAAACAAGTAAAATGATGTTTGTTTGTACGCATGTTTCTCCCCAACGGGAAAACAAGTAAAATGATATTCGTTTGTATGTATGTTTCTCCCCAACGGAAAAACAAGTAAAATACTGTTTGTGTGTATGCATGTTTCTCCTCAACAGGAAAACAAGTAAAATAATGTTTGTGTGTATGCATGTTTCTCCTCAATAGGAAAATAAGTAAACTAATGTTTGTGTGTATGCATGTTTCTCCTCAACAGGAAAACAAGTAAAATAATGTTTGTGTGTATGCATGTTTCTCCCTCAATAGGAAAATAAGTAAAAAGGGGCCGTGAAACTCACCTGAGTTGTGTACAAGTAGTAGATAGCACCACACAAGGATTCAAGTAGGAAACACGAGAGTTTGCCCTAAAATTATAAGCATAATAGTTAGGGATACAATGGGATTTTTGTGATAACGACACGGAATATTTAAACGTCCTAAAACATACTTAGGATCAATGAGTAGACGAACGTGTCCACGGGAATAAGGATTTCTTAATATAATCATTAAGATAAATACGTTTTCGTGTCGAACATCTCTAATTACGAATAATATTAATTAATAAATATATTCGTATATTTTACATACAAAGGGTCTAATAAAATAATCATTTGTGTGAAAAAATAATAAATATATTATTTTTAAATCGAGTATATAAACGTGGGTAAATAATATAACTAATTATATTATTTATAAAATTTGAAACGTTTCGTAAGGTTTATAATCGTGGTAAAATAATATAAAAATATATTATTTTTATTTGAGTCACGGGTTGAAAATAATAACAATATATTATTTTATTCGAGGATGCAACCGGAAGTAAATAACATAATTATTTATATTATTTATAAGTTTGAAAATAATATAACAATATATATTATTTTTAAATTGAGGTTACGGGGTGGAAATAATATATTATTTATTCGGAGTCGTGGTTCGAAAATAATATAAATATATTATTTTGAAAGTGGAAATATATTAAATAACAGTTATAATCTCAGACCCGAGTCTACGGGTGTTTTACGGGTATAAAACATTTTAATATATTATTATAATAATATAGGGTTTGGTTTTTATAAAAAGGAATTTAAGGAAAAAGGCCCAAAAATAATGCAGATGGGGAGGATCGAACCCGGATCTCCTCTGTGCAACTCCAACGATTTAACCAGTCAGGCTACTGTCCCGTTTGTGAACATTGCTCAGCCTAAAAGCTTAAGACCCTAACCCGCGTTCAAGGTTCTTCCCAAATCCGATTTCCAAATCCAATTCGACTAAACTTTGTACAATTGATTTAATAACCATAGGGTTTTTGTAGAACAACCGATTGCGAGATTGGGGGTGGTTTTTAATTTGTAAGATACCAAGTTTAAGATCGTTTATTGATCGGTTTAAGACTCGAAGAACCCTAGGTTTTTCAAGGATCAAATACACGAAAATAGTTTTGGTTTGCTACTGGAATCATGGGGCTTTCGATTGGCACACTAAAACGATTCTAACCATTCTAATTAATTGGATTCTAACGCAAGTCTGGTATGAACTCGATTAAACCAAAAAGTCTAGAACGAATCTTTACTGTTTGCATATTAAAAGATAAAATTGGAGGTTGATATGATAGGGCTAATGATCTGGATAACAAAACGGAGCTATGGGTGCGTTTAATTACCTGTAACAAGTTCAGATTGCTTGATTCTGCTTGAGGTCGGCTTAGATGCAAACGGTTTCAATCGAAAGGTTCTTTGACTACTCGCATGATGAATTTGATGCTTCAAACGCGTTTAGAAAGGTCCGGTTAAGGTGTGTAGAGAGGTAATTTAAGAGTTAGTAACCGGATTTGATCGAATTGTATAGTTCTAGCATAAAGTGCGACGGTTTTGGTTTAATAACCTTAATTCGCAATGATTAACAATAAGAAACGGTTAGAAACGGCTCAATGATGGTCGGATTCATCAATGCCATACGTTACAATTTTGAATTCGATCAATTCTCAGTTATGGGTTACGAATTTTGGGTCAAGAATAATTGGGGGTTTGACTTTACCAAGTCAACAGGAGCAATTTCACTAAATTTTGACTTTATGAAGTCAATAGGGTGGATTTTGACTAATTACACAATTAGTCATTGTAGTTTCCATAAAATAGTTTGAGTTTATGACATGAATAGTCCTTGAGGTTTGAACTAGGTTACTTAGGTTATGATTTAACTGGATTTGCTAACGGAATTAACTGGAAAAGTCCGGATTGTCACATCATCCCATAGTTGAAAGAATTTTCGTCCCAAAATTTAAGAAAAGAAAAAAAAAATTTGGGTGTCACATCAAATCTTAGTTGAAAGAATTTTCGTCCCGAAAATTAGAATAGTATCTTAAGAGTTTGACGTGGATTGCTTGAACAGATGAGGATACTTGCGCATCATCTGATCCTCGCGCTCCAAAGTGAATTCCGGTCCGCGTTTCGAGTTCCAACGAACTCTGACAGTAGGGATTTTACTGCGTTTGAGCGTTTTGATTTCCCTATCCATGATTTCTACCGGTTCTTCAATTAACCGCAATTGTTCATCGATGTGCAGCTCCTCAAGAGGAACCATGAGTGTCTCGTCTGCCAGACATTTCTTCAAGTTCGAGACGTGAAAGACGTTGTGTACACCACTAAGTCCTTCAGGTAGGTCCAGTTGGTATGCTACTAGCCAATTCTCTTCACTATCTTGAACGGTCCAACATAACGACGATTGAGTCTGCCTCGTTTCCCGAAGCGGATTGCACCTTTCTAAGGTGAGACTTTCAATAGAACCATATCGCCTACTTGAAATTCCAACGGTTTTCGACGTTTGTCGGCATAGTTCTTTTGACGATCACGAGCTGCCGCCATACGGTTTCGGATTTGAACGATCTTTTCAGAAGTTTTGAATACAAGCTCAGGGCCCGTAAGTTGGCTATCCCCAACTTCAGCGCAACAGGTAGGAGATCGGCATTTACGTCCGTACAATGCCTCGAATGGTGCTGCTTTGATGCTAGTGTGATAACTGTTATTGTAGGAGAACTCCACTAAAGGCAAGTGAGTTTCCCAACTGTTACCACAATCAATCACACAAGCTCGTAGCATGTCTTCTAGGTTTGGATGATACGTTCCGTTTGACCATCGGTTTGTGGATGATATGCTGTACTCATGTCTAGACGTGTGCCTAGGGCTTTTTGTAGTGATTGCCAAAACCGAGAGGTGAATCGAGCGTCTCGATCCGAAATGATAGAGATTGGCAACTCCGTGCCGAGAGACTACTCCCTTCAAATAAAAGCGAGTTAGTTTTTCCACCTTGTCGGTCTCTTTGGTTGCAAGGAAGTGTGCATATTTTGTCAAGCGATCTACGATCACCCAGATGGTGTCGTATCCGCTAGAGGTTCGGGTAGTTTGGTTATGAAATCCATAGAAATTTGTTCCCAATCCACATTGGGATCTCTGGCTGTTGAAGCAGACCAGAAGGCTTTTGGTATTCCTCTTTGACTTTTGAGCAAGTCAGGCACTTGCTTACATAGGTGGCTATATCAGCTTTCATCTTCGGCCACCAATATATCACCTTAAGGTCATGGTACATCTTGTCGGAAATTGGATGAATAGGGTATCGGGATTTGTGTGCTTCATCCATGACCTGGATGAATAGGGCATCGGCTACCACATTAGCCTTGCCAAGGTGATATCTGACTGCACAGTCATAGTCGTTCAAGAGTTCGACCCAACGACGTTGTCGCATGTTCAACTTTTTCTGCTCAAAGACGTGCTGAAGACTCTTGTGATCGGTGTAAATAGTGCATTTGGTACCGTACAAGTAATGTCTCCATATCTTTAGTGCAAAAACTACAGCTCCCAACTCTAAGTCATGAGTTGTGTAGTTTTTCTCATGAATTTTCAGTTGACGAGAAGCGTAAGCGATGACCTTCTCGCGTTGCATCAGAACACAACCAAGACCTTGAATGGATGCATCGCAGTACACTACAAAATCATCCGTTCCCTCTGGAAGAGATAGGATAGGTTCACTGCAGAGTTTATGTTAAGAAGTTGGGATGCTGATTCTTGGGTGTCACCCCAGTTATAGGATTTACCCTTTTGAGTTAGGGCAGTGAGGGGTTGAGCAATCTTGGAGAATCCCTCGATGAAACGACGGTAATAACCAGCCAATCCCAGAAATTGTCGCACCTCAGTTGGAGTAGTCGGTGTCGCCCAATTCTTGATGGCTTCTATTTTAGATAGATCGACATGTACTCCTTTTTTGTTGACTACATGTCCTAAGAATTGCACTTCACGAATCCAGAATTCGCACTTGGAAAGTTTGGCATACAATTGCTCTTGTTTTAGCAATTCCGAAATCAAACGCAGGTGTTCCTCATGTTCATCCCTATTCTTGGAATAGATGAGGATGTCATCAATGAAGACGATAACGAACTGGTCAAGGTACGGTTTACACACACGGTTCATGAGATCCATGAACACCGCGGGTGCGTTGGTCAGTCCGAATGGCATGACCATGAATTCGTAGTGACCATACCTAGTCCTGAATGCCGTCTTTGAGGTGTCCTCCTCTTGAGCTCTCAGTTGATGGTAACCGGATCTAAGATCTATGTTGGAATAGAAGCTTGACCTTTGGAGTTGATCAAATAGATCGTCGATGCGAGATAGAGGATAACGGTTCTTGATGGTTACTTTATTAAGCTCACGGTAGTCGATGCACATGCGGAATGTCCCGTCTTCCTTCTTGGCGAATAGGACTGGAGCTCCTCATGGCGATGAGCTAGGTCGGATGGAACTTTTATCCAACAACTCTTGTAGTTGTGTAGATAGTTCTTGCAATTCACTGGATGCAAGTCTACAGGGTGCCCGAGCAATAGGCGCTGCTCCGGGTGCAAGAACAATTTGAAATTAGACTTGACGATGCGGTGGAAGACTTGGTAGATCTTCGGGAAATACCTCCGGATAGTCACGAACGACCGGGATGTCGTCAATCTTCTTCTCCTCAGATGGCTGCTCGGCGACGAGAGCCAAAATGGCAGTATGACCTTTACGTAGCCGCTTTTGTGCTTTCACGAAAGATATGATGCCCACCATAGCACCACTCTTTTCGCCTTGGACAGAAAGGGTTTCTCCACTCGGGAGAGGAAGGTGAACAAAATTGTTCACGACAAATAATTTCGGCTTGGTTCTTAGATAACCAATCCATACCGACAATTACATCAAAACTACTGAGTGTGACTGGCATGAGGTCAATGTCAAGCTTATGGAATTTATCGTTGGAGTGTAAGGGATAACTTGTTAGCTTAGAAAGAATTCTTCAAATTCTGTGTACATAGTTGGAGTCGGTGGTTTGCCATGAGGTTCTACTAGATTTTCAATCTAGGTGGTTCCATTGATCAAGTCTGGATGAGTGTCTTAAGTTCACTAAGGCTCTTACATGAGGGAAATCAAATGATGGATCCTATGGATGATAGTTAAGTGTGTTCGTAAATCTCTTCAACTTGATAGTCACGTCTATCAACTGTTGAACAGGTTTAACGATATCAACTAGTCGTTGAGCGGGTTACGTGAATTTCTACTGTCAATGAAAATATAAGTATGTATATCACAGATTAGGACCATTTATCCACACACTAGATTTCACCAGGACTTACATGCACCTCAAATTACTATTACGTGTGCACCCGTAATGATAATTTGCTTTGCATGCTCACCCTAGCTTCTCCCTGTCCTGTGTCAAAATGTCCGTCAATTTTTATTGCCGAGTACAGAGTGTTGTTAGAGACGATTTGAAAGGCTCATTCATCAACCATAAGTTAGTCAACTAGGACTCACATCAGGATGAGTAGTCGGGAATCGTTTGATCCGAGTATTCACTCGAGTTGGAACATAATACGAGAGTCCAATCCAGTGGATTGTAGATGGGAACATGCACATGAAACAAACATGTACATGAAATGCGGCTTCGAGAAGTGAAACTAGTTCATGGATATGCGTTACTGGAAGAAGCAAAGTAACCGTCCTTCCAACTGAGTCAGGATAGGGTTTGAGTATGCAATAAGTAAGTCGTTCTCAACCTTGTGGTCAATATTTATTCAACAGGATATCGACCAAAGCGCGAGCCCACGGCTCGGGAAAGTGATGACATCTACGTGTCAATGGATTCTGCAATGATGCGTGCAACAGTCTGCCTTCACACGGCGTATTGTTGCTAGTGGGTACAGTAGGGACTCGCCTCCGACGATCCCAACTCCCAAAGAGATATGTGCTAGTTCTGTGTGTCGTCCCCAACACGAACTTGAGAAGACCCACCATTCCCTGATTGTGTCCTCGATAGGCTCAAGCCAGTGTCATCTTCGGCTCTAATGGTGTAACAAAGGTGCAGATGATGGTGGTGTGAGTGACTCCTCCGAAGGCTTCGTCTCGCTGCTCACGGACGGGAGTGGATGTTGTCCTGATGACTCCCCGAGTGTCGCCATCGGGAATGATGATATAGTGATAATGACGTTTTCCTCGTCAGAAGAGGGTGATATGGATGTTGTTATCATGCCTGCAATGCAATGTATGTATGGATACCATGTGTATCATGTATGAGTGTCTGTGTAGTGTAACTAATGCATGTGTGCGGTTATAGTCTGGTATGCAATCCTAGTTCTCTATAACCAATGGCTCTGATACCAATATGTCACACCCCTAAATTCCACTAACGGAGTTTTACCGTTTGGAAGGTGACACACCAGGATCTCAGTCATTAGTTACAACAAACGACACTATATGAGACTTAAAAATTCATAACATAAATGTTCAGAATTAAATGAGGAAGCGTAAACATTAGAATGAAATCAAAAGTAATTACACGCAACAAGCGTCAATTAATGTAAATAAGTAAAATTGTTTAAAATGTTTGAAATGAATGATATGACAGTAGGACTCCATGCATGTCCTAAGTGTGTAACCTGTGCCAAAGCGACCTGAGAAACATGTAAGAAAAAGTGTCAACACAAGGTTGGTGAGTTCACAGGTTTGTATGTAAATAAACTGTTTGAGTGTTGCTGGATCCACATACGTAAGTCACACCTATTGCTAGCTAGACAATGTACAAGTTACTCTAAGCGCTCGCAACCGAAGCTGACTGTTTGTTCGTTTGTTTGTTTGTTTGCCTCCAGCCAGGTCTATCAACCCTGACTAATATGTTTAGGCTAATCTACACCCGTTCGACCTCCAATCGTGCTAGCGCGACTAGCCCGGGTGGGGTTTGTCAAACCCAGTAGTACTACTCAAATTACCTCGCTAAGTCCATATTAACGGTTCGATGTGAGGACTTTCATGATAGTGTTTACGCTTAAGTACACAAGTGGTAATGAAATACTATGTGATCCATGTCCGTTGTATGTCTCTCCCTGACTGGAAGACAAGTAACGGATGTCTGTTCGTATGCATGTTTCTCCCCAACGGGAAAACAAGTAAAATGATGTTTGTTTGTACGCATGTTTCTCCCCAACGGGAAAACAAGTAAAATGATATTCGTTTGTATGTATGTTTCTCCCCAACGGGAAAACAAGTAAAATACTGTTTGTGTGTATGCATGTTTCTCCTCAACAGGAAAACAAGTAAAATAATGTTTGTGTGTATGCATGTTTCACCTCAATAGGAAAACAAGTAAAATAATGTTTGTGTGTATGCATGTTTCTCCTCAACAGGAAAACAAGTAAAATAATGTTTGTGTGTATGCATGTTTCTCCCTCAATAGGAAAATAAGTAAAAAGGGGCCGTGAAACTCACCTGAGTTGTGTACAAGTAGTAGATAGCACCACACAAGGATTCAAGTAGGAAACACGAGAGTTTGCCCTAAAATTATAAGCATAATAGTTAGGGATACAATGGGATTTTTGTGATAACGACACGGAATATTTAAACGTCCTAAAACATACTTAGGATCAATGAGTAGACGAACGTGTCCACGGGAATAAGGATTTCTTAATATAATCATTAAGATAAATACGTTTTCGTGTCGAACATCTCTAATTACGAATAATATTAATTAATAAATATATTCGTATATTTTCCATACAAAGGGTCTAATAAAATAATCATTTGTGTGGAAAAATAATAAATATATTATTTTTAAATCGAGTATATAAACGTGGGTAAATAATATAACTAATTATATTATTTATAAAATTTGAAACGTTTCGTAAGGTTTATAATCGTGGTAAAATAATATAAAAATATATTATTTTTATTTGAGTCACGGGTTGAAAATAATAACAATATATTATTTTATTCGAGGATGCAACCGGAAGTAAATAACATAATTATTTATATTATTTATAAGTTTGAAAATAATATAACAATATATATTATTTTTAAATTGAGGTTACGGGGTGGAAATAATATATTATTTATTCGGAGTCGTGGTTCGAAAATAATATAAATATATTATTTTGAAAGTGGAAATGTATTAAATAATAGTTATAATCTCAGACCCGAGTCTACGGGTGTTTTACGGGTATAAAACATTTTAATATATTATTATAATAATATAGGGTTTGGTTTTTATAAAAGGAATTTAAGGAAAAAGGCCCAAAAATAATGCAGATGGGGAGGATCGAACCCGGATCTCCTCTGTGCAACTCCAACGATTTAACCAGTCAGGCTACTGTCCCGTTTGTGAACATTGCTCAGCCTAAAAGCTTAAGACCCTAACCCGCGTTCAAGGTTCTTCCCAAATCCGATTTCCAAATCCAATTCGACTAAACTTTGTACAATTGATTTAATAACCATAGGGTTTTTGTAGAACAACCGATTGCGAGATTGGGGGTGGTTTTTAATTTGTAAGATACCAAGTTTAAGATCGTTTATTGATCGGTTTAAGACTCGAAGAACCCTAGGTTTTTCAAGGATCAAATACACGAAAATAGTTTTGGTTTGCTACTGGAATCATGGGGCTTTCGATTGGCACACTAAAACGATTCTAACCATTCTAATTAATTGGATTCTAACGCAAGTCTGGTATGAACTCGATTAAACCAAAAAGTCTAGAACGAATCTTTACTGTTTGCATATTAAAAGATAAAATTGGAGGTTGATATGATAGGGCTAATGATCTGGATAACAAAACGGATTTGATCGGATTTGATCGAATTGTATAGTTCTAGCATTAAGTGCGACGGTTTTGGTTTAATAACCTTAATTCGCAATGATTAACAATAAGAAACGGCTCAATGATGGTCGAATTCATCAATGCCATACGTTACAATTTTGAATTCGATCAATTCTCAGTTATGGGTTACGAATTTTGGGTCAAGAACAATTGGGGGTTTGACTTTACCAAGTCAACAGGAGCAATTTCACTAAATTTTGACTTTATGAAGTCAATAGGGTGGATTTAGACTAATTACACAATTAGTCATTGTAGTTTCCATAAAATAGTTTGAGTTTATGACATGAATAGTCCTTGAGGTTTGAACTAGGTTACTTAGGTTATGATTTAACTGTATTTGCTAACGGAATTAACTGAAAAAGTCTGGATTGTCACATCATCCCATAGTTGAAAGAATTTTCGTCCCGAAAATTAAGAAAAGAAAACAAAATTTCTAGGTGTCACAAAAGTGTTAGCAAGAAACCAGATTAAACATGAGCAGCTATGGGAAGAACAAGCAAAGATTTTTACTGTTGTTGTTGCTGACATCTTGAGGAAGAAGTTGTATGCTGGGAGTGGAGATCATGGTGAAGACATCAATTTTTGAAGTAAAGAAAGCTTAATCCTAAGAGGAGATTGTTAGACCCAGATTATTTGTTATGATTAAGCTTAGCTTTTAATGTCTTTGTATGATGTAACCGTGAACCAAGGGTTCACGGGTTGGGTAGATATGGGCCGGCCATAAGGCCGAGTAGAGGTAGTTAGGCCTATTACAGTTTGTATGGGTATAAATGTCTCTAAACCCTAACCGTGTAAGGTTAGCGGTTGTTTTGTGTTTTCTCTGTAATTCCTTTGATCAATACAAGTGTATTACATTGAATTTCTGTGTTCTTGAATCACCACAATCACCAGTTTTCGCCTAGTGATTGTGAGAGTTTGATATCGTGTGTGTGCATTCGTTTGTGCGTTTATACGAAGATCCATCAAGGTTGGGACTTACATATATATATATATATATATATATATATATATATATATATATATATATATATATATATATATATGCTAACCAATTTTTATGTGATAACCACGATAACCACTCTAAAACATAGTGTTACGTATATGTATCAATTATCATTATGTTAATTTACATATATGTAAACACTATGTGTCACGTATATGTAACATTATTTGGTACGTATATGTAAAATTCATCATTTCCGTATTTGCATACAAAAGACTTATTCAAGATACATAAATACTATTTTAACAATAAAAAGAAAAAATAATTTATAAAATATGTGATTGTTTTATAGTGGTTAGCACGGTTATCACATAAAAAGTTGGTTAGTATTTGAACCCTTCCCTATATATATATATATATATATATATATATATATATATATATATATATATATATATATATATATATATATATTAAGTTTAAAAAAATAATTAAAACCATTTCTTCTTTATTTATTTTTTTTTACTAACTGATGCTATCGTCACAATCACCACCACCGTAAGCCGCTTCCCTCCCCCACCAGTCACTCTCGTACCCCGCCGGAATCTTTACGTTAGTGTCTTTTTTATACCTTTCAACTACTTTAACAACGATATTTTAAGGGTCAAAAACCAAAAGGCTACTATGTTAGTTTATAAATGTTTGAGTCAAAATTTTATAATAAGTTTTTTATTTTTATTTAAAATAGCGTTTTTATTTACTTTTAAGAAAATGGGGGAATTTCATATATACGCTATAAACATGTCATATATACCTGACCAAAACTGAAAATATCATATGTACCCGATTTAAATGTTTTTTTTTACTTTATGACCACTTTACTCCTATCTATTATATTATTTTTATAACCCGTTTTTTTAATTTTATCCCATATGTAAAAGAGTTGGCGACTATTATGATTCTCCAAACTTATTCAGAAGACAGTTTCCTATTTGTGTATGTTCAGATGGGTCAATAAATAAATAAATAAGCAAATATGTTTAAAACAGTGCATGATAGTCTAGTTCTTGTATGAACCCTAAACGTGTGTGGCTTCCATAAAATGTGTGTTTCACCGTAGATATCGAGCACAAAGTCGGTGACGGTGATATGAATAAGGTTACTAGTTGTTTCATAATGTGTGTACGTTAGTTATTAGGAATTTAGCCAGTGACCAGGTCGGAGTTTTAGATTATCTTTTTCATTCAAGTTTCTAAGTATCGAGGTTTTGGTCGCCAGGACAAGTTAACGATTGCGAAAATATGAAATTTAAATTAAAAATGAGTATATATGAATTTTTTAAAGTGAAATAACGGGTAAATATGAATTTTTAGAGTGAAAGTGGGTCAATTTTAAAAGTGGATAAATATGAAATTTTAAAGTTTTAGAAAAATAAGTGTAAAATGGTCATTTCTTAAATTGTTTTAAATGAAACGGATATATATGATTATTTTATATGTTTATAATGGTATATATGATATTTTTAGTTTTGACTGAGTATATATGATATTTTCTCAGTTTGTATGGGTATATTTGAAAATGCCCTAAAAAAACGTAATAAGTTTTTTACACAAAGTTTTTTTTTATTTTTCAAAAATGTTTCTTTTAATCTTTTATAAAACTTTTTTTTAAAGAAAGTGTTTTTAAACCTTTTAAAAAAAATCTTTTTAAAATATAATGATTTTTGTAGGGGACGAATATGACAAGTTTTAATATGATTTTTCAGGAATAGGGTATGACAAGTAAAGTAGGGGGTACATATAGCCTAACCCTATTCTAAATTTCAAATTTCTTTCATTTTTCTTACTTCGCTTCAACTACCTTAACAATTTTAAAGGTCAATGTTGGACTAGCCTATTTGGTAAAGGCACATGTCTCTTAGATGAAAGGTTCAATTAAATAGTTTATAATTATTGATATAAAGTAGAGTATGAGTAATATTTGTCGTTAAAATAAAAAACAATTTTGAAGGTTCAAAAAAAAATATAGTTGCATTAAACTCCTCTATGGTCAGAAAATTCAAATGAATGGTTAATGGACTCAAACCTCCTCTACTTCCATCCATAGTTATGTTATGATTGTCAATGAGCTAGTGGTGGAGTGGTAAGGTAGATACCTGATGTTACTAGTGATCCAGGTTCAATCCCTGCTCTCCACATTAGTTTATGAGACATGCAAATGAGGCCTAGCTTAGGCTGATGCAACTGGGTTTTACCCACGCCGATCCAGGGTTTGACCTCGGCTCTCCCTCAAGCCCGGAAGGGGCCGTATTTGGTGGTATTTTTCCTTGGATGCTATCCAACGCTGACGCCAAGTGGCCCCGGTTAAGACAACATATTGGCCGAAGTTGGACGAGCATCTCCCATGTGACGGGGGGTGCGACGTCACAACATTCAATGTTCACTGTTAAAAAAAAGTTATGTTATGATTGATAGGTTCATTTATGAAATCAAGAAAGTAACCTCTACCTCAAGGGACACAAGGAAATGGTCCTTCCTATCTTTAAACTCCTAAACACCCAATGAGAAAAAGACGTGTGGGTTCAGGAATTTTGCCACCATTGCTCATAGTTCGTTTTTGGTTTTTGCCATATTTGTGAAACTTCCTTTTCTTCTTCCAAAAGTGATTTTGGTGCATCTTATTCTCCATATTAAGTTTTTTATTTGCTCATTTGGTATCGTTTATTAATGATTAAACTTCAAATATTATAGTATTTTTTAATTTGTTTCATAATTAATTTTTTGAACTTATTTAACAAGTTTTTTTCATTTATAACATGCTCCTAATGTCAAGCAAGAATTAAAAATAAAATCAGATTAAACCAAATTGATATTATTTGGTCACTGGTTTGGCTACTAGTTCCCCAATTTGTTTGAAAATTTCTCAAATACCAGTTTGGCTAAAATTTTTGTCAAACTAATTAAACCAATCCATACACATCCATAATTCTATATCTATATCTTATCGCATATATATTAGTATTTTCGATAATTTAAAAAACTAAATTTTTTAAGGATAAGTGAAACCGAGTGCTCCACATTATCTTATCTTTAGAAAAAGATACTATAGATACATCACTGTAATCCCCCATATGTATAACCTCCATATGTATAACCTCTATCAGTGGTTTACACCGTCATATCAACTTTCATGTGTCATGATATAAGGCCCGTATAACAACAAAAACCCTCAAACATCGGAAAAAAGAACACCTCATGCAGCCAATATAACTAGAGGTGCAAAAAAAACCTGTTTGGTTTTTCAAACCGGATCGGGTTGGCTATAAACCCCCAGTTTAAAACCGGTTTAAGGCATTCAGGGGACCACCGGGTTGAATACCGGTTTATTCAAACCAGGTACGCAATCTGGTTTAAACCGGTTTAATCGCTGGACAAAATCTAGCCGTTGGGGCTAAATCTAGCCGTTTTTTTGTCAATTTTTCACCCATAAATCAATATAAATAGGTGGGGGTGTTTAGGGTTGATCACACCTCTCTCTAAACTCTCTAACCTTTTTTATCCGGTGTTTATTATCCCACAAGTCCATTAACTCTTAAACAAATATATTTAGTGGTAACAAGTTGTCGGATCTTGAAAATAAAAGCACTCTTTTTACAAAAAATGATAGAACCGATGAAAGAAAAATTAGTAAAATATTTTAAAGAAACGCCTCCCGTTATAACTTGTGCCGCCGCGTTAAACCCTACCATAAATGTTTTCGGGGTTAATGTGTTGATTGATAAAATTACTTACGCTTTAGATTTGGATGGTGAAGACATCCATTTTGCACAAAACACAAAAACATATTTTATCTTGTAATGTTTTGTAATTTCCGAACTTTTCGAATATCACTAAACGTTGAACTTTATGTTTTTATATTTGTTATATATATTTTTTTTTAATTTTTAATAAATATTTGGAATTTTATTGAATTTATTTGATTTTTTTAATAAAAAACCGGTTTAACACCCAAACCGAGTATAACACTACCCTAACCGGTTTGATAGGGTTGGGTTTTCATGCCTTGTAAACCAGGTTAACCCGAACCGGTTTATGGCCAAACCGGTTATGACCAAATGTTAACCAAACCGGTTCGGTTCAGTTTAAATAAACCGTTTTGTGCACCAGGGGTGCACAAAAAAACCGGTTTTTTTTCAACCCGGTCCAAACCGGCAAACCGGTTAGGGTTAAACCGGTTTTGGGCAAACCGGTTAGGGTTAAACCGGTTTTGGGCAAACCGGTTCGGGTTACACTAAAACCGCCGGTTATGAACCGGTTTAAAGCATTCAGAAGATAATCGGGTTAGGGACCGGTTTGTGTGAACCGGTTTGGAAAACCGGTTTTTAAACCGGTTTTTTTCGCTGGAACCAAAATATAGCCGTTGTAAAACGGTATTATAGCCGTTAGGGTCGAATTTGACCGTTTTTTTTTTGCCTTTTTTCACATATAATTCACTATAAATAGGTGGGGGGGTGTTTAGGTTTAATCACACCTCTTTCTACACTCTCTAATCCCTAAAACCGCTCTTTAAACACTCTTAAACGCTCTCTAAACTCTCTCTAAACTCAAAAAAAAAGCATGGCAAGTTTTGGTGTTGGTGGTTCCTCAAACGAAGTTACCGTTGTGAAAAATCTACCAATAACGAGAAATCCGGCAATTTGGTGCAATTACGATCTATGTTTGTTGTCAAACGGGAAGGAACGTGCTCGTTGCAAGATGTGTGGTGCGTTTTTGGGAAAGATTCAAACACTAGTTTGAGATCACATATGGAAAAATCTTGTCCGTCCTTGAAGAGAAATCCAAGTGAAGGTCAAGTCTCGATGACACACGAAGGAGGAATTTGGAACTTTGATCCAAATATTGTTCGAGATCGAATGGTGAAGTTAGTGATCCAAGAAGGATTGCCGTTCAACCACTTTGACAATCCGCGCTTGACAAGAATGATTCAAGAGACACTTCAACCACGTTATAATCAAATAAGTCGCACAACCTTTAGACGAGATTGTATAAAAATATGGAAAAAAGCAAAAAAAGAATTAATTTTGGGATTTAAAAATTTGGAAACCGGTGTAAACTTAACCACCGATGTTTGGTCGGCTCCACATGGTATACCCGATTCGTACCTTTGCGTTACCGCGCATTGGGTTGTTCCCAATACGTGGCAAATGATGAAGCGTACAATCGCGTTTGACTTGTTTGAATATCCACACACCGGCGAAAACTTATTTTATATATTAGATGGTGTTATAACCGAATTTAAATTACAAAATAAACTTTTTTCAATGTCTTTTGATAATGCATCTAATAATACAAATGTGGTTCAAAAACTAAAAATTAAATATAAACCGGTTTGTAACGGCGTTTTTTTCCATAGTCGATGTGTCGCACACATCATTAACTTGGCGGTGCAAGTCGGGCTTGCAATTGAAGAGGTTTCAAACTTAACATATGCTTTTCGACTAATGCTTAAAGATATTTTTAGTAACAAAAAAAGATACCATGATTATATTAGATTTTGTCGTGAAACGAATAATCTTTGCTTAGGTCCGAATTGGGACGTCGAGACAAGATGGAACTCGACTTATAATATGTTTTATAGTGCTTTACGACAAAGAGAAACTTTAGAAATATTTCATGAAATGCTTGCCTCAAAACCTCGTCGTAAAATTCTAAAGTTTCCGTCTACGAGTTGGGACATTTTAAAAGACGTAACCGAATTGCTTGAAGTTTTCAAAACCGCCACCATTTTTTTATCCGGTGTTTATTATCCCACAAGTCCATTAACTCTAAAACAAATATATTTAATGGCTAACAAGTTGTATGAACTTGAAAATAAAAGCACTCTTTTTACAAAAATGATAGAACCGATGAAAGAAAAATTAGTAAAATATTTTAAAGAATTGCCTCCCGTTATAACTTGTGCCGCCGCGTTAAACCCTACCATAAATGTTTTCGGGGTTGAAACGTTGATTGATAGAATTACTTACGCTTTGAATTTGGATAGTGAGGACATCCATTTTGCATAAGGCACAAAAACATATTTTAACAAATGTTTACAAGATTTATTTGATGTTTATTTACATAAATATGGTACAACTCCGACTCCACATGATACAATGGGTACATCATCAAGTGCTAGCTCGAGAGATGTTAATTTGAATTTATAACACGAAATGTTAAATAAATTTAGTAAACGGGCTCGAGGTACCACCCGAGTAGCGAACTCGGAATGTATATTGGCACAAACTTTTTAGCGTTTATGCCTCCTACCGTTTTTGAGGAGTTTGATATTTTGGTTGGTGGAAAAAAACGAAGCTTCGTTTCCGATTCTTTCCGCCATGGCCCGTGATGTACTAACCGTCCAAGCTTTCACGGTAGCTTCGGAATCTGCATTTTCTTTTAGTGGCAGGGTCTTATCGATACGAAGGACTAGACTCACCCCCCCTGGCGATGGAAATGTGCATTTGCTTGAAGGACCATTTGGATGCGATGGATAGGATACAAGACCAAACTTCTCTCGAAGACGAAATTCAAGCCGAAGAAATCATACACAACAACGAGGTTGATCTTGGAATATCCGAACCAGTCACCGATGAAGAACTAGCCGAAGATGCAAGGCTACGAAGCTCCAGTTCCGAAGACAACGCACAAGAATAATCAATCAATATTCCAAAAAATAAAAATATATATCGTCATTTGTAACGTTTTCCAATTTTATAATTTTATCTTGTAATTTTTTTTAATTTCTGAACTTTTCAAATATTAATAAACGTTGCACTTTATGTTTTATATTTGTTATATATTTTATTTTGATTTTTTATTAAAAATATCAAATTTATATGAATTTATTTGATTTTTTTTAATAAAAACCGGTTTAAACCGGTTTATAGGGCAAACCGGTTTGTAACCAACCCTAACCGGTTTGACCAGTTAGACATTTTCCACCTTCGAAACCGGTTTAACCCGAATCGGTTTAGGGCCAAACCGGTTTTGACTTTTCGTTGACCAAACCGGTTCGGTTCGGGTTAAACCGGTTTGAGTTAAAAAAACCGATTTGTGCACCTCTAGGTGAGAGTGGACCGGGTAAGAGGGGTACACCTCCCCCAATGAATCGAGTTGGGCCGGGTAAGTTGGCCGAGTAGAGTCGAACGAGTATATTTACTCGGTTTGGTAGGCGACCGTTGAGGAGAACTAGCCGTTGGTGGGGGTGGGGGGTGGGTTGGGTGATTAAAAAAATTAATTTTTTATCTATATATATATATATATCTCACTCTCCTCTTTAAACAAATCACTCTCCTTTCCAATTTTTTTAACAAAATGTCTTCATCCGATTCTAGCATTCTTGGTTTGCCTTCGGGATTATCCGATTCTAGTGTTTTTGATTATTTTCTTTCCGACATTTTCGAATCAAGTGGCATTGAGTTTTTGTCCAAAGTTGCGGGTAGTGAGCTTGAGGATACGGCAAAATCAAAGAAAAAATGTGTAAATCGTGATCGTGAAGTTGCTAACACAATTTTGTTGAAGGGTTACTTCGTCGAACGCCCCAGGTACGACGCATATACGTTTAGAGCGAGATTTCGCTTACCGAAAGAGTTGTTTTTAAGCATTGTAAGGGATATAAGCATGGATTCAAGGTTTTCTTGGTTTCACGAAGGGTATAACGGGAGGTTAAAGAAGAGCTTCACGCCGATTCAGAAATGCACTTCTGCTATTCGTCAACTTGCTACAGGTAACCCTCCTGATGAATATGATGAATATTTATCTATGTCCGGTAGAATTGCTTGTGAATGTTTAGAATACTTTTGCAATTCTATTATTATGTTATACGGCAAAGAGTTTTTACGTAGACCTACAAGCCATGACATTGCACGTTTGTATAATGCGCATGAAACTAGATGGGGCCTTCCAGGGATGATCGGTAGCATCGATTGTACGCATGTCGTTTGGAGGATGTGCCCGACTAGTTTGCGTGCCCAATTTATGAGAGGTGATCACCAATACCCTACGATCATGATGGAAGCAGTGGTGTCAAATGACTTATGGTTTTGGCATGCGTTTTGTGGTCCTGCTGGTTCTAATAACGACATAAATGTTCTCAATCAATCCCCGTTGTTCAATAACGAAATGCATGGAACCGCCCCGAAGTGTCCTTTCCAAGTTAACGGTCGTGAATACAAACGTGGCTACTATCTTGCGGATGGGATTTACCCCACTTGGTCTGTTTTTGTGAAATCATTTCCATTCCATGTCGACCCAAAAGAAAAAAGGTTTAAAAAAGTTCAAGAGTCGGCTAGAAAAGACGTCGAACGCGGGTTTGATGTTTTAAAATCTAAGTGGGGAATAATTAATCGTCCGCAAAGGTCACATAAACGTCAAAAAATACAAAATGTGGTTTACACATGTATCATATTGCACAATATGCTTTTAAAGCATGACGGAAATGCAATCTCACCCAGCTACGTGATGGACCCTCCAACCAATGAAGTAGTAGACGATGGTGTAATTAATGAATTGCGGGATCAAGTGACACACTTTAGACTACGATATGATCTTGTTGAATATTTTGCTATACTACCGGAGTGGGCCAGCAGCGATTCAGAAGACGATTATGTTTAATTTCTCATTTTTTTTATTTGTAACTTATTATTGTATTTTGTTATTTTTAGTTGTCTTTTGACTTTTTAATTAATAAAAAAATATGTTTTTTTATTTAAATGTTTATTTATAAAAAAAAAGTTGGTGAGTAAATGAGTAAATAAGTAGGGTGTTTCCAATGAAATCTGAGTAAATGAGTAGTTTTGAGGTGCCAGAATTCTATTGGGCAGTTTTGGTGAGTAAATGAGTATTGGGGTAAATGGCCCCCAACACCCTTATAAAGTATAAACCCATACTTCTAAACAAAAACATTTCGCAACAACACATTTTAACAAAACGGAAATAAACATCCTACGATTAACCAACGTTGTCTGTAACTAACCCTAACTCCAAACCCAAAAGCTCTTGTTGCAGCAATATCATCATCAATAAGAATGATTGTTAATTGCTATGTAAATAAATTTGAATGCATTCTACATTTTCCTGCAAAACAAACACAAGCAGCCACTTAGATTTCCAACAATCATCAGTTGCATACTTATGTATTCATTTTCCAAAAAGGTTTAAATCTGGAAGCCATTAACCTGGCTCAAGCCAGACACCCACAAACCCATCATGAGAGGTAAAACGGGCCGACCAAGCAGCCCGCTACACTGATTGGGCCAAGCATCCCCTATCTCCAACAAGGGATTATAGTGTTTGCCTTTTAATATACACCCGAGTAAACGAACAACATAGTTTAAGCCTTAAAGAGGTTAGGTAAAATTAGCCAAGGTGTAAACGAGCCAAGCCGCTCATGAGCTTACTCAAGATTGGCAACTAAAACCTCAAATCGAGCAGAGCTAAAAAGCTCGAAATTGGGACTCATTTAATAAAACGAGCTCGAGCAGACTCGCGAGCTTAAATATTTATACAACTTTTATTTATTGTGTTAAATATACATTTAAATAATAATTAATTATTATATGTAAAAGTATGATAAAAATAATTAAATAACATATACTATTTTGTATATAAAAATAAATATAAATATATAAAAAAAATAATTGTAAAGGCATATAATAAAATAACTAATAAAGAATAAATGAGCAGATCCTAAGCCATAAAATAGAACTTTAAACGAGCCAAGCTCGAGCTCGAGTTCTCGAGCCGAGCTCGAGCATAGGCGAGCTTGAGCTCGGCTCGGTTCGTTTACACCCCTAAGTAAAAGAAGAAAATAAAATAAAACTCGTACAGAGTTCAAACATAAGTATTTGGGCAATTGTTGAAAGCCCGACACTACGGACTTTCGCTGAATTCGGAAATAAATCCTTGGTTTATATTTGCATGATTAACAGAGGTTAATTTTATAAAGTTTCTTACTTTTTAAAAATTTGAAGAATCTACATGCAAAAAAGGAAGTCCAAGAACTTTATTGTTATGTTTTAAAATTTAGTTGGAGAGAAACTAAGATCAAAACGTCAAACCGTGGGTATACATTTCTTCTGGTTTATAAATTATAATATTCCTTATACATATTCTTCATTGAGGTGAATGAAAGAAAATATCAAAGATGACATAATAAAGTTCACAATTCTAAACACTAAAGGTGGCAAAATGAGCGGTTTTGGTGGGTGGGTTGGACGGGTTGTGAAATAGGTCAAACGGGTTCACACTTAAACTTTTGTGCCGATTGAAATGGGTCGCGTTGGGTTGATTTGAAACACTTTTTGTCCAAATTAGCGTGTTGAATATGATTACAGATGTTAATATCTAATAGTATCATATATTTTGTATAAAATTCTTATAAAGGAGCAAAAAAGAATAATGTCTCATGTGTTTGACACGTGTGTGTGTGAGAGAGAGAGAGAGAGAGTTAATACCTTTAACGCACAAAGTCGGGTCTAGCAAGACACAGATCCAATACAGAGCTCCATAGATTAGATGCTAATCTCTTCTTCTTTAATTTCAAGATTTTCTTTAATTTCTTTTTCGGCAATTCTTCTATTACTTTGAATTTGGCGAACATATTCTGCAATTATGATATGAAATTTTGGAGCAAGCTTATTTGTTGAGGATACATTTAAACCTTCTTTCTTTAAAGCCCTTGCAACATGCTTTTCCGCCTTCTGGAAATGAGGGGCACACAGAGTTGGAACCGTGCATTTACGAACTGGTTTCCCACAAACTATAGGTCCTGCTTGTGAGCTGATGGAGAAGATAAGGATAAATGAAAATGTTTAACTATTAAAACATTTTATATACAGATACACTATTCAAACATATTCCCTAATAGGGTTAATTTATAAGTTCATCACCTGTTAACATATATTTATGCATAGGATTTAATAACATGAATGGTCAATAAATGTCTAACATAGACGAAAAGTAGAGAAAGCAACAAAATTCAGAACTTACAAAATACACAAAAAAACATTTACGTTACTGAAGTCAAATTCTTTTCGGCTGTAAAAATTGCATCTTCATTATCTTACTATCTACCATTCCCGTTGAATCCGCCAACTTTTCAACTATCATATGTTCTTTGACATTTTAAATCAATTCCTTTTTTCTATTTACGTAACTACTTGTGTTTCTTGATGTTGCTACTATTTGTCCTCAAAAATGAAAAATTATATTCAAATCAATCTAGAGACTAAAACTATATGTGTTTGACTATGAGAGCAAAATATCACATTTAGTTGGAAAAAAAGGAAGTAGAATTTTTCTTTCTTACATAAGGGATATCTTCAAGGATCAAATTCACTTACAAAGTAACCATATTGGAAGCATCCAATACGTTCCAAGTAAAAATACAGTTTCCCAACAAATATGTTCACAAATCTCTCAGCTTCTTGTTTGATTTTTTTCCGTCAAATCCTTACTTGCCCATTAACTATTAACTTCTCACTCACAAGCAAGTACTATGTTTTAAGACAGCATTAATAGTTAAGGCGTAAAAAATAACTCATGGACAATATATATATTTCTTAATAAAATTACTTGATTAATGAACCATAATCAACTAGACCTTCCAATAAATAAACTTGTGAGGTAACCACATAAAGCTTCTTATTGTTCCCCCTTTTCTTTGCCATTAACACCTTTGGCCTAACTAAGAAGGTGTTTGGAAATCGGGATTGCTTATTAAAACTACTTATCTGCTTTACTCATCTGCTTATTTGATTTTGAGAGTGTTTGGGAGTGCTTGTCCAAACTGCTTATCTGATAATTTGTGAGTGAAATAAGCTTTGAATAACCAGTTCGTAGTTGCTTACTTCAAAAAGCACTAAGCATATAAGCAATTTTCATAATCAAATCCCGATCGCCCCCCTAAAGCTTACTTATCTGCTGATTTCACTTGTATATAATCAGGTAAGCAGTTTGGATAAGGAATCTCACCCACCTCCAAAACTGCTTATTTACCGTAGCAAAACACGATAAGCAATACAGCAATCCCAAACACCCCTTAATTCATAGGATTCAACCAAAAGAGTGTCCTAACAAGCTCATACTTACAAACATTCATCCAAAAATATACCAAATTCGATATCAAAATAATCATCAATGCTAACAACATCTCAAACATTTCATCATTTCATACAGCAAATAAACCCTAATTCTACTCAAAACAAGAAAGAACACCACAAAAATCAACGATGAACGGAACGAAACGAAAATATAGAAATAAGAAATTTATACCTTTTAATCACGTAAGTGCAACTGATGTATAGTTTCTGTTTAGAATCAGAAAGTATATGAGCATGACAAAACTTTGTTAACGCCATAGACTTCGTTTTACATCCATGAACAGCACACCGACTCGACTCATTACTAATCTCTAACCCTAACTCAGAATCATCGCCGTTCTTAACCGCTTCTGTAACCACCGATTCATTCTCCTGGTACGGACTCTTCCCGTACTCCCAATAATACTTCCTGTACTTCAATTTCAATTCTTCCATCATATACCAGTAGTGATCTCTGTAAACCCTAGCTAATTGCTTCAATCTTCGAGACCGTCGTTTGAGTACTTCTTCACGAGCTAACAGCTCGGATTTTGATAGATACACATCTTCATCGACCAGCTCGTTAGTTGCAGCCATGGCGGTGGACGGCGATACGGCGATGGTGGTGGTGGTGGCGGTGGCGATTCGGTTGGTGGTGATGGAATCAGACATAGTTTGCATCGATTGGAAGGGCTATTTGGTTGATTGAAAGAGAAATTTCATGAAACTTGTTCAGACACAGTGCATCGGATCAATTTTTTACGAGGGTTTTGGACAGATTTGAAACGTTCATCAATATTTGATTTTGGTTGTTTGAATTTTACTATTTTAGGGTAAAATTAAACCATCTAAGTTTATACGAGTACAATGTATTTGGACACTGAGAGAAATTTAAAATGGTAGTTTGAGAAAACTCAAAGTTGTAAAAAACTCAAATAAGTTAAAGAATTAATTACACGGATGGCTCCTTTGGTTTACACGGATTCATTTATAGCACCTAGGAATTAGAAATTACAGCTTTGGTCCAATAGTTTGTATGTTTGTAACAGAGATGGCCCCTGCATTGGATGACCGTTAAGTTTTTTCTGTTAAATGAGTCTAAAATGACCTAAATGTCCCTTAGTATTAAAATAAAAAAGTGGACCCCACCACCCAACTACGTCGTCTTCTGCAAACTGAAGTGTTGATCGCTCCATTTTTTTTTACCACGCAAGCCCAATCAGATCAACAAGGTAACTAAACAATCATAATTTTCTTCATTTTCAGTCACTCACTAATAAAAATAAAATAAAATTTCAGGTCTGACTCATTTTTTTCAAGTGCTCACTCATAAAAAAAATTATTCTCTTCCACTCTCATTTTCATAAATTCCTAATTTGTGAACACCATATATAGATACACCATCTCTAAGCATAGCCCACCACCACTCATTTGGCTACCAATTGTCACTCATCCGTCCTTTCATCTGATGTGAATCGAGATCTGTAACACAAATTCCGTCTCGTTACCTAGGGTTTATTTTTCTCCAATTTGAACAACTATGGAGGTTCAACCGGCGCCAAATATGTGAAACATCACCATCCGTTATGCTGTATTCCCGAGTTTACTAAAGGGAGGAAAAGAAAAAAAATGATTCATTCCCTTTCTTTTCTTTTCCCTCATTTTCCTTTCTTTTTGTTTCTCTCCAAATCTTTCCAATATGGAAGGATAGAAATAAGGCTTGTTTTCCTTTCCTTTCCCTCCCTTTCCCTCTTTAAAAAAATTTAGGGAACACTCTTCCCCTCATTTCCTTTCTTTTCCCTCCTTCAAAAAAACTCTGAAACAAAGATTTATTTCTCCTTCCTTTCTTTTCTCTTATTTTCCCTCCTTAAGTGAGACTAGGGAACACAGCGTTAATGTTTCGGTTCCCAATCTAACGACGGGCCTGCTATATGTTATCAAAAGAAGCTCCGCCGACTCTCTCACATCTTCGGAAAAGTTCTTAAGCTTCTGTTTTACTCTGACTTCGATTCGGGACACCTTTGATTCGTTGATATTTGTTGTCGATACAGACGACGATATCGACATCGTTGCTCATACTATCAAGATATGTCCTAGCGTGACTAAATTTGTTGTAAGACCTGCACGAGGTGTTGGTGATGGTGGATTAGGGTAGTGGCGGTGGTGGTAGTTGTGTCGGAAATGGTGTTACCGGTAGTAGCGATGGCGGTGGCTGTGACAAATGGAAGGGGATGAACACTAGGGGTGGGTTGGGGGGTTTAAAAGGGTTAAAAAAATTAATAAAAATGAATGGGATTTTATTTATTTATTTATTATTTAAGGGGTATTTTGGTCATTTTTTAAAATTTTAACTGAAGAGTTAACTGTCATTCAACCTATGGGCCAAATGTGTTACATTCGTGCAAACTATTGGACCAAACATGTAATTTCTGATTCCTAAGGGCCATAAATGAAATCCGTGTAAACCACAGAGACCATCCGTGTAATTAATTATAAATTAAACCATCGCGTTACCTTTGAATTAAAACAGTGTATTTTTTTTCCTAGCAAGATGAAGCGGTCTATATATTATAAAAATAAAAAGTTTATGTAAAACAGTATTATATTTTATTATTTAAATATTTGTCTTGCATAACTAAAATATAAAGTGGTAACATGTTTAAAAATTGAATTAATTACATGGATGGCCCCTATGGTTTACCCTGATTTCACTTTTGGCCCCTAGGAATGAGAAACTAAAAGTTTGACCCAATAGTTTGCACGATTGTAACACCCATGGCCCTTGGGTTGGATGCCAGTTATCTTTGACCGTTAAGTGAATGTAAAATGACCAAAATACCCTTAAATTAAAAATTAAAAAACCCACCCAAACACTCCTTTCTTCTTCCCCACCACCACACCACTGGATCCTTTCCCTACCACCACTACATCCCTTCTCCACCTCCTCCACCACCACCACCACCTCCCCCACACCCTTTTTTTTTATTAGAGATGTTGGTTCTGCAAATCACATCTAAAACAAATCTACTTAATTTATCACTTAATTTGGAGATGCTTGACCTTCAAATCGATGGGCAGGTGAGATGCTGGAACCTAGGGTTAGGGTTAGGGTTAGGGTTTTCTAGTGGCGCGGCGAGATAGCATGAGGAGGTGGCTTCTAGCCATGCCCATGGCCATGGCTGGTGTATGTGTGATTCCAATCTGAAGTGAGATCGGAAGGTTAGGGTAAGGGGGAGGGTGGTGTACTGGTGTGTGAGATTAAGACGAAGATGGTGAGATAATGGATAGCGACACGAGGCCCACCTAACCTCAAGTGTTGTTCGCCGGAGAAGTTCTAGCGCCACAGTCGTCCTCTCTCCCTCTCCCTTTTCCTCTCCTCTCCTCATCGTCTGAAGTCGGAGCCCTAGCGTCGCTGCCGTCTGTTGCCGTCTGAAGCAATTAAAACCATCAATTTTGAATCTTTGTATGGATTTGTTGAAAGGGAAAGGAAGGTGGTAGCTGTGCCGGAGTAATTTTGAGCAGGAGATCGGAGGGAAGGATGGTGGTTTTGAGCAAAAAGATGTGTGGGTGATTTTGAGCAGGAGATCGGAGGGAAGGATGGTGGTAGCTGTGTCGGAGCAGCGGTGGCGATGGTGGTAGCTGTGCCGGAATAGCGGTGGCGGTGGTGGTAGCTGTGCCAGAATGGCGGTGGCGGTGGTGGTAGCTATGCCGGAGTAGCGGTGGTGGTAGTTGTGTTTAGGGTGGGGTGAGACGGCGGTGGAAGGCGGTGGAGGTGTGTTTAGAGTGGGGTGGGGTGGGGTGGGGTGGGTATTTATATTATTTTTAGTTTTTTAATATATAAAGGGTATATAGGTCATTTTAATAAATTTAACTCCAAAAGATAACTGACATCCAACCCAGGGGCCATGAGTGTTACAATCGTGCAAATTATTGGGCCAAACTTGTAGTTTCCCATTCCTAGGGGCCAAAAGTGAAATCGGGGTAAACTATAGGGGCCATCTGTGTAATTAATTCTTAAAAAAATATTGACATCTGTTTTACATTAATAGTAGTCATATTGGTCCGTAAAAATTAGTAGGATTTTCAATAACGAAATAATAACAATAGTAGTAGTAATACTAATAGTAACGATAGATATAATATTATAGAAAATAATAATAAATAGTTTATAATAAATAATAATAATAATAATAAAGTCAAAAGATTAATAATAACTAGATTTTTCACCCGCGCTACGCGGCGAGAGTTTTGTAGTTATCGGTTCGGCTTGTCCATGGGGATAAAACCTACGTCGAAACACAGGCTCGCTATAACGTACGATAAAAAAAACTCGGACCCCTGACAGAAAAAATAAAAGCAAAAAAGTTAACGAACGAAAATCATTACAGATAAACGAAACTATTATAAAAATAAAACGGGTTAAAAACGTGAATAAAAAAAAAGCTCTCAAACTTTACTAAAAAAATAAACCCATTGAACCTAACTTTACTAAAAAATAAACCCATTGAACTTTTGTAACAATTTTATAAAAAACCAAAGTTGAGGCAAAATAAAAATAAACTAAAGTTTACTTCATTTGTATTTTGTGGCAAATCTATGAAAAAAAAAACTTTTGAGAAAAAAGAAAAAAAAAACCTTTTTTCTGTGACAAATGTATAAAAAAAAGTTCTGTGAAAAAAGGAAAAAAATTTAAACTCTACTATTCCCCCATAGGAAATAATAGAGTAATAATAAAAATAAAATAATTAGAATTGTAAAAATAAAGATAAAAATCAAGTGAAGAAAAGGAAGGAAAAAACCACTCAAAATCTAGTAAAGAAAAGGAAGTGTGGTTGGGTGGGGTTTGGATCGGGTGGGGTTGGGGGTCTAGTAAATTTTGATGTTCGTATATTGAACAACTTGATTTATAATTTTTTTTGTCCGGGTCGAGTTGACCCACATTTTCTTTTCTATTGAGTTTTAATGGTTTTATTTATAGTTCTTCACTAATAGGTGTTTTAAAAGCGGGTTTCGGTTATGTGAGGAGGAAAATTGGATTTGGAAGGATGAAAGACACCACTATGTCGGGTTCAATGGCGGGTAAGAGGCGGGTTCGCGGGTACACCACCGCAACCCAAGCGGGTTCAGCGGGTAGTGGTCACAGGTCGACGGGTTCCTTCAACGGTATATGTACCCGTTCAAAATGAAGATGAAGCCGTTGGAATTGTACCGTTGAACGGCTATAATGCCGTTTAAAATAAAAAAAAACTTTAATTTAATTAATTTACCCCCTATAAATACATAAATCAAACATTCTCAATCCACAAAAAATGCATACTATCTCCTCTATTATTTATATAAAAATACAATGGATTCCAAAAAAGTTTCTAAACCGAGAGACGGTTCTAGCCAACTACCAATGAGCTAAGAAATTCCTCAACAACCGTATACTCTAATACAAAGGTTAAACATGGAGGACGTAAAGAAAAACCTCCAATGCTATTTGTCTATTCTAGGAGGGGGCGAAGTGGAAATACTACAAGTGGCTAAGAGAGTTTGTTAGAATATTATTAGCATATATAGGAGAGCATGTGAGGGATTGTTTTTCAGGATTTAGTTTGTTACAACGATTGTGGCTCCTTTGAGGAGAGAGGGTTTTTCCCTGGTTATCATTTCGTATCTTTCCTTTCTATGAGAATAAGCTCTCCTGTTTCTTATGAATCTCTGAGTTTGTTCTTGATTTTTCTTTGTTAATCGTTCCATTTCCTATCATTGGTCCGACCTCCCTGTTACCGGCAACATGGTTTCCAATTCCGATCGTTTGGATGCTCATGATCAACAATTATCCCAGATTCAATCGAATGTCACTGCTATGCAATCGTCGATCGACACTGTCCACACAGAGGTAGCGAATTTGCAGAAGTTGATGGTCTCTTGGATGACTAAGCTAGAGAAACATCCGGTCGTGTCGGGGTTGTCGTCTCCGCCTCCGGAGGGAGGAGGCGTGTTCGATTCACCCGAAACAGAGGGTCCATCTTCACCCAAATTCGAGTTCTCCGGCAACTCCATTCCCAAATCGGCGGTACCATGGGCGGTGAAGAAAATTAAGTTACCGGAATTTCAGGGTTTCGACCCTCAAGGCTGGATTAAGAAGGCTAATCTCTATTTTGATATCAACAACACACCGGACGGTGTTCGTATTCGCCTTGCTCAATTGAGCATGGTGGGGGTCGCTCTTCACTGGTTCACCATCGTAACTGAGGTGAATCCGTCTCTTTCGTGGACCGACTTTCAATCCGAACTTCTCAAACGGTTTAGTGGCCTTGAGATTCACAACCCGTATGAGCAAATGGCTGCTCTGCATCAGGGTGAGTCGATTTTGGATTATATTGATGATTTTGAATACTTGTTGTCCCTTGTTCCTCGTTAACCGGAAGCCCAAGCTTTGGGGTATTTCATCGCCGGTCTTCGAGATGATGTCAAGCAACGGGTGCGTTTGCAACGACCTCAATCCCGTCTGGATGCCATGTACTTGGCAAAAGATGTGGAAGCTATGCTCCGTCCATCGTCGGCGTTAGGCTCTCTCTCTCGTTTCCGTTATGCAGAGAAGAATGGGCTTCATCAGTTTGTGAATCCAAACCTCCAAGTGGGCCGAGGGGAGTTTTCAGGCCCATCTACGGTTAGACATCTGGATCGGTCCAACTCCAGCCGATGGGAGGGACCTAGGGTTTATACCCCCCCTCGTACAGGGTCGTCACCCGCCCTACCCCAATCTCCGTCTGTCTCACGGGATAGGGGAATGAGATCTTTGTCACGTCCAGAGTATGACGAACGTCGTCGGAAGGGTTTATGTTTTCGTTGCGGTCAGTTGTACGGTCCGGCTCATAAGTGCCCGGAAGGCCGGCTCCGTATCCTTTTGCTCGGCGAGGATGAAGACGAGGGTTCAGAGGGTTCTAACTTCGGACTCGAGGTACCGAATAGCCCTAACAGTCACTCTGATTTAGAATCTCCTACAGGGGAATGCACTTCCTTGGAATTAGACGGGGTCACGACGATCACTGGGGGTTCGAAAACTCTAAAATTGGAAGGGATTCTGTTGGGAATTCCGGTTAGCATGTTGGTGGATAGCGGCGCATCCCATAACTTCATCTCGAGTCGTCTAGCTCGGGCTTTGGGTCTCCCGGTGGTTACTTTTTCAGGTATTCGAATTAAATTGGGGGATGGGCACTTTGTATTGGTTTCTCAGCGTTGTGTGGGGGTGGAAATTTGTATTGGATCCTGTACTTTTAAAGTTGATGCATTAGTTTTGGATACCGGTACCCTTGATGTCATTTTGGGAATGGATTGGCTCAAGTCCTTGGGTGAGGTTATTCATGATTGGATGAACGCTTGGATGAAATTCACATATCACGGGCAGTTAGTAACCTTACACGGTGTTTCTCATGGTCAACCGGGTCCGGCTGCCCTGCAACAGTGGTTAGCCGTGGAGGACGGTTTTGCCAAGTGTGGTGTCGTTTCCTCTCTGAGCTCCATGGAGGGTAATTCTTCAAACCCCGTAACCGAGTTTCAACTCTCTGAATTACAACAGTTACTTAACTCCTACCCTACCCTGTTCTCAGACCCCACGGGTCTACCCCCGGTCCGAACACACGACCATGGCATCACATTAATTACCCCGGATCCTATCGCGGTTCGTCCCTACCGTTACCCTCACGCTCAGAAAACAGAGATTGAACGACAAGTGAAAGAACTTTTGAAATTGGGTATGATTCGACCAAGTCGTAGTGCTTATTCTAGTCCGGTAATCTTGGTTAAGAAGAAAGATGGGTCGTGGCGGATGTGTGTAGACTACCGCGCCCTTAATAAGGCTACGGTCCCGGGTAAATTTCCCATTCCCGTGGTGGATGAGTTGCTAGATGAGTTATTTGGGGCTAAATTCTTTACGAAATTGGATTTGAAATCGGGATACAACCAAATTCGAATGCGAGACGATAGTATTGACAAAACAGCCTTCCGCACCCACGACGGTCACTACGAATACCTCGTCATGCCATTTGGGTTAACAAATGCTCCGGCTACCTTCCAAGCAATTATGAACGATGTTTTCCGACCCCTGTTACGCCAAAAGGTGGTCATTTTCTTTGATGATATTTTGATTTACAGCCCTTCTTGGGAGACTCACGTGGCTGATTTGCAATTGGTATTCCAACTCCTTACTCAACACCACTTTAGGGTCAACACATCTAAGTGTTCATTTGCTCAGACCACGGTGGACTATCTGGGTCATGTAATTAATGGACAAGGTGTGGCTATGGATTCGAACAAAGTGGCAGCCGTACGGGACTGGCCAGTCCCGAAAAACATCAAGGGGTTAAGAGGGTTCTTGGGTTTAACCGGCTATTACCGGAAGTTCATAAAACACTATGGTAGTATTGCTCTACCGCTTACTGATTTGACAAAGAAAGACGCTTTTTCATGGAATGAGACGGCTCAACAAGCGTTTGTTCATCTCAAGGATGCGTTGAGTTCGGCGCCGGTGCTAGCCTTACCGGATTTTGCCTCTCCGTTTGTAGTGGAGTGTGATGCGTCGGGGCGTGGAATAGGGGCGGTACTTATGCAAAACAATCGTCCAATTGCATATTTTAGCAAAGCTCTTAGTGACAAGAACCTCTCAAAATCGGCCTATGAACGGGAAATGATGGCACTTGTGCTGGCAGTACAACATTGGAGACCTTATTTGTTGGGCTCTCGTTTCACCATTTTTACCGATCAAAAAAGCTTGAAGTTCTTATTGCAACAACGTGTCTCGACTCCGGATCAACAAAACTGGGTCGCTAAACTCTTGGGGTATGATTTCGATATTTTCTATAAGCCGGGCCGAGAAAACCGAGCAGCCGATGCGTTGTCTCGAAGAGCAGAAAGCGGGGAATTCTTACAATGTATATCTTCTCCAATTTGGGTCCAAGGTGCCTTACTAATTGAGGAAGCAAGGGCTGACCCGACTCTCCAGCAATTAATTACTTCTTGTACTGCGGACCCGTCCAAACACCCGGGGTATTCTGTGAAAAATGGGCTGCTGTATTATCACAATCGTTTGGTCATTCCCAAACAGTCCACGTACATTCCAGCTCTTCTCCATGAGTTCCATTCGGCTGCTTCAGGAGGTCACTCCGGGTTTTACCGCACATACCGTCGTTTGGCAGCCAATTTATATTGGCCAGGTATGACCGCAACTGTAAAAACCTTTGTGCGTGAATGCGATGTATGTCAAAGATGTAAGGCAAGTACAACAGTTCCGGGGGGTTTGCTTCAGCCGTTATCGATTCCGGCTGCTATTTGGGAAGACATCTCCATGGATTTTATCTCTGGGTTACCCTCGTCCAAAGGTTACAATGTCATCATGGTAGTCGTGGATCGTTTGTCAAAATATGCTCACTTTGTACTTTTAAAACACCCCTATACAGCCCGTTCGGTGGCCGATGTGTTCATCAAGGAAATTGTTCGTCTTCATGGGATTCCTAGCACTATTGTGAGTGACCGTGACCCGTTGTTCATTAGTAAGTTTTGGCAAGAGATTTTTCGGGCTCAAGGAACGAAACTGCATATGAGTTCGGCTTATCATCCGGAGTCAGATGGCCAAACCGAAGTGATTAATCGATGCCTTGAAGCGTATCTACGGTGCTTTGCGGTAGACCAGCCCAAGTCTTGGGCTTTATGGCTACCTTGGGCAGAATTTTGGTATAATTCGACGTTTCACGTATCTACCGGGGTCACGCCGTTCGAAACAGTTTATGGTCGCTCTCCACCATCGGTTTTTTCTTATGCTATGGGTGAGATTAGGGTGGAGGCCGTGGCATGTGAGTTACGGGATCGAGATGAGGCTCTTCGCCAGCTAAAAGTTCATCTTGCCAATGCTCAAAATTTAATGAAGGTTCAGCCAAACAAGAAACGTCGGGAGGTCAGCTTTTCGGTCGGAGAGTGGGTTTATGTGAAACTAAAGCCATATCGTCAATCGTCGGTCACTTCTCGCATTAATCAGAAGCTAGCACCAAAATTTTTTGGGCCATTCCAAATTGAGGCAACAGTGGGACCGGTAGCATACAAGTTACAGTTACCAGAGTCATCAAAGGTTCACCCAGTTTTCCATGTTTCTCTCCTCAAGAGAGCAGTCTCTGAACCGGCCGAGACTGTTTTTCCTCCTGATTTATCGGCTGATATGGGTGATGTTATGACTCCTCAGGAAGTGTTGGCTGCTCGTATGGTTCAGTTCGGGGACGAGACAGTCGAACAGTGGTTAATTCATTGGCAGGGGCAGTTGGTTGTAGATGCTACATGGGAGGATAAGGAATGGGTAATCGGCCAATTTCCAAACATACGTCTTGAGGACAAGACTCATTTTGAAGGCGAGAGTAGTAATACAAAGGTTAAACATGGAGGACGTAAAGAAAAACCTCCAATGCTATTTGTCTATTCTAGGAGGGGGCGAAGTGGAAATACTACAAGTGGCTAAGAGAGTTTGTTAGAATATTATTAGCATATATAGGAGAGCATGTGAGGGATTGTTTTTCAGGATTTAGTTTGTTACAACGATTGTGGCTCCTTTGAGGAGAGAGGGTTTTTCCCTGGTTATCATTTCGTATCTTTCCTTTCTATGAGAATAAGCTCTCCTGTTTCTTATGAATCTCTGAGTTTGTTCTTGATTTTTCTTTGTTAATCGTTCCATTTCCTATCATACTCCATAACCAGTTTTTCCCCAACAACCGTATCCTCAAATACCGGTCATGCCTACGCAAGTTGCACCGGGTCAATACACCTATCCCCTACAAGATCAAGCAAGTTTTGATCCTTTTGCACCTCGATACCACAACCTACCATTCCGTAAACCCACCCGTCAAGAAGAACGTTCACTTCCCATCTTTGATGACAGTGGCGATTACAATGTTCACGAGGATCCTAGCTTAGAACATAATCGAAGAAATTATATATATCCAAATATCGAAGATGAGAAAGAAGATGAAGGTGAAAAAGAAGATGAGGAGATGGAGGTTGAAGTTGATGAAGAAGAAGATGAGGCGGTTGAAGTTGACGAAGAAGAAGATGAGGCGGTTGAAGTTGACGAAGAAACCGTCAAAAAGGTAAATTCATAAACCGTGCGGCCCGTCAACCGTGGACTCCCCAACAAACTGAAGCTTTGTGTAAGGCCTGGTGCCATATTTCCGAAGACCCGACGATCAGAAATCAACAAAAGCGAGATAATTTTTGGGAGCGAATACTCGAGCATTACAATAATCTAGTTGGAGGAAGCACCCGAAGTAGACACCAACTAAATTCAAAGTGGACCTCTTTGAATACAACCATGTGTCACTTCAATGGATGTTGGATTTAAGCGGTATGTATTTTTTGTACGTTTATTTATTGTTAGTATTTTTTTAAAATTAATATATTGTTTATGTAATACTTTGTAGGATCGTCTACGTGCTAGTGGGGCCAACGATTTGGATGTAATGAAGAAAGCGTTACAAAAAAAAACATAAAAAAACTTTTAGCGAAGTCAAATGTTGGGAGATTGTACGGGTTCATGACAAATGAATCCGTCTACCGTTGATGGGTGAGGAGTTTGATACTCAATCCGATCATAAAAGAAAGTCGAGGGACACGGGTTCAGACGACGAACATTTCACTAGTTGGGCACCCGACCTAAACGAAGACGCGACACCATCAAGACCAACACGGAAACCAAAGAAGTCGTCCGAGTCGCCGTCAACCAAAGGAAGTGTGGTCGAACAACTTACACGTTTTGTGAATATACGGGAGGATATGAAGAATAAATTCATTGATTCAAGAAAGGGAAAAGAGGACGACATACGGTCTTTGGTGAATGAGCAACGAGAGTCTGTCAGGTCTGAACGTATGGACCGGGAATTTAAAATATTTTCGGAACCTCACGACCATCTAACCAGACCGTTGTTGGAAATAATCTTAAAACGGAAACGAGAAATAGCCGCAAAGTATGATTGGCCATGTGATTTTTAAAATTTTAGGTGTTTTTTTATGTTGTTTTTATTAATTGTCTTTTTTTTATTAATTGTCTTTTAATTTATTATGTATTTTTAATTAATTAATTAATTAAAGTTTTAGTTTATTAATTTGATTTGTTTTATTAGTATTTTTTTTTAAATAAGAGGGTTGAAGGGTACTTGGAGGGTACCACTACCACCAGAGGATATTTTGGGAGGATACTTTGGCTAATTGAGGTGACATCTTATGATTTGTGTAATTTAGGAGGGTACTTTGGTTAAGAGGGTACCACTCCCACATTCTTTAGTCGTGCCAAGTAACTGTGTCATTTAAAAAGAAGACACACGATTATGTGAATCTCATTCATATAGCTCTGTTATATAATATACTTTTGTTTTGAGCGGAATATTAAAGTATCAAATTTTATACCAAGTATGAATATAGAAATATTATAGTTTCTTTTTATACCTTTTAACTCAAATCTATACTCTATAATAAATAAAGGTTTTGATGGCTCTCCTATTAATTGCACAAGTTTTTCTTTAATTGTTTTTTAATAATTTTTTGTTTTTCGTCTCTCTCCTATTAAATAATAATGATTTCTATAATTATTTTTTTAAACGTTTTTTATTTAAAAAAACATAGTTGCGTTCATAAAACAGTTTTAGAAATTGAACATTTATTTCATTCTTTTTGTAAAACATTTTAAAAAATTAACTATATGACGTTTCTAAAATTTTTATTAAAAAACTATATAATATTTTCTAAATATGTAATATGTAAATATTTATTATTAATTATATAATATTACATTTATTCAACTCGTGTAATACACGGGTTTTCTAACCTAGTTCATAATAAACTAGTAGTCAATTTTCTAAAACTAAAAAATCAAGTTTGTTAGACTTCTAAAATATCAAAGTTGTTGAAAACTTCAAAACATTTATGTATTAAAAACTTTTTTACTTCCCGATTTTTAAATCATCAATATCAATATAATACAGAACTAGAGTTTTCGTGAGTTTTCTCATACACACACTATGAAAACTTCAAAACATTTATGTATTAAAAACTTTTTTACTTCCCGGTTTTTAAATCATCAATATCAATATAATACAGAACAAAGAGTTTTCGTGAGTTTTCTCATTCACACACTATAAGGCCTAAGACAAATATGTATATGACTAATTAACTAGCTTATCACACTTTAAATTATATATCATTTAGATTATCCCAACTTTAGTAAATATTTCATAAGTTTCAGGACATATGACATAGGTATCAATGGCGGAACCAGAACTTTTTGACTGGGGGTCGTAATTGAATTGTTTTACACTCGTAATTCGTTAGTGGATATCATTTACTTCTTTTTACCAAGATTGGATAACTAGAACATGACTATTAGAACTTGTAGACTCTTCATGTCCGTGAAAAGTCAACCCTTGGTTTAAAAGGAATCGAACACATCAACAATGGTTAATCGAATGTGATAATCAATCTCATCTTGCTTACATTGTTGTGACAATATATAGTCTAAATTATCTCTTTCATTTTTTAGTGACTGAAATTGAACCCTAGCAAGATTATGTGTACTATTCAGACCTTTATGATCATGGAAATTTTCAAATGCTTTCTTCCGGTTTCTAAAACATGGTTGATAGGCATCATATGATGTTTATTACCTGTAGGGAACAAATAACATCATAAACAAAAATCGACATCTTTTGATGCACTATATTATAACTAGCAAAAACAGTCATGTTTTTTGAAAACTTCTTATACATCCATAAATTTTTGTTTTAAATTTGATTTTTCGGTTGACAAAGGTCTCATCTCCTTACTTCCTCTTAGTATTTACTCGAATAATCATTAATTGGTTTCCGCTATGTAGGGTCACCAACAATTTCATCTTCCAATAATTCAACTTAATCTCGATTTCTTTTGTTATTACCTTCATTAGCATTTAACTAACTTGATAAAGTCTTGATGTTTATTTAATATTTTTTTTATCAAAGTATCTTTCAAAATAAATGTTTTTACATATAATAATAACAAATTTGTGACAAATTAAAATACATTAACTAATAAATAATTTAATCATATAAAATAAATTGAAAAAACAAACCTTATATACTGTAAACTTATTAAATTATAAAGAACCTTTTGCTGTTCAAAAAAAAAAACTATCAAGTTTGAGCTCATCTTGAAAATTGAGTTAAAGGTAGGTTAAGTGTGCTGTCAATTTCGTTGCAGTCTAATAAGCCAGTAGGTTAAGGTTAAGAGAAGGAAAAAAAAATAGAATATTAGATGTTAGTTTTTTTTTAATGGCGAACATTGAATTTTGTGACATCGCACCCCCAGTCACATGGGAGAGCCTCGTCCAACTCCGGCCAATATGTTGTCTTAAACGGACCCATTTGGCGTCAGAGTTTGAGAGCATCCAAGGAAAAATCCCACCCAATACGGCCCCTTCCGGGCTTGAGGGAGAGCCGAGGCTCGAACCCTGGATCGGCGTGTGTAAAACAGTCTAAGCTAGGCCTCATTTGTATGCCGCAGAAACTAATGTGGAGAGCATGGATTGAATCTTGGTCACTAGAAACACGAGGTCTCTCCCTTACCGCTCCACAAACCAAAATGAACGATTGGCCTGAAAATTTGGATGACTGGATAAAAACCCCGAGTTGCCGTCCACTCAATCCGCCACCTCACGCCACTACAAATCTCAAAATACAATCCTTTAACCGCTTAATTTCAACCGCCAGCGATCGATCCACGGAAACACAGTAGACATGCTTGTTAGCAGCAGAGCAACTGTCGTCTCCGCTGCCGCACCTCACAGATTTCTCGCCAATTTCAACGGCATTTCTTCAGTTTCATCCTCGACGTCATTTAATTCTTCATTCATCAACGACGAACGTGAGAAGAAGATAAAACCTACAGTCGGATGGAGTAAGCATTCCTCGATTAGAATGGATAAGAAGAAGAATCCGTTTGTTACTTCCGCCACCGCTTCCGCCGCTGCACAACCTCTGCAAAACGCCGATGCTCTAATCGACTCCGTGGAGACTTTCATCTTCGATTGCGATGGTAACGTATATGTTTTTCTCGCATAAATACATCGGCGAATGGTGTTTCCGTCGATTTCAGTTATTTGTATTGATAGTTTTTGCTATTTCTGTACCGATTGCACTATCTGCGGTGACTAATGACGCTTTTTAGAGGATTTTGATGGATAGTGTTGAGAATTAGTGCTAGCTTGCGTTTGATTTATGTTTGACGTTCATTTTTATGCGCTGGAGGTTTATAAAATTGCATCACTGAGCTGTGTGTTCTCACATAGATACACTAGACTTATTGGCATCAGGTCGATTTGGTTGCTGCTTTTTCGATAATTTTGAATAATTGTGATGAAAATTGTTGCTAACTTCCTTTTGATTTATGTTTCACATTCATTATTATGCACTAGAGGTTTATAAGATTGCATCGCTGAACTGTGTGTTCTCATATAGATACACTAGAATTATTTGGCATCATGTCGACTTGGTTGCTGCTTTGTAGATAGTTTTGAAGAATTGTGATGAAAATTGTTGCTAACTTTCTTTTGATTTATGCTTCATATTCTTTTTTATGCACTAGAGGTTTATAAGATTGCATCACTGAGCTGTCTCTTCTCACATAGATACACTAGAATTATTGGCATTATGTTGATTTGTTTCTGCTTTCTAGATAATTTTGAAGAATTGTGATGAAAAGTGTTGCTAGCCTCTTTTTTATTTATGTTTCACATCCGTTTTTATGCACTAGAGGCTTATAAGATTGCATCACTGAGCTGTGTGTTCTCATATAGATGCACTAGAATTATTTGGCATCAGGTCGATTTGGTTGCTGCTTTGTAGATAATTTTGAAGAATTGTGATGAAAATTGTTGCTAACTTCCTTTTGATTTGTGCTTCATATTCATTTTTATACATGAGAGGCTTTTAAGATTGCAACACTGAGTTGTGTGTTTGACATTAATACACAAATTATTTGGCATCATGTCAATTTAGTTTGTGTTTTCATCTAATAACTTGAGCATGCGTACGAAGTAAAGCCTAAAAACGAATAATACTGATGTATACTACTATTACTAACACGTGTTGAGACTAGGCATCCCACCTTTAACTTTCATCCAAATGATTATGGATTTGAACCTCATATCTTTGATACTTCCACCAACCGCTATTCTTTGTTTTCACAGGAGTTATTTGGAAGGGGGATAAATTAATCGAGGGGGTTCCAGAAACCTTGGAGTTGCTCCGGTCAAAGGTTTGTATAGTTTATGTTTAATTTAGTAAATTATTGTTATTGCTACAGATTTAACGATTTCTTTAATCTCTCTTTTATTGCTTTCTTAGAGTTTTGACTCGTGTTTTATTATTTTATTTTTTATCTTAGGGAAAGAGACTTGTTTTTGTGACCAATAACTCAACAAAGTCTAGGAAACAGTATGGCAAAAAGTTTGAGACACTTGGTCTCAATGTCAATGAGGTGTGGTGCAACAATTTGCTGTTGATTTTTGTATTCCATGTTGGAAAATTTCTAACTTCAGGTGAAGGTTTCAGGAGGAAATTTTTGCATCTTCTTTTGCTGCAGCTGCATATCTGCAATCGATTAATTTCCCTAAAGACAAGAAGGTATGTGGCAATTGCCATAACTGTTAGGTTTTGTGTACTTGCTGATATAACATTGTATTAGACCTTTTATCAAATTTCCCAAAAATGAACCATCATTCACCACTTATTTTGTAAACACGGCTATACACATAGTGGAACTGAAAGAATCTTGCATATAGGGACTTCTAATCATGTAAATGTATAAGCAAAGGGTTTGTTCAATATTAAATTAACATGGATGGTAAATAACATGTTTCTTCAGTTTCAAAGTTTGTTGGTAAAACTTTTGTTACGACAGTTTTTTAAACCTATATTTATGTGATATATTAATTGAAAAATGTCCAGATTTATGTGATTGGTGAAGAAGGCATATTGATAGAGCTTGAGCTAGCAGGCTATTCATACCTTGGGGGTCCGGTATGTTTTCATTATGATAACAATTTTACTGCAATAGCACAATTTACTGTTAATTGTACTGTGGTGGCTGAATAATATTCTTTATTTGAAGTCCATTTACAGTACGGTCACTGGTTAGTCTGTTCGTATGAAACATGTGAACAATGATTTGCCTTTACATTATGGGAATCTTTTTAATAATATTCCTCTGTCCGGGAACTCTCCCATTTTATAAGTAAGCTAGACCTTGCTGCCTCATGCACAGAATCATCAAGCATTATTCAGCAGGTGCTATTTTCTCTATACATGATCAAGAGTAGTTTCATAAAAACGAATTTGAAGTTAGAAACTTGCTACCCTAGGTTTTGAGTAGTTTCTGAATCTACTGTACAGAAAGTTCACTGTCCAATTTGTTAATTCGTGATAAGAGACCATGACATATCAGATCTTTGTGAAATATTAAATTTAACTGTGACCACACGCTTCTTGGGCACTTGTGATGTTATGATTTATTATTATTATGATGATTATTATTATTATTATCATCATCTCTTATTATAATAATTATTATTATCATTATTTTCTGGTTATGTTGGTATCATGTGAAGTTATATTTTGCTTTTGCAGGAAGATGGTGGAAAAAAGATAGAGCTCAAGCCTGGATTTTTAATGGAACATGACAAAGACGTAAGCTTTCACTATTTCTTTCTTGTGATACTTCCTATTTTTCAGTGACCACTTTAATTATTGATCATAACTTTTTAAAGCCCGTTTTCTAGAAGTAGTAATATCAATTGCTAATCCCTTGTTCTCGATAAAGATTGCCCAGCTTTATTTCTCTGATGGTAGGCTCCAGCGGCTGTCATAATTCCATTTATTTGTTAAGATAACCTATAATGTATGATTTACCATGTAAAATTTACCGGATACTAACCGTATCATGCTCATATAAGAAATCTCAAAGTAATAACTTATTCTAAAGTAAATGGAGTTATTTTTGTTATTCAATCTATATTAATGTGGCATTTTGTTAACAAGTGGTGAGTTAGATTAGATTGAGGTAATCATAGTTCATTGAGTTTTATTAAGTGACCTTGGCCTGATGACAAAACGGGGTGGCTGGATAGCTGGCCAAAATACCTTTTTGAAACAGGTCTGGGTCGGTTGGACCCGGCCCATTTTGACTGTATGTTAAAAAGTTTTTTTTTTGTTTTTATTTTTTATACCATTTGGACTTGTTTAGATACCAAACAAACACAGAAGATAACAAAAATTCAAAATCAGCCCATTTTTAATTGGACCAAAAGTGCACCGATATAACTAATGGAATTGGTTGTTTCCTGGCATTTAGGTTGGTGCTGTTGTGGTTGGATTTGACCGTTACTTTAACTACTACAAAGTTCAGTAAGTTATTTGAAATTAGTAATCTAAGTATGCACTAATCTTCATTAAACATTTCTAATTTGCGATTTAACTTTTTTTTTTCTCATTGGCAGGTACGGGACACTATGTGTTCGTGAAAATCCAGGCTGTCTTTTCCTTGCTACAAACCGTGATGCTGTTACTCATCTTACAGATGCACAAGAATGGGCAGGTTTGACCACCTCCTACTCCTCTGCAACTTTTTAAAATATAATTAAAATAAAAATGCGCTGGTAATAATATGTTTCATAATTTGTCCGTTCAACAGGGAAAGGGATCCTCAAAGGATCTTAAATCTCATAATTAAGAATTTAAGATAATCAGCTATAATTTTTAAAATTTATTTGCTGAAGAATTTATTAAAAATGCTATTGATTTTTCATGCAATTTTCATTTGAGCTACAAGTTTTAATTGTGTAGATCACATAACCAATTAAAATGTCTACTAGAACTATATGTGGATTAAAGGTGACAGTTTCAACCCATTTACTTCAATGGTGTCGGGTTGTATTTTATCATTAATGGTTCAAAGGGATAAAGAAAAAATAAAAAGCTTAAAAGGAACTGAATCAAGCGATTCAAAAGCCGCCAATAGTGTATTTTTAATGTGTAAAACCTACATCAATTTTCAAAAAGTTGGATTTTTATTAAGTCATAGTTTCTGTAATTTGTATGAGACACTAGTTAATTACAAAAATATATAATTTTGGACAAAAAGTGTTTTGGGTCAACTTAACTCAACCATACATGTTTTGATTCAGTACGCAACCTACGGCCCATTTTGCCATTTTGTAATGTGGATGATATACATGAAATGTTTGCAAGTTTAATGCAAATCATTAATAGATGCTAATGTATTTGCAAAAAAGAAAAAAGAGAGTGAGGTTTTTTCATCTAACCATCACCAAACCCTACTTTGAGTGAGATTTAATTGGGTTTGTTTGTTTTTGTTTTATTCATAGATGCTAATGTGAAATAAATGTTTCAGGTGGTGGTTCTATGGTTGGTGCTCTTGTTGGATCTACTCAACGTGAACCACTTGTTGTTGGGAAACCTTCAACATTCATGATGGATTACTTGGCAAACAAGTAAGATGTCAATTTTCATTCTTTCTGTACTTCAAAATTTAGCAAACCGTTCACAGAAATTTTATTCAGTTTCCCATCCATCTCATGGAAACTTTAACAATTCCTATGCACATCAGATGCACACGATATAATTGAGAACACGCTTTAAGCGAAAAGTTGAGAAATTTCTTAATAAAAGAAAATTCTAAATGTAGCACGTGTTGCCAAATCTTGGAAAATGGAAACTCACATTCTAGAACTAAAATTAAATGACGTCAAGTGGACGAGGCTCTCCCACTCTGACGTCAAGTGGGCCCGGTTAAAATTTTATTCAGTTTCCCACTCTGACGTCAAGTGGGCCCGGTTAAGACAACATATTGACCGGAGTTGGACGAGGCTCTCCCATGTGACGGGGGAGTGCGACGTCACAACATTCAATGTTCGCCGTTCAAAAAAAAAATGACTAAATAAACGCGTGAATTAATGAAACCCAAGATTCATGCATTTTTACATTCAAAACATAATCAATCAAAATAATGAATTTGTGGAAAATCCATCAAAGTCAAAATCGTGTTCTAGATGAGGGACTTGTGGTCTGAAAGTGGGGCAAACCGTCTTTCGCGTTTGTCACACCATTGGGCCCGGATAAAATTTCTTGCCCATTTTAAGTTTGACCTTGCTTTTATCTAGTTGCTCCAAATATGAGTGTGTCAATTCTTGGATCAATTCTGCATCTCTTCCGTTTTTGGATTCCGTCAAGAGATTTGCAAGATTCCTACTTCCATAAAGATTTCCAAGATATAATGACTTGTTTGGCCATTATAACAATTTTCAAACAACTTTATGGTATTGATTTAGGTCAACGAGATATTTTTTGTTTTTGTCTGTTTCTATTTTGATAACCTTTTTTTTCTATACATAATTATTACCAATATTTTGTTTGACTAGTTAAAAGTCAAACGTTGACTCGTTTTTTAGACAGTTGACGTCAACTTTCACAAATATTTTCACCATCACATTTCTAACCATGTCCTTAACTCTTTGGATCAACAACAGATTTGGCATCACCAAATCACAGATATGCATGGTTGGTGACAGATTAGATACCGATATTCTTTTCGGGCAAAATGGTGGATGCAAAACCCTTCTTGTTCTCTCAGGTAAAAACTGTATATACTTCTCATTAAAATTAGTTTTTTCAGTACTATTTGATATATATTATAGAGGTGGTAGAACATGCGACTCGTCGGGTTGGGGTAAGAAGTTAAAACAGGTAATTTTTGTGTCGAGACGGGTCGGGCTGACCCAAAATACTTTTCGCCTAAAATTTCTAAAAACCAGGGATAATGTACACATAACCCACTCAAGTTAGTAAAAGTTCTTAAGGCCACCAAATTATTCAAAATTTTCTTATGCCGTTTCCGGCCAAAACTTAGTGGAAAATTGTAAAATATGACATAATATCATTAAGTTGAAAGCTTTTTTGTCATCTCTAGAATTGTAAATATGACAAAAATACCTCTTAATCTAATAAAAAAAATCTCGGGACGGCAATTTTCGACACAACATGAAACAAGATGTGAAGATAATCAGGTTTTGGGTTGTCGTAGATAACCCGTTTAATAAACGGGTCATGTTCGGGTTGACCTATTTAACTCATTTAGTTAAACTGGTGGACCAACCAGCGTGTTTAATTAAACAGGTCTACACGCCAACCCGTTTACGACCCGTTTAACCCATTGGTTACAGCCAACTAGTTTAATGTGCTTACAACTTGATTACAACTCGTGAATCCCATTTACAACTTGATTACAACCCATTTGACTCATTTAGATAAATGGGTTAAATGGATCATGTTCGAGTTCAATGATTCAACCAACCAACTCGACAAGATGGATTGTTAAAACATATTTGATTAGATTCTTTTGTATTTTTTCCAATTCTACAACTCTATTTGACAAAAGCTTTAAATTAAGGCTACTTTTGTCATTTTACATTTTTCCAGGCTAAGTTTTTTAGTTGGAATCGACATAAACGGAACCAAATTGATAATAAAGGTGGCCTCTAAAGTTGTTTTAATCAAAAATTGAGTACTTGGGTAGCCTATGTATACAATATACCTTTTTAATAACTAAATAGTGTGGCCAACTTTATACACCGGTTCTTTTTCATTTTATTTTACTTGTTCGATATAGACATAACCCTAATGTACCTAGAGATGGAAATGGGACGGGTTTGGACCAAGTATAGGTAATCCCAGTCCCATACCTGGCCCATTACCCGTCGAGTTTGTGTCAAGTAATTACCCGCCGGGTATTGGGTATTGGGCATACTCACGGGTATCGGCCAATACCTGTCGGGGGTACGTGTCATGTACTTTTCTATGATTATATTTACCTATACTTAAAGGAAATGAGTAAAAAAAATGCCACTTGTAATGCATTTTTTAAATCTTTTTTACGGTTATTTATAGGTGTAACAAGTCTTTCGATGCTTCAAAACCCGAACAATTCCATACAACCAGATTTTTACACAAACAAGATCTCCGATTTCCTATCTCTTAAAGCCGCCACCGTGTGACAGGCATGTAGTCATTTTTCTGCTCCCTTACTTCCTTTGTATTGTTTATAAGTATAATTTTCATAAATCCGTGTCTTGTTCACATGAAATATTCTACAAGAACGGATGGTACTAAATCTTGTATGCCCAAAACGGAGTTTATTTTTATATATTTGTTGATTCATCCTCACCCCCACGGGGATGTGGATTTCTGACCCATTTTACAGGTACGAGTTTAGTCTAAAATAGGTTAGTCTCAGTTTTGGGTCGAACTTAGGTTCAGTCAACCTCAAGGGGGTTTGGGCAGCGTTGACAATTTAACTCATTTATTTTTCTAATTTTTGTTACGTAAACCTGATTATGTTAAAATTTAAAAGTTGAAAAAAGAAATAGACGTCAAATGCTGTTTTTTAGGAGTGGGAAAAGGATCGACCCGCCAACGTGAAAACACGACCCTTTTAGAAGCTAACAAACTAGACTGGTTAGATAAATTTGTAATGGTTTTTCGTTTGAAAGCAAGTGCTATTTTTATAAGTGCAAAAAGAGTTTATTCACCCGTCAACACAATTTTAACCATAGTGATTTATGAGCTTGTATGAATTGGAATACATGTTAGACGAGTTTCAACCCGTTTGATTTGAACCATTATCTCAAAATTCATTTTTGACCACAGTTTTTTTCTCTTTTGAACTCTTATGAGATGAGGTAAGAGATATCATCCAAAATCCAAATCCATCAATTTAAGATAACCGGATAATTACCACTTGTAGCTTCAACCGCGGTATTGCACCTCACAAAAATTAGAATTGTGAAAACTAGGGATGATGCATTCATGAGTGCAAAAACGTAGCCCGATTGGTTATATGTGAGAAAATGAACAAGTTAGAACGTTTGGATAAAAGAACTTTTGGTCTATATAGTAGTTTTTAGAGGGGTTAAAATGGGTTGGATCGATTTGTAACGTTATTTTAAATTGAAAAAAAAAAGAATAATTCATCAAACGTGATTATGAAAATTATAACAAACAATTGTGCATTCTTTTTTTCCCGTATGAAGTGACTTAAGTGGTTGTAAATTGTGAGGATCATTTTTCTAACCGAGACCTCATCGGCCTAACACATTTGCTCAAATGAGGCTTCATTTTATAGATTGATTGTCAATAGGACTATATATATAAGAAGTGTAATTTGGCTAAGAAGCCTAAGGGGTCGTTTGGTTCGCAGATTGTCTTTAAAGGAATTGGAATGTTTTGATGGAATTGGAATTTAAAGGAATTGGAATTAATTCCAATGAAAATTTGTAAGGTGTTTGGTTGGTAAATTTGACAAAGGAATTAGAAAGTAAAAAAAGGTTAAAAGACAAAATTGTCCTTAAAAAACCCTATTTACATGACCTGGGGATTGTTTCAATAAACATGATTTTTGTCGATCGATTCCGGAATTAATGAAACGACGAAGAAGATGGAACTTCAACAAATATGATTTCCATAGTGATTCTAGAATGAAATGATTCTAGAATTAGTTTTCACCAATTCAATTGATGAATGTTTTAGTTAATATCTAGAAATAATTGGAATGAAGGTTTCAGTTAATTCTAAAATACATGGAGGTTTAACTAATTTCTCAACATTGATTTTACATAAAGATTCATTTCTGAAACAAAGGTGAGGTTTCAGATGGTTTTGATTTGGCCAATTTTTATTTTTTATTTATTTTTTTTTATTTTGAGGTTAGTGTTGAATTGTGTATTAATATCGGTGTCATCTTGGACTGCGTATTTCAATTTTGTTATGAGAATTTGGTTTCTAGTTCATTAACAGAGAAGGTTATTTGAAATTTGAAGTGAATAACTATGAGGTAAGAGGGAATAGAAAGATGAGGTTATTTTGGTAATTATAAAATATTCCATTGAAAAGTTTAGAATTCCATCACAAATGGGAAGGATTGTTAAATTCCTTTGATTGTTGGAATTTGGTGGAATTTTTTCCAATTCTAATTCCAATTCCATCAAAAACCAACCAAACATGATTTTTGACTGAAAGTTTTTCAATTCCAATTCCTGTGAATTCCACGAACCAAACAGTCTCTAAGAATCAATCTTAGCCATCCATTTGCTAATAAGGGATGAGATTTACGTGAGGAAAAAAAAAGTTTGAGGGGTATCTTTGTAATAGCCATTTTTGTTGACTTTTTTCATGTTCCCCCTCATTTTTTAAATTTCCATAACTTTTTTATACGACATTATTTTTTAAAAAAATTACACCATAAAATCGAGCATTTTTTTCTCTTTAATTTGAGTACAATGTTGATATATAAAAACGATGATTTAAAAAAAATCAAAATTTTTGTTGATTTTCGATAAAACAGCACTGATAATAGAATTTATGTTGTTTTCTAGTAAACAACAGCAAACCAGCACAGGAAAATAGCATAACAACAAAATCAGTACAACACATCAGTACAACATAAAAAACAACACAATAACAAAAATAACATAGGTAATTTTACAAAATCATAAATCTGAAATAAAGGTTATCATCTTAAAAGAAGAATGTAAGTAATTAAGGTTTGACCTTCAGCAACATAAAAAGAAGAATGTACCTTATCTTTGTGTTTTTCGGTAACTATTGTTGTAGGGAAAAGAATGTACCATAAAATACAAGAAAGTGAACTAAAAAAAAATTCATGTGAATGCTATGAAACTTGGGCTAGAACCCAAAATCTAATTTGCAAATGTTTTTGTATATAATACAATCTTAAAAACTTAGTTTTGTTGTGTTGGGTTTTGTTCATTTTTGTGATGACCTACCTGTGCTTGTTTTGCTTGTGCTGGGTTATGTTTGTACTGGTTTTAGGATTATAACATGTCACTTCCAATTATGTTCTTTGTTTTGTGCTGGTTTGATATACACTTAAAAACTTAGTTTTGTTGTGCTGGTATTGTTTGTGTTGGGTTAGCTAAGAAGAGCAAGTCACACAAATAACCGTGTTGTTTTGGTGTTGTTTTATAGTAAAACAGCACAATTAATTATTATGTTTGGTATTGTTTTATGATAAAAACAGCACAGTTAAAAGTGCTGTTTTACAACGCAACACAGTTAATTGTGCTGTTTAACTAGAAATCAGCACATTTACGTAAAGTAGCACAATTTCATTAAGTGTCGATCTTGTTTTTACAAAAAAAAAAATATAGCAATACTATACTCAAATTAAAGGTTAAAAAACGCTCGATTTTATGATGTATTTTTTTTTTAAAATAAGGTCGTATGAAAAAGTTATGTACGTTTAAAAAAAGCGGAGGAATTTAAAAAAGGTCAACAATTGTGGGTTTTCCAATAATGTCCCTCCACCCTTTGTTTTTCCTACAATTAAATCTTTACCTTTGATCATCCATTTGAATGAATGAGATTGCTTTTTAGCCAAATAGTACTTCTTAGGGGAACCATCCCCAATATATATAATATATATAAATGTGTGGATTATAAAATCATTACATACCTTAGTGATTAGGTTTAGTGATTGCCCTCCTGGTGACGTGGTGGAGCGTTTTACTTTTTAGTAAAACCATTACACTACAAGAACGTGGACCGCCACTAATGATTTAAAATAAGTACACTAAATATTCAAGACCTAGCAATTGAAAGACAATACCCACTAACTAATCCACCATGTCGTGCACACATCAATCCCCTCCGCTTCAGGTTTCCTTGTCCGCAAAGAAAAATTCGGGATAGGTCTTCGCGATGTGCCACGATGACCGCCACTCCATCACCCTGGTGCCTTTTCCAAAAACTTGGCAAAGCTCCACAGTGGACGCCACTCATTTTCCAAGGTTGTATCTTCAACATGTGTCGTTTTCACCGTCTTCTTTGGTACCATTGCGACGCGTCATGTTGTTGCTACGGGGTCGAAGATGGCAGAGGGTCAAACACACCAGATAATGAAGTTGGTTTTGGTGTCGGTATTGGTGCAGCACCGTCAATAAGGACCACAGCCGAAGGCAAACATTTAGCGGCCGCATGATAGGGAGAGATTTAGTGGAGTTTGGAGAAGTTAGGTTTTGGCTTAGGTTGGTTTCGAGGGCTGGTCCGAATAATTTGCAATGTTGGTGTATCTGCTCAAAACTAGGCTCGTGTCTCGCCAAGGTTTCGCACACCTCTTGGCAGAACTCAACCTTGAATTTGCCAGGGTTGTCTACAGATAGACCGACTCTGATATCACTGATGTGTACCGAATCGAAAAATAAGAGAATACAGAAGAAACATGGAGATCAAGACTCAATTCATATATTCATTCATGCATTCAAAGATAAACATGGCTATTCCACTACCAATGAAAGAAAGAAACTACCCACTAACTATTCAAGAGCTAACAAATGAAAGACAATACACACTAACAAATCTAACCGACTTCGTGCACACATCAGTATCAAAGCAAACCAAAGATATAAACCAAGCATGTTGTAAAGAACGATACAAGTAGCAAACATCCTGGAGAATAAGCAATCCAAAACAACTCTTACAGGCATTGAAATGTAAATTCTGACAAAGTTAACCGTCAGTATCATATGGCGAAGAGTGAATCGAATTTTACACGAATACATCATTTAAATACAATGATCTAAAGACAATATATACATACAACAATAGCCAACGATCACAACGTATATTCTTTGATCGTTTTTCTTTCATTTGCCTGCATCTTTATAAACGTTAATGATCGAAAAACAGGCAATTTAATATTTAAATTTTCACACGAATCCTTTTAAATTTCATAATATATATATTACCGTTTCAAAACATTCAAAATATCATACTCACCCATTCTATAGTAAATAAAATAAAATCAGTTTTACCAAATAAACGGTAAGATGATTTACGATAATAGTGTTGTCTTACTATTTTTAAAAACGTTTTCGTTTTATTTACTATGAGATGGGTAAATACGATATTATTGATGTTTTAAAAGAGTAAATATGATATTATGGAATTCAGAATGATATAAATTGAACTTTGAAGTTTTAGCATACTAGTCATCGACGGTGCTGACACATTTGGCACACGGTGGCTGACTTGGCATTAGCGAATGTACAATAATCACATGACCAGCGACCAGAGTCATCTATGTTTCTTGAACCACTTGATCTGGATGTGGGTCCGGTTCCTTTGTTCCTACTGGTTCTGCTCTTGCTGCTACCGGCTCCTAAGCTCCTTGAAACACCGGTTCTGCTGGTGCCACCACGGGCATCCACATCCGATAGGCCATTTTCTAGAGCCCGACATAGATTCTCAAAGTAATTACGGGTCACGCTAGAGTCATTCATACAAGTTGGACAAAGAAAGAAAATTTGTTAGAATAAAGTGAATAATCTTAACCTTTGCTACAAAGCGGATAGTAGAGGTGGTGAATGGGCTGGTAAGAAAACGGGTCAAAACAGACTGGGTCCGCACCAAGAGGTTTCCCAATATTTTGAGTTTAAAAAAAATTATCTGATTTTTGTTATAAAAATAATAATCTAACCTTAGTTATAAAAACTGATACTTGAGGTGGTAAAAAGGGCGGGTCATGCAACGGGTCAAAAACCGATTTGTCTGGCACAAACATATTTTTTTGAGTTCTATTAATTATTAAATCTTAACATTTGTTACAGAAAACGGATATAAGCCTAAAGTGCAATCAGTAAGATCCATGTCAGATGGTAACTTATTTATATAAGTTTATAGATTCATATTTAGAGCTTCCATTCATAGAAATTTGAAGTGTAATTTTGAGAAAAATATATCTAAAATTTAAAACTTAACACACATGATCTGATCACCACTCCTATAAACAGAACTTTGAAAATGCACATGAATTAATAAAAGCATAAAGAAATATTCTCTTTGATGACACATGCATTTTTTTGGTTATTTTGAGGGCTAATTTTGACTTATGAATGGCCGATTGGGTTTAAGGTTTTATCTCTAAAGTGTCAAAACGGGTCAAATAAATAAAATCTTAGTGCATAAAACCTCGTCAAATCACTTTATTAAAAAGATAGATCATTACTACAATAATGTGACTTTTTAATCATAAATCATACTAACTGTGAAAAATAAACTTATGAACAAAAAGTGTGTCGGGTTAAACCCAAACAGACCCATACCAAAATGACTCGTTGTACATTTTGAGAGGTAACCAACTCTCCAAATGATACCCGCTAAAAAAATAAATAAAAATACCTCTTTTACAAATGCATGATGATTGACCTCTGAAATCTAAATCCATATTTATCAATTCTCCTAATAATATTAAATATCCTTCTAACACTACTAATCCTTATCTATAAGCAATTAAAATACCTATCTAATATATAAAATCCCAATATATTTTATACTCATAAAAAATAAAAAGTAGGCACAAGTTTAACATAATCACCTGGTCAGCCCAGCTAATTTCATACGAAACTCATTGAAGTCCTTTGAAGGACCCTCAACATTAAGGTAACATTGTAGTTCCTTCTCTGCACATTGATGAAGTCTTTCCAAGCCAGATTCTGCCTCACCTGAAAAGATGTAAAAAAAGGTTGCTTTTTGTTGATAAAAAACCCAGTTTTATAAAAACTGGACTCATAAGTTGTGAGATGTAGAAAACCTTGCAAGTACTCAAAAAACTGCCTTTTGGCATGCTCAGGCTCAGGTATATAATATCCATAAGCATATGTCCACTTTAGTACCCGTCTACATTCAACTATCTACAAGAATCAAGGTATAATATCTATAAGCAGAAAGATATTAAAAAGGTAGATTAAGTTTCAAATTAATGAAAAGCAATAAAAAACCAAATATAATCCATCACCTGTAGCCAGGCCTCTGTTATGAACTTAAGCTGTGATTCAGGTTGGCACTGCTTGTCACTCAGCTTCTCAAGCTACATAAAGAAAATATATATAAACTTATTAAGTAATTAATATTTATTAACACATCCCAGAAAATCAAAAATCAAAAATACAGAAATCTAGGGTTTTTCTTTTTTTGCTTTAAAAATAATCATGAGCAGAGATGACAGATTCAACCCGTTTATATGCATATGGTTTGGTTTGGGTTATGGTTCATCTCGAATGGGTCAAGTGGGTTAAGCTAAACTATTTAACAAAAGAGGAAACAGATCAAATAATGGGTTGAAAGTCATCTGAAACGTATTCAAATGTATAAAAACTTCTAAATGACTTTCTCAAAAACAAGTTTAGCTTATTGTTGTAATAGCATACTTTCATAAACATATCTAACAAAAGCTATCATTAAAATTCAGATAAAGTTCTTGTGGGCCGGCACAAACAGACCCTACTGCTTTAAACAGTACTAGAAAATTACATAATTTGACCCGTTACCCAACCCGCCCATTGACACCCAGAAGAAAATTGGGGGAGAACAAAAGCTGATGCCAGCAATCGGTCTTTGGTTATCAGTTGTTCCGGGAAAACAGTTTCGTATTAACAGTAATACACCACATAACATTTTTATCACTACTTTCAGCTTCAATTATGCCATTTCTTCGGTTTTCCAACCTTTTTATCTATACTTTTGACATAAAAAAATACATTAGATGCATTTAACATTACTTTACAAGAAGGTTATTAAGGTAAATCAGGTACTTTGTATTTGGGATTTTGGGGCCTTAGAAAGATGAAATATGGACGATCTTAGTCCACAGATTTTAAACAACTCGTTTAGAGACACCCATGAATGATTTATTGGTCTTTTTCAGAAGAAAAAAAAATGTAAAAAGCTAATCCGTTTGTAAGAATTTATATTAGACCCCCCTCCCCTCCTTTCATACATATTACTAGTGGGACTGGTAACAAAAGCATAGTCGATCATTTTCGAAGACAAATTTAATATGTACAACGAAGTTGTAATGTGAGGAAATAGGTTTATACTATCAGTTATAGTAGTAGAAACATTAAGGGATCATACAAAAAAATTGCTTACGTGTATGTTTTGCATTTGCTGAAGATCTGCCAGGGCCTTTTGTCTAGACTGCAACAGAAAACAATAAAATAAAACAGGCAGGTCAGACAGGCACGAGCGAAAACGGGTAATTTTGGTGCGGGTCAGATCGGTTGACTGGAAAAATACTTGCCCCACACTTAGTTTTTTTTATAAAAGTAGGTGTCAGATATGATTATATCTTCAATAAAAATTTATTTTCTTTTAATAAAATGATGTAGGAGGTCTCATGCGTTCAAAATACATTTTGGCCAACTTTTATTTGTTTGACTGACCCATTAGAGATAAAACATAACACAAAGCAACCCATTCATAAGTAAATGGGTTGAATGCCACCTCTAATATTCTGCAACCCAATGGATTATGCTAGTAGAATAACATAAATACCATTAACAAAGCAAAATTTCAAAAATCCACCCCTACGGTATAATATTGGAAGATAGAATATAAAACCAACCGATTGGTTTGTAGCCCATCTTTCATAATAATGAGTGTATCTTTCTAAAGAGTTCTTTGCCATCTCTCGTCGCTTTTCTGTGTCATCATACTGCATGCATAAAATATAATATGCATTTAAACAAAGCTGGTTCCAGGAATATGCATATGTGTGAAACATTGGTATTTGCTAATAATCCTAGTATAAAACATTTCTAAAAGCTTAGATTTTGCTTACAACTCCCTCTTGTTTTGCAGCCTCATAACGATTACATGCATAAAAACCACCTGTCCTTTCACCATGATCAGACCATGCACCAAGACAAAGCCTGGAAAAGCATATTTCACATAAAGAATAGTTTCACATGATTGTAGCAAAAAAAAAGTAGAATAACATTTTATGGTGCAAACATGAATAAACTTACCAGCAAAACTCAAATTTGCATGGTGGTGTACATGTAATATGCATACATCCTTGGTTTTTCTCAATTGGCCGCTTGCACTTGGGACATGGTTTTGAATTAGCTAATATCCTGAAAAATCGAGGGCATTTCATAAATTTATACGGATAGCCACTGGTAATTACATAATGAATCAATGTTCAAGTATTATGTTAGAAAATACCTAGACCTAGCAAATATAATATTACTTATACTTGGCCATGACTGCCCTCTTAACCAATCAAAACTTAGAGATAAAATGATATTCCCTCAGCTCCCAAAACGCCCATATTGAGCACCTAATTAGGGTAGAACTTATTTTAAAACAATCAATTAGCGCTTGCGGATTTTTTTTCTTTCAGCCCATTACGTACATAAATGAGTCCAAGATAACCAAACAAAATTTGTTCCATACATAAATTGCATTGCAACCCGCAACCCATGAATATATGAAAAGTTTAAGTTATATAATTTGATACCAATTCATGTTTTCTGATTCTGCACTGTTCTTCATTATCCACTTTGACACTGTTTCACAATCAACTGGCCGATGAGCTTCCTCAGTACACTGTCAACGTGGGTCAGCAGTAGAGAACAATTAATTTGGCTAATACATAATAGACAGTGTTGTAAAAATCGGGATTAATCGGAAATCGGTGGATTCCTATGTAATTTTGGCCTAGTCGGACCATTAATCAGGCTAGGCGGGGCTAGGCGAACCTACAGTTTGAAAAATGGGTTTTAAATAGAAAATAAGCCCAAATAAACACCTGATACATGGATCCATGAGTTTTTATCTAACCTAATCGCTATATGCCTCCGACCACCAACCTACTCCGACCTAATCGCTACCTGCTTGCTTCTGTGAGTTGTTCTTGTTTTAGTCAGCAAGTGCTGACCACCAACCTGCTCCAATCTTTGAAGTATTTTAGATTTTGAACTAATATGATAATATGTTAATGTTTGTATTTGTGTGTGTGTGTATAAAAGTTTGAAAATTACATGTAAAAATTCCAATCTGATTAATCTCGATTAATCCCTAGTCGTACTCACCGCCTAGCGATTTTTACAACACTGATAATAGATAAAAATTACTGGGGAGTATAATACAATTATATTTAATAAATGATACATACATTCCAACAAAAGCTATATGAGCAGTGACAGGTAACGTCAAAAGTTCCACCACCAACAATGAAGTCCACAGCATAGTCACAACCAGGAGCAGGACACCACTTTGTCTATTAAAATTTAAAAAATTGATATTTATGTTTGTTAGTAAAAGACATAATATCTAAGAATTATATGTATGAGACCAAATACGATAGTGGTGTATCACAGATGGACTAAGGCCATGAAGACTAATAACTAATAAACTAGAATGAAGATTCGCCCCATTTACTTATGAATGGGTCAATTTGGATTGTATTCTATCTCAAATAGGTAAAATAAAGAAGTAGCTGAAAGAGGAACATCAAGTCAAATGAGTCAAACAGGTTGAAAGTCGCCCAAAGTCTATTTTTAAAGCATATAAGTTCCTGGATCGTTTTATTCAAACATTCAAATTGTATTATAAAAATATATTTTGTAATCATATTTAACATGTTTATGATTTATAACTTCTTTTAAAAAGGGACAAAAAAGTGTTAGTAGGTCAACCCAGTCCGTACTAAAATGAACGATTTCAACCCAAAAATGATTTTAAACAGGTCAAATAAAATAATAGCTACAAGGGGGAATACCAACAGGTCAAGTGAGTCGAACTGGTTAAATATGTTGAAAGTCACCCAAAGTCTACTTTAACGCACATACAACTTCCTAATCGACTTATTCAAAGATTTAGATTAATAATGTAAAAAACATTTTTGCGATCATAAACAATCCTTTTATGATTTATATGTTCTATTAAGATTGACAAAGGCATCGAAGAAGTGCTTATTGATCAACCTGTCTCGGCCTGTAACCAAACCTGTTTTTACCTGTTATCCAACTTCACCGACCAACCCATCTTGCCACCTCTAGTAACAACTATTTATTACCTCCACTAGATTATAAACCCCGTGTATTACACGGGTTAAATAAATGCAATGAATAAATTCAATTTTATATATACTCAATAATAAATATTTACATATTACATATTTATGACATATTACATAGTTTGTAAAACAGATTTTAGAAATGTCATATAGTTACTTTTTAAAAATGTTTTATAAAAAGAATGCAAAAATGATCAATTTCTAAATATGTTTTATGAATAAACCTATATTTTTTTAAATAATTTTTTTTTATAAAAAGAGTTATAGAAACCATTATTATTTAATAGGAGAGAGAGACAAGAAATAAAAAATTATTAAAAAACAATTAAGGAAAATTTGTGCAATTAATGAGAGAGAGGCGGAAAAATTTGTCTAACCAAAACCTTTATTTATTGTAGAGTATAGATAAAGATCTAATATTACATATTTTTGACATATTGCAAAAAATTTTAATACAAATTTTAGAAACGTTATATAGTTATTTTTTAAAAATGTTTTATAAAAATAATAAAAGAAATGTTCAAACTATAAAAATGTTTTATAAAAATAATTATTATTTAATAGGAGAGATATGCGTGAAACAAAAATTATAATTTTTTTTATAGAAACTTGTGTCATTAAATAGGAGAGATAGGCGGGAAAAAAATGTTAAGGATGAATATGGGAATGACATGTGGCACCCCAAAACCTTTATTTATTAGTATGTATAGATTAGTCCATTCAAAAACATGATATCAGTCGCTACTGCTTTAACAAGAAATTAAAATACAATACAGCAATTAAAATCATGTAATCTTACCTTTCTATTGTCTTCCACAAAGGATCTAAGGAAGTAACGGTGATACTTTTCTCTATCATCATGTGAAGCCAATGAAATAATCATATCTTGACCAATAGCCACAACACAAGATGGCTCAGGGCATCTCAACATCAAGCATCCAGGGCCATCATTAATGGCAGTGCTAATGTATCCTGCATTCATTAGTTGCAAAGTAATTTCATTGAGGAATGTTGTACAGCTGATGTAAGCAACTACATTTAAAGATAAATATAAAAATAGTGAAAGAAAATTGCAATCTCTATATACAATAGAGCAGAAAAATATGGCATCAACAATTCTCTAATCTGGAGTCCCTCAATCAGAGGTTAATTGGCTTTTCATTTGTCAATTAAAAATTGATGGCGTCATCTATTTACTTAATGGACATAAAAACTCTTCCTACTATTAAATAATAACTCAAAATTTCTATATATACCCCTCCTATAATGATTTATTACCAAAAAGTTACCAATTACCCTCTTTTCTCTTGTTAGTTATTGTTTTCTATTTTTTTAATTAATATATATTTAACATATTATGATATATACACAGCATTACAGCAAAAAAATGGAGTATTGTTAATATGGAACAATTTCACAAACCTTGCCAACAAGTCACACAAAAAGGATGACCACAAGCAGCAGAACTAATTCTATCACAAGGATACACTTCAAAGCAAATCCCACATGTCAACTGCCAAAAATGAATGAAGTATTACTAGTCACGTAAAGAAAATACAGTTCCAATTTCCAAAATTACTGTCCACAAACCAAAAGAAAAAACTCAATTTAAGAAAAAGTGCAATTAATGCAATTTTTAGTTAGTAATATGCCAATTTTATCATTTCAATTAAGAATCCATTGGCTTGAAAAACTTGCACTTATGATAACTGTACTTAAGAGGAAATTTGGAAAAATCATACATTACACCTATCCATTTTTGGGATAAAAACCAAAATAATAATGTGGATAATAGTTTTGGGATGGAATGGGTGAGTGACAGTCTAGCTTTTCCCATAACCTAAGAAATAATGGCCCTCAAATTGTCAATAATTACCTCTTTACCAGTGGGAAGTGCATGTGATTCTTCCAATAATCCAACAATCCTGCGAACCTTTTCTTCATTGGCAAACCATTCATCATTTACTTTGCTGACACTCCTGTATGTTCAAAATATCGAAATTCATTCAGCAGAATGAGATTGAGACAGCATTCCTGTTACCACCTAGAAGATTAAGGCCAGTAAACATTGACTATATAGCTATCTGCTACATTATGTATAAAAATTGAAAAGAAGAAATCAAATAAGAAAGTAGTACCTATATATTCCAAAATTTACCGAATAATGTGTAATAGCTTGCTACTTCAAGGTGTGCATTTTATGACTTTCTCCATGTCTGTCTCCTAATGAACTACTTTGGTTCAAACACTTATTCATTTAGACATCTACTCATTAGGACTATTTGTTCCTTCTTATGAATGACACTTAACTGTTCAGTTTGTATCTGAATGATTCAACATACTGGTATCTTAACCATTCAGAACTCTTGCTTGGACAAGTATCATACCCAAAGCAGTAAGCAATATGGCAAAAGCCAAAGCTTAGTAAACAAAATATGCAAGTAAAATATTTGGGTGACTAGGTTCACCTTGGTATTTAGCTATTTTTTAGAAAATTATATCATATATGCTCAATAACTTATTCCAAAAACATTTTAGAGTACAATCAAAGAGTCCAACTTATGAAGCTTAAGTTGCCACCTCACTTTCCACTTAACAAAAAAAGCCTCTTCACTTTTGCACCCCATAAGCATACAACTCAAGATGGATAAAATATATAAATAGTTGGTAATAATTCTATTTAGAAATGTGATCCAATATTCATGACGATAAATGCAAGTACAGTAAGAAACACCGTTTAACTGTTTCGCTGTTCTAAGCTTCAAGATTATGTGACAGTTTTTATGTAATTATGTCAGTCATAATCCTAGTGATAACAATGAAATTTTTATGTTAACAAACATAAAAAATCTATGCTCGTTTACAGAAATAGAACATCTTGATTAGTTGATTTATCTTTTTAATAAAGAGGATGATCTTGCATGAGAGAAATTAGGGACTGAGTTTTGTGTTAGATTACCTGAACTGCTTGAGCTTTACAGTGTTAATATTGATTAATATTAGGGTATTTTTATTATTTGTAAACCGTCTATATAAGAAAGTTAGGAGCCAGTCTTTAGCAATTAGCATGCTCAAGTTTGAATAATGAGTTAGGGATTATCAAGCCAGTTAGAACCTACCTCTCAAAAATAAGTGTTTGGAAAGACATTTGCCTCTCTAAAGCATCTGACCATTGTTATCTATCTTGTCTATCAATGGAACGAATCTTTTCGGTACATATCATGGGATCTTTCTATGATCCATTTTGCAAGTTGTTATTTTTTACGCGATGGTGATCCTAAAGGCTGGACAAAAATCACAAGACTAAGTACAAAATAACCAAATGGCATTATCCAATCTCTACAAAGAAAGGTAATTTCGAAATATCAAATTCACCTTAATGTTAGATTTTCAGGAGACACCACTGTTTTGGGACAAATGAAATTATAAAGTCATTTCATGCAAGGGAAGGGGGGGTATAGAACAACAGCTTACCAGTTATAATGGCGGAGTAATATGGCAGCTGCATCATTGGAAATGGAAAGTATAGAAGATATTTTCTTGATGTTATCCTCTTGACGTAGATGAATATCAGCTTCATTCAAAACGGTATAGTTTTGCTGGAAAAAAAAACCATAAATACTTAAACTAATGCATAACCTGATACAAATACATGAATAATTATGTGTGTGTTCGAGATTGCTTATTAAAAATGCGTTTCCAAGTATTTGAGGATGAAATAAGCAGTTCTGATTAATCAGTTTGGTAGTTCCTTGATCCAAACTGCTCATATGGTTATTTCAAAAAGCATAAACAGTTTTAGTAAGCAATCACAAACACCCCCGACACGCATGGAGACAGATAAGAATTTTATTTGACAATCATGAGAGGCAACCAAATACAAAATGACTAAACAATCCATTTAACAAAACCAAGTTTAAAATTTCAAAACACAGTATAGAAGGTCGTATAACTGCATATATCAGATGTTTAAACAAATAAAGAAATTGCCTTATAGAAACTAAGAAAAACCAAAACACAGTAAATGTAAGCAAGCAAGCAAGATAAATAAACATTTTATATACGGAGTTAGCCTCTTCCATATGTCCTAACTCAAGTGCTAATGCGGAGTCATATCATAGTTTTCTGATGTGACACTATGTCTAAAAGCAAAAGGATATCCTACAAATAAATTTGAAATCAGACACCGTTTATCTCACTATCTCAGTAATTTTCTGTGCATTGATACAAAAGGGGAAGGTAATTACAACAACAACTCGTCTAATTCAGATTTTTCAGTCATTTAACCATAGTTGTCAATAGCGAATAGCGGTAAATAGCGACAAGCCACCTATACGCTACGTAGCGAATAGCGGGCGCTATTTCACGTTTAGCGATACACTAGTAGAAATTTTTAGAAATATTTTATATTTTTAACTATTGTAGGATCTGTAGCAATTATAATCAATAATTATCTAAATCTTCATATATTAGGGTTATTAGCAACCCTATTTATATTAATCAAGTAAAAATTAAAAAAATAAAATAAAAAACGCTATTGGGTCGCTATTCACTCGAGAAATGGATGATAGCGGTGACTAATCGAATCGCTATGTAGCGCGCTATAGCGCCCGCTACAAGCGCTATTGACAACTATGCATTTAACAAATATTTGAAGATGCCAATTTGCTACTTGACTACATTTTCAAATCATAAAGTTCACTATCATGTGGAATCTCGCTGGTTAACCCCATTAATTACACGAAACTGAAAAGAAAATCTTCAGGGTTGAAAGATGGATTTCATGAACCAGGTTCACTAATTATAAACTATATTTAACTTCAAAAACTACTAACTCTTGTTCTAATTTAAAATTAGAAAATGAAGAGAACATAATGCAACAAACAAAAAATTCATCTTCTTCAACCGTCCATTTCCACCAACCTCAACCCAAAACGCAAGACTACCCACTTGTGAATCTATGAGACTAAGACCAAAAATCAAAGCTACAAGTTAAAAGCTCAGCATGATTGAAGGTAGCTCAATTCAATGGAAGCTAAAATACCACTAGATTGGGTATGTTCATAGAGATCATACCATAAACAGCATTTATTTGAGAATCTAATAAAAGGAGTCCAACTAGTTAGAAATATAAAGAAGAGACAAGGTGGCTAACCGAAACACAACTGCAAGACTATGGACGATAACCAACTTAAAATCAACTGATTTATAAACTTTTAGTGGAGTTTCATATCCTAGTGTTTTTATTCCTCTTCCATGCACAAATTCTCTCAAATTATGTTCAACTCAAACCCCTACATACGCACAAGAACACGACAACATTGTGTACCACGATCACGTTTTCGGTGAACTCTGCATAGTACATAGAACAAATTGCTTCTTTTTCACACGATTCTATTAATCTTTTGGTTGTTTATATAATCTATAATATCATGTAAAAAGAAGATTTCAAATAGCATCACTAAAGTTAAGAATATACAAATATTCATCTTAAGAATTCTCTAGAAGTCTCATTTTACACCTCATTGTTAGAAATCTACGTGATGTGTGTATGCTTGGATTCTCTGATAATCGCGAGAGTTCGCTTTCAGATTGAATTATTTCCGTGGTATACACTAATATTCAATCGGATAAGAATAAGAGATTCAAGAACGAACATGTGAAACTGTTAGGAAGTTTCGTGCGTGTTACACTGACCAAAATTGACTTCAATATAGGGGGTAAAACGATGCAATGATTCGTCATGATTGTTGGCTAATAACCGCCACAATCGTCAACCTTTGAAATTAACTGTTGTTTTAGTTTACTCCGGATGACCAAATCTGCTCCGGATGACCAAATCTGCTCCGAATGAAAAAGTATACTCCGGATGAACAAGTTAGACGGGATGACTAAATTTTAGCAGTTTTCCACTTTCAAATCAATTTCATATGTACAATAAAACATGGAAAATAAAAATTTTCAAACCTGACCTGCCACATTAACACCATCCAGAGGCATTGCCCCATGGATCCCACTAGGGGTTGTCGTCCCTAGGACCCTGCTAACCAGGGGAGCTGCCCCCGGACCCCCGTTGTTCAGTGGGCTTCGTCCCTTGATACAACAAGGTGTCATTAGCACCAAAAATCATAAGATCTCAAACAAGTGTGCACTCCACACTTACCAACTTGTTTGATGTTTCATTATGACTTCTCATTTGGTCATTAAGTAAATCCATTTACACAAAATAGCTAGATGGCAATAAAATCACCAATACTCATCCCAATCTGGCCAAGATAATTCAAAAAGAAATATGCATATTTAGCAATTCAGTAGCTGGGTAACCAAAACAAACTTTGCCCAATAGTTAGTAATCATATAAATTCTCCTTTAAAAGTTGCATCATGAATGTTGAATTCCTTCATTTTTGTGTTCCTTCTATGTTGTCAAAAGCGCACAAGAGGCGCGCCTAGGAGCCCAGCGCAGCCTTGTCGCCTCACTTTAAAAGCCCCATTTTCAGGCGCCCAGGCGCATTTTCAGGCCAAGTTCCGGCTAAAAATTTTCCGAACATGTCTCAAACAATTACACTAACCCTAAACAAGCCTGGAATCAACCTAAACTAGCACAAAACATGTCTAAAACCCCTAAAAATGGTATTTTATACTATGTGTCTCGCTTTTTAAGCGCCTTGATTGAGCCTAGGCTCCGCGCGAGGCTTATGCGCCTTAACAACATAGTGTTGCTTCTTTAAGTTTTTTTTTATAATAAATACACCACCACTAGTGAATTCTGAAATACATCAATACAGTTAGACACAGCAAAAACTCCATAAAATCCGTAGGTCTTACATCCTATCACCAACTAATAAAAACAATGCTAGCCTCACATATCCCAACACATCATATTCAAACCAAAAATTGCAAATTCGCAATCAGATTTCCCAGCAGTAGAGCATCTCAACGTTCAATAACTGAAATCATTAATCATAACACCAAATCCATCGCAAAAAGAGTTATGCTTCTTTCATTTTACCTGACTACGATGAGAAACGAGATCATCCGAATCATCAGAATCGTTATCGATGAACTCGTAATCAGCTGCATCACAGTCATCGGAGTCCATCGCAGTCTCCCCACTGTAAAAGTCAGACTCGGAATCGTTGGCCTCATGCATATCATCTTCTGAATACATCTTCTATACAATTAAATGTTTCTTCTTCAACAATCAACACAATCACAAACCCTAATTGAAACCAAATACGAACAATGAAAACCTAATTCAATCACAAATCCCTAATTGAAATCAAATAACTAATCGAACACCAATTCAATCGTAATAATCACACAGCGTGTCTCTTAACCCTAATTCCCCCACTGTGATTGCTTCTAAGGCTGATTGACCGGAGATTCCGATGATGGAGATAGAAGGGGGAAAAGAATATATAGCTTTTTGTGGTGGATCGAAGAAATGATTTTATGTGTATTCTGCATACACTTTTAACCAGCTGAAGTTTGGATAATTACACTTTAACCCTTAGAAATTTTAGTTTTAGACACTAAACTTTCAAAACTTGAAATTAAAACTTTACTTTTTTCGAATAGACATGTTGTAGACCAACTTTTATTGGATAACTATGTTGGGTTTTTTTTGGGAGGGGTACCCCCACGCAAAGGATCGATCACAGGGGGGTAGAAAATTGGACTTGCATCACAAGGGGTCAATGTTACTCGCGGTCTCTCCCTAGCGTATGATCATAACATTACCTCAGTCAGATCCACCTTATTCATTTTCTAGTTAGAGGTGATACAGGGACTCGTAGGTTGTGTGAAAGGCCCCACATATCACATCATTACGATCAAGGTCCCTCAAGCATTCGGTCAGATCCACCTTATCCACCTTCTATTTAAAGGTGATATAGGGATTCGTAGGTTTTGTGAAAGGCCCCACATACACTCTCATGACGAAGATAGAAGAAAAAGATGGCTTGGACGCCACATGGCAAAAGTGGAAAACCCAAAAAACGTCCAAATCAAAGTGACATCAAAACAATGGTCCATCCAGGACAAAAAACACAGATAAACCTCGTGTAGACGAGGCGCTACTCAACCTATACAGGTCACACCACATTGCAAAAAAAAAGGTTGTTAATGGTTGCAAGACAACTCGACAACAATGATAGATTTGAAGGACTTAGTAATACATCCCCATACGGCATCCGACATCCAGACTGATGAATCTAACACCATGCAATTAGCACTACATAATGCGAGACTGGGGGGACTTGTAGGGTTACCCCCTCAGTGGCCCAACGACGAGGCACGAATAACGAGAATAAAAGCATAATTAGACTTTGATATAGCAGGGACAGGTTGAATCCTTCATCCTTGTCATAAATAACAAGCACAAAGGACCGGAGGAACTTGTAGGGGATACCCCCTGCAGTGACCCAGTTGTCAGCCCAAAGGAAGCAGGCCCATCCTGGAAGGCCCATTAGGGTAGGAGGCCCAGCACCCCATCTATAAATATGGGGGCACAACCCCATTACAAACCAGGTTCTTCTCCCTTCATTCACTACACTCTCTCTTCTCCCTTATATATATCCTGCTCTCTACTATATGGAGAGACATATATGTATATCTTGACGATGATACTGACTTGAGCGTCGGAGTGCCCTCGGGGGCAACCCCCCGGGCTCTCTAACGAGCGTTTCCTGTGGATGCAGCTCTGATCAAGACCCAAGAAGATGACAGAGCTGACCCCGTATAACCATGGAGGAGCCCTTCGGGGTCCCCCGTGACGGGACTAATGGCGAGACGTGACGTAGGTACTCTTCCGGGGATACTAGAAAAGGGCAACCTCTATCCTTTACCCCTCGGTGGGGATACGGGACGCTACACTAGTTAAAAATGTGATTGAATTTCATGCCTGCTAAACTAAGTCACGTGCTGGTATAAAAAAGGTTAAAGACAGAGAGACAATGGAAGTTCACATGCATGCTTTGAATTCGTTGGAAAAAAAGTCTAGCGACATCTAGCGTAACTTTTGAGGCCTTCAACACACTTTCAGACATGAGTTGACACGGCACTGAGAGGTCGTCGTTGCTATTAGCGATCTCTCTTTCTTCTTTTTTGCACAAGCATGTGACTTGGTCTAGCTGGCATGTCACACCCCAACCGACGGCGGATTATACGTCGGGGCGGACGCGGTAGTTCAAGAAACACAAGGTTGACTATTAAAGTTTAAATATTTCATTAATGACTTTCAAGGTTCATTACAAGAAATGAAAACAAAGCATAACAAGAATACAAGTTTAATTTAATAAGTAATCTAAGTCCCAAGCATCGTATGTGATTCACAAACAAGCCTCATGCTAGTGTACCTGAAACATGTTGAGTAAACTGTCAACTAAAAATAGTTGGTGAGATACGAAGGTTTTATCATAGTTTAGCAAAGTCTTTGAAAAGTCTTAAGATTCACTATGTCATGCATTCTATAGTATAAGTGTGAGAACAAACATGTTAAACATTGTGCATATCAATCCTCCAACCAAGTTTAGGCATAACCCGAAGGTTACCCTTAAAAGTTTAAAGTTTAAATTCAGTAACAATCACCATGGGCTCCCCCGAAGGGTCAATCAATCTAGGTGGATTGGTCAAATACAATAGATCTATCATTGTTACTATAGGCTTGATCAAAGTTAATGGATATGCTAGTATTAAGTTTAATTTAAGCATGCAAGTCTTAAGCATAGTAACACAAGATTAAACATGTAGGCATGGTTGTACAAGAATTGTATAAGTTTGGAAGTTTGATAGATGTTTCACCCCGAGTTTATAAGTAAAGTAAAACGAAAAGGGGCTAAGTATACTCACTAGGAATGATGAAGAGTATCCAACAAGATTTAGTGTAGCAAGACTTTGAGGGAGAATATCCTTACAACAAGCCTAAGAATGCAAGTCTAAAGTTTCAAGTTTGATCCTATAAGACTATGGTAAAGTATCTAGGATTCTAAAATTAACTAGGGTTCCAAATGGGAGACGGGAATGATTGTGTTTATAAAGTTTAAATTAAAGTTTCAAATAAGGGTTTTGAATAAATGACACAAGGCTTGGATATCAAAGTTTAATAAGTTTATAGTTTAAAGTAATTATTAAAGTAATTATATAAGGGTCTTACAATTATTTATTACACAAGACAGGTAAACAATAATCTAAGATAGTTTTCTAAGCATTTGTAAGTGGATTTGTAATAATAATAGTTAGGTGAATAACTATTTAGAGATTAACAATAATTATTTAAAGAATAGATAGTTATAAAAAAAACAAAGATTAAAGATTAATACTAATTATTTAGATAGAGGTAAATAATTATTAAGGATCTAAAGAATAATTTACTTTGTTTAGAATAGTCGATGTAAATCATTTAAGATTTATTAAAGTATTTATTTTACAATTCAACTTGTAAATAAATAATAAGTAATATGAAATTATAGGTTTCAACAAATATGTCTTAATAGAGTTTCTTATAAATGTTTTTAAAGCTTAAATAATATTATAAAGTCTTAAATAAGTATTCAATTTAAGTTTATGTCTTAAAAATATAAGTTTATAAATGTTTTAAATTTTACATTTTATAAAGTTTATAAATATTTAGAAAATAAATAAAGTATATTTGTTTTTCTGTTTAAATTTATATAAGCAATTAATTTATGTTTATATAAAATATCAGTCTTATATATGTTTGTAATTTACTAAATTAAGGTTTTCTGTATTTATAAGTTCACAAGTTTATAAATGTATATTTATTTCCTGGTAATACATAATTAAATAAGTTTTCAGTTTCATTTAAATAAGTAAATAAGTTTCAAGTTAATATGAATTTTATATAAAAATATAAGTCTATAAGTTTCTGTAATATATAGGTTTTATAAACCTTCCTGAGTTTATATAATTTTTATAAGTTTTCTGTTTAAATAAAAGTTTATAAATTTAGATTAAAGATTAAAACAAAAGAATTCCTTTAAATTCAGAAGTAAATAATAAATTAAGTTTTCTGGTTTGATACTACATTTTTGTTCAAAGTATAAGTTTTATAAAAAGTTTAGAGTATTTTATAGATTCTAAGTATTTAAAACTGATTTTTAAAGGTTAATCTTTATAAGTCTTAACTAAGTTTAATTTATTAAAAATAGTTCTAGAATCCAAAAGTATAAATAAAAATTAGTTTCAAGTTTATATAAGTTTTACAGATTTTATGAAAATTTTTAGAAAGTTTAAAACTGAATGTAAAGCATAAAAAAATAAAATATCAAAACTCAGGCTGGCCGGATTCAAACCCGGGCCAGCTGAGTCCAAACACACACACACACTACCACCCGGCTACGGGCCTCGCTAGTGTTTTATCCGAAAAAAGAAATATTTAAACAGCATCTCGAATCAGCCCTAATTCCCGTATGAACCCTAGAATTTCAAACCCAGATTACGCATCGATTTACCCTCTGTTAGCATAAACTGACAGAGGGCTTTTAATCTATGAAGGAAAACGAATCTTTTGGCCATTCGATTTACCTGAAACGAAGTTGAAATGAGGGAGAACGAGTTCGAGACAGGTACGGCTGTCCACAAGTCCAAATCGAGCAATGCAGGTTTAAAACGATGGAATTGAGAGTTCAAGGAGGTAAGGGGTGATGTCGTTGAGGTGTTTGGGTCGATATTTATAATCGATTTCAGGATTAAATGCCCGTATGGTTGGGAATATGGTGGTTGCGTTCGACGGGTTTAAAGTCGGATCACGCGTCTGTTAAAGGTGGAATCGAGCTTCGATATACCTCGGGCTTGGGTCGGACGCTCGTAGGGAGGCTCGAGGTACAATGAATCTGGCCGGAAACGCGTTTTAGGTAAATCGGAGGTGGAAACCGGCCTGGCGGGACTCGAACTTGCGACTGGATTTGGGTTCTGGGTGTTTGGGTTAATTACACGACAGGTCCCTGTAGTTTATGATTGTTATCATTTCATGTGCAAACATGATTTTCAGTTTTAAAATAAGTTTCAGAAGTGACAGTTTTAGTCCCTCGATTTTTATAGAATATAAATATGTTTTGAATAATTTTTTTTAAAGTTAAATAAGTTTTATTATTTTATAACTTCATAAAATAATTTATAGGATTTATTAATTTACAAATTTAAGTATTTAGGAATAAGTTTATAAATTATTTTGTTTTCATAATCTTAAACTAATAAAGTTTTAAGATTTTAATGCCTTTTATTTATAGGATAATCATATATATACATATATATATATATATATATATATATATATATATATCAATTTAATTGATATTTATGTTCATGAAAATAGATAATTAATAAGTTTTCAGGATTCAAGTTTTTAATACGTACAAGGGTTTAGGGAAAAGTACATCGGAAAAATCATGGATATTACAGTCTCCCATACTTTAGGAAATTTCGTCCCGAAATTAAAGTAGAAAGGGTCCAGTTTCCAAGACTTAATCTTTTGATACGTGCAAGGATCATGAGAAAGGATACTTCCATTTGGTCTTCCCGTTTCCCAAGTAATCATGGGCTACGTTCGGACTTCGAAATGGACTGAAATGATAGGACTACGATTACGCTTGAGGTTCTAGGTTTCACAGCTCACGATTTCCAGGAGTTACTCTAAGAAGTATATAGTTTTTCATCGAGGGATACGTGGATTTAGTTTTGGAAATGAATCTAAGGGGAAGAACCGTTGCATAACCATTTGAATTCTAAAGGTGAAATGCATTACTTGGAATAGATTTGATGATAATTCGATGATCTGAGTTTGCTCTAATATGCCCAAGAATTGTCATATTACCTTAGTTTCGTTGTTTTCTATCATGATAGGTTTTAGGTCATAGCACACGGCAGAGTTTACTATGTCTTTCCATGCGCTGATTTTCATAATTACGTGTGCACCCGTAAGTACTCGAATCGTTGCATGGTCCGTATAGATCCTTCCGTTTGTGTGTGGGTCAGGAGGAGGCACATAAATTACTTAGTTTGTAACTATTGCTTTAATGAAAGAGTGGCTAACAATTGACCGAGTCCCTAGAGGGAAATGTCAATCAGTAACTAAAGAGTAATGATGTGGCATAACTTAGAGTTTCAAAGCTTCCTCGTGTTTGAACAAGAATACGTCAAACCCCGAGTAGTTTAAAGTCTTTCATCTTCCTCGTGTTTGAACAAGAATACGTCAAACCCCGAGTAGTTTAAAGTCTCACATCTTTCTCGTGTGGGAACAAGAATACGTCAAACCCCGAGTAGCTTTAAAGTCTTCCAGTTTCCAACTTTAGTGAATAAAGTGTGTGATCACGCCTTGGCTATAAGGTGATCACTCCAATACTCTGGTGCTCATGAGAGGAGTGGGAAAGATTTCGCAATGGAATCAATTGTTATACGTCCCTTATCCCCATATAGGAGATTCTGGTCGTTCAAGGAGACCAGATGGATGTCGATGTTTGGTTTTGATTCGAAGGCAAGTGAGGTACTTTGCTATAGAGAGCAATGTCCTTCTTTATGCTAGTTTCTAGTATTTGAAATGGAGTTTCTTATGCATTCGGGATGAAACGAGTAACAAGTCTTATCAGTTTTATTCAAGATAAAAGTACAACGATGGTCGTAATCAGGAATTTAGGTATGATTTAGTAAGGCAAATCATTTAGCTTAGATTGAAGTCATGACATTTCGTTGTGCATGCTTACTTTCGGTAACCGAAAGGTGTTGAGCTTTATGGATACGGGTTTGAATGTCGTATTAACTTTTGTATAACGTAACAAGGTGTGTCTGTCCAGACTTAAAGTTTCGACTTTATAGTGATGTGTATTTTGTGTATACGTAAGTTTATTGTTTTTCATTAGTAACGTGCATTTGGGTTTTTGACTCCCATTGTGGTTTATGGCGAATTTTTTATGTAGCAAGATTTATTTCTTCAACGAGGAAAGTCTTCTAGTGTAAGATGACGGGAAAGGTTCTGATAGTATTTATAGAAGTATGTTTACGAATAACTGATCTTGTTTTGTAAAAGAAATTTGTAGTTCATTCTTGTTTGTGTATAGATAGGATGTTCGGAGAAATAATGAGTTAGAAAAATGGATGAGTAGTTATAAGAAGGATTTCTCAAGAGACAGGTATGATTAACAAGTAGTTAGTTTAGCCAAGGCTTAGAAATGGTAAGTCTTAAGAAGTAAAGGTCATAATTGATCAAGATAATGGTTCATAAGTCATGTTGTTTTAAAAGCCTCCTTCAAAACAGGATGCTTATTCAAAGTTTATTCTTCAGTCATATTCACCACTTAGGGTTTGATATCTTAGTATGTCGTTTATTTAAATTAGATATCAAGATGAATTGTTTTCGAAGGATGTATTGGGTAAAAGTGTTAGGTTGTAATGGAATGAGGAAGGTTTCAGTACGATTTATGTCAAATCAATAAGTAATAACATTTGAATTGTAAAGTAGGACTTTCATTCAACGCTTCAAAATTGGGACTCTCAGTCCCTACATAAGGAATTGTTTCTTTAACGGAAAATTAAAACAAGAAAATAGAAACTTCATCTAACGCCTTAGATAACTCTCCACTAGGAAGCAGATGAGTACTACGACGAGAACCGCTAAGGTCACCCGGATGGCAAACCTAGCCTCGTCCCTAGTGGTTTCCGTACGGCACTCAAGTATCTCCCTGTCTTCCTTCAGGGTTGTGATTTTCTCTTCCTGACACCATATCTGATTTGCCAGGTCGTCGATCCTTTGGTTCAGCAGGTCGTGCCGTATCCTGTGTTCCATCTCCCGCCTCACAAATTCCGCGGTTCCCACATACTGGTGAATGTTATTAACCGATATTCCCATTGCCACAGCGGGTGTCCCAGTATGTCTAGCCCTTGGGTTAGGGCCAGGTGTCAAGTACGTGTCTCTTGGTGGGGATGAGAACCGGTGGTGAAGATGGGGTGCTTGGTAATGATTTCTTGGTGGGGATGGCCCAGATGTCCTGAATCTTGGGCCAGAGTTTCTGGTCCAGTTGGCATTCAGGTCAATTCTTGCCCTAGCAGTAGGATATGCTGATGGTTGATAGACTGGTGACTCGCTGTCCCCTTCATGATCGGACTCTGCTCCGGGGCGGTACACCGGTGAGGGGGATGAGGATGAGTCCATTACCTGGCAAGAAGAGGTCAGAAAGAAGTTCGTAAGTGATGGTGAAATTGTTAAATGTTAAATGTGGAAGTTTTTCGTAATACTGAGTCATCACAGTAAAATTTTAGAAATGATTCTTGTCTTGTAAACGGCGTGCTCATGAAGAGAATTCCCGGGAAAAAAGGGGGGTGGGTCACAAGGACTCACTTAATTACCCTATTTTCCCTAGCCAGAACTCCTCACGGGCTTACACACTCCTTTAGTCATTATGTACTATTGTTTGGGCTTATGATAAGGTTCATTGTGGGCTGGATTTTGAGGCATTTAATGTGTGGTTCATTCATTCCAGCAGCTTCTTCCTATGGGGAAACAAGTAGGTTCCTTAATTTCTTGTTACTGTACCTTAGGTTCAACAATGTTTCGTTTTCAAAGAATGGTAATGGGAGTAAGTGTGTAGAATTTGGAATGTATAAGTGTGTAGTAAAACTTAGGATAGTATCAAATGAATTTTTTAGCTAGGTAATGTGAAGGTAGGAATAAACACAAGGGTTTTTAAGTATTGTATCATAAAATTATGAAGTTTGTAGTGTAATATATATATATATATATATATATATATATATATATATATATATGTAGTTTTAAGTATTGTATCATAAGGATTTTGAAGTCTAGTTTTGGTTATGACGAGTAGGCATGTTGTTATGTGGCAAATCTTGAAAAGAAGGAACATAAGAATTATAGAGTGAGGATTCCGGATGAAGTTTTGAAATCACGAAATCATCAAGTATGAAGCATTTAGATGGTACCCATTTAGTGAACATTACTAAATAGGCACTTTGACATATCAAGAGTGATTCAAATTCACTAACGTCAGAGAAGTCATGCATTCCTATAAGTGGACACTCATCCCAAGAATTCCCAGGAAAGCATACGGGTCCAACGGTTGATCTGGATTTGTACGAAATGCTTTCCTTGACATAATTTCCTAGAATACACGTATCCACCCTTCCAATCCGCACAAGTTCTCATAAATTGTTTAGAATTTAAAATTTCTTGACGGGAGTTAGTTTTTGGATTAGACTTGAAGCCTAAGAGTAATACCTCGATGTAGTAGATTCTTGTAAGCCGTAAGTAGATTCATGTATAAGCATACACGTATAGGGTTTAAGGTTCAAGAATATAATAAAGAAAAGAATTCCTAGTAAAGGACATGAGATAACTCATGTTTGGGACTCCTAAGTTATAGTCTAGGTCATGTGTCTAATAACCTAATTCCCTATAACCAAGGCTCTGATACCAATCTGTCACACCCCAACCGACGGCGGATTATACGTCGGGGAGGACGCGGTTGTTCAAGAAACACAAGGTTGACTATTAAAGTTTAAATATTTCATTAATGACTTTCAAGGTTCATTACAAGAAATGAAAACAAAGCATAACAAGAATACAAGTTTAATTTAATAAGTAATCTAAGTCCCAAGCATCCTATGTGATTCACAAACAAGCCTCATGCTAGTGTACCTGAAACATGTTGAGTAAACTGTCAACTAAAAATAGTTGGTGAGATACGAAGGTTTTATCATAGTTTAGCAAAGTCTTTAAAAAGTCTTACAATTCACTATGTCATGCATTCTATAGTATAAGTGTGAGAACAAACATGTTAAACATTGTGCATATCAATCCTCCAACCAAGTTTAGGCATAACCCGAAGGTTACCCTTAAAAGTTTAAAGTTTAAATTCAGTAACAATCACCATGGGCTCCCCCCGAAGGGTCAATCAATCTAGGTGGATTGGTCAAATACAATAGATCTATCATTGTTACTATAGGCTTGATCAAAGTTAATGGATATGCTAATATTAAGTTTAATTTAAGCATTCAAGTCTCAAGCACAGTAACACAAGAATAAACATGTAGGCATAGTTGTACAAGAATTGTATAAGTTTGGAAGTTTGATACATGTTTCACCTGTCACACCCCAACCGACGGCGGATTATACGTCGGGGCGGACGCGGTTGTTCAATAGCACAATGTTGACTATTAAAGTTTCAATATTTCATTAATAATAGATTCAATGGTTCAATACAAAGGGAATAACAAGTATACAACATTTGTTTAATAAGTAGTCTAGGTCCAAAGCGTCTTATGTGATCACAAATAAGTCTCATGATGTAGAACCTGAAACATGTGAAAGAATCTGTCAACTACAAAATAGTTGGTGAGATACGAAGGTTTTGACACAGTTTAACAAGTATTTGAAAAGGGTTACAATTCACTATGATTTATGCATTCTATAATGTAAGTATGAGAACATAGCATGTTAGACATTGTGCATATCAACCCTCCAACCAAGTTTAGGCATAACCCACAGGTTACCCTTATAAGTCTCAAGTTTAAAAGTTTACTTCAGTAACAATCACCAAGGGCTCCCCCCGAAGGGTCAATCAATCAAGGTGGATTGGTCAAATGCAATAGATCTATCATTGTTACTATAGGCTTGATCAAAGTTAATGAATATGCTAGTTTTAAGTTTAATCTAAGCATACAAGTCTCAAGTTTAACATAAGAATAAGCACATAGTCATAGTTGTACAAGAATTGTATAAGTTTAAAGTTTTGAACATGTTTCACCCCAAAAGAATGTAAAGGAAAAAGGGGCTAAGTATACTCACATGGATGATGAATAGTATCCGACACGGATAAGTATTTGCAAGACTTGGAGAGGGAGAATATCCTCACAATAAGCCTAAGAATATAAGTCTAAAGTTTTAAGTATGATCTATAAGTCTATGATGAGTATCTAGGATTCAAGATTTGACTAGGGTTCCCAACGGGACACGGGAACGATTTGTGTGCATAAAGTTAGGATCAAGTTTCAAATAAAGGTTTTGAATATCAAAGTTTAATAGATTTATAGTTTAGAATTAATTATTTAAAATTTTTGCAATTATTGATTACACAAGTTAGGTAATAATAATCAAAATAGTTTTTCTAAGTATTTAGAAGTGGTGTGGTAATAGTAGTTAAGTGAAAAACTAAATAATTATTAAAGGTTAATAATGATTAAGGTTTTATAGTGATCATTTTAAAATACATAATTATTAAAAATAAATAACTATCTACAAGGACAACTATTTATCTAATTGAAAACACTCAATATAAATCATTTCATGATTTATTAAAGCATTTAAGTATTAAGTAATTATTAAACTAATTTGTAGTTAAATAATGTTTTTAAAATGTGACTTTAAGTTTAAATAAAAAAATAAGCTTTTAAAATGTGGAGTAGGATTTCTTATCGAAACTATATTTTGGTTGTAAGTCTATAAAGTTTAAATAAAATTACAAGTTTATTATTATTTAGGAAGTAGATAAAGCATAATCATTTTCTCTCGTTTTATATAAACCAATAGATTTATGTTTATATAGATTTTAACAAGTGTGTAAGTTTATAAATTTATAAATTTCTGTTTTCTAAGTAGCCATGAAAGTTTTATAAAGTTTATAAGTATTTTTATAGTTTTTGAGTGTTTAATACTATTTTTAAGAAATTTATCATTATAAATTTTAACTAAATTTAATTAATTAAAATATCACAGAATATAAAAAGTGTAAATAAAAATACAATTCAAGTTTATATAAGCATCACAGAATTTATAAAAATTATTAAAACTGTTAAAACTGTTTTAAAAGGGTTAAAAAAATAAAAGGGCGAAGCCCAGCTTAAGAGGGTTCGAACCCGGGTCACTGACCGGTTCTCACATGCACACGCGCACACTAACCATCCCGGCTACGGGTTCGCTGATGTTTATACTGGAAAAATAAATTGATAAACAAAATCCTAATTCGCCCCCAATCCGGATGAACCCTAGAATCAAGATTTGTCAAATACGAGTCGATTTGCCCTCTGTTAATGAAATTAAACAGAGGGGTTTCGATCCATGGACTGTAACGAGTACAATGGGTACAAGAATTACCTGAAACGAAGTCGATTCGAGGGAGATCGGGTTTGAGTTCAGGTTCGGCTGTCGCAACTTCAATCGGCCAAATGTGAGTTCGATTTGGATGATTTGAGAGTTAGAGGAGTTGTGGTGTGATGTTACTGAGGTTTCTATTCGGTATTTATAGCCAATTTCGCGATTTAAAGCCGGATTAGGTGGGGCGATCACGGATGGGGTTCACGCGGATCGCAATCGTAATTGCGCATGGTTACCGTTGAAATCGAACATTGAATGTTGTTAGGTAAGGGTCGCATGCGGGAGTCGAACCCGAGGTTCAACGAATTTGGACGGGAAACGCGATTTCAGGAAAAAGATGGTGGAAGATGGGATTGGGGGGTTTCGAACTCGGGACCGGTTTGGGTCTCGGGTGTTTAGTGAAATGGCAAAACAGGCCCTCGGAGTTTCACTGCACTGACACTTTATGTTTTCTAGTTTAAAACAAGTTTCTGAATTGACAGTTTTGGTCCCTCGATTTCATAAAAAAAATATATTTTATTTTTATGAAATTTAAATAAGTTTTATAATTTTTATTTAATTTCTATTATTTTAGGCATTTGTCAAAAATTTTAGAATATTTCTAGTCTCCAAAAATACGTTCATAAGTTTTATATTTTTTTTGTAACACTTCAAGTTTTAACTTAATGGTTCATGCAGAGGGAACGGGTCGGAAAATACTGGATATTACAGTCTCCCCTACTTTAGGAAATTTCGTCCCGAAATTAAAGTAGAAAGTTTCTGTTTTTTTTTTTTTTTTTAAGATTTAAGTTTATGATACGTGCAAGGATAAAGAGAAAGACACTTCACGTTCCCAAGTAGACCCTGAGTTATGTTTAGACTTCTCAAGGGAAAGTATCTATAGGAATAAGATTACGCTCAAGTTTCTATGTTTCCAAAGTCTGGGGTTACCAAAAGTTCCCCTACGAAGCATATAGTTTCATTGAAATATAGGAAGATTTGTTTTCAGAAATGTATTTGAGAGAATAACCGATGAACTTCTATTCAAGATTTAAAATGGGATGCATCACTCGGGATGGATTTGATGATAGTGTAATGATTTGAGTTTGTAGACTAATACGTCTAGGGATTGCTACGGTACCTAAGTTCCGTGACTATCTTTTACGATAAGTCTTAGATCATAGCACATGACAGAGTTTACTATGTCTTCCCATACGCTGATTTTCATACTTACGTGTGCACCCGCAAGCATTCAAATCGTCGCATAGTCCGCATAGGTCCTTCCGTTTGTGTGTGGATCAAGAAAGAGTACAAGAATTTGTTTAACACACGACTAAAGTTTCCACATAAGGGTGATCATTGATTAACGAGTCCCTTAGAGAGAAACGTCATTCAATGATTAAAGAGAGAAGAATGTGACAAGATTTAGAGTTTCAAAGTTTCCTCGTGATTGAATAAGAATACCTCAATCATCGAGTAGTTTAAAGTCTTTACACTTTCCTCGTGTTTGACCAAGAATACATCAAACCTTGAGTAATTTAAAAGTCTTATACGTTCATCATGTTTGAACAAGCATATGTCAAACATGGAGTAGTTTAAAGTCTCATACGTTCATCATGTTTAAACAAGAATACGTCAAACATGGGGTATCTCAAATTGTGTTTGAACAAGAATACGTCAAACATAGAATAGTTTAAATTGTGTTTGATCAAGAATACGTCAAACATAGAATAGTTTAAATTGTGTTTGAACAAGAATACGTCAAACATAGAATAGTTTAAATTGTGTTTGAACAAGAATACGTCAAACATAGAATAGTTTAAATTATGTTTGAACAAGAATACGTCAAACACAGAATAGTTTAAATTGTGTTTGAACAAGAATACGTCAAACATAGAATAGTTTAAATTGTGTTTGAACAAGAATACGTCAAACATAGAATAGTTTAAATTGTGTTTGAACAAGAATACGTCAAACATAGAATAGTTTAAATTGTGTTTGAACAAGAATACGTCAAACATAGAATAGTTTAAATTGTGTTTGAACAAGAATATGTCAAACATAGAATAGTTTAAATTGTGTTTGAACAAGAATACGTCAAACATAGAATGGCTTAAAGTCTCTTAGTTTAGCTTCAGTGTATAGAAGTATACGATTACGTTTTGAGTATAAAGCGGTTATCTAAATACTCTAGTGTTTAAGAGAGGTATGGGACAGCGTTTGGAACATGATTGACCGTTATACGCTTTCTCACAGAAGATTCGAGTTGTTCAGAAGGTTTGGTGGATCCCGATGTTTGGGTTTGAAGAGAAGACTAGGGAGGTATTCTGCTAAAGAGAGCAATGTCCCCCTTCATATTAGTTTCTAGTATCATGAATGAAGTTTTCTCGTGTATTTGGAATGTACGTTTATCAAGTCTTATAGGGTTTGGTTAAGATGGACACATAAAAGTTTTCAAGACTAAGAATCCAAGTATAAGTTTGAAAATAGGATAAGTCAGTTGAGTTTCAAGTTTCAGTATTAAGCTTCACATGATCCTTTATTGGACATGCTTCCTTTGGTGGTTTAGAAGGTGTTTAGTTTCAGGAATACGGGATTGAGTATTTGTACAAGTTTTACATGACTCAAAAGTCTCCGACCTTATAGTGGTGTATACGAAGTTTAATGTTTTAGCAACGTGTATTTGAGCTTTTAGTTCCCGTTGTGATTTATAGTAAGTCTTTTACGTGACAAGAGTTGAATGAGGAAAGTCTCCAAGCATAGGGTATCGGGAAAAGTTTCGATAAGGTTTATGATAGTGTGTTTATAAATGATTTTATCTCGTTTCATAACAGCAGGTATAGTTTTCTTTTATATAGAGTGTAATTAGGATGTTCAAAAATGACGAGTTAGACATTGATAAATAGTATAAGTAAGACTTATGAAAAGGTATGTATGATTGTCAAACGAAATGTTGGTCAAGTTTAGAAGTGTGAAGTCTATATAAGGGGTAAGGATCATAGTTGATTACGGCAGTGGTTCGTAAATCGTGTTGTTTTAAAAGAGTGCTTACGAATTAGAAGGTTTGTTCAAGATTTATTCCTCAGTTACATGTGTCACTTAGGATTTTTATAGTTTAATGCAACGTTGTTAATTATCTCAAGTACTAATGTGAGCTACTCTTGACGAAAGTGTTTGGGCAGGAGTGTTAAGTTTGTAGTGCTAGAAGGAAGTCAAGCTAGTAAGTGATAACAAGATAAATTTCAAAATAACTTTCGTTAAATGTTTCAAAATTGGGACTTCTAGTCCTTACATAATACAATTTAAACGGAAAAATTAAGGTGTGTAAGTAAGTTGATTTAATATGTTCAAAAGGTTTTTATTCATAATACTGAGTCATCACAGTGATATAAAAAAAATGGCTTTTGGCTTGAAGTTGGTGGGCTAACGAAGAGAATTCCCGGAAGAAGGGGTGGGTCACAAGGACTCACTTATGTACCCTATTTCCCTAGCCAGAACATCCTCATGGACCTACAACTTCTTTCAGTTGTTGTCACCGATGTTTGGGTTTATGGTATTATGTCGAGGTTCATTGTGGGCTTAGAGTCCTTAAACGTGGAACTTGTCTATTCCATAGCAGACTCCTTTTCTTACAAGGAAAAACACTTAGGTTACTAATTACTTTGTTAATGTATTTTAGATTTAAAAGGCGTTAAGTTTTGTTTACAAGAAACGGTGATGTGTAAGTTTTAAAGACGTATGAAAGTTTCGGGATGTATAAAAGTGTAACAAAGTTTGAGTAAATCATCAAATGAAGTTGTGAGTGATAAAATGAAAACACAAGAGTTTCCCCTTTAGTGTCAAGTTTATAAAATAATGCAGTTTGTAAAGGAACTTGTAGGGTAATACATGGTTTTAAATGTGCTAGTATTACAAGGATCATGAAGTTTAATGACGTATGAAAGTTTTGAGATGTATAAAAGTCTTGAGTTAGTTATCAAATGAAACTTGGTTAAGTGCTAAGGAGGTAATGTAAAAATACAAGGGTTACCTCTTAGGTGTCATATTTATAAAATAATGAAGTTTTGTAGAAGAATTTGTAGGGTAATACATAGTTCTAAGGGTTGTATTACAACGATCATGAAGCTTATTGGGTAGTATCTGTATAAATATAAGTTTATGTATATAGTCTTTAAGTATAGTCTCGTAAGAATTTCTTCTTGAAGGTAACTCCTTTAGGTCATGACGAGTAAGCATGCTGTCATGTGACAAGACGGGACTTAAGAATCATAGAATAAAGGTTATAGAGGAAAGTTTTTGAATCATGAATTTATGAAGCGTAAAGTTATTTGAGATGGTACTCATTTAGTGCATATCACTAAGTGAGTACTTTGACATATCAAGAGAAATTTGAGCTCACTAATGTTTAGAGAAGTCATGCATTCCTATAAGTGGATACTCATCCCAAGAATTCCCAGGAAAGCATACAGGTCCAACGGTTGATTTGGATTTATACGAAATGCTTTCCTTGACAGAATTTCCCAGAATACAGGTATCCACCCTTCCGGTCCGCACGAGTTCTCCTACATTGTCTAGAACTTAGATACTCTTGACGGGAGTTTAGTGGAGGATTAGGCTTGAAGCCTAAGAATATATCATCGATGTAGTAGACTCTTGTAGCACGTAGGTAAGTAGAAGCGTATAATTTCCAAGCGTTCACGTATAAGAATTAAGAATAGAATGAGGAGAGAATTCCTAGTAAAGGACATGAGATAACTCATGTTTGGGTCTCCTAAGTTATAGTCTAGGTCATGTGTCTAATAACCTAATTCCCTATAACCAAGGCTCTGATACCAATCTGTCACACCCCAACCGACGGCGGATTATACGTCGGGGCGGACGCGGTTGTTCAATAGCACAATGTTGACTATTAAAGTTTCAATATTTCATTAATAATAGATTCAAAGGTTCAATACAAAGGGAATAACAAGTATACAACATTTGTTTAATAAGTAGTCTAGGTCCAAAGCGTCCTATGTGATCACAAATAAGTCTCATGATGTAGAACCTGAAACATGTGAAAGAATCTGTCAACTACAAAATAGTTGGTGAGATACGAAGGTTTTGACACAGTTTAACAAGTATTTGAAAAGGGTTACAATTCACTATGATTTATGCATTCTATAATGTAAGTATGAGAACATAGCATGTTAGACATTGTGCATATCAACCCTCCAACCAAGTTTAGGCATAACCCGCAGGTTACCCTTATAAGTCTCAAGTTTAAAAGTTTACTTCAGTAACAATCACCAAGGGCTCCCCTCGAAGGGTCAATCAATCAAGGTGGATTGGTCAAATGCAATAGATCTATCATTGTTACTATAGGCTTGATCAAAGTTAATGAATATGCTAGTTTTAAGTTTAATCTAAGCATACAAGTCTCAAGTTTAACATAAGAATAAGCACATAGTCATAGTTGTACACGAATTGTATAAGTTTAAAGTTTTGAACATGTTTCACCCCAAAAGAATGTAAAGGAAAATGGGCTAAGTATACTCACATGGGTGATGAATAGTATCCGACACGGATAAGTATTTGCAAGACTTGGAGAGGGAGAATATCCTCACAATAATCCTAAGAATATAAGTCTAAAGTTTTAAGTATGATCTATAAGTCTATAACGAGGATCTAGGATTCAAGATTTGACTAGGGTTCCCAACGGGACACGGGAACGATTTGTGTGCATAAAGTTAGGATCAAGTTTCAAATAAAGGTTTTGAATATCAAAGTTTAATAGATTTATAGTTTAGAATTAATTATTTAAAAGTTTTGCAATTATTGATTACACAAGTTAGGTAACAATAATCAAAATAGTTTTTCTAAGTATTTAGAAGTGGTGTGGTAATAGTAGTTAAGTGAAAAACTAAATAATTATTAAAGGTTAATAATGATTAAGGTTTTATAATGATCATTTTAAAATACATAATTATTAAAAATAAATAACTATCTACAAGGACAACTATTTATCTAATTGAAAACACTCAATATAAATCATTTCGTGATTTATTAAAGCATTTAAGTATTAAGTAATTATTAAACCAATTTGTAGTTAAATAATGTTTTTAAAATGTGACTTTAAGTTTAAATAAAAAAATAAGCTTTTAAAATGTGGAGTAGGATTTCTTATCGAAACTATATTTTGGTTGTAAGTCTATAAAGTTTAAATAAAATTACAAGTTTATTATTATTTAGGAAGTAGATAAAGCATAATCATTTTCTCTCGTTTTATATAAACCAATAGATTTATGTTTATATAGATTTTAACAAGTGTGTAAGTTTATAAATTTATAAATTTCTGTTTTCTAAGTAGCCATGAAAGTTTTATAAAGTTTATAAGTATTTTTATAGTTTTTGAGTGTTTAATACTATTTTTAAGGAATTTATCATTATAAATTTTAACTAAATTTAATTAATTAAAATATCACCGAATATAAAAAGTGTAAATAAAAATACAATTCAAGTTTATATAAGCATCACAGAATTTATAAAAATTATTAAAACTGTTTTAAAAAGGTTAAAAAAATAAAAGGGCGAAGCCCAGCTTAAGAGGGTTCGAACCCGGGTCACTGACCGGTTCTCACATGCACACGCGCACACTAACCATCCCGGCTACGGGTTCGCTGATGTTTATACTGGAAAAATAAATTGATAAACAAAATCCTAATTCGCCCCCAATCCGGATGAACCCTAGAATCAAGATTTGCCAAATACGAGTCGATTTGCCCTCTGTTAATGAAATTAAACAGAGGGGTTTCGATCCATGGACTGTAACGAGAACAATGGGTACAAGAATTACCTGAAACGAAGTCGATTCGAGGGAGATCGGGTTTGAGTTCAGGTTCGGCTGTCGCAACTTCAATCGGCCAAATGTGAGTTCGATTTGGATGATTTGAGAGTTAGAGGAGTTGTGGTGTGATGTTACTGAGGTTTCTATTCGGTATTTATAGCCAATTTCGTGATTTAAAGCCGGATTAGGTGGGGCGATCACGGATGGGGTTCACGCGGATCGCAATCGTAATTGCGCATGGTTACCGTTGAAATCGAACATTGAATGTTGTTAGGTAAGGGTCGCATGCGGGAGTCGAACCCGAGGTTCAACGAATTTGGACGGGAAACGCGATTTTAGGAAAAAGATGGTGGAAGATGGGACTGGGGGGTTTCGAACTCGGGACCGGTTTGGGTCTCGGGTGTTTAGTGAAATGGCAAAACAGGCCCTCGGAGTTTCACTGCACTGACACTTTATGTTTTCTAGTTTAAAACAAGTTTCTGAATTGACAGTTTTGGTCCCTCGATTTCATAAAAAAAATATTTTTTATTTTTATGAAATTTAAATAAGTTTTATAATTTTTATTTAATTTCTATTATTTTAGGCATTTGTCAAAAATTTTAGAATATTTCTAGTCTCCAAAAATACGTTCATAAGTTTTATATTTTTTTTTGTAACACTTCAAGTTTTAACTTAATGGTTCGTGCAGAGGGAACGGGTCGGAAAATACTGGATATTACATCACCCCGAGTTTATAAGTAAAGTAAAATGAAAAGGGGCTAAGTATACTCTCTTGGAATGATGAAGAGTATCCAACAAGATTTAGCGTTGCAAGACTTTGAGGGAGAATATTCTTACAACAAGCCTAAGAATGCAAGTCTAAAGTTTCAAGTTTGATCCTATAAGACTATGGTAAAGTATCTAGGATTCTAAAATTAACTAGGGTTCCAAATGGGAGACGGGAATGATTGTGTTTATAAAGTTTAAATTAAAGTTTCAAATAAGGGTTTTGAATAAATGACACAAGGCTTGGATATCAAAGTTTAATAAGTTTATAGTTTAAAGTAATTATATAAGGGTCTTACAATTATTTATTACACAAGACAGGTAAACAATAATCTAAGATAGTTTTCTAAGCATTTGTAAGTGGATTTGTAATAATAATAGTTAGGTGAATAACTATTTAGAGATTAACAATAATTATTTAAAGAATAGATAGTTATAAAAAAAACAAAGATTAAAGATTAATACTAATTATTTAGATAGAGGTAAATAATTATTAAGGATCTAAAGAATAATTTACTTTGTTTAGAATAGTCGATGTAAATCATTTAAGATTTATTAAAGTATTTATTTTACAATTCAACTTGTAAATAAATAATAAGTAATATGAAATTATAGGTTTCAACAAATATGTCTTAATAGAGTTTCTTATAAATGTTTTTAAATCTTAAATAAAATTATAAAGTCTTAAATAAGTATTCAATTTAAGTTTATGTCTTAAAAATATAAGTTTATAAATGTTTTAAAGTTTACATTTTATAAAGTTTATAAATATTTAGAAAATAAATAAAGTATATTTGTTTTTCTGTTTAAATTTATATAAGCAATTAATTTCTGTTTATATAAAATATCAGTCTTATATAAGTTTGTAATTTACTAAATTAAGGTTTTCTGTATTTATAAGTTCACAAGTTTATAAATGTATATTTATTTCCTTGTAATACATAATTAAATAAGTTTTCCGTTTCATTTAAATAAGTAAATAAGTTTCAAGTTAATATGAATTTTATTTAAAAATATAAGTCTATAAGTTTATGTAATATATAGGTTTTATAAACCTTCCTGAGTTTATATAATTTTTATAATTAAATAAAAGTTTATAAATTTAGATTAAAGATTAAAACAAAAGAATTCCTTTAAATTCAGAAGTAAATAATAAATTAAGTTTTCTGGTTTTATACTACATTTTTGTTCAAAGTATAAGTTTTATAAAAAGTTTAGAGAATTTTTTAGATTCTAAGTATTTAAAACTGATTTTTAAAGGTTAATCTTTATAAGTCTTAACTAAGTTTAATTTATTAAAAATAGGTCTAGAATCCAAAAGTATAAATAAAAATTAGTTTCAAGTTTATATAAGTTTTACAGATTTTATGAAAATTTTTAGAAAGTTTAAAACTGAACGTAAAGCATAAAAAAAATAAAATATCAAAACTCAGGCTGGCCGGATTCGAACCTGGGCCAGCTGAGTCCAAACACACACACACACTACCACCCGACTACGGGCCTCGCTAGTGTTTTATCCGGAAAAAGAAATATTTAAACAGCATCTCGAATCAGCCCTAATTCCCGTATGAACCTTAGAATTTCAAACCCAGATTACGCATCGATTTACCCTCTGTTAGCATAAATTGACAGAGGGCTTTTAATCTATGAAGGAAAACGAATCTTTTGGCTATTCGATTTACCTGAAACGAAGTTGTAATGAGGGAGAACGAGTTCGAGACAGGTACGGCTGTCCTTAGGTCCAAATCGAGCAATGCATGTTTAAAACGATGGAATTGAGAGTTCAAGGAGGTAAGGGGTGATGTCGTTGAGGTGTTTGGGTCGATATTTATAATCGATTTCAGGATTAAATGCCCGTATGGTTGGGAAGATGGTGGTTGCGTTCGACGGGTTTAAAGTCGGATCACGCGTCTGTTAAAGGTGGAATCGAGCTTCGATATACCTCGGGCTTGGGTCGCACGCTCGTAGGGAGGCTCGAGATACAATGAATCTGGCCGGAAACGCGTTTTAGGTAAATCAGATGTGGAAACCGGCCTGGCGGGACTCGAACTTGCGACTGGATTTGGGTTCTGGGTGTTTGGGTTAATTACACGACAAGTCCCTGTAGTTTATGAGTGTTATCATTTCATGTGCAAACATGATTTTCAGTTTTAAAATAAGTTTCGGAAGTGGCAGTTTTAGTCCCTTGATTTTTATAGAATATAAATATGTTTTGTATAATTTTTTTTAAAGTTAAATAAGTTTTATTATTTTATAACTTCATAAAATAATTTATAGGATTTATTAATTTACAAATTTAAGTATTTAGGAATAAGTTTTTAAATTATTTTGTTTTCATAATCTTAAACTAATAAAGTTTTAAGATTTTAATGCTTTTTATTTATAGGATAATCATATATATACATATATATATATATATATATATATATCTATCAATTTAATTGATATTTATGTTCACGAAAATAGATAATTAATAAGTTTTCAGGATTCAAGTTTTTAATACGTGCAAGGGTTTAGGGAAAAGTATATCGGAAAAATCTTGGATATTACATGGCATGGAATCCTAAAGATCACCGGTAACATTGGTGATCTCTAGCCAACATCAAACCTCGTATTGACACATTTGTTACTAGCTAACTGATGATGCTAGAGGGGAGGTAGATATCGCGGTAACATTGGCGATGATCCTCTTGTGATGCAACCCCAGACTTCTACCCCTTGTGATGATCCTTTGTGATGGTACCCCCATCCAAAAAAATTTCTCTGTCTCAATCATTTGTCACATACTCGTATGTTTTTAAATCTCAAATTGCATCATTGTTGTAATTTTAAGAGTTATATGATACAAAATGTGGTTAAGAACTTAAGTAGTTATGAATATGTGTAATGTGTATTAAGAGTTTAATGTTGGTGAACCAAGCTCGATTCTACATTGTTGCTCTAACAAATAAATACAATGAAATGTTTAGAATGTGTATGAACAAATTCTAACTTTGAAAAGTAGGTAAACGCTGAAACATAAAGATATCTTTGTTCATTGTTCTTCGTGTTTGGAGAATCCGAATAGTTTCACACGTAATTCATCTTGCTTAAATTCATGTTTAGAACCAAAACAGCATGCCAATGTATCCTCAAATCAACCCTAGAAGCCAAACATCAAACCTTTTAGAAGTTAATAAACCATCTCTTATAGTATCTAGGCTCAAGAAACATATTTCACATGTAAAATGAACAATTATGAAAAATGGGTATTATTAGGGGTGTTCAAAAATATCCGAATCCGAATATCCGATCCGAAAACCCGAAATTCCGAATCCAAATTATCCAAAAATTCGGATATCTGAAATTCGGATATCCGAATTTTCGGATTCGGATACCATTTTTTAAAATTTTTGGATAGTTCGGATATCCGAATATCCGAAAATATTTTATATTATAATTATTTAATACCTATATTTAACTTTTTTTGAAAAAAGAACCCTAAATCACTCCCTGGCGTCTTCTCTACGCTTCAGTTACCTCCTCCCACCCAGTCAAACTCCTCAAATCCGATTCCCTCCTCTTAGGCTGATGGTTGTGGCCAGCGATGGGGGGCGCAAGGGGGTGGGCGCGAGCCACCGTGGTGGCGAACACCGCAAGGGTGTCCAGCGATGGGGGGCGCAAGGGGGCGCTAGGGGGTGGGCGTGGGTGGGCTAGCGGGAGAAGAAGGGGTGGGCGTGGCTGGGGAAGGGTGAAAAAAGTGTTTTTGGATAAAGCCCCCGCTCACCTGCACCACAACACCCTCAAGTGCTTCAGCAGGGGCTTTATCCACTGCTTAGTCAGCATCCAGTCAGCGCCACATGACGTGATATTAGAGGATGAATCCACCCTCAATAAAGCCCCACAACCATCAGTCTTACCGTTAAATTTGATTCCCTCCTGCTGACTGCCGCTTATTGGACGGCCGCGTTCCGATATGCTCGACTGCTCTCTTTACTGCTCTATTCCGAGTTCCGAGTTCTGCGTTCCGAGATCCCCATCTATTCAACTGCTCTGTTTTCTAAATCAAATCCCATATGCTATTATGCTCTACTTCTCTGTTTACTAAATCAAATCCTCACTATTTACATGTATTCCGATTTCATGTATAGATGTATATATAATTTTTTGTTTCTCAAATTAAATCTCCATATGTATACTTAAATCTGAGTGAATAAACTTTGCTTAGTTAATTATAGATTTGTAACTTTGTTAGTGAAATAGAATTATACAATTGTTTTATTTTTCGGAATTCGGATATCCGGTTTACTATCTGAATCCGTATCCGAAATTTCGGATATCCGAATTTCGGATAGTGAAATCCGCTATCAGAAATTTTTGGATATCCGAATTTTCGGATATCCGGTTTTGAACACCCCTAGTATTATACATATACCAAGGTTTTTAGATGCAATGTAATGCAAGTGTTTGATAATTTTATTTGTATGTTTCCATATTTGTCTAGACCAAAATAATCATGAAGCATAAAATTACATAAGTATATTTTGTTAACAAATGAACATGACAGAGAAAAGATGGAGTCTCTATATTACACAAATGAAGATTAACTTACAAATGAAGAAGAAAGCAACATTAAATAGAAGGATAACCGACCCTTGGTGATGTTTACAACGGAACAAAAGGAAGTGAGATGGTCCCGAGCCGAAGATGGTGACGAGTAAAATGACAATCTATCTCAATATGTTTTGTTCTTTCATGAAAGACAGAGTTCTTGGCGATCTGCATAGAACTTTGATTATCACAATGTAATGGGGTAGGCGAGGAAACAGCAACTCCCATATCTGCCAGAAGCCATCTGTAACAACCCCAAATTTAGGGCCTGATTTTTTATTTATTTATTTAATTACGTGTTATCTATTTTGATACTTGAACTACTGGATAACAAACTCGAACACTTTAGGCTATCATTTAGAACCCAATAAACACATTGTGCTTACCCAACTGAACGAGGCCCATTGGGCTTGGCCCAACTGTAGATAAAAAGATTCGACCCAATAGCGGCCCAACTAAAGGCCGGTATACGAAGCCAGTCCAAAAGAAACTAATAAACCTTTGTTTGACGAATCGTTACATGATTCGATATAATTTATAATAATTATGAACTAAACCGTTTACGCGGAGAACGATTAGAGTGATTAACGCGCTCGTACATGCTATTACCGATTACCCGATGCGATAAGATATTCAGACGTGAAAACTCAAATAAATAATATTAATAAATATTAGTATTTATTCGTGCGATTAATAGGGACTTTACGCGAGATATGCGACGTTGGATGCGTGACTGCGACAAACACCGGTGTGGACATCAACGGGTCTTGCTAGATCCGGTATAACTAAATAATATAAATAAGTATTTATTCTATACACATCGCATTAAATTATTAGTGTTATTACTATTTAAGAATTAATAACTACCTGTGGATAGTGATGTGCTTTACTCGGAACAGACGCATATGAGCACACGGTACCAAGCGATACCGCCTATTTTAGAAGTAGTATAATAAAATATATAATTATTTATTACTATAGTTACTAATATTATTATTAATAAATAGTAGAAATTATCGAAGCATGGATCATTAGTTTGAGCATACGCAGTTAGGCACGCAGTACACGAGTAGTATATGACTATTTTAGAACCGAGCGATCGAGTAGATATATTAAGTCACTATTTATATTTATTCATCATATTTACTAATAATATTATTTAAACGAATCATGAGGCGCTTATTTAAACGAACGCGTATAGACACGCGATGTCAACGCATACCGGCTTGGACAGCAGTTGGAACGGAAATTTTATGAAATAATTATTTAAACTATATTTATTACCGCATTTTATTATTATAGAGATTATAAAATAAAATTTTAGATTCAAATAACGAGACAGAGACTCGAATAAACACGTGATGGTTCTAAACCAGTATTATATCCACACTGCTGAACTACTAACTTCTTATTTACTTATATTATTAATGTATTTATTTATTTTCTCTTTACCAGCAAATTACTCCACCATAACCGAATATTTTGTAGCTTACAAAATCCTACAAAATCTAGCCTAAACCTGTACAATATTTTGGATATCTAATTGAGGATTTAGTAGCATAAGACCTTTGTGATACCAAGAAATTTGGGGGTCCCAAATCCTTTTATCCTCTCTGTTATTTGCTGCTCAAAATAACCAAACACCCTATACACCTTCTACCGTCATTTTACTTCCAAACCACTGCTACCCCATTTCCATTCCATCTCAAGCTTCATAAAACCACAGACTTAGGGAGACAGAGAGAGGAGAACAAGTTTAAGAGAAAGAGGAAGAGAGACACCAGCCATCGTCTCCGGCAAGGCTCTCGACGTCCGCCGGCAGTGGCCACCCGCGTGAGTCACCCTCCCCGATTCCTCCATCTTCCACCATCCAAGAACCCTAAATCAGAGGCTAGAGAGAGAGATGCGTGAGAAAGTGAAGCTGCCACCCGTTTTTCCCGGTGTCACAGCGGCCAAGCGGTGGAGGCGGTGGTTTAAAGGAAGACCTAACGGCGACGGGGCCAACTAGGGTTCAATCAGGGGCGACGGCGAGTGGGTCTACCCTTTTGCAGGCGAAGTTTCTCGGCTTAAAATGGTGGCTTTAGAGAAGAAAGACAACGGCGGCGGCGGTAGGCTGAAACCTTTTTCTTTTTCTAGCGGTTCATGGCTTTCCGGCAGCCACGAGTAGGGTTCCGGCGAACCTTCGTTTTCTCCTGTGAACTCCATGTCACTCTATCGTCCCGATCCGTGATCCTGAGGTAACATCCATTTCGTCCATTTCCCTTTTTTTCGGCCAACCGAGCCATCATCCTCGGTCTTTAACGGTTTTTCCTGTTGGACTGGATGTTTATGTGGCCGGGTTTCATTCCCGGATGTTAAATGGATGTTTTGACCGGTTAGGGAGATAAAGGGACGTCGTCCGGTGATTCCGGACTGCTCGGGTCGTTCCTGACAGTCCCGGGTTTCGGTCAACGAAAGTCAAACCTGGTCAACGCGGGTCAAAGGTGGTCAGCGGCAGAGTCGACGAGTGAGTTCACGTACGGGTAGAGAGGTATAAACGCGTGTTAACTTTGTAATTTTTATTGTATTTGTTTTGTATGTAAACGTGTGTAATAGTTAGTTGAACTAAACCGATCCCGACCCCTCGATATTTTGATGTAACACCGAGCCTTATTCGTGTGATCGTATTTGTAAACCGGGTTTCCGTCTAGATAAAAATAAAGTGTAAATCTATATGATACACATATATACATTTAATTATGAATATAAAATATTACTACTTAGAAATATAACATACATGTATACACACTTATATGATTATTTAAAAACCAAAAACTTATAAAAACCGAACATATAGACATATGTATATATATTTTGTTATAAATAGACAATGCCTTATTAGAAATATAAAACATATATATACACGATTATATAATTATAAATTATATTATTTAGAAAACTAAAGTTATATAAACGAGAATAATAGTTATAAACCAAATACGAGTATTTATATACAAAACTAATATATATGAATTTATTTATGCACATCAACTCATTTCCATACGGGTTATCGGATATATATAAGTATACATATATACGATTCCTATTTTATACAACCATATGTATAACTAGTAAAACTTTAATATTACGTTTGTATAATCATCATTGTTGTATGTGGGTAAGCATTAGAAATATTCCCATGAAACTAATTGTTATATTACCATTTTCATTATTATCATTACTTTTAAATTGTTATCTTACAAATATTATCAGTAATAACATTAACATTAATTTTATTATTTCTATTTTTGTTACTACTATTAATAAAAAATATTATTAATATTATATTATAATTACTACTACAAATTTTGCTACAACTTATGACATATTTTATTACTAACACTATAAATATTTTCATTACTACTTTAAATCGAACAAGGTTAATATTATGTAAATCGTTATTTTTACTAAAAACATTACACTTATTATTAAAGATATTATTGATATTACTATCTTTATTTTTATAATTATTAAAGATATATACTTATTATCATTACTTTTATTACTTATTAATACAATTAGGATTATTATCATTAACAATATTTTTAACATAATATTATAACTATTAACTTTATCTAAATATATACCTTTACCATTATTAGTGTTATTATTATTATTATTATTATCAACTACTAAAACTTAAATTATGTTTTACACTAATATTATCAACGCTGCAAATATTTTCATTAATATTAGTACTACTATTTGTTACAATTATACTTATGATTTATAATATATAAGTATAACTTGATGATTTTTATGCTTAGTTATATATGCAACTATAATTATTGATTATTATTTTTGAAACAAATATAACTACTCAAATATATATTTATTTTTATATACACATATATCGTGTAAGTAACTAATGACTAGTGTTACCTTATCTGAATCGAACCATTATTATAATACTTAGTATTACGTTGATTCAGGTCAAAACATTATTTTTACTACTTTCATTAGAGCATGTAAACAAGTATTACCATTATATAAGAATACTAAGTTGAACCAACACTTTTATAGTACAACTATTTTAGAATAATAAATAGGGGTTACAACCTGAGACTTTTACCAAAACGACCCCAACACCTTACCGAATCGATCGAGCTCAACCACACGGTTAATGACATTACTCTAGTACAACATACTAATATCACAATTATAATTAGGATCTGTCTTAATGCCTACACACACGATAGCAAGCTCGCAACTTTAGCATATTGATTTGGCATATACAAGATTACGATGTGAGTTCATGTGCTTTTTCTCCTCTTTTACTTAAACTTTTTGGGGTGATAAATGCTTCTATTTTGTTTACATACTTAGTGTATTAATTAAATAAGGCCATTTTTAGCTGCCATAACGAATCCCCGAACTTTAGCACACAATCATTAACTCCTTTGGAGCCAGCGAATATATGGGTAGTACTATCTGGTAAAACCCTCGCACACCATGGGCCCGACGTAACCGGGACAACCTCTCATGGAATGATAATCATATAATGATGATAAATATCTTGTGACATATATTCGTTTAACAGTTTTGAACTTATGTTGGCAGGCATGAGTAATTAGACCCATAACAATAAGGGGTATGTGTTAGGGGATATTATTATTATTTTTAGATGTCCACGGGTTATGGACACATGGTTGATTGTGAACTTGTTTAATTTTACACCATACATATTTGGATTCTCAATATAAATGCTATATTAACTAAACTCGTGAACTCACCAACTTTTTAGTTGACACAATATTTTTAAGCATGTATTCAGGTACCTTCTCGAGTTTGGCAATTAGCAACATAGACATGAGCTTGCTTGAAGATAGAGGATTCCTTTAGAATACTTATGCCGAGCCATAGATTCCACCTGAGAAAGCTTTGATGATAAGATATAATCCATTATTTTATTTTTAGTTAGTGTATAGATGATATGAACCATTGTAAATGTATATTTTGACTTAGTTGGACCAATGACATTTATAAATTATATGTCACGTTATTTCCGCTGTGTTTTGTTTTGGTATTCGATCATCACGCCTAGCCCCCTGTCGGGTTGTGACAGATTGGTATCAGAGCCAGCGGTTTTAGCGAATTAGGTTTCCCTTAGGACTCCTAGGCTTTAACCGAGAACACCTTAAGGATCCTCACCCTTAAGACTCTGAAACAATAAGGCTTTGATTACATTTTAGTACATTTGGAGAACCTAAGTACCCCGAGACATGACTTTTAGGACCCTGGCTCATAAGTACACTTTAGGACGATTACTTCCACATCGACACTTGAAATAACCTGGGTGCACGCATACAATATGACTATGCTAGGAGACTACTAGAGTGATCATGTGAGTAAGTTGACAATTACACTTGATATCACGTAATTGAGAGCTTACATGCACCTGTGAATTCTAGGAAATCCTATCGGGTCTCCATATGCGTAAGCCACAAAAATTAAAACAACCCTTGACGATAAAGAGGCATTCATTTGCTCAATTCATCCTTGCATCCTTCTAAATTCATCACTTTTCCTTAGAAACTCGAGTCAACTATGCTCTTTCATGATAACGAGCAACTCCTTCTTTCAATTCCTTTGACTCTTTTACACAAGTCATCATAGTTCACTCATGAACAACATTGCTGCAACCATATTGCTTTGAATTCATATCCTTATATATTAACTATATTATCCTTAACAACACACTTATTGATCCATTATCAAACACCAGTCATATTCCAACTTCGTTACTTCATTAACTATACTCCCTATCTGAGTTCCTACTACCTCGAAGAAGATGAAAAGATTTGGATCAAGCATGGCGGAAGCATCGGTCAACTTGGAACACTAAAGACTTATCTCGTCTCCCATGACATTAGACCACACTTTATGAAGCGGTTCCTCTCAATGCAACCTTTTCATCAACTCCTCACAAAGGAAACACTTAACCCTTTCCTGGTTTCGAATTCCTATTGAAAATTTAAGACTTGATTCAAATAATATTTCTTTACAAAAGCCCAAGTCTAACAACTAGTATCATATACATCAAATCCATTACCCAAATGTTGATAAAATTAAAATTTTCACTTTCATTGGAAACCCATACTATTTAAGTTATATAAGACAAAATTTTATGAAAAAATAAAAGTTTATAACTATTGTATTTTTTTGTTACTTTTACTTAATTAACTAATGTTTTAACGCTTTCAAATGATATATATTCTTAAATAATTAAAATTACCTCAACATTTCTAAGTTATATTTTTCTACAGTAGGTTATAACTCATAAGGTATAAAAATGATTTTATATAATTATTTTCTGTATTTTTATATTTTTAGTGCATTTAATTGTCTAAAAATGAACTAAATTCCTAATAATTTTTAAATAAACTTAGAAGTTCGATTTTATATTTTTATAGTCTTAATACTCTATATGTAAGTCCTAAAAATTATAAAACTCAGATTTTGACAAGATTCAATATTTATTAAAAATTCAAATAGTTTTCGGTTTATTTTACATACGATAAACATGTTTCATTGTAATTGGAGACCTGCACCTGAATCAATATTTTTCCTAGGTTTATATTAGTATTAGAAAGTTTTCTATAAATTTTCATAATTTTCTGAGGTGTTTAACTATTTTTTCCCCAATTTAAGGCTTTTAAACTCGTTTTAAACCGTGCGGTCGTTTAGAAAAACGATTTTGGGTGATTCTTTTTTTGGGAAACTCTTTATTTAGGACTTATGTCCTTTTTAGAATTCTGAGTTTGTAAATTGGTTGGTAAAAATATCGTTTTTGAGTAAACAAGATTATGAAATCCTTTTTCGACGGTTTTTCTATGGTTTTTGCTATCTTTTCAAGTTTTGAGCCATAAGTTGTTATGAGTCAGTTTTATGAACTTAATAACCTATAAATTTATTTTATTTAATGGTTTGGACATATAGGAGGTCATACGTGCCTATAAAGGTGTAAAATAATGAACTGAACGCTTATAACCATACGGTTTTCGGGTTGGCTTATAAATCCTTTCGACCGTTAGGAAATTCCAACAAACAAAGCCTTTCTCAACCCCATTTTCAAGTTTCTTCTCATACCATTTGAATGCATATGCATCCTTTCAGAGAAACCCCCGGAAGCCCGACGATTCCACAATTGACGACTTCGTAGAACTCTGTTATCTCCTTGTTGACTAATCGTCATCTACCCCGTGAAGATCTAGCCCTACACTGATCGACGACCATTTTGTGCCAACTGTTATCAACGAAATAGACTTAGGAAGCCCATAATCATTCTTAGAAGATCTTGTTTCCTTGAAATTTCCTTTCATATCTTAAATGTCTACTTCACTTCCTAGATAACTATTATCAACACGCCTCAAGTATTTCCACTCAACACCAAGGAAGTTGCGAAAGAAAATGTCATCCTTACTCCCGACGAATCAGACTAAATCAATAAACCCCCCTCAACGGATCACATTTCAGTGAAAATCTCTTATTCTATATCGACAAGACTCCTATGTTCCGCAAATACGAACGTATCAACACGCCAATTCCTTGCGACAAATGACCCATTGCCTGATTTTGAACTATTATATATAGCCTTCCAAGTAATCTACCCAATCAATCTCCTTTTAAACCTTCTTGTGATAAACAGTCCTCTACTTGATTTCGATTTGCTGCATTGTCTTTTAAGTAAATTATCCATTTAATACCTTTTAGACCCTTCTCTAGCTCCTATTCTGAAACCTTCCTATAACCTATATCTAGGAGAAATAATCATCAAATAATAAGAATTATGTGTGTGATCTCTTGCCAAGAGTTCCCACACATACTTGCATCATTTTATTTCCTTAACTATGACGATGATCTCAACCGTCTAGAGCTAACCCCGATGAATACGTAGTTAACCCCCCGAGTATGGATCGTCTACAATATCCTTTGTCATCTTTGATTTTCATAACTCTATTTCAAGCTATTGCATATGTCAGTACATATTCTTTCTCTCATTTAAGAATAATGAATCACTCACACCTCACGTCGTACCACATTTCAAGATCAATTGTCGCTTCATTAAGTTACCTAAACTTACACTCTAAAAGTCTCTATGAGCCCCTTAGCCAGAATAAAGACTTCATATGATAAAGCAGCCGTCTGTTTCCTTTCAACAAGCCATTGGAATTGTTTCCTCTAACTCTCAAATAGCCGAAGGCTATTCATGTCTTGTCCAGTTAAACTTTTAAATTTTGATTACCATTATTTGCCCTTGGAACCTTGATTTAAAAATCTCTATTCCCTCCAAATTCGTCAAGTGGTTTAAAAACTTACACTACTATCGAGATTCATAATCAAATTTTAGAAAATAACAAAAAAACTTAAATTTTGAGGACGAAATTTCTTTAACAAGTGGAGACTGTAACAACCACAAATTTAGGGCCTGATTTTTTTTATTTATTTAATTACGTGTTATCTATTTTGATACTTGAACTACTAGATAACAAACTCGAACACTTTGGGCTATCATTTAGAACCCAATAAACACATTGTGCTTACCCAACTGAATGAGGCCCATTGGGCTTGGCCCAACTGTAGATAAAAAGATTCGACCCAATAGCGGCCCAACTAAAGGCCGGTATACGAAGCCGGTCCAAAAGAAACTAATAAACCTTTGTTTGACGAATCGTTACATGATTCGATATAATTTATAATAATTATGAACTAAACCGTTTACGCGGAGAACGATTAGAGTGATTAACGCGCTCGTACATGCTATTACCGATTACCCGATGCGATAAGATATTCAGACGTGAAAACTCAAATAAATAATATTAATAAATATTAGTATTTATTCGTGCGACTAATAGGGACTTTACGCGAGATATGCGACGTTGGATGCGTGACTGCGACAAACACCGGTGTGGACATCAACGGGTCTTGCTAGATCCGGTATAACTAAATAATATAAATAAGTATTTATTCTATACACATCGTATTAAATTATTAGTGTTATTACTATTTAAGAATTAATAACTACCTGTGGATAGTGATGTGCTTTACCCGGAACACACGCATGTGAGCACACGGTACCAAGCGATACCGCCTATTTTAGAAGTAGTATAATAAAATATATAATTATTTATTACTATAGTTACTAATATTATTATTAATAAATAGTAGAAATTATCGAAGCATGGATCATTAGTTTGAGCATACGCGGTTAGGCACGCAGTACACGAGTAGTATTTGACTATTTTAGAACCGAGCGATCGAGTAGATATATTAAGTCACTATTTATATTTATTCATCATATTTACTAATAATATTATTTAAACGAAGCATGAGGCGTTTATTTAAGCGAACGTGTATAGACACGCGATGTCAACGCATACCGGCTTGGACAGCAGTTGGAACGGAAATTTTATGAAATAATTATTTAAACTATATTTATTACCGCAATTTATTATTATAGAGATTATAAAATGAAATTTTAGATTCAAATAACGAGACAGAGACTCGAATAAACACGTGATGGTTCTAAACCAGTATTATATCCACACTGCTGAACTACTAACTTCTTATTTACTTATATTATTAATGTATTTATTTATTTTCTCTTTACCAGCAAATTACTCCACCATAACCGAATATTTTGTAGCTTACAAAATCTAGCCTAAACCTGTACAATATTTTGGATATCTAATTGAGGATTTAGTAGCATAAGATCTTTGTGATACCAAGAAATTTGGGGGTCCCAAATCCTTTCATCCTCTCTGTTATTTGCTGCTCAAAATAACCAAACACCCTATACACCTTCTACCGTCATTTTACTTCCAAACCACTGCTACCCCATTTCCATTCCATCTCAAGCTTCATAAAACCACAGACTTAGGGAGACAGAGAGAGGATATCAAGTTTAAGAGAAAGAGGAAGAGAGACACCAGCCATCGTGTCCGGCAAGGCTCTCGACGTCCGCCGGCAGTGGCCACCCGCGTGAGTCACCCTCCCCGATTCCTCCATCTTCCACCATCCAAGAACCCTAAATCAGAGGCTATAGAGAGAGATGTGTGAGAAAGTGAAGCCGCCACCCGTTTTTCCCGGTGTCACATCGGCCGGGCGGTGGAGACGGTGGTTTAAAGGAAGATGATGAATGCCCGCGATAAAGGAACTAAACGAAGCAGAATATGCAGAGTATGCAAAATCTGGTAGTTGAGTAGACTTACATGCACGAGTAGACTTTCTCGGAGGTGGAGGAGAATCAACATTGGTGCCAGATGACGTGGAAGGTTCATGAACTGATACATCATATGCAACAGAAGTATCTGGAGCAGGCATATTAGAATCAACAGACGGATTGGGAACATCAGAGGTTGGGATATCAGTGTCGCTAGCAAAAGGATCAATGTTCTGAAGATCCGAATTTGTTACATCATGTGACTTAGCTGGAATCGAATAGAATGGAATATGTTCAAGAAATGTAACATGTCTTGATACATATAACTTCTGACTTACAGGATCAAAACAATGATATCCTTTTTGTCCCGTGCCATATCCTTTGTGACCACTGGTATAGCCTAAGAAAACACATAATGCTGACTTATTTGTCAATTTGTCTCGTTCAACATGAGGGCGGAGAACAAAGCAAGTACATCCAAAAACTCGTAACTCACCATAATCTGGGCGTTCACCGAAAAGACTTTCAAATGGAGACATCCCATCATTGTGAGAACTAAGGATCCTATTAATAACATGTTGCGCGGTCAGGAGTGCTTCTCCCCAAAAGACACTAGGTACCTCAGCAGATAAAAGAAATGAACGAGCGGTTTCCATAAGATGGCGATGTTTCCTTTCAGCAACACCATTCTGTTGAGGAGTGTCAGTACAAGACGATTGGTGTATGGTACCATCTGATGCAAGCAACTGAGTAAAATCAGTAGAGGTGTATTCACCCCTTAAGTCACACCTGAAACACTTTATCACAGCAGAGTGCTGCGTTTGAACATAAGCCTTAAATGTTTTATAAATGTCAAAGAACTCAGATCGACGTTTCATAAGGTACACCCAGGTAAAAAGAGTGTAATCATCAATAAAGGAAACATAAAAACGTGAACCGCCCTTAGTGGATACTGGTGATGGTCCCCACACATCAGAATGAACAATATCAAATGGTGCAACAGAATGAGAAAAACTTTTATCAAAAGGTAAAGCAGAAAATTTAGCAAGTTTGCAACCACTACAATCAGAAATGTCACAAGTTTGCAACTGACCCAAAACACCTGAAGAAACCAAAAAATTTAAACGAGATGCGGACACATGTCCCAAACGAGAATGCCAAATATAAAATTCAGACGACAAAGGACTTAAACGAAAAGAAGTTAAATCAACACCGGAGGCAGCAACACCAGGTGCAGGCACTTTGAGTTCTTCTAAGACATATAAATCTCCCACCCTACGACCGATCCCAATCACCTTCTAAGTGTGTTGATCCTGCACAACACAAACAGTGTCACAAAAGAAAACCTAAATTCCAGACTTACACAACTGACTGACTGAAGCGAGATTTAAGGCAAGCTTCGGAATATAATAGACATCATTGAGAGACACATGAGGGGTAGACACAGATCCAACACCCTCTAGCAACATAGATGTAGCACTAGCAGACATGACAGAAACATGCGAAACAGGAGACAAAGAAAGAAAGGAAGACAAATAAGGAGACATATGATGTGAGGCACCAGAATCCAAAATCCATAACGATGACGAAATACCTGAGGTACCAGATGAATACAATCCCGCAGTAGACATAGCAGTAGGGTTGGCCGCAAGAAATTGTCGGAACTGTTCAAATATTTGCGGATCCAGAGCAGACGGTTGTTTGTTCATTTCTACAGACGGTGGTGTAGCAGCAGCAGTAAACTGGGGTGGTTTAAATGTCCATGGAGATGAACCAGATGAACCAGCAGAGGTGGACGTGCGAGCCGAAAAATGTCCACCTGATCTGTTCTGTTGTGGGGGCTTCTCCAAGTTAGAAGTCTTTCTGCTAAGTAACAACGAACATTGAGACTTCCAATGATTTTTCCCTTTGAAAAAAGCACATTCATCAAAAGCAACTTTAGCACCTTGTCTCGACTGATTTGGGGGAACAGCAAACACAGCTGGAGTAGTTACTTTAGGGGTTTTATCAACATGTGATTGTAACCGAGTTTCCTCTGCAATCAACTCATGAACAACCGAATCAACTGTTGGAAGATGGGAACGATGAAGAATCGTTCCATGCGGTCCTTCAAAATCTGAACGTAATGCCATAAAAAATTGTACCAAACGTTGTTCCTCCCTTCAAACAATATAAGGTTTAAACCCCTTCAATGCTGCGGATTCTGTAAGTGCCAATTGATCCCATAAATCTGACATAGCTCCATAGAAATCTTGAATGTTCATCTCATTCTGTTGAAGAGCACGGATATCAAACTCCAACTTGTACTGTTTAGCAAAGTTAGACTGAGTATACAACTTTTCCAAATGATCCCAAACTTCCTTAGCTGTGTCATATTTAGCCAACTGAATACCAATGGATTGACCTACAGAGTTGTTGATCCAAGTTATAACTTTAGAGTTATCTGTTTCCCATGTATCGAGAGCTAAGGCATATTCAATAGCCTTAAACTTATCAGTAGGCTTTGCCTTAGTACCTGTGACATAACCCCACATATTTTTCCCTCGAAGAAAGTTTTTCATCACGTAACTCCAGTATGTGTAGTTTTTACCATCCAGACGAGTACTAATAGACTGAAGAGAGTCATCTTTTCCAGCCATATTATCAAGAAAGCGAATCACAGCAGAATAACCGCAAAGTTCAAAGAACCGCAAACTTTGAAGAGCCGCAAACTTCGAATACCACAAACTTGTAACCGCAAACTTCGAAGAACCGCAAACTTCGAATACCGCAAACTTGGTGAAAACCACAAACTTGGAAACCGCAAAATTGGTAACCGCAAACTTTGAACCGCAAACTTGGTGAAAACCGCAAACTTGGTAACCGCAAACTTGGTAACCGCAAACTTTGAACCGCAATGAAAACCACAAACTTGGTGACCGCAAACTTGGTAACCGCAAACTTCGAGAACAAACCGCAAACTTTGTGAAACGGGACAGAAACGAGGACCAAATCTATCAATCTGTCCAGAAGCTCTTCCAAATACACAAATCAGTTCAAATAAGACGAAATCTGTAACTTTGATACCTTACAAGTCAAAGAAATCCGTTGGCAAACTTCGAAACCGCAAACTTGAGATAACCAAGCTCTACCCTTTAACAACGAACAAACCAAGCAACGAACGAATCAACAACAGAGCGGAAGCGACAACAACAATTTTCAATCAAGCATGAATCGAGTAGGCTCTGATACCATGTTAACAAATGAACATGACAGAGAAAAGATGGAGTCTTTATATTACACAAATGAAGATTAGCTTACAAATGAAGAAGAAAGCAACATTAAATAGAAGGATAACTGGGCTTGGGCTAAAGCCCATAACAGGGCCCATAACAACTTATTAAGCTAACATATTTGACTGAACAGTTAACCAAATGACCTGATTATCTTGCTCAACATTTAAATTTCGAAATGAAAAGAATCATCTCATAGACTCATAGTTATAAACTGTCTTGATTAACATAAATTAGATTGTTTTTTCAAAATATTGGTTTATGCATAGCTAATACGTTAAATTGCTAAAGATTCAAAATAATATAAAGAAATAGCCGACATATGTAAGGAGATGTACTTGACCCATATGACCGGTCATAGTAAAAGTGTGTACATTTTATTTGGTATGCACCCATACATTTTGCCACATCTAATTGATACCATATGATGATGTGATAGAGATTTTACTTTATAGTAAATTTATGATAATCATTTCACACCTTATTTTGAAATCATAAATATTAAATCCATCTATATTTTGAAATATACTTCACTTATCTATATCTATACTACTATAAAAAATATATTGGAAAAACATGCTTCTAATTTACTAAAAAATTTAGAGTAAACTGAAGTTTCCGTCCCTGAGGTTTGATGCTATTAACAGGTTCAGTCCCTCCTTAACAGTATGGGTCCTGATGTTACATTTCTTAATACTCTTAGTCCAATTTCGTTAATTTCGTTAAGTTTTTCATTTAGTTCTTGTTAAGTGACTAAAATACCCTCTTTCTTTCTTCTTTCTTTCCGAACTTCAATTTCGTTAACTTAGTGACAGTAGATGAGCAAATACTGGGTATAGGGTCATCGACGGGCCGGTATAATGCTTTATTTTTTGATGTGTGTTGTTTGGAAGCCACCACCTTCTCGTTGAATCTGAAAATCAAGTTGAATACTTTTATTATGAGGATCATGCATGCCTAGTTAACTTATGATGTATACTCGTTCGTCCCATGGATTCTAGCACTCCTTATACTTGGAGAAAATTTTACCCAAGAGAGTAACTCCATTTTATACTCGATGTTTTATTTAGGCGTCATGGTAAGAGTGAGCTTTCCTATTACGGATAAAGCTTTGTGTTTCCAATATGATATCACCACCCTTTAAGATGTTAAACATGAGGTGATTCGCCTAAGCTTGTATAGAGGTTTACAAACCGGGTTGGACCCAAGAACCGGAACCGGTTCCAAACCTGTTATTTTTTTACCAGGTAGGAACCGATTTATGGGTTGAAGAACCCTACCCTGTGGTTGGGTCCGGTTCGGGTTTGGAACCGGTTCCACCTATCGTTTTTTTCCGCTCGGTTTTGGGTTTTCAAGTTGGGTAAACAACCAATTCATCCAACATTTATACTAACTTGGGGGAGCTTAAAAACAAGAAAAACGGTCACTAACCCACCTCCAACGGCTATATAGCCGTTAAAACGGCTCTTTTTATAATCGTTTAACGGCTAGAACCAGGTAGGAACCGGTTCTAGTCGGGTCCGGGTAGGAACCGGTCGAGCATCATAAACCCTAAACCGGGTAGGAACCAGCGGGTAGGAACCGGTTCTTAGAAATACCGGGTAGGAACCGGAACCGGTTCGGGTCAGATAGACCGGTTCTGATTCCGAAACCGGTTTTTTTGTGCTACCTCTGCTTGTATGAGAGGAAGAACAAATCACATCCCTAATAAATCCTTGTAATATAATTATAAAACACGAGTTTGAATTAGGTATTACTAAATTTTTCTTTCACCTTTTTACATGAAGTATGATTAAATATTATTATAATTGAATAAAAAGTGCACATCAAAATCCTTTGATGTCACATGCTTCCTTTCCACAAATTTACGGGTTGAAAGAATATATTTTAAGCTGTAAAATTATTTAGATTTCTCCTTACTTTCTTTATAATAGTTTAAAGATTATTTTTATAGTATTAAGAAAATTTTATATTGTACGAAACTTGTCATTTGTGTTGTTGCTATTCCCTTAGAACTCAATTAGCAATGTTGGTCGCATTTGTCACCGACAAACTTAGTGTAACACTCTAATTTCAAACACTGATTATTTAATCATTAAACATGTGAAAGCATTCATCCCAAGATTTTTTTTTTAAATATGTCCCTCGCGTACTGCGAGTGACCAAACTCCTCCCTTCGCGTACCGCGAGGGAGCCCCAAAATCATTCGCCCGGAAACCAGGTCTCTCGCGTACCGCGAGAGATCCTAACTTGGTTCTCGCGTACTGCGAAAAGCTTGAGTAAACAGATAGTTTACTCAGCTGATCAGTTTTCAACACTTAACCAATTTTTCCATCTTTCACCATTTTCACACAAAATTTACCCAACACCTAAAATTAGGATCAACATTCCAAAACACCATATTTATGTACCAAAATTTACAATTTCAAGTATCATAAAACAAACGATTGTTGGACTTCTATTTACGCTCAAAAACCAACAAAACGCATACGAGAATCCCATCCTTTGACATGAACTTGACCTTGAACTACATCGAAGCTTTTCCAACATGTCACCACATAAACATTTCACCATTAGTAATAAAGAAAAAACATAACAACAAGGTCAAATCATTCCATTTTCCCCCATTCACCCATTTGACCCATTTCCACCCAATTACTCTTTAAGCCACAATGTGACTTGCATAACCCCATACATGATAAATTCTTTCCTTGCAACTTTAACATACTTGACATCATTTCATTTCCATTATGGTACAAGACCATAACTCCTTCACATTACCAATATGGTACTTAGACCATCTTTTTCATCACATTTTCATTATGGTACTTAGACCATAACTTCATCACCACATTTCCATTATGGTACTTAGACCATAACTTCATCACCACATTTCCATTATAGTATTATAACTATAACTACATTCATTCACATATTCATACACTTCTATACACGTTCATAACACATAACACAATATGCAAACATAACGCATATAACACCATATATCAACAATACTAAGTAAGTGCAAAGCACTTACCTTTCGGGTTTGAAGATCCCGTTCCCCCTTCATGATTTGCAATTTGATTACCTAAACACATACACTTAGTTTAGTAATCTATTATACTTCAAAATCACATTTTAATTGGGTTCTCAACCCAATCTTCTATTTCCAACCCAAACTGACCCGTTTGGATTATACTTATATCCAAACACCCTCTTTCCACCCAAACTCACCTACTTAAGTTTCATTACCATTTCCTTAACACTATTTTTTTCATTCAATATTTAACATTAGGTTAATTTGGTGTTCATTCAAGTGTCTAACATCTTATAAACACTTATTCATCATTAATTTATCATCCTATCATCATAACCCAAAAATCCCCAATGCTTTCCATATGAACCCTAATTTCTCATAATCAAAGTCAAAGGGTTCTAGGATATTATTCACCATTCTTTACCTTTAGTTTAGCTAGATTATCAACAATCTAACACCAATTAACCACATGCATCATAAATTTCGGATTTCTACAAAACCAACCTACTAACCCACCAATGGTGAATTCAAATGGATGATAATCACTTACTTGATGCTAGGAAGATGATGTGCAAGCCAACACCTTCACAAATCGAGCTTCAATTGCAAGATTTAGCTTCAAACTTCTTTCTCTCTTTTCTATCTTGAAAGCATCGACCCCCACCTCCAACTATTTTCTGAATTTTGACTTCACCAAAGGCAAATATGGCAGATTTTCCATATTTACAAATTCAGCCACTCAACTTCCATTTCATCCATTTTCATGTCCAAAATTAGTTAAAAACTAATATAACCCCAAAACTAACTTGAAACTCACTTGTTTCAACTTGATTCTAAAATATTATTTCCACCATAATATTAATTAGAATATTTATTTATTTAAAACGAAACCCGGATTTTGGTTCGTTACACTTAGCCCTTCAACTTAAATATTGTTACGGGTCGTTTTACAGCTAAGGATCCTGGATCTTCAACATACTTTAATATCCTGACAGGTTCCGGTATCCTCAATATTTAACCGTTATATCTTTCTTTTATCTTGACCAATATGCAGGTAAAACACGTGTAGTCAAGGTCATTCCTGAAGAATCGCTCCGGAAGTCAAAGAAAACGTGTTGAAGACACGTGGAGTGACTTGCAACAGTCATATTTGAAGATATAGTCTATCCCGGGATTCTCGGATAGTTAGTTAGCTTTATCATTGTATTTATTCCAGCAGTATTGATCGAATATGCACAACATTCACTACGCACTTAGCTTTTAGACTTGTAATCAGCTCTGTAACACTCTTAGCTCGATCATCACTGCTCAACACTTGTAATATTTTTATAATTTATTCAAGAAACGAGGCAGGGGACGATTGTCACCTCCCGAGGTTTTATGCCGGCGATCCCTAAAGATCAAGGGCTTTCCTCGTAAACAACCGTGTCACTTTTTACGTTTTTGCATTGATTTACATTGATTTTACAAGTACACTACCTCACAAACTAAGTTTGGTTACAAAATTAGTCTTGTTAATTTTTACCCAAAACAATTTGGCGCCCACCGTGGGGCAAGTGGTGATTTTTATCCTTAAATATTTACTAAAATTCGTGTTAAATCATTATCTTTCAAAACTGATTTAAAAAATGTCGTCCCAATCCAAGAATGTTTATGTTTCTGCTCCATCTTCAACCTCTGGGTTAGTCAACCCTATTCCTGCTCCTCCGTCATTCTAGAAAAAGAATGATAATCAGCAGAAGAAAAATACTCCTGCGGGTTTTTCGGGATCCGGAATATCCGCTGGCACACCTGTGCTTGCTTCAAACGACGAGATTCTCAAAATATTCTCGGAAGTGAAGCAGCAAATGGAGCAGCAGAAAAACGACTAACCAAGCGTTGTTCAGAGAGCTTGAGAAGGTCAAAAAATCAAAGAAACCAGTAGAAGTGACCACCCCGTTGCAACCAAGGATCTTGGATTTTGATTATTCAGTATCCTCAGGAGTTCATAAGGGAGATTTCCTGCCCATGCACACTGGGATCACTATTGTTGGACCAACTCCGGCTGTCAGAATTACTACGAGTCAGGATCTTGGATTTACTCCGGGATCATCATCTGGAAATCCTGACATAGGTAACACTTTCAATAGATTTTCAATACTAATGAATCTATGCATGATACAAGGATCACTCCGTCCATGGCTAAAGAACTGAGGAAGCTGAGGGAGATGATCTCCAGTGTATCAGGCGTGGTCCAGCCTATACCCGAGATGTCCACTACCAGTCACAGGATCTCCAGATTTGCCCATCCCATATACGATGCGGAGATCCCTAAGCGCTTTCAGACTCCCAACATGAAGCTTTACGACGGAACTACAGATCCTGAGGAGCATGTCGCACAGTACAGGGAAAGGATGGATATTAACTCCATACCTCTGGACCTGAAGGAAGCTTTCCTTTGCAAGGACTTCGGCTCTACCTTAACAGGATCAGCCTTAAAATGGCTACTTAATGTTCCTCCATATTCTATTACTTTATTTGCTCATTTGATTAACCTGTTTAACAATCAATTTTCTTGCAGTAGAACTTTTGAAAGGTTAACAAGTGACTTATACAGGATAATTCAGAATCCCGGAGAATCCCTCCGAGACTATGTCAGCAAGTTCGGTCGAGAATCCTTAGACATCCTGAACCTTGACGTTGCCACTGCAGTCCAAGCATTCAAGATGGGATTGAGGAAAGACTCTCAATTCTATGAAGACCTTCACATGAATCCTTGCAGGAATCTAGAAGAAATGAGGAACATGGCATTAAGAATTATCAGGCTCGAGGATGACAAGAAAATCCAGCAAAGGGCAGATGCTCCGTCCAGTTATACTCAACCTAACCGAAAGACTGAGTCTGCACCCTTTAAGCCATACAGATCCAAACCGTATGCTAAACCCGATAATCGTCGGGTGAATGTTGTGGAAGAGGAAGAATATCCTAAGTTGTCTGAATACTGTTTTTCACTTGACACAACTGATTTGTTATATGCTATGCAGGATCTCGGAGACAAGGCTAGGTGGCCTCGCAAATTTGAGAGGAATACCAAAGGAAAGGACAAGTCCAAGTGGTGTGCTTTCCATGAGGATTTTGGCCATGTGACCGAAGATTGCATCGCCATGCACAAAGAGATAAGCTACCTCTTAAGCAAGGGGTATCTCAAAGAATTCCTAGGCAAAGGAAAGAACAAGACCAAGGATCAAGACATGATCCCGCAAAAAGCAAAATCCCCGCCGCCAGATGCTAAGGTAATAGGTTTCATATCTGGTGGATCTGACATTTGTGGCACTTCTTATTCTGCAGCAAAAAGAAATGCCAAGGAAGCGAAGACAGAAAGAGGGGACAGGCCTATTAGAACCTCTAGCCTGACTAAAGAAAAGGTGATCTCGTTCGATGAAGAGGACAGCGATAACGTGCAGGATCCTCATCATGATGGACTGGTGATCACTTTATATATCGTCAATCACTTCATAATAATGATACTGATAGACGGAGGAAGCTCAGTGAACATTATCCAGCATGACGTTCTAAAAAGAATGGGGATCCCGGAGTCCAAAATTATTTCGAAGTCAACAGTATTGGTAGGATTCAGCGGAGAAGTCAAGAACACAGTCGGAGAGATAAAGCTTCCGATATATATCGAAGGGGTAAACACTATACAAAAATTTTGCATAATAGATTCGTTATCTTGTTACAATATTATTCTAGGGAGACCTTGTATACACGACATGAAAGCGGTAACTTCGACATATCACCAATGTGTCAAGATGCCAACCCCTTGGGGGTAGTGAAGATCAACAGCGATCAACAAGATTCAAAGGACTGTTATACCTCTTCGATGAAAGCTTCCGCCAAGACCAGGCAAGCATAGCAATTAAAGAGACGTACTGGAAACCAAGGAGCAGGATGTGAAAGAGGTATTCCTAAATACTAAGGATCCTGACGTCAAGGTACTTATTGGAACCAATATCCCCAAGGATATTGAACAAGGTCTTATAGAACTGCTAAAGAAGAGAATCTCAACTTTCGCCTAGAAGCATGAGGACATGACAGGTATTTCTAAAGATGTTATTACACATAAACTGGGTCTTGATAACAGTTATAGGCCTATACACCAAAAAAGAAGAAAGTTCGCTCCTGAAAGAAACGCAGTGATACAAGAAGAAGTCGAAAGACTACTAAAAGCAGGGATGATAAGGGAAGTAAAATTCCCAAGATGGCTAGCTAATGTGGTGGTGGTCCAGAAGAAGAAAAAATGGAGAGTTTGTGTGGACTTCACAGACTTAAACAAAGCATATCCGAAAGATCCATTTCCATTGCCACACATAGACTCAATGGTTGATGCTACAACAGGCCACGAGATGCTCACGTTCATGGATGCTTCATCAGGATTCCAACAGATCCAGATGGAACCCTCAGACCAGGAGGATACTGCTTTCATGACTCCAACAAGTATATATTGTTATATTGCTATGCCTTCTGGTTTGAAAAATGCAGGTGCTACGTACCAAAGACTGGTAAACATGATGTTTAAAGACAAGCTAGGGGACACCATGGAAGTATACATAGATGACATGGTGGTAAAATCAAATAGAGCTGAGGATCATCTCAGGGATCTCAGGGAAGCATTTGACATTCTGGACAAGTATAACATGAAGTTGAACCCTACCAAGTGTCACTTTGGAGTGGGGGCAGGAAAATTCTTGGGCTACATGGTGACCAAGAGAGGAATAGAAGCCAGTTCGGAACAGATCAAAGCAATCGTCAATTTAAAAATCCCCAGCAAATACCAAGGATGTCCAGAGACTGACTGGCAGAGTAGCAGCACTTAACAGGTTCATATCAAGATCCTCAGAAAGATGCAAGGAATTCTATGACATCCTGAAAAAGAACAAGAGGTTCGAATGGGAAGAGAAGCATGAGCAAGCACTCCAGTCATTAAAGGAGTACTTGTCAACTGCTCCTTTACTGATGAAGCCAGAAGATGGAAAACCATTATCCCTATATCTGGCGGTATCCGGAAACTCGGTGGAGAGCTATCCTAGTTAAGGATCACGAAGGCCAGCAGCATCCGGTATATTAGGTAAGTAAAAGCCTACTCCCGACAGAAACCAGGTATTCTCATTTAGAAAAAATTAATATTGGCTTTAATAATGGCATCCACTAAACTTAGACATTGTTTTGAAACACACACAATTCACGTAAAGACTAACTATCCTATCAAGTGTGTTTTAAGAAAGCCAGAAATGTCTGGAAGGATGGCAAAATGGTCGGTCAAGCTCAGCGCATATGATCTCGTATATGAGCCCAGAACAGCGATAAAGTCACAGGCACTCGCAGACTTTGTGGCTGATTTCAGCAGTGATATACAACATGAAGCAAACCTTGAAGTTCAGAGGAATCCAAGGATAAGTGGATTCTATTCACTGACGGGGCATCAAACGTTAGAGGAACGGGTCTAGGGATCATGCTGAAATCGCCACAAGGGGACATAATACCGCAATCTATAAGTTTTGAGTTCCAGACGACTAATAACGAAGCTGAGTATGAAGCTCTGATAGCTGGCTTGAAATTAGCTTGGGATATGAAAATCAGGTATCTCCAAGTATACGTTGACTCTTTGTTAATTGCTAACCATTTTAATGGCTCGTATGCAGTGAAAGGTGAAAGACTAGCCAGACTAGCCAAGTATCTGGAAATAGTTAAACAATTATCTGTGAAATTCGATATATTTGACATAAATCAGGTACCAAGAGAAGATAACTCTGAAGCTGATGCCTTAGCGAACCTCGCTTCGGCTCTCAAGATACCAGAAGGAGTCAGGATACCAATCATACATATCACGAGTCCAGCAATCGAAGATCCAAACGAAGTGTCAAATGCAGAAGAAATAGATATTCAAGATCCCGAGCCCAGTCCGGAATCCTGGACTTTACCTATTAAAAAATATTTGCAGGATGGAGAAATCCTGAGTGACGAAAAGAACCACAAGGCTTTTCGCATGAGGGTGTCTCACTTTGTAATTTTGCATGATGTCTTGTACATGAAATCTATTGCAGGTCCATACTTGAAATGTTTGGAGGATCCTGAAGCACTTGAAGTTCTCAAAGACATACACGAAGGAGATTGCGGAAATCACACTGGGGGCAGGGCGCGATTCTCAAAGATCCTGAGGACAGGATACTACTGGCCTACAATGAGGAAAGACGTTGTAACCTACTCTCAAAAGTGTGATGCCTGCCAAAGACACAGTAATATACTTCACCAACCGGCAGAGCCATTGTATCCAGTAATCTCTCCTTGGCCGTTTATGAAGTGGGGAATTGACATAGTCGGCAAGCTCCCCAAGGCACCAGGAGGAAAAGTGTTCATGCTAGCAATGACCGACTACTTCTCAAAATGGATCGAAGCCGAGGCATTTGTCCAAGTAAGAGAAAAGGAAGTTATCTCCTTCATCAAGCGCAATATCCTGACAAGATTCGGGATCCCGACAGAGATAGTATGCGACAATGGGTCTCAATTCATCGGCAAAAGGACAACCAACTTCTGTGCTAATTGGGGGATCAAAATGATAACTTCCACCCCCGTGCATCCTCAAGCCAATGGACAGGCGGAGTCCAGCAACAAGATCATCATCAACAACCTAAAGAAAATATTGGGAGCAAAGAAAGGACGATGGGCTGAAGAGCTACCTTTCGTACTTTGGGCAGATAGAATAACCGCAAAAAGTGCAACAGGGCAAACTCCGTTTTCTTTGGTGTTTGGAACTGAATCCATGATCCCTACGGAGATGGTTATCCCTACTGCCATAACAAATCTTCAAACTGAAGAATCCAACAAAGAAGCCCTTGTTCAAGATCTTGATACTGTGGATGAGCTCAGGGATATTGCAAAGGTTCGTATAGCAGCTTACCAGCAAAGAATAGCGACGTCATATAACAAGAGCATAAGAATAAGAAGATTCCAAGTAGGTGACTTAGTGCTAAGGAAAGCATTCCAGAATACAACCAATCCCAGCGACGGAAAACTTGCACCAAAATGGGAAGGCACGTATCTGATTGATTCAGAAGCAGGTAAAGGTGCGTATTGGTTGGCCACCATAGAAGGAGAACTCCTACCAAGATACTGGAACGTCATCCATCTCAAAACCTACTTTATGTGAGTTAGAAATTATGTTCTAACTAAAAAGTTACGTCCTCTTTCCATAATTATTTTTAATTTCTATTATTCTTTATCAAAATACTGACTTGAGCGTCGGAGGGGTGTTAGCCAGGCTAACACCCACCTTCACCAAGGATTCCTGTTTTGCAAGAATCACCTCCAGGGATCCCGACAGAAGATAGAGATTGGCCATCTCTCCTAAGTTTGGGTATCCTGATATACCTCGAAGGTTTAAATGGCTTTCGCCTTTCTAAGTATTGGGTTAATACACCCCGCCATGAGCGCACGATATCCGATTATAGTTCAAGGTGGTGCGAGCAGTCCATGTAACAGTGGCTGATAATTTCACCATTGTTGGCTACATATTGGGTGCTACGAATATAACAGACGTGTTATTACTCAAGTTTCTCCCGATCATTTAACACTTACGTGTTAAAGCTAAGGTTTTTAGCATTTTCATGCTAATTCAGAATTGGCCTTGCCTACGATATTGGTTTAGCCCACAATTATTTGGCTTAGCCCACGATTATTTGGCTTCGCCCACGATTATTTGGCTTCGCCCACGATTATCTGGCTTGGCCCATGTTTCTGGCTTAGCCCACGATTCTAATTTGTCACAGATTAAAAACTTGTGAACATCATGAAGTTCAATTACTAAAGTCCACGATATGACTGAACACTGGGGATAACTGATAGTTGTTATACTTTGGACTCTATGCTACAATCCGGTATGTATATCTATCCAACTAGACATTCGACTAAGGTATGTGATGGTTATTTTTTTTGGAAAATTGAATGACTAAATCATGATATGTTTGGTATTCTTACATAACACTTATCAAAACCAAATTGTATTTTCCTAAGTCTAAGTTTGATAAAAATCTAAGAGATTATTATTAAGGATCCGGTATCCCGAAAATATGTTCAAACCTATTTTTCTAAGTACTCCAAACTTTTGATTATCTAAGGATCCTAATTTTCTAAAACATATCAAGGCAAACCAAACATGTAACAATCATGGCAGATAGTCATAAACTGTCTACTAATATTTAAAATGCAGGAAAGAAAAGTGATCTGGGCTTCATCCAAAACCTGGACCCATCCACCCGGAATCACAAAATATCAATTTTTCTATCCCATGACAGGGATCCCAAAAGCATGAAAAGTAAATTGTTCATCAACCACAGACAGAAAAAGAAAATTGTTTCAAGACAGGTCAACCAACAGAAGTAATCAAACACCAGGGCTCAGGTCTCAGCATTTTTACCTTCATCGCCCTGTTCAATCTGCTTCTCACCATCAGCAGCTCCGGTATCCTCAGCAGCCTTGCTGGTCCCCACTGCTTCACCTCCTAGCTTGGCCAGAGAATAGCGCCATCCCTCAAGATCCCAGGTCGTACGATCAAAGCCTTTAGCAGCAGCTTGCTCAGCCATCTGGATCCTTGATTGGAGAATATACTTGGCCGCAGATTTCTTGGCATCATCCACAGTTTGCTGAAGCTTCAACTCGTACTGGGTTGTGCTTTCCTCCAACTTATCCTTCTGAGCATGAATCTCTTTCTCCAAGTACTTGCTCTTGGAGGCAAAGATTTTCTTCAAATCCTCAACCTTCTCTAGGGCCTCCTCAGCATTCCTCTCCGCTTCAGACAAGTTGGCGTAAAGCTTTTCGAGACCATGTAAAATTCGAACAGATTAATGATTCGGGATCCTAATATAAGCATCGGGATACCGAGAGGATACTTACCAGATTCATCAAGCCCTGAAGCTTCTTGGTGGTCTCAGCAGAGTCCATCCCCTCAAAGATCTCAAGATCCAGTACCTCCGCCGTTTTCCTGTTTTTGCTTCCAAAAGCTTTGGACCGGGAAACAGGGACATGAGGCTTGGCAGTTGCAGGCGTATGACCTTCCTTCTTGACCACGGCAGGCCCAGATAGAAGATTGTCAAGATCGGACAGAGCAAATAGGGAGCTTGACATAGGGATCCCTGTGCAAAAATAAAGTGGTTCAGAATCATGGCAAACGGAAATAGAAACACTGAATACTCCTCACCTGAAGACATCTCGGATTCAGAATACTAGGTTTCAAGGCTTGCTGGACTGACGGTAGACACGAAGCGGAAGGATCTTTCCCCCACATGTATTGTTTCGGCCAAAAATTACACAAGATAATCAAGTAGCCAAACTCTGTAAGGGAGGTAGTGTGCTTATAAGATTCTTGATCAATAAAATATATAAAGCAATAAAATGACACAAGTGTTTACGAGGAAAGCCCTTAACCCTTCAGGATCTCCGGCATAAAACCTCGGGAGCCGACTAAACGTCGGGCTGCCTTGTTGTCTTTTATAAAAACCTTAAGAACGAGTACAATGAGAGCAATAAAAGATCAAATGCTAAGTGTTACAGAGGTTTTCGTGTGTGTGTGTGGTGTGTATTCTCCCCTTTTCCTAATGATCATTGCTTACTATAAATACATTTTATTACATTAAATGCTAAGCTAATATACCGGAAATGCCTTTAGTGTACCGTTATAAGACTTCCTTCACGCATATATCCGTTGTAGTTAATGTAATCCCGCGTCTTCAGCTAGTAGTAATGAGAAATAATCGTTACCTGCATGACCAAGTCAAAACAAACGCGTAATATTAGTTATTACAACTGTCATCTAATCAAGATACTGAAACACAGTAAGGATCAGGGATACCGATACTTATCTGAGGATCCGGGATACCAGAGGTAAAAACTGAGCCCTAACAGGTATTTCTAACAACGCTTCGATCCTCTTGTCTGTATCGCTTCTTGCAGGTACCAGTTCGCAGAATTTTGGATCTACACAAGGATCAAACAAGAAAAATCAGCAAACAGGTAAAATATAATATAATTTGCAGGAATCCTAGCTATTTCCTACCCTTCTTAACCCATTCAAGCGGCAAATGTCTCCCACCGGGGATAGAATCTCTCATGACAAAGAAGAACTTCCCCTTCCAGTTAGGATCATTTTGAGTGGCTTTTGGGATTAAATGAGTTCACCCAGTCCTAAGCTGAAGGACGAATCGAGAAGAGCCGTGGGTTCTTAGATTGTAAGTATCGGCTAGCTCAGGAACGCTAATGGTCAAAGAGTGTGAACGATTTAGTCTTTCCAGAGTTGCTAAAATCCTCTAAACCATTGGCATGATATGGGAGTAGCAAAGACCAGTGACCTTGAAAAAGTCGGTGATGAAGGGAGAAAAGGGATATGACAGACCTAACGTAAAAGGATAACTATGGAAGCAGACCCAAGTTTCAGAAATCAAATCGGTTTTTGTTCTAGAATCAAAAGGCCTAAAAACGGTTTTTTGAGGGAAAACGTTGATTGACTTCAAAAGTTTTATATCTTGATTGGTAAAAGAATAGAGTTCAAGATCGGAATGGTCAATGATTCCTTGATCCTTGAAATCCTCTATCGTTTCGGCAACGATGGAAGAAGCTGACCTAGTCATTTTCTTGCCCATGATCGTGGAAAAATAGAAGAAAGAAAGCAAAAATTCAGAGGATATTCTTACTGGTAATGGCTTGAAGAAGACGAGAATGGAAGAAAAGAAGTAATAATGATTTTATCCTACTAACCCCAACAGTTAAATTGCATGGGTAGTCGTGAAAGTCTTATCGCAATCTTATCATCATTTACTATTTGAATTTTGAAAAATTTTACAGATGTCGATAAGATTGACAGCTGTTAAATTTTGGGACAATTGTTACGGGTCGTTTTACAGCTAAGGATCCTGGATCTTCAACATACTTCGGTATCCTGACAGGTTCCGGTATCTTCAATATTTAACCGTTATATCTTTCTTTTATCTTGACCAATACGCAGGTAAAACACGTGTAGTCAAGGTCATTCCTAAAGAATCGCTCCGAAAGTCAAAGAGAACGTGTTGAAGACGTGTGGAGTGACTTGCAACGGTCATATTTGAAGAATTAGTCTATCCCGGGATTCTCGGATAGTTAGTTAGCATTATCATTGTATTTATTCCAGCAGTATTGATCGAATAGGCACAACATTCACTACGCACTTAGCTTCTAGACTCGTAATCAGCTCTGTAACACTCTTAGCTCGATCATCACCGCTCAACACTTGTAATCTTTTTATTGTTTATTCAAGAAACGAGGCAGGGGACGATTGTCACATCCCGAGGTTTTATGTCGGCGATCCCTAAAGATCAAGGGCTTTCCTCGTAAACAACCGTGTCACTTTTTACGTTTTCGCATTGATTTACATTGATTTTACAAGCACACTACCTGACAAACTAAGTTTGGTTACAAAATTAGTCTTGTTAATTTTTACCCAAAACAAATATAATTACCATTTAAATTTAAACCTTTAACTTTCTAAATTTTTATTTAACCCTTGTACTATGTATTATATATGCTTTTAATCCCATTAATCTTTTTAATAAATTTTATTTTCTCCAACAAATTTCGTTCGTTAACTTTTTTTTAAAATCGTTATATATATTTTTAGGCATCGTTGGTTATATCAACTTGCGGTAACGTGTTGGTTCCTAAAAGAATTAGATCGACCGTCTAAAGAACATCGATACCGTTGTATAATTGTCTTTGTTACTAAATGTTTTAACGAGTTTGTCGTTTTAATGTTAAGTCATGTTTATATCGCAACGTTAATTTTATATGTTTCTTTTTGTTCTTAATCACGTTAATATGATGTCTGGTTTAATAATAACCCTCCAGCTTTCTCCATTTTCATATACTACCCTTCAACTTTCTAAATTAAACATTTCTAAAGTTTCTAAAGTTTCAAGTTTACCCATGTACAAAATCTTCAACTCTATTTCTCAAATTTCTAAACTCTCAAGTTTACCCTTAAATTTTGTTTCTTTTTTCTTTAATTTTTTTTATATTCGTTTGTAAAAGATAGTTTTTTTCTATTTTTAATTTGTTTTTTCTTTAGTGAATTTGTCGTTTCAATGTTAACTTTTATTCGCGTCGCAATTTATCTATATTTCGATCTCCAGAACCGAGTCGTGATACGTTTATTTTATGTACTTAGTCACGTTATTATCTTTGTGCTACACACGTAACGAGATTTGCAAACCCGTCGCATCGCGTGGGCTTTAATAATAATAATAATAATCTAAATCTATGAATTAAAACACTTGGGAGGTCATATGGAATTAAAAATAGAACTCGGGTGACTTTTAAAACACTTAGGAGGTCATATCATATGGCATTAAACTATTTGATTTGCTCATTCAAGGTAAAACATGTAGTAAATAATAGGGGAGTAACTTGAAAAATGAATTTACCAGAGGGACTAAACGTGTAATTTACTCCAAAAATTAGTTCACGACTCCTGCTTGCTTGTGGCACTTTGTTTCTCACACCAGCAAATACATCACTGAGACACCGAGTCCGTGCGTAAAATCCACTCGCGACGACCTCACTGAGACACCGAGTCCGTGCGTAAAATCCACTCGCGACGACCTCTTCTCTTCTCCACCCCCGACGACGAAGACGAGACCCAATTCTCTGTTTGCTCTTTCCTCATCTGACGACGACGACGAGACCTAATTCTGTAATTTCAGAAAAAGGTTGTTTAGAAAAGATGAGATACGCAGGTCTTCAGATGTTCATGGAGAAGTTGAAGCAACTCATTAACTGCAACGACATTCCATTCACCAACCACCCCTTGATTATATCTGCAAGGCCTCAATTCCAACTTCTCTATGAAGATCTTAGCTCCATGATCCAAATCCTTTTCATCGACGAACATCAAGACCTCAATGATCTGAAGAAAAGATTCACAGATGCAGCAGAAGAGGCATAGTCGATCTGTTTGTATCCCATGTTCACATTAGGAATAATGCACATGTCCCTATATCTGAGGACTTTAAAGACTCCCTAAATCTTGATGATGTTAGGATATCATTACTGTCCGTCAAGGTAGAATTCATGAGTATGATCTTCGATACCGGTTCATCTCGAACACTAAATCAATCTGCTGATCCAATTTCTTTCACCAGAAATCCCCAAGGAACTGATGAAATCTTCGTGGGGCTTGATCGTGATCTTGAGCGGATAAGAGACAAACTTGTGGAAGATCAAAAGAAGGTAGATGTTGTCTGTATTGTTGGTATGGGCGGAATAGGCAAGACTACGCTGGCGACCAAAGTGTTTAATGATGGTTATGTTAAGCATCATTTCCATGTTCGTGTATGGGTCACTGTTTCTCAAACGTATGATAAGCGGCATGTGTTGATTCAAATTCTGGAATCCATGGGTGTTAAACTAGAACTTGAAAAGGCTAGTGACTCTCAACTTCATGGACTGGGGCACGATCAACTGAACATTAAAAAAGAAAGTGACTCGAGACTTCGTGAAATGGTGCACAAACATCTAATGGGCCGGAGATATTTGATTGTCATTGATGATATTTGGAACAAAGAAACATGGGATAATGTGAAACCATTTTTCCCTTGTCACAACACTGGAAGTCGAATTCTGCTCACTAGTCGCCTCACCGAAGTTGCTAAGCATGCATATCCCATTGGACTCATTCATCACTTGGGACATTTGAACAAAGAAAGAAGCTGGGAGTTGTTGTGTCAGAAGGTGTTCCATAGCAATGAGGGCCCTAAATGGTCAATTGTACCTGGAATGCAAATAATAGACAGTTGTCGAGGATTACCACTTGCGGTGGTTGTCATTGCAGGAGTTCTAGCAAAAGAAGCATGGAGTAAAAAGTTTTGGGTGGAAATTGCTCACACGGCTGGTTCGTACATTGTTGGTGAGCAGAATGGATGCCTGGAAACATTAGCTTTAAGTTACAATCATCTTCCTCTGCACTTGAGAGAGTGCTTTCTTTATCTTGGTGGCTTCCCAGAAGACTACAAGTTTGAAGTACGAAGGTTGATCTGGTTATGGGTGGCTGAGGGGTTTATTCAACTATCTGGAAATAGGAGCTTGGAAAATATTGCAGAGGGTTACCTAATGGATCTAATTGATAGAAATCTTGTAACTGTGGCACACCGGAAGAAGTCTAATGGAGCTGTGAAAGCTTGTAAACTACATGATCTTGTTAGGGAGTTGTGCGTGAGAAAAGCCAAGGAAGAACGACTCGTCCTTCAAATAGAAAAGTCAACAATTATAAAGTCCTCTCAGTTTTCGAATGTTAATAAGCCTATCCGTATTTTCTTAAATAAAGGCGTTGACAATGACATCATAGAGTTATCTTTCCCGTCCCCGCAAAACATTCAAACCATTTTGTGCTTTAGTGATTTCATATCTTTGAGTGATGGCATTGCAAAGAATTTCCATTCCATCCTTCTACTTAGGGTGTTAGATCTTCAAACCTGTAAATTGAGTTATTTTCCGGACAGCATGGAGTTGCTAGTTCACTTGAGCTATCTTGCAATTCAGAACTCATTACCAGGTTTCCCGTCTTCAATATGCAAATTATGGAGCCTTCAAACCCTCATTTATATTTCAAGTTTCTTCCGTATAGTTTTACCCGGAAACATATCAGATTTGGTAAATCTAAGGCATTTGTGGAGTTATCTTCCTTCTACTAGAATTCCGAACTTGAAGAGGTTTTTTTATCTTCTTTCCATTGAAAAACCAATTAATTTGCAAACTATTTCAGATGTGGAGTTGGGAGATGGGGTATATAATTTTCAAAAGTGTTTTCCCTGCATCAAGGAACTTGCATGTCTTATTTACTTAGATGGGGAATATGACTTCAGATCTCTCACCTACCTTGAAAAGCTTAAATTAACTTGTGTACTCAGAAGAATGAAATCAACTAGGCATGGTAGTCCAATAGGTGAGCCAAAGAATCACATTACATTCCCATCAACATTGAGAACACTTGAACTTGCAAGGTCTCTCGCCTACCATGGAGTGATATGTCAATCATTCAGTCGTTACCTAATCTTCAGAAGGAAGCTGGTGGAACACAGATGAGCAAGAGTTTCGACAGCTAAAATTCTTGAGGCTTGAGTGGTTAAATTTCAAACTGTGGGGAGCCTATAGTACAAGCTTCCCATGTCTCAAACAATTTCCATTGCTATGATCTTGAAGAGATTCCCCTTGAAATTGGGGAAATACCAACGCTTGAGCTTATTAAAATCAACTACTGTAGCCACTCCGTTGGTGAATCTGTTAGAAGAATTCAAGAAGAGCAAAAAGATTTGGGAAACTACGATATAAAGATTGACATTTTTTAAAGTTCTCAATTCTGGGAAAGTTAATCGTCTCAGAGAAAAAAAGCATGGTTTTGAAAACTGGACCGGTACGGCCTTTTCACCTCCGGTTTGCATCAAGTATATTGTTTGAGTAGAAAGTCAGGCATCAGTTATGGCTGAACCAGAATGATGGGAACCGGAGCCACAATGCACATTGGTGTTGGTCTGCAGTTGGATCTCAATTGGGGCAACGGTGGCAATGTAGGATCTAGGTTGACTACTACAGAGGAACTAGGAAGGACGGTGAGCGTGTAAATGGAGAGGAGGGATGTAGAGCTCAGTCGTAGACAGATAAAAAGACATGGAAACATGAAATTTGAGGACTCTTGATTTGTTCAGTCCCTTGTGTGGACCAGAAACAATTTAGAAAAACTATAGGGTTGTAAACTTGCACTTTTTTTTATTTTATAATTTGACAAATGTTTAAAATTTTCGAATTGATTATCAGTAATCCGACTTTACTTTTTTTTTTGAACGGCAACACCTAGATATCCGACTTTAGTTAAACCACCGTGTATGCTATTGCTAGTATTATTGAAAATGTGCCTTTAATCAATGGCAGCCCACAAAACACTTTCGTACCAGGTAGCTTTTCGCATCCTCGACAAAAGCAGGCCCCGACTCCGCATTCTGGAGCTAGGATCTGGAACCGGCGTCATTAGAATCGCCGCCTCCGCCATACTTGGCGCTGACGTCACCGTGACTGACCTACCTCACGTGCTGCCAAATCTCGTGTTCAATGCCAACGCCAACTTGACTGTAGTAGTCCACGTGGCGGCGCTTAGTTGGGGGGAAATTGAGGAGATGGAAACAATAGGGCGGGATTACGACTTGATTATCTGTTCAGATGTGGTGTATCATGATCATCTGTTTTTTAATCATCCGACTCCCTAAGGGTATTTTGGTCATTTTAGAAAAAAAAATTAACTGTTAATCTAACGACGTTAGCCATCTGGACTCAAATGGAGTAGACCAAGGTTTTGAAACATAAGGGACTTAACTAGTTAAAATGGACAAACGTCAAGGACTCAAATGATAATTTACTCTTATGTACATAAAAAAATAAGAAAAAAGGAAACAAATAGTACATTGTGAGATTTAACTATTTTAATTTTAATTTTAATTTTTTATTTAATACATAATTTAGTTTTTTTTATAACTTTTAATGTATATAGTGTTTTATATAAATTCGAATACTATGTTATGATATATTTACTTTTCATGTAAATTTTATAACAAAGTCACAATCAGAGTCGTATTCGATATAAATTATAATATATGAATTTGATATCGGCTCGCTTTATGATAGGATATCAAAACGTAGATAATATATATACACACATCACAATGGCGTAACTTATATAAAATATAAGATGTTGAAAGTTATAAAGAAAAATAAAATTAAACTTTAAATAAGAGAAAAGAAATAAAAAAATTATAAGTAACATCAAGATGCCGCCCTAAACTCTAGTATATTGTAAACTTGGATTTGGACAAAACATGTAGGTTTACACGTTTATGTTTACTTTAATAACATTTAAGTCTCTAAAATACGTAAGTGATATACTACAAGCCTCAGTAATTGTCGTTCTTGGGGTCTTACGGACGGTGAAGTGGCATCGACGAACGGATTTGCCACGGACACGTTCGTGTGGATGGACGGCTACAAAAGAGTTGATTGCTAAATTTCTTTTATCAAACATAAAAAACGTATTCAAGAATCAAGATTCACTTGTTACTAGTGAGGTTTCAAGTTATTCAAGATTCACTTGTTACTTTTTTATTTTGAACAACAATTTGGATCACTGACGGGTCACTGACCCACCCGATCATCTCCACCACCCTCAGGAGGAAACCCACCATAGGTGAGAAAACCCCCTGGCCCAACCTGGACCCCTTTTTTTGGTCACAAGTGGGACTTGAACCCAAGACCTCCCCATTTTAGTAAAGTCTTGGGTATACAAATTTGCCACTAGGCTAAGCCGCTAAGCTAGTGGTTGAAAGATTCACTTGTTACTAGTGAGGTTTCAGGTTACTCAAGATTCACTTGTTACTAGTTAGAATATTGTGATATGTATCTATTCCATATTTATAGGATCTGGTGTACGTTATATACAGTGGAAGATAATAAGAGGGGCATGAGTTTACCCTCTATCACTATGATTTCAAGTTGATTTCGAAGTTATTGGCCAGTATGGATGTTACAATATGTCATGTTAACTAAAGAACTTACACATGAAGGCTCAAATGTACCTTAACTCATGTAAAACATACAAAAAGTATTTAGACCTAAAAGGCTTGTTACACATGCTACTATAAGAACATAAGATTATAGGGACCAACCTCAATCAAGTTCGCCGTCGTAGTTCAGCCATCAGTAACTCCCATCAAGCTTAACGGGAATGAGATTAAGAACCAAAGGACGTTATAGTCTTTTTGTCTTGTAGAAAACATAAGCCAATAACAACGGGATTGAGAAGCTATAAAATGGAAAATGCACGAATGGGTTCATCTCGTAAGCTTTCATTAGAGCCCAACAGTTCTGCATTTGAAAAAATAAGAACAGAAAAACATAAACTTAATAACAAAATTACCCATAATTAACGCGCTAAAATATGATTACAAAACAATATTGTCATAATAATAATAATAATCTAAATCTATGAATTAAAACACTTAGGAGATCCTTGGGTGACTTTTAAAACACTTAGGAGGTCATATGGCATTAAACTATTTGACTTGATCATTTAAGGTAAAACATATAGCTTAATAAAAATAAGAAATTATGCTGCTTGACTTGATAAATAGTTTAAGAACATTATTTAATTATTTATGACCCCTTTACTTATGAACGGGTCAACTGGAGTTGTGTTTTACATCAAACGGGTCAAATCAAAATGTTTAGCTACAGAAAAAACGGATCAAATAAGTTGAAAGTTGCTCAAAGTAATGCATGCAACCTCATAAACTGTTGTTATTAAAATATTTAGATTATTATTGTAATAATATATTTTTTTTCTTAATCATAATTAACATATTAATGATTTACAAAAAAAAGTTGAAAAATGGACAAAAAGGTGTTTGCATTTCAATCCAAACCCAACCCATCCTGCCTTTCCTGCCACCTCTAATGTAGCTCTAAAGACATTTGCTTATGTACACTACTCATGTATTTCTGTTGTCCTCTAATAATGTTATAGTTATAGGTCAAATGCTATTTACCTTAAAATGCTTCCAACAAACCGCCAGAGAGACAATTACAAGTATACCCCTAGCCCATTCACTCAACTTATTTATAATCCGGCCACTTATGTGATTTTTTAACCCAGATCTTCCATCATATGCACCATTATCATCTCTTTTCTTTCCAGAAAGTGAACAAACATGATCTTGATACACTGCTCTCTCAGCAGCCACTGCCCCAATTATAATAATAGCCGGTAATACCACAAAATAAATATGAGGAATAACTATTACCATTATATCCGGGAATCCAATAAACTCCAAATTTTTTAAATCATCAAAATTCACCACCCACCCTTTATAGGTCATGTATCCCCTATCACCACCTTTAGTGAAAACTTGACCCAACATCCATGGACAAAGTAGAAGGTAAAGCAAGTATGCTAACATTAACTTCCACAAAAATGGGATGTTGTCCACCTCAGCGAAAACCCATGTCAAACCGTTTATAACTCCTTTATTAGCCTTGAAGTACTTGTACGTGTACTGCTTTTTCCATATCGATATGATGATTTTTTGTAGAATAAGAATGATGAAAACAAGAAAATAGAATGACCAAAATATCGGGTAGTATAATTCTGCTCATTGACATCCCATAACAAAAAGTTCTATCCATGTCCATGACAGGTCAGCACGCAATCCGTTTAAGGAAAATGGCATTAATTCGGTTGAAACTATTTCATCATTAATATCAATTGCTTCGATTTCTAGCCAATATCTACTAGGAGATGGATCAACAAAGGCTTCTGAGTTCCATGGGACGGTGTACAAATTATCATTTTTACTCATGAGAGCTTCTAGAACCATATAGAGTTCCCCATGGCTTGAGTCATATATTCTCACCTTAACGGATGCAATTATTACTGAAGAAAAAACTAGGGCTCTGATATGAGATGTATCCTCCATTGATTGACATTTATATTTATTCAACATATTTGTTGACATATATCGGGAATCCAACGGATATGTAGGCAAAATCAAGATTTCTTTAGATCCTGTCTTTAAATCAGTGTCGATGAATGATACACGACCTTTATCGATTGCCATAATGCGAATAGCTCGACTTTTTCTCCAATCACCCATTTCCAATTCCCAAAATTCATCGACTTTTTTACCACCATTTTGGCAATTTTTGTTACTTGATGAACCCTTTTGATGTACATTTAGTTGTATGAGGTTGCCATCTGTTTCATAATCCACTTCATGATGTCGTTTTAAGTTCTTACCGAATTTTGAATGAAGATGACCACATAGGTAAGCGGTTATGGATTGGTTGAGGAAAATTTGCTTTAGGTTCTTTTTAGAAGTTGTGGGTGTGGAAAATGAAAGGGGAAAATGCCCGAAGGCAATCTTGGTTAATAGTTTTGATGATGTGGAATCCCATTGTGAGAGATGAGAATTTAATTCAGTTAACAGTTGGTCAGTTGGATGCCCGAAAAGATTAGTGGGCCCCCGTAATCCAGTAGACATTGTGCTGTCGAGTGAAACAAATAGAAGATTCCGGCTGCTAGTCTGAGTTATGAACACATATGAACAAAAAATAATAATGAAATGTTAATCTATTAAATATAGATAATTAGATAAGTTTCCCTAAAGACTTAAGTGGTAGCCAAAAAATAAAAACCTTTGCACAGTTCCAAATAGAGATATCAGTAAAGAGAAAATCTAATTACAAGGATGTGGAGCAAAAATAGGTGGTTCAAGCAGGTTGGATAATGGATCAAAGTCAAAACAGTTATTAGATAGAACGGGTTGAAATGTTGAATCGGGTCACTTTTCTATAATTTAATAGGTGATTAATATATAAACCTTAAATTATAGAAACTATTAACAAATTCATGATTTTTTTTATAAACAAAAGAATTTAGGAGGTTGTAAAGACATATGCCATGGGTGATCTATAAAGTGTGTGATCCGTTTCTATTTCTCTAAACATATCACATCATTTAAAAGTTTTCTTTAGTACCTTCAAAATGAACCAAATATACACATATTATTGGTGTTTACATTATTTTTAACTTCAATGCTAATAAAAACAGAACATTTTATTGAAAACAAAGTATATTTTAATAATGTATTCAACAACATAATTTATATATACACCCTTCTACTATGAAAAAAAATTATCATTCACATCCATTTCTATTTTGAATTTCTGACACACACACACACACATATATTTAAAAATGATGCAAGTTTTAAGTATAATGTATGTATGACACACATGCCAATAAACTAGTTTTATATAAAATTGCAAGATGTATAAGAAATGGAGCTTGAAAGAAAAACTAACCTGCAGAGTAACACTGTTGACAGATTGACTTCTTCCCAGTTGACCAGTGATGCTATAGTTTGAAAAAAAGTCAAATGTACCACCCACGGTGGGAACACCAAAATTATCATGATTTCCCCTAAGATCATAAAAGATGCTTCTATCAAGGCCACTCATTTGTATAACATTTTCCATTGTCTTTTGGTATTCCACCCACTCTTCTTCATTCTGCTTCATTACTAAATGATCCTTGCTTTTACCATCTGGTAAGAATTATATAAGTAAATAGCTTTATAAGATCTGGAGAAACAGGTATGGAGTTGCTATAAAAAAAACTGATTGTTGGGATAAATTTAAAACTATCTGGCCATCATTAACTTTAATCAACTTATTATGTGATTAAGATTATTCAAGTAGCATTTGAATGCACACCAAAATGACTATATCTTTATCACAAAAATAACAAGTGGTGCATGCTTTGAGTTGTCACTTAATCATGTGGTAATCTAATAAGAGTATAGTTCTGAATTCTGAATTTCTGATGCACCAAATGTTTATATCTTAGCTCAGTGAAAATAAGTCATTACAAGATTCAAAATTGTATTTCACTTCATGCTCGATATCAGATATTCTGTATTTACTTTTATCATCAGAAATCTGATATTTCCGAATCTAAGCTACTATTTCCAATCTCATATACGATGGTAGGGATATCTTTGTATACATAAGGGGAATCATGCTAATTTATGGTTGCATTTGTATAATTCAAATTTGAAATTTAATTTTGTTTATAAACTATCCATCCAAGGTTTTACAACTAGTTATGGAGAAATAACTATTTTCTTAGGGGTGTTTGGACATGCTAACAAACTAATTCTGATTGTGCTTTTCAAGGTCAAAACAATCATATATGGTGAGGTAGGCAACGGTTTGCTGTAAGAATAACTGTTTTTTTAGTAAAGTTACCTAACAATCCATAGCTTTGATCAAATGATTATCTATCTGATTCTAAGAGGATATCTAGAATCACTAGGATCGGTTTTAAGTGTTTGGATTTATGAGTAATTATGACTGTTATACTTAAGGTAAAAAACCCGATTTGGAGAAGTAAGAACTAAGTACTTGTAAAACTGGCTGTTGAGATAAAGATAAAATTACCTATATAGTAAATAACTAAATACACATAGCTTTGATCTACTAATCACCCATGATCAGTTACAAAAACCACATCCAAGCATCCTGATTCTACAAGTGGCAATAACTACTTCAAAACACACATCCAAACACCCCCGAACTCCACATGTAACCCAATCACTCAATAAACAAATTCTCAAACTACATCACAATAATGTGTTTGCAAATTCCTAAGAACTAGCCACCTGTAAAACCGGATGTTGAGATAAAGATAAATTTTCCTAAATATACATAACTTTGATCTACAAATTACGCATGATCAGTTTCAAAAACCACATCCAAACATCCTGATTCTTTTCAGTGGCAATAATCACTCCAAAACACACATCCAAACACCCCCTAACTCCACATATAACCCACTCATCACTCAATGAACAAATTCTCAAACTACATCACAGTAATGTGTTCTCAAATCCCTAAGCATTTGCAAAAACAAAGAACAAAACATCATCAGCATCACCTCTTCACCAAATCCTAACACATAACCAGGAAGCAACTCAAACTAAACAAAATTTAGGTTACTTTCGCATGAAAACAGATCAGATTTTAAAAGTAATACCAGTAAGATCGCCGGTGATTAAGACGAGTGAAGGATTGATCATCGAAAGAGTGGAACTCACAAATTTCTGGAAATCCAAAGCTCTCTCAGGATGATGAACACTGAAATGAAGATCAGATAGCTGAACGATCCACACCACATCATTCTCACTCTTTACTTGTATAATTTCTCTGTTCTTCGTGTTGCTACTACCGCTGCAATTGTGGCATAACAATAGAAGGATCGATAGTATGATAATGTTCATATCGATTATGTTGAATTCTTGTTGTATGATCCTCCGATTTAGGGTTTTGTGGTGGTTGTTTGGGGATTCAGTTGCAGTCCGTTTAAACGACCGGGTCGGATCGGGTCGGGTCATCCGCTATCACACAACTTGTGGTTTCGGTGAAGTGACGATCGTCGTTGCGTGAAACCTGTAACTCGCATAAAGTGACAAGAGCGATTTGGCATATTGGTGTTAGTTTTGTGCTTTTGTAAATGAAATAAAGTAGTAATTTACGCTGGCGCGTTGCGGCCGGTGCGTGCCCGCAACACGTAAAACAACAAACGTAAAACGGTTTCGAACTGTAGAAAAAAAGAGGAAAACTAAACCGTTAAATAAATCAAAGTCTTCGAAAAAACTAAAAAAAACGTACACCAAACGGCCTTGAAACTCTATAAAAAAGCTAAACCGTTAAATAAATCACACCTCTATATTTCATTAAATACACATTTCTTATTAAATACAACTCTATATTTTATTAATAATATTTTTTTTTAAATATACTAATCTTTGTATTAATAAATCTTATAACATATTTTGACGAGTGTATATGTTAACAAATTATATTGTATTTCACGGGTTTATTTAATCCGTATAAAACACGAGTTTTTTAAAACAAATTTTTTATTACTTAACATATAATATTATAATTATATTTATTTAACATGTGTAACACACGAGATTTTAACCTATGTACCAAATAAACAAACGCATATGAAACTTTATATATAAAAAAAAACATTTACGCAAATGTACGCTTGCATCAAAATAGTTAGTAACATTACAAAAACTTAATACAAAAAAAAATTTAGCGTAACAAAGTTGTTAAAAGAAGTTAACCGTAAAAAAAATTAGAAAACGAAAGCAAAACCATTTAAAAAAAAGTAAAGATTTAATATAATTCATAACGATGTTGTACGTAAGTGCTTAGCCAACTTGTACAGTATCACTTGCAACTCTGTTTTGAGCTAAACTTACATCGAAATGTAGATAAAAATAAGCACGTCGCAACGGTATATTGAGAGTTATATAAAATATCATATTCAAAAGTAATAATTAAACTAAAAAAAAGCCTAATTAGCAAAAAAATGTTGAATATCTTTAATTGTTATGGAACTAGTTTTCCCCCCCGCGCTACGCGGCAGGAGTTTGATAGTTATCGGTTCGGCTCGTCCACGGTGATAAAAGTTACTTCGAAGCATAGACTCGCTATAGCGTACGATACAAAAAAAAACTCGGATCGCTCACAAAAAAAAATACTAAACAAAGCCGTCCATGCCGTTTAAAAAAAAATAACGAAAGTTTACTAAAAAAATAAAACCCACTGAACTTTTGTTACAATTTTATAAAAAAATCAAACTTGAGGGAAAAAAAACTAAATTTACTTTATTGAAGTTTTGTGGCAAATCTAAAAAAAAAAACATTTTTGTCAAAAAGAAAAAAAAGGTAAAACTTTTGTGCCATATCTATAAAAAACTTCAGGTAAAAAAAAGACATTGCTCAACCCACGGCCAATTAATAATGTAGTTTCTTTTTTAGAGTTCATAAATGATCCAAAAAATATAGCATTCTTGTAGATAAACAAAAGTCAAAATGAGTTTCTTTTTCCAAAAAATACAGCATTCTTGTAGATAAACAAAAGTCAAAATGACGCGTCATAGTCAGAGGGAGAGAAAGACAAAAAAAATAAAATAAGGGAAAGAGTATGCATTGGCTTGGACTTTGAGCATTGATGTTTAACTACATGGCTTTTGCAAGTAATCTAATAGCCGCTAGCAACAAAAATAATAAAGAGAATAGTTAAAAAAAATAAAAATATTAAATCATTAAAAAATAAATAAATTATTGAATAAAATAAAATATAAAATAGTTGAGAAAAAAATAATCAGGAAAAAAGAATATTGGGTTCATATAATTATGATAGTGATGTAACCAGTTACTTATTTATTATATACATATTTTATAAAAGTCATTTGAGACTAAAAATTAATAGAATTAAAGTTTTTTTTTAACCGGACCGATTATTGAACCATCAACCATTTGAGTTTAACTTGTCTACCCGGTCTATAAAATCGTTTGTCGTCTAGGGAATGAGTCAAGTAGGGATGCTAAATGGGTAGTTTTTGCGGGTCAAATCCGACACAAACCCAAAAATTATGTCGGGCACATAAACCTGATCACGACATGTGTATTTACGGGTTGACACAAACACCACTCGTGTATCACGAAAAATATTCATTTAATTTTTTTAAATATTAATGCTTTAAAATTAAAATTACAATAACAAACAAACATACATACCTAGTAAAACCCCCCACAAATAACAAAGCTCTTGGTAGGGTCTGGGGAGGGTGGGATACATGCAAACCATACCTCTATCCTAAAGGATAGAGATGTTGCTTCTAGGGAGACCCCCCAGCTCAAGAATACCCTCAATGGATAGAAAGAGCATAGTTTCACACAAAGATAAAACAACCACCCATAAAATGAACTAAAAAAATAGTCTTTAAATGGAGAAACATCAACGTACAATGCTATACAGGTTGAAGCACATCAATACTTAACAACAAAAGTATAAGACTTCCAACATAATCCTCAATACTTAACAACAAAAGTATAAGACTTCTAACATAATCCTCAAAAGCTTGCACTTCACACCTTTAAGCCACCAACTATATCTATGGGACAACTACCGTCCACCTGAGACGTGTGCTCAAACAAAATCCAAATCAGTTTACACTAGTGAGTTCTTAAATAATTTTTTCATCGAAACATCAACCAACATAGTCCTGGAAATAATCATAAATTAAAGAATAAACCATGCACACATAAATTAAATCATTTTCATTAACAAGTAATAACGAGTTAATGCTTTCAAACACATAATTCTCATTTCCCTAATAGTGTAGGAGTCAACCTTGGCTTCATACATGCAATGATGATCAGTCTTCTCGAGAATCAATCTCGTGGCTTTATATATATACTCAATGATCAGTCTTTACGAGACTCATTCGCATAGATTTCTAGGCGTAGTGATCGGTCCTTTCGGGACTCACTGTTGCCTTATTGCTTCATCCTATCCATGGAGTATGATAAGTGGTGGTTGATCATCGAGTGATTTTCTTATGTTTAAAGTGTTTAACATTATGTTTTTTAGATGATTTTGGTGTGGAATATGTTTACTTTGTGTATGTTTGTGAATTGAAGGTCTAAATGCATTAAATATGTGTTTTAGAATCATTTGGATGGAAGTAGGAGGACCATAATCACAAAATGGTGAGAGTTGGATGAAGAAAAGGCTAAAATAAGGTCGTCGTATGATACGTCGGGTTAGACATATGATACACCGAGCAACGTTTGAGCTGGCCGTTTGTTTCACGGTTCTCAAAGATTTAGCAGCGTAGAATTTTAAGTTGAGCGTAAGATATGCCCGGGCCCGACGTTCCATACACCGAAGTCTGGGAAACTCCGAATATTGTGGATTTCAGATATATTTAAACCCAATCTTGAGGGTTTCAAAAGATATTCCTTGGGGGGTGGGGATTTCTGGACGAAAAGAGGTTATTCCTAGGGTTTCTAATCATCCCATTTCCATCCTCGTTTATGTTCCAAAGAATCGAAGATCTAATGATGATGAGGCAAGGCCATTCTTGGCTAGTCGTCTTGTATCACTTGGGTGAATGATGAAGCTTGGTGTAATCGTATGTTTTAATTAATGAAAAGTTGTGTTTATGTATTTATTTTCCAATTGTTGTAAAAGTCTTGAATCTTGTTTATGGCCTAAGAAGGACATCTTGCTTAACCATCCATTTAAGCTTGGACGCCTTTATACAAAACTTGGTGCTACCAAGGGCCCGGTTAGTATAGATTTAACACTTTGGATCCGTTGGGGGGTTTGGTATTCAACAAAACTTTTGAGTCTTAACTGGACCTTGCGTCTTGTGTCGGTATTTCTTTCTTTTGTGTTTGCTCGCATTGGACTCTTAGATGGAGTCGTGGTGTTCAAGCTGAGGAAGTATTTAATTAAAATATTTTACAATTAATGTTACATTTAACTCTTGAATTATGAGGTCATAACGAAAGTAACCTTATAAAACAGTGTGGTCGAGGTTTGTAGCCCTTCCAACATTTTCTAAGAACATAATCAATTGGTTTCGTCCATTCAAGGCGTGCCTTGGTGATGGTTGCACATTCCAACTTTTCAAAGGGTCATACGGCTTTGTAACTCTAACGGGAGCCAAGTCAATAGAATAATCTTACTCCGAATAACAACTAGAAGAGGAGACTAACATTTGCGGGAGCCCGTTAGCACTCCAGCGATTGTTAGAACAGTGAACTCGCCCAAGGATTTGTTCCCAATAAATTAACCACGTCTTTAATTAATTGCAACATTAGATTTTCACCAAGTGATGCATTTGATCTGATTTTCTCTCAACCACTCTTGTGTCTCAATTCCTTGCATCAACCAAAACTCCATTTTTTTATTAGACTAAATTGTTGGATCTATGTGCTCAAGAAATAACATTCAATAGTATTGCTAATGATATGTGATCCCAAAGAGTCATACACTAAGCAATTATCAAGGATACATTTAAACGTATTTAAACGTCTTAACCCGGTCAAGATATATTTTAGTAATTGTCATTTGTAACAATTATTTAAGATCACATATTTATTATATGTGTATGTATTTATATTTACATGTATGTGAATATATATACATTCAACATTTTGTAATAATTTATATGTGTAAATTATATGTGCTTCCATTCAAACTAACCTATTTTATTTACTACAAGGTTAACCATGCATACAACATTTTATATATGTATGTGTATGGATATATATTAGACATTAGACATTAGACATTAGACATAATATATAAATATCAATTTGATGGTTAACTAAGTAGTTTGGATGGAACCAAAAAAATCTAGAAGCAAGTTGTTGAATACATATATATAATCATTACACCTTACTACTTTGCCTTTTTGTTGCTTGTTGTCGTGGCTTTGAGGCAGAAAAGGGAAGGGTCTTTGACCCATTTACTTCACACCATTCTCATATATGATGACATGGTATGGTGTGTAGTACATGGCATGATATTTAATCCATACTTTACCACAACTTGAACATGTACTTCACCATCTTTTTCCACCTTTTCTCTTTGGTTGTTCTCGGCAATTTTGGGCAGCATTCTGCCTGGAATTTGCTGATTTGTTCAAGCATTTATAAAGGCTTAAAAGGTGGTGTTAAACATACTATAAATTAGCTAAGATGTAAGGCTAATTTGCTAAGGTGTTCTATTAGTTCTTGAGTGACCTTTCTAGATTTATCTACACATATTTGAAAGCAAAACAAGAAGGTGTTCTTGGAGGTTTGCAAGTTATGTCTTGACATGCATTACGGGTTTAGTTGGCTAGCACCATCCTTGGAGGTTCGTTGCTTGGTGTGGATACACTTTGGAGGAGCTTCTACTTTGATCTCTTCATCCACCATCTTCAAGTGTTTAGGCAACTTCTTCACTACAATGGTTATTATTCTAAACCCACTATAGTTGTTTTGATTTAGTTTCATCACCTTGCAATTGGATCCTTGGTGGGAATCTATAAATTGTTTTAAAAGATCACGTGTAAAATGCTTCCGTTACTAAAAAGTTTTAAACCCTACACGTGTACGATTCCCATCAGAAACAATAATAGCGATTGAGCATTAAAAGATATTGTGTCCTTTGGGTTCGATATTTTGTTCTTACCTAAGCTATACTATGTTGCGATAGGTCCGCTTACCTATTGTGTGTAGTTAGTGAAAGTATTAATCATTTTTATTAATTTAAAACCTTATAAATGTGTTACAAATCTTAACTAAAAATACACCACTAACGCAGCACAACAACCACCATAAACATTAAATCGTGTAATGTCAGGCTGAGGACAGTAAACTTAGCGCTAACCGAGAGGCAACACGGATTTCCGTTGTTATTTTTTATGCATTTTGATTTTTTTTCTTGATAGCTTAAATGAACTTTGTGTGTGTGTTCCTATAAGCCCTCACGAGACTTAACTCGTCCACTCGGGTTTACCGAGGGATTTAAACGGCTTGTTAAATGTGCTAAACGCAATCGCGATTCCTACGAAAGTGAGTTAGAATTTTCATGCTTTTAATAAAAAAAAAGTTGCAACTTTTTTAAGTCACTAGATTCCAATATAAAGAACGTATTAGGGACAAGGCAAAGTTTTAAGTTAGAGGACGGGGTATTTGTTTGGTTATGGGTTAACCATGATGTGAGAAGCATGCTTCTACACGATTTGATGAAACATGTGCAGGTTATTGGTTAGTACTTTGAAGAAGTCGAAGGTCATCAAGAATGAAGATCTTATGCAACAATTTATCAGGTGAACCCGCTTCATGTAAATTTGGTTGAGTGTAGTCAATTTGATTGTTTGTAGTAGTTTTTGATCTTGGTGGTGTAAAAACTTATATGTGAGTTGGTAATGTGTTTTGATTGTTAGTTTAGTTATTGTGCCAAGTCCTAGGGTTACAAGTTGGTGGAATGGTTAGTTTGTTTGCATGTAGTTTATTCGAATTGTGGGATAGGAATTTAGTTCTAAAAATACATTGATGACAATGTATAACCCAGTGTGGGGATGAGAGGGGAAATATGGAAAATTCAAAAAAAAAAAAAATTGCATTCAGGAAAAGCTCAATTGTGCTTGAAAACAACACAAGGTTTAACGTGGTTTGATCAGTCTGACCTACGTCCATGGGCTGCAACGAGGGATCTTTTATTCTTTCTTATTTAGATGTTTGGTACAAGAAATTACATAATCATAAGACATATATTTATAGGGACTAATCTATGGTTAATAACTTAACCAACTTAGGCCCTACTCTAATTTGCGTAGGAAGCCCGTTAGGGCTGGCTGACCCTAAGACTCAACAACCCAACATTTTGGAAGCATTTGGATGGAAGTTGGAGGACCATAATTGCAAAATGGTGAAATTTGGATGAAGAAAAAGCTAAAATAGGGTCTGGGGGTATGATACGCCGGGTGGGGCGTATGATACGCTGAGCAGTGTTTGAGCTGGTTGTTTGTTTAACTGTTCTCAGATTTTGTAGCATAGAATTTTAAGTTGGGCATATGATACCCTGGCCCGACGTTCCATTAGCAGAAGGCCGGAAAACTCCGGATTTTGTGAATTTCACCTATATTTAAATCCAATCTATAGGGTTTTGAAATATTTTCATTGGAGAGGGGGAAGGGGGGGGGGATTTCTGGAAGAAAAGAGGTGATTCCTATGGTTTTAATCATCCCAGTTCCATCCTTGTTTATGTTCCAAAGAACCAAATCAATAATCAAAGATCTAATGATGATGAGGCAAAGCTAAACCTCCTATGAGACTATGATCATCTTTGGGTGAAGGGTCTGTGTAAGTAAACATTTTGATTATAGTTCTACCTAGGGTTTGGATTACTGTTCTCAGATTTTGAAGCGTAGAATTTTAAGTTGGGCATATGATACCCTGGCCCGACGTTCCATTAGCAGAAGGTCGGAAAACTCCGGATTTTGTGAATTTCACCTGTATTTAAATCCAATCTATAGGGTTTCGAAATATATTCCTTGGAGGGGGGAGGGGGATTTCTGGACGAAAAGAGGTGATTCCTGTGGTTTTAATCATGCCAGTTCCATCCTCATTTATGTTCCAAAGAACTAAATCAATAATCGAAGATCTAATGATGATGAGGCATAGCTAAACCTCCTATGAGACTATGATCACCTTTGGGTGAAGGGTCTGTGTAAGTAAACATTTTGATTATAGTTCTACCTAGGGTTTGGATTATATTTTTTTAATCTCTTAAATTATTTGGATTCAATTTTTTGTTCGGTTTATTTAAACAGTTTAACTTTGTTGAAACGTTAATTCAGTGTTCATCAGTTCTTGATTTCTTTACATCAAGAATAATTTGGAATTGTTTTATGGTTTGTAAAGTTAAATTGGTAGTTTGTGAATGAATCTCTAACTGTGGCGTTATTCGGTTTTGGTTCGCTAACCACCACAGTCAAATCATTTGTCCTATAACTATCACTTGAATTGAATAAATTAACAAAGTCATATCTATGTGATTTTCTAACCATGTGCTTATTGAACCTAAATCCTAGAGTGGTCACTCTTTTCTCATATTTGTTTTTCAATCAACTAAAGTTTGTTTGCTATTGCAACCATTTTCACAATCAAATCAAAGTCAAGCTTTTACTTTTCATTGTCAGTTTAACCATTAGTTAATTAATAACATTTTTCACGAATCACTGTGGATACGATACCTTACTTACCCTTACTAGTTAAAGGTAGCTAAGAACCGATTTTCAATCTTATTTTTTATTGACCTTTCGACATCGATCAATGGTCATATGTACACATATACTTTAAATGATCATGCCATGTTAATTTTATCAGACACGGGGAATGTTGGGGCAAACCAGAAAAGCTTGAGTAGAGCCGGATCTAAGCGTTGGCTAGGTAAGCGTCCTCAAGGAGGGGAGATGAATGGAGATCGGAGTTAAAAAGGACCATAGTAGGAGATCCTAAAGTCAACTATGAAAGTCAACCCCAATGAATATCTGAATCTAAATGACAATTATCTACAAATCTATTAATTGCATAAAAACACTATTCAGCATGGATTCATACCACAATTGATGACAGGATTGAAGAAAAATTGCCCCAAAAATGAGACGAAAAAACTTCAGTGATAGTGCTCATATGATTGGAGCACCGTTGTTCAAAAACTTTTCCTACCATCATTTTTAACAAAAAAATATCCATAGAAAATTACCACGGAGAAAGAGAGAGTTGCTTCATAATATGATGATCATCATCAACTAGATTCAAATAATCAAATACAAAGGGGGAAGTTAGCAAGTTTATCTGATCTATTCAACAATACCAATAAAATGAATCAATTGCATCCACAAGCCCACAACTGCACTTATTTAAGAAACATGCATCTACAAACTAATATCCAAAAATAGAAAATCACTTCAAGTAAAATTATAGTAATTTCTCATTACCTGGAATTATGCAAAACTGGAAGCAGCACATGACAAGATGATGTAAAGTATGTAAGCATAGAGTAACACCAAAAAACAGAAATACCCCGAGAGGAAATAGTCTCGTGATGCAGATAACTTTTGCATTTTTTAGTTCAAGGCAGTTGATGTCGTCATACTCCTTATTTAGCCTGAGGATGAGATGCAATAAAGTCAACAGCAAGGGTAATGGAGCTAATTTTGTCTGCTTCATTGTCAGGAATCTCAAACCCGAATTCTTCTTCAAGAGCCATTACAATCTCAACTGTATCTAAACTGTCTAAACCAAGATCGTTTTGGAAGTGGGCAGTGGGTGTAACCTGCAAAAGATGAGAATTGTTCAAATTCAGTTGAAGCCCAAAGCAATTAACATAACAAAATAAGTATCATTATTCATACCAATTCAGTTATCCCTTGTCAAAGATATGACACTTAAGGTGACAAAATGGGCAGGTTGGGCAGACCCATAAAAATCTGTCTTTTATTTTCTTGAACTTTATAAATAATCTTAAATATGATTAGAAAACTATACGTTCACACTGATAATCTTTAATTTTTTGAAAATACAAGGATTTGGAAGGTTTTATGAACTGTAACACACTTTGGTTTTGATTGGCTAAACCCACTCAACCTGTTCTCATTTTAGCTAAAAAAATAATATTTATACCCATGTGACCCGTTTAAGGCTAAGGATAACCCAAATTGCCCCAATTGCCCATATATACCTTCAGTGACAAATGAACCACCCCTTCTTTACATCCCACTTTGGGGGATGACAACATACAGCTTTAACAAATTAGACGTAAGCATCATCAAATTTTAACATCTTCTAAAGACAACATACTAGAATTACATGCTTATACTCCCTCAAAACATCTTTCACCAAGTAAAGTAACTAAGACTCATGCTACTGTCGTGGCATCCAAATGACAAAATGATTAGGTAGCCCCGTTGATACTTGCATAAAATAAAAACTAAACCATTTTATGACATAGAAGTTGATGTGACAGGAAAAATCTAACTATTGTTGTTACATTGAACCACAAAACCGATCACAGTCATAGAAAAGCAAAAAGATACTGAAAAGGAGAAGAAAGAAAGAGAACATATAAATGCATATCTTCTGTCCAATGTTTAGCACCAATGCTTATCTATTTGTAATATGTATAAAAGAAAGTTAGAACTGATTTTTCCTGTAATTGAAGTAGACTCATGAATTAAGAATCAGAACTGAAATAAAAAGTCAAATTTTTACCAAGATATACGCATGCACAAATTTGACCAGCTGAACCAACAAAAGCATGTAATTTCCTATAAATAGGAACCTAAATAAATGAAATGACATTAAAATACAAACCGAAGTGAAACCCATCACAGACAAGCATGTATAATAAAACACACACACACATAATGCCTCAAGCATGCATATCTACAACAAACTCAGGTCATTTAGACACGGACCTGACAAAATTCAAACTGGAATATTATTGATGAAATACGAAACAATGAAAACACAAGATACCTCCTACAATATGAGAAGTAGTGCTCTCAAATCCTATCGATGATTAAACCTTTGACCCCTAACCCCTATGAATTCAATGTGTTTTACTAATTTACATCAACAATACATTGAAGTATATTAATTATGCAAAAGTAAAAGGAAACAAAAACTACTATCAACTTTTATTTATCTCAGCATCTGGTGGACAGATAGTCTGCCTGCATTAAAAGCAGAGACTATACAACTCACATACTTTACCTAATCATGACATTACTTCTAAAATTTAAAAATACATGTTGATAGTTGAACTAAACATGAATATAAACCACTACTAATCTCATGGAAACCCACAAGAGAGTACATCACCAATCAATACAAGCTTTAACAATCTAATACATAAGGACATTGCTAAGGACTTGATTCTTCAAATCGACATTCCGGTTATAGATCACTTTACCTGGCTAAAAAACAGATAAATATGGGCATATCTCATCTCTCTTAATGTCTGTATGCAATAGACTATTTCAAATGTATCAACCAAACTCATGCTCTTGTATCTAAAAGTGAAGGATATCACAGCTGCTTGATCTAATTCAATTCCTATTATCAGTAAATTATAACAAAATCATACAGAACAACCAAACAATAAAACCCTAACTTAAAAGCTGTCTTCAAATTCGTATACAGGTCCTAAGAATTCCATTGTTCTCAGTCACTAAATTCAATAAAACCCTAATTTAAAGGTTGTCGTCAAATTATACAAAACGCTCATTTAAAATCACTTCGTTTACCTTAGATGGATCAACTTTCTGGAAATTTTTGACGCAAGTAACCACTCGATCGGTGACCTCTGACTTGTCGAGGAAAGATCCCCGGACTTCCTCGGAGAAATGGCGCCGGAACAGCTGAATTAATCCTCCTCCGATTACTCTAGGGTTTTGAGCTAAGGAAGATGGAAGAATCGATGTCACATTCACACGCAGGTGCTTGAGGAGTGCATTTCTCGCCGCCATTGATGGAACCAAGCTTAGCGATCCGTGTGTGTGTGTGTGTGTAGCTGTGTGTGTGTGTGTGTTTAGGGGTTTATAGCTGAATAAGAAGGAATGTAATGTTCTATAACATCCCCTTTGGTTTTTTCTTTAAAGTCACTATCCACCCCTTTACTTTTGTATTAATTAAACTTTTATATCTATATCTATATCTATATCTATATCTATACTACTTAATAAACAAGTAAATTAGATGACACATATTAATTTCTGGTGTATCATTAACATGTTTTTCCCGCTTCTCTCTCCTACTAAATATTAATCTAATTATGGATATGGATAACTATTATATCACTAACTAAATGAATTTAATATGAACTAGCATTTATCAATTATATAAAAAAAACTAATACCCGATTAAAAAAATATTTTAAAAATTAACTTAACGGAATTATAAATGTCACGTCAAAATATATTTTTTAAAGACATATTTTGACTCGCGTAATACACGGGTTTATTCAACCGGTGTAATATATAGGTTTTTAAAGACATCAATTTTTATTACTTAGTATATTATTATATTTATTCACCTCGTGTAATACACGGGATTACAACCTAGTATATTATGTTCTCTTAACATAGATACTAGAAGGTTAAACTCGCTTTATATAGAAACATAAATAAAATCAACAAATCATGAAATTGTACAATTTTAGTGCGTTGCAACGTGTTATCAAAATTAATTTAATCTTATTAGCGAAACGTAAAAAAAAATCCATTTATATATATGGAAGTTAAAAAACATTAAGTATTTAATAAAACAATAAAAAAAATAAACATCAAACTAGATAACAAAAGACAAAAAAAAAAGGAAAAGCTAGCAAAACAGGGGGGTGAAGGGGTTCGAACGCGGGTCTTCCCTGGGAGTGTAGGGCACGACCACTAGGTCATGGCATGCTCTTGAATATTTATCTTAATGATTTAGTAATTATATAGAAAATGAATTTGAAAAAAAAAACTAACAAATGGAACAGTGCCATCGCCATCTTCTAACATTGAAGTAACTTGTAAAACTAATTGAAATGCATGGCTGTGCCCAAACATAGTTTGACTAAAATTAGTTGAATTTTGATCGAATAACATAATGGTTGAACACCATATGAGATTAATGACAATTCATGTTTCATGTTCAACTAGATATTTATTACAGAAGGAAAATTGATAACGAAGCATGCACCATTGCTCTTAAAGCCCTAAGCTCTTATTTGAACGAGTGTTGAAGATGACGTTAAGTCACACGTCCATCACTGTCTGCATTGATATACATTGGATCTTGTGCAAGTGGGAGATTGTTGAACCTATATGCCCAAGACACAACTATATCATTGTTGCCTTTGATGCGTAATCTCAAAAGGGTCACACACAATGCAAATAACTCGTTACATGTTAAACTAGGTTTAATATAATTTTATGTCCAGAAAATTATCACCAAGTAAAATGATAAGTCATGAATCTTAACTTATTAATAATGTTAAAATTTTATAAAGTTATATAAAATATAAATAATATAAATGCAAGAAAAGTGAAGGCTTCTATTATTACTTGTATAAACTTTACATACTAAACACATGTATTGTTTGAACTAGGTTAGAAACTCATGTATTACATGGATTGGATAAATTCAACCTATTGTAAACCAGTAATTTTTATAAAAATGTGTATGTTGAATGTCACCATCCATTAGTGAAATAAGAAATAATGAATATTTAAGAATTATCTATACTCCTTTATAAAGGAGAAGTTTGAAGATGTAACACCCCGAACTTTCTTAGAAAAAAGAATTGAAGTTGCCAAATTTCAAAGTTTAGGATTGGATATATAAATAATCAAAGTCCAGGGACTTAAAACGAAAATTTTGAAAATCAAAGGGGTAGCGGACCGCTACCCAAGACCTTAGCGGTCCGCTACGTTTGGACTAAGGAATACCCCTGGAGATGACACGTGTCCCTATGACTCGCCGATGGAAATCTGACGCGTGGAAGGGTGGCAGACCGCTAAGCCTGACCATAACGGTCCGCTACGTGTGCCCCAATCCAATTACACCGCCACAAGGGGTGGCGGACCGCTACCCCCTAGCATAGCGGTCCGCTACGAGTTCAACTTTGGCCCTATAAATAGATGGTCGATCTCAGACCATTTCACACACTAACACACCTTCTCAAACACACACACACTCTGATTCTCTGATCCCAAGCCCCGGTTCACGTACGAGAGTCCAGTTTCTAAGCATTCGGCTTCAAAGTTCCGTAGATAGTGTTGAGGTAAGGTTCCAACCTCCCATTAAGCTTTGATTATGAACCATTAAGCTAGGATTATATGATTAAGAAATGTTATGATTATCTATGAACTCTGCCCGAGGTGTTTGTCACATTACTGATTAATAAGCTGAATTACTACCAATGTGAGTTCTTAAACTGTGATGCATGAATCCTTTCATGACCTTGTCTGGCATGATTGATTTATGAAACATTTTGAGTATCTTGAAAAGAATTTACCGATTGTTTATATATAACGTATTCTAAGCGCTTATTGTATTTCACTTGCCCGTGGAACGGCATGTTGGACAGGACCCGTGGAACGGTCTTTGGTTATATATATATATATACTGATGATTGTTCATAGTTATCTATGAATTTGGGGGTGGAACCCCATGGATGTGCTCAAGATACTTTGACGGGTCATTTTAATAAACTATTTTAGTTTATGAATTCACCAGCTTTGTGCTGACCCATGTTTTATCAAATGTTTTTGACCGCATCACATGTAGTCATTAGACAGGGCATTCCAGGACTAGAATAAACTGATGAACGATCCAGAGGATGGGCATGCCAGGAACTATAAGTCCCGATTGATATGTTCCTTGTTAGGAACGAATGATGTAACTTCTTGTTAAACATAATGTAAACAATGTTTTGATATTAAATATAAGTTATGATTTAGTCTTCCGCTGTGTGTCTTTGATATCAACGTCACAGTAACTAGAAGGCGACCTTCTGACTAGTATGTAGTTATCTAACAAATGGAATGTTCTGTCTAGGAAAGAGCGGTGTATAAATCTCTCCTAGACCCGTCGCTCTTACTTGGGAACATATCTATTGGAGGTACTACTATAGTTAGATAACTCCCGTAAAACACGGCCTTTTCCAATTTTAAGACGCCGGAGAGATGTCTGGTACCCGCCGGGAGTCGCTTCATCTCCCTAACCGATGACGCCATTAAACCCCATTCAATGACCGGACTTTGAGTTCCCATTTACGGTTTGGAGATGTGCCTACGGAAAGCCTTCTTCACCGAGAAAGACACTTCATCTCTACTCCCGGCCACGGCGGAAACAGTTCATCATGGTAACCGACGACGCAATTAAACCCCCATTCAATGATTTCCTTGGCTGGAGACGGTTCGTGTTGGTGGCGATAAAACCCCCGTTCAACGCCATCATCACTCTAGGTTTTTGGCACTCTCGGTGCCGATGGCGATACCACCTTTGGCACTCTCCCTCTCTCCCTTTTCTCTTCTGCAGTGAGGCTTAAATATCCCGATGGCGAAACCGCCATAACCAGAGGCCGGAGACATCGGTGTGGAAAATGGTAAGCTTCGTTTTTACAACTATTAGGGTACACGGCAGTGATAGCTCCGTTAATGCGTTTTTATTTTCGAAACTGTTACAGGTCTATTAATTCGCTTTAGAGTAACCAGTTTCATATATGATTTCCTGAATGGAGTGGAGGACCATGTCCACCGAATAGGTTGGACAGGAAGGGCAAGGCCAAAAGGACTTTCTCTATATGTGTTCTAATATGAGCAGTGATTAGTTATTAACTGTTTTCCTTTTATTTGGGATAGGTTATGTGCAGAGACAGAGATTGAACGGTACATCCACATGGACATGGTGAGTATGCATTAATATTATTAGATGCAATCTTTATGGTGCGGTTGTCTTCCCATTCTAAGAATTTTAAGTTTGTAAATGTGTAATTTCTTTTTTAGAGAGTTATGACGCAATAGCTGCCTATTTCTTTTCTTTTTTTCTTGATTCATGAGGTGCTAAGGTTCTGGTTTGTGAAGCTAGCAAATGTTTTTATGAACATGATTCAATCATATTGTACCATTCACATGAAAGGAAATGCAAGATTTAGAAGATCACATACATTTGTTATTTTGGAAATGCTGATTATCAATGTTGTTGTAGACTTGCATAGTATGCCTAAAGAAATTTACCACTTTCACTTCATATTTTGCCATAGATTACCTTGACTGTCAATTGTTGGCTTCTCCTAAATGCCAGCAAAGGATTGTCACTTCTGATAAAAGAATTCTTTATGCATATCTTTCTGTTTCCAATTGCAACCAAGTCCTAAAGTCTCCTGTTTAGGTTAACAACAATGTCAGCCCTTTGTCACATGCACACATTTTTATACAACAAAGTCTTCTCCTAAAGTCTCCTGTTGTTGGTGTCCATCGCTCTCCCCTCAAACCCCCTGATCTACTTACTCCACAACATTCTTTAGGTCCACTTTGTCCTAAAAGAACTTGTCAGGAAGTCAATTGGAGAAATTGAGGTTAGACATCACAAGGTTGTTATTGTTATTATTATTATATTATTTACAAAATACTTGCCTTCTTGTTAGAGGTGGCGAAATGGACATGTCTAAAGGGAAGTAGGTAATTTTTTATATGGTTAGAACAGGTTGGGGTTTACCCGAAATATATCTTGTCTAATTTTTTTTTTAAATAAGTACTGTGTCCAATATGGTTACAGTATATCAATAATCTGTTTTACAGTTTCAAGTTGTTTATTTCAAAAAGAAGTAAGCAGATAAAGCAGTTCCGTGCTGTTTGTCCATTTGAATCAAATTGATTGAATTTTGATGCATCAAGTTATTTGCTTTTATTTTTTAATTTTCCTGCCTGTATTGAATTTTTTCGCCAGCTGTTTGTCCATTTGAGGTTCTGCTTTTATTTTTTTAATTTTCCTGCCTGTATTGAATTTTGATTTTATGGGTTTTCTTGGGTGGGTTTTTTTGGGTCAATATGATCTGAAATGTTTTTGATGAAGGCTACTCTATGTAGGTTGTACTAATTAAGTATATTTTGGAAATCTGCAAGCCTTGTGTTACTTAAGTAACTAATATTCCACTTTCTGTAGTTTTTGCTTGCCTTACTTAATGAAACATGCAAGTTCACCGGTGGGCTTTGTCCTGTCAAAAATTTCATCTGTTGCAGCTAGTTGATGAAAAGGGGTTGGTAAGTTCATAAAATTTCAACCAGATGATACATATAAACTAAAATAGGGATGCTAATTCAAGCTGTTGCCACCTTATGTTTTTTTTTTGTCGCATGTTTTTATCTTATGATCATTACATATAAACTCTAAAGTCGTTCAAAAGAAAATAAAGTCATGCTAACTGCTTCAGCTTGTCTGGCTCGAGTGTAGGCTAGAATTTACTGCTGCAGAAAGGGAAGGGTTTTTATCTGAGGTAATTTTGTCAAGTACCTTCATCTTCATTCAATAACTTTTACAGTCCATATAATGAAACTGTGTCGGTCATCACATGCTGTTTTGCTTCAAGCATGCCTTTTCCATAATATGGTCTACAGATTTAGTTATCTTACGTTTAGAATTTTGTAATTCATGTTTGGCACCAATTAAGTGAATTGAGAGATGATGTTAGTTATGTGATTTATTATTACTCGACTATAGCATGCTGTCAAGGTATTTGATGGAAAAGAATCTGTTGAATCTGGATTGTAGAAAGTCAATTGAGACGTGTAGTAAAGTAAGTTATTTTATGTTAACATCTTTTTTTTCTATGATCACAGTATTTTGGTTATTGATGTTAATGAAAAGTAATTTAAGGAATCTAAATGATCGTGTTTCATTTGTGCAGGTATTAGATGCAAATCCTGTTCATGTTAAACCATTGTATCGAAGAGGAACGGATTACATGGAGGCTGGAGATTTTGAGGAAGCAAAAACATATTTCAGGTGATATTTTTATTTTATTTCACCTTTTAAGTTTTACTTGGTTTGTTGTAACACAAAAATCAGATGTTTAATGTTATGATTTGATCATTTTCCTTGATGCATAAAAGTATATGATTTCTGCATATATACAACATCCCTGTGTTTATGGTGTGGTGAATGTCACATTTTCTGTTAATGAGTTACCGAAATCTTGATTTCCTGCATAATTATCAAGAATCAACATTCTTTTTCAGGATCAAAGAACCTACAAAATGTTTGAATTTGCATTTTGAAACTGACCAAAATATTTGGATAAACAAATTTTGTTAGTAACTATGTAACTGTTTAGGGGTCAAATAGTCATATTTGCATAAGCATTTTGAAGTTAATGATTTGTTTTTGTGAGATGCAACAACAGATGATTCTTGATGATGATGCTATAACTAAATTTAACAGATTTTGGTTTATTTACATAGGGACGCTACTTCTACATAACTTTAAGATGAAAACAAAGAGATTTAGTAAATGTGCATGTCATTTATTTATTTATTAGTCTTTGGTAGATAGTCTTATATATAAATATATGATAACATATGGTGTTTTGTTTCCATGTTGCTGATACTTGATCCTACTCTTCGGGGAGACAATGTGCCTCCGCCCTTTACATCAATTCAAGATAGTGGGTTTCCTTCTGAGTTACTTAGAGAGGTATGGTGACTCATGTGCCATCAGTTGGAAGTGGTTTATCCCCTAATGCTTAGGAATGCTCTTGTCATATATTCAACAAAAAACATTATAAAATTATAACTGAAAAGTGACATGGTTCGCCCTTAAAGTCAAAGTGCAGCTCATATTTCCTGAACAGTTGGTTTATGAGTTAACGACGTTAATTGTGCAATATGGTTGGGATTTTGCAGGACACCAGAGAAGGCAACTCCTGAAAATTCAGCCAAGTTAGTTTATTACTGAATTTTGTTGTTGTTTGGTCTGCTTTTAGTACTTATGCCATCACCATTTCCGTTTTATCTGACAAAATGGATATCGATGTTGTCAGTGTGTGAAGATGGTCGTTTAGATTCATAAAGTGGTTTGCTATGGGCGAATTGGAAGCTAGGAAGTTGGAGTATAATAACACTAGGTTACCAGCGTGAACTTAAAGTTGATAACATACAAGTATTTATAGCAAATTGCAATGCATGAACCAAGGCTAATAAGTAAGGACATTAGCTGACTAACCCTCAACCACAGCGCCGGCGGCATGAAATAACTGTATCTGTAAGCATCATCTATCCCACATTATTGAATTGTAAGTAAAATACTATTTTTTTTTTATTAACGTATCAAGTTTGGTCTTCACTTTACTAAGTTAATGATTTGTTTTTGTGAGATGCAGCAACAGATGATTAATACCACCCTTTCAATTTTTTTCCCTTAAAAAGTTCAAATCAATTTCAGAGTGCTTACTTTGGTCATGAAACATCGGATTAGCAGGTGTAATTTATTAAAAACATTCGTTTAATTAAGCAAATATTTGTACAAAAATAATTGGTCGGGGCCGCACATCGTGCGGGTTCCCTACTAGTAAGTATTAAATAACAAAGAAAGAAGACTTAAGAATTATAAAATTGTATTTTAAAATAAGATGTAATTGAAATCTTCTTATGAGTAAGTTTTAATAAATTATTAGAATGAGAAGATTTATATTTTAGATATATAGCTATTTAATAGGAGAGAGATGTAAGAAACAAAAATCATTATAATTTAATTATTTAAGATTATTATCATTTAGTAGGAGATAGATGCGTGAAATAAAATTCTAGACTTCAACAAAATGCGACTCGTGGCGGATAAATTTTATTGATTTATTATATAATGATATGTTATATATATATATATATTATATATATATGGTATATATTGGGTGGAATTCCTATTGAGTTGTGAAAACTCTAGAAACCCACTATGTGGTTCTCATTTAGCCATCTCATTCATTCCACCAATTTATATTTTAATACCTTAAGGGTATATAGGTAATTTCCTTTTATCCAAGACTTTTTATATTATTTTTTTATTCTCCCACATTACATACTATCTTTCCTCATTTATTACATTAATCTTATAAACCCATAATACATCCCACGATTTTCAAGATCCTTCCATCCTCTTTGTTTACTATTTTGCATCTCTTTCATTCTAATCAATTCACTTCCCTCCTCATTCAATCTTCTCCATTACCCCTTAAGCTTCCATTAATGTGTGAATCCTCAAATTCTACATATTTCGATCCACAACCATTAAATGTAGATTACCCGTTAATGTTTTCCCCTCCCCATCCATTAATGTCTTCTTCCCCATCAATGCCTGTCCCCCCACCACAAATAAATGATGATTCTTACTCATTTGATGAAATACCTTTGGTTTGCAATATTCCTTCTCCAATTCAAGGTAATTATTTTTTTCTAGTTCCATTTGTATTTATTTTCTACTACCATTCCTTTTTTTTATTTTATATTTTTACATGATTTTCTTATTTGTTCCTTTTCATTTCTTTTCATTAGTTAACATACCCACAGATGATGCTTTTGTTTCTCATTCTCCCAATGGAACCACTTATTGGTGTCCCAATATTCCAGAAGAATTCAAACCTGTTTTAGGTAGTGTATTCGATTCTTGGATGGATGTTGTTAACATGTATGAGAAATATGCTCAGGTTTCGGGTTTTTCTGTTCGTAAAGGCCAAACTAAGAAATGGAAGGGCGAAGTAACCCACAAATACCTTAGATGTAATAAAACTAGTAAGCCTCAGCATAAATGTAAGTTTGATACTTTGGATGAAAGTTCAATGTACATTAGGCAAAGTTCTTTTACTGTTAGTGATTGTCAAGCCCACATAACAATTCATGTTTCTAATGATTTTTCCAAGTTTGAGATCTTAAAGTTTTTTGAGGAACACAATCATCAATTTGTTGATACATCTAATCGTGATCTTACCAAGGCCGCTCGTAAGTTACCTTTTTCATCCCAACAGTTTATTCATCAAATGAGTTTGAATAGAGTTGGTCCCACTATATGCCATAGGTTGCAAGTTTCCATGAAGGGTGGTCATAATAATGTTCGTGGTACTCCCACCGATTTCAAAAACTTTAGTCAATCTATTAGACTTTTTACTGGTGATCGAGACTCACAGTTACTTATTGATCGTTTGTCTGATCGTTTTGAGAATCTTCCTGAATTTTTCTTTGACTTCACTGTTGAAAAAGGCGAATTGAAATCTGTTTTTTGGACGGATGAGATATCCAAGTTAACATACCATGCATTTGGTGATGTTATAGCTTTTGATGTTACCTATCACACAAACAAGTAAGTGTAACAACTATTTTTTGAGAATTAATTTTTTATTATGGTAGTTTTTAGTTGTTACATATGTAACCACTATATATGACTGTTACATGCATATGTTTATTATAGAATTGTTACATATTGTAACTACTCATTTTTAGATATATTATATATTTGTTACATACGTAACACACATTTAATATTGAGATTTAAAAACAGGTACAATATGATTTTTGTACCTTTTACTGGGGTTGACCACCACAAGAAATGCGTTACATTTTGTGCTGGACTTTTAAACAGTGAGACAATCGACTCTTATAAATGGTTACTTTATGCTTTTTTAAGAGCTCATCCGAAGCCACCAAAGTTAGTTTTAACGGATCAAGATCCTTCAATGAGGCAAGCCATCTTGCAGTTGTTTTCTGAATCTCGTCATAGACTTTGCTTGTGGCATATAATGAAGAAACTTCCATTAAATGTATGATTTTTTACATCTATATATCATTTTAATTGTATTTAATTAATTTTTTTTGAATACCTCGTCAGGTTTCTGGTGATTTGCTAAGAAACACAAACATTAAGTCATGCATTCACCGTCTAGTCTGGAATATGTACATCACACCAGAAAGATTCGAAAGTAAATGGCAAGAACTCATTGTTAAGTTTTCATTGGCAGATAATGCATGGTTGTCTGATATGTATGCCATTAGGGATCGTTAGGTTCCAGCTTTTTTTAGGGAAATCCCCATGTGTTGTTTGATGAAGACCACTTCCCATTGTGAAAGTTCCAATGCTTCCTTTAAAGTGAATTCTCCCAGTGCTAACACTCTTGTTCAGTTTATGCTGTGCTTTGATACTCGTCTTAATAACCAAAGGTATAATCAGAGAATGGCTGAATTTAAGACCTTTTCATCATCATTTGTGGATAGTACAAGTTTAGCTATCGAAAAGGATGCCTTTGATTTATTCTCGAAGATAATTTTTCTGGAAATTAGAAAAGAGATTTTGAAGTGTAAGTTTAATTGTTACATATCTAATTATGAGGTTTTGGATTGTTGGACTGTTTATCATGTTATACATCCAGATAAAAGAAAAGACGTCACGAACACTTTCAAGGTAACTATTTTTTTACAACAAATTGTATATGTTGGCATTCTTTCCATTTATTAATATTTTTTTTTTCCAACAGGTTAGATACAACTCAGTTGACCATTCAGTGTCATGTTCTTGCATGGGTTTCATTCGTATTGGTTATCTTTGCCGTTACATCTTTTGTGTTTTTCGAGTCAACAAAGTTGAGAAAATCACAGTTGAATATATTTCGACCCGTTGGCGGCGAAATGTTCTACCAAAGCGAATTTTTTCTATTGAAAATCGATATGGTGTTGATACTAATCCGGCATGTCTTCTAAGAAATGAGATTTTAGATCTAGTTTTTTATTGTGTTGATGTTTTAAGGTGTGATATTGAAAGTCTTACCTTATTTGCTGAGCATATTAGAGGTTTAAAAGATCAAGTATTAATCAAAGTTGACAAGTCTTTAGAAACCAGAACCTCTACTATTGCAGATTTACTTGGACAATCTATAGATGTTGACGTGTCCATTACCAATCCTCTTATCGGAACAAAGGTTGTGGTAAAAACCGTCGCATTTTAAATCCTGGTGAGAACTTTGTTAAGAAGCCACCCAAAGCTGCAAGGCTATGCAGAACATGTAACAAATATGTAACAGATCATGATTCAAGAAACTGCAAGGAGAAGAACAAAGACCCTCAACCTGTTCCAGAACAAGACCCTCAACTTGTTGCTGAACAAGACTCTTAACAACCCCCTTAACTTGTTGTAGGAGAAGACTTTTGAATTTTTTTTTTTTGTTAAATTATGTGTATTTTGTGTTACACTATGTAACAAAACAAAACTACTTTTGTTATGTTTGTTACAAGCTGTAACTAAATTTGAATGGTAATTCGTATGTCCTTTTTAATTTTTTTTACTATTAATGTTTGTTTATATTTTTTATTTTGTTTATAATTTTAATTTGAATAAAATTCGGTCGTCAAACTTCAATAAATTTTTTAATCTACTTTTAATTTATTATTTTCCTGTCTGTATATATTTTTTAAATTCTTTGGGGTAATTAATTATTCTCTTCTTTTTTAATATTAATTAATGTAAAATTTAAATGTTAAACGACTTATATTAAATTGTTTTATGTGCCTCTAACTTGTAACATTTTTTCCCATTCAATTAATGATTAAGTCATTTTCCACCTAACACATGTACCACCCCATCATTTCACATCAAACTTTTGTCCTTTTTTTATACTCTAAGCCCATAGGTTCTTCATCTATAAACCTATTCACATCATTTCTTTCCACCTAACCCACACCTATTCACCTCTCTCTATTTTTTAAATGATTCTTTTTCTTTTAATCATCTTATTTATTGTGTTTTTTTCTTACTGTTTAATTGTCTAATTTGAAATTTTATTTCATTCTCTTTTTTATCCCATCTTTTGTTGTGCATCATAATGTCTAACCCCCATAGAAAGTATTTCAAGCTTGTTAAAACTGAATCATCAAGTAAGCAACCTGAAATCGCAATCAAGTCACTACAATGGAATGTGAAAGTTGAACCCACCCAAACCTCCAACAATCTTCATGTGAAACAGGAACCTTTTGATAAGAAGCCACTAAAGTTGGAAATCCCATCACCCTTAAAGTTGAAAGGCACAGTGCATGAAGATCTCCCTCCCCTCGATGTTAAAGATGTTGTTGCTTTTCAAGAAAGTATCATCTCTGAAGACCATTATCCCCCACATGCTTCTTTTGATTTTGGTCCTTTTGATGATAACTGGGTTTTAAACTACAACTTTCCCAACATTCCACTCCAACTAATCCAACAAACTACTTGTTCCCATACGTTATCACCCCACCAGACGAAGATTCCAAATCAGTTGATTCGGTTGAATCCATCGGTACCCTTATCGGTTGGGCTAATCATAACCCATGGGAGGACGAAATGAGCACAGATTCAGATTACAATCCTTTTGAAGATGAGTTCAGTTTTTTTCTGATTAGTAATTAATAGTTATGTATGGATTTTAAATCCTTTTTTTTATGTTTATCATCGTTATATTTTGTTATTTTCATGAACCAATAGTTTCCCAAATCTGCAGTTTCTCTCATTTTATTTAACGTTACATATTTGTTACAGTATTAAAATTAATTACTAATTTTGTGAATAGACATGGATAGTTGTTACACATATGCTACATAAAAAAATATAATATGTATCCGATTTTACCACCCTCCATTATTCCAAATATATGAATTTCCGTACCACAAGATATAACTTACCTTTTAAATTTACAATCTAAATATTAATTCCTCACTTACCTTTTCCTCTCTTATAAATATCCATATATCTATCATCCTTCTTCATACATCTTATGCAAATCTGCTCTATTAACATGGACCTACAACATCAGATTGTTTTGTGTTCTTGTGGTTCTCCCACATATATTCGTACTTCCTGGACATCATCAAACCCCGGTAGACGTTTCTATTGTTGTGCTCGTAATGTAATTTCCTACTACATTTTCCTTATATTATTATTTTATCTTTTCTTTTTCACCTTTTCTACCTAATAAACTAGTAACATGTAAATTAGGTTTCCGGTTGTGGTTTTGTTGCATGGATCAGTTACAGGTTTCTACCCATATACTTCTGTGGATGAAAATAATTAAGCAACAAGTAAGAGTACATCAGTTATAGGTTTCTACCCATATACTTCTCCATATGCCTCATGACAAAAACCCCACAGTCAACCTCATTCTGTTTTGTTGCCCATGGAATATCAATCTTTTTTATTTTTGCATTTTTTTATCTCATATGCTTTTGGATGACCGTGTCTTTCTAGGTACTCCACAAACAAATCTTTCTCCAAGTATAAAAAGTGTTAAATTTGTCTATATCACGTAACATTTATTTGAATAAAAGTCTTACAATTTTGTATGTAGAGTCCTTTTTGAAGTAGTCCTCACTATCCTTTATCCCCACTAGAGCGATTGATTCATGAAAGTTGTCAATCACTGTTATCGCAACATTCTTCAATTCAAAATTTAGCAGGTAATAGTGACCGTGTTCAAGTATAGGGAATAGAATGATATCAAATTGTTTCATTTCGTTCATCATTTTATTCCGAGAAATCCCTCCATACATATTTCTTTAGAACCTTTCATAACGTTCATCCTTACTTGAGTCGGTCCTGTTTAGCATCCAATCAACCTGCATATTGCCACAATAACAGACAACTATTTAATATCATTTCCACTTATTTTAAATTAGTATTTACGAAACTTACAACCACATTTGTTCCGACAAACAATCTGTATGGTAAACCAGGTGATCTGAATTTTTCTTCATAGTTTAAAACTTCCACCCAAGCATCTATAATATTGTTATATAGTTTCTCCCCAGGCTTCAAGCTCCAAACAATTGACAATGTCAATTCCAAGTTATTCACACTTCTGAACACTACTTCCATGCTGCTATACAAAATCCAATGTACTTGTTACATCAGTTACATTATTTTTACATTGTTATTACATAAATTGAAAAACTGTAACAACATATATTATTAAAGGATAGTTATACGTTTAATAAGTTTACCTGGTACCCACTCCCATTGTTTTCTTTTTAATGTAATAACAGCGTAACCTTGATGTAATTATTAATAAACAACTAATCTTACATGTATCTTGATTAACTGGTACCCACTCCCATTGTTTTCTTTTTTATTTCATCGATTCAACCTCATTACTGAAATATTGACTAATAGGCTCCACATCCAATGGTATATCTGTTTCTATATCCTCTTCACCACCTAGGATTTCATTTTCTTTTTGTACTTCCTCATCCGCTTCCTTATCTAATATTTTTACATATAAAAAATGTTATACATCCCATATTACAAAAAAGGTTATACCTCTAATATTTGGGTTTGCAATCTCTGACCTTTATTAATTTGACCCTCTGGCGTTAGAATTAGTCCATCTTGTGTTAAACCAAGACTATAATTTGGGCCATCGTTATTATCAACATTCTTCACTCCCTCTTCATCTGTTTCCCATATCCATATATAAATAACAGTAAATTTCAGATTATTTATAATAACTATACACATAATGAAACAAAATAATACTTACTCAATTTACTTGTTGCTTCATTTTTTGGTTTTTCATTTTCATGCATCTGTTTATTCATATCCACATCCACATTTTCTTCTTCCTCATCTGTTTATTAAATTGTTACTTTTAGTTTCTCTTTTTTTAATAAGGGTAATAACATGTAACTGATGTACTCTTACTTGTTGCTTCATTATTTTCATCCACAGTTGTTTTCCTTGCTTCAACCACATCCACATACTTCTCCCCTGCATTCACATATTTTTCTGAATTTGTGTTTTGTATGCAATGTAACAACAATGTAACTATTAGTTTATATATAACTTACTAGTTCCTTTATCTGTTTGTTGATTGATTTCTTCAACTTCCTTTTGTACGTATACTGTTTTTGGCACTTCAGGAACCTTATCAAAATCAATGTTCCAGGCTTCAACATTTTGTCCTGTTTTTTTCATTTTGTGTTTATTACTTTATGTAATCATAAAGAAACTTATCTACTTATCAAAACCAATGTTACCTGTATTTTGTTGTTCTTCGCCAGTTAGAATCATACCATCTTGTGTTAACCCTAAGCTATAACTTGGTGCAAACCGTATATTTCAAAATACATATATAAATTACCATCAATTTCTTCATCCACAATCTCTTCATTATTTTTTTTCAACACAACAGTTACATTAAGTTTATTACATAATTGCCACACTAGAATAACATAAGTTACATCAGTTACAATAATGTTACATTGGTTTTACATTTTAGTTTAGACATGTCTAAAATGTATAAAGATAAATTTAATGCATTACCTATTTCAGTTGTTTCCTTCTGAAATTCTTGACTAACATCAAGATTATCATCAGCTTCCAAGTCCAATGCAATATCTATGTTGTTATCTTCCATTTCATTCTCATTAACTCCTGCATATTGAAATTCGTTTGTAATAAGTATCAATATCTATAAAAGTATATATTTCAAAAATACATATATAAATTACCATCAATTTCTCCATCCACAATTTCTTCATTAATTTTTTTCAACAGATCACCTATCTTTGAGTTAGTTTCCTTCAAACTGTTGTCTTGTGGCCATGATGGTTTAACTTGCAAAATCAATTCATGCTTTTCCATTAAACTAACCACCTTTGATCTTTCTATATTTTTGTTATAAATAACAGATAGATCATTTTCAATCTCATTTTTCTTTTCCTCAAAATCATCCAATTTCTTTAACACACTGGTATACTCCTCCTATTAGAATACATTGTTAATTACATTCTTATAATGAAAGAAAAAACATTTATTTTTTCATAAAATTAATTACCTGGAATTCTAATGAAATATGTTCCATTTCTCCAACTGTCTGATTATTAATAGATATCGTCAAAACCCTTGAACCTACCTTTACCAAATCCTTTCCCTTTAATTTCCAACCTCTCTCTTATCCTCAGCCTATCCATTGTCTAGAAAGTTATTTGATTTAATGTATAATCAACCTTCATCTTCCGGCACTCCACACTATCCACATATAACTTCCGCACCAATGTAAATTAATTTAACCTATTTTTTGCTGGCATATAAATAAAAAGCTTATGTATTTTTAAATAATGTAACAACGAACAATTTTACAATTTCGTACATTGTTACATTATGTAACATTATTATATTACACAATGTAACATTTTTGCATACTTATTTCATCAATATATTAACATTTAGTAAAAACACACTGTTCCTGTTCTTAAACTAATATAAAAAATTCTTTTATATTTTTGTTGTTACATTCTGTATTAATAATTTAAATTTAAATTTACAGAATTCTAATATTTACAGAAACAAATTTAAAAGATAAGTTACATACCATTAGAACAGTAAGTGGCCCACTAAATGGTGAGTTGTTATCAAATCTATTCCACCCAATCTTACACACCTTCAAATTCTCTATAATATAATCACACCAGTCAATGTTTCTGAAATCTGTTTCGGCTATAAAATATTTCAAAATTTCTTCTTTCAGCCTCCCTTGTTTTAAACATTGTATCATTACTGTGACAAATAACATTACAAAGTCCATCCTAAATTCGAAACTATCCTCATCCCTTGCACTCTCAATATGTCTAACTATTTCAGATGGTGCCACAAAACAACCCTCATACTGATCTCTCCATTCTTTAACCTTGTCTTCTAAGACTTCTAACGGTGTAATTGAATACAATTTTATACCTCCTTTTGGCACCCCTAGAAGTCTATGAATCGAATCTGTATCAAATTTAATATGCCCACTAGGAGTCTTGATTTTCATCTTTTTAGCCTTGAATTTGTCTACCACGTAGTGTGCTAATTTAGACGGTATGCCATCCACTTTAAAGGTCAGAAGTTTACCAAACCTCATTTTTCGTACAACGGCTTTTTGCTTGTCTTTCAAAATTGAAATGCACTTACATAGTTGGTTTGGTAATGACCTAGTTTGTAAACTTAACTAGTTTTCTATGGTTGACTCACTTTTCAGCTTATTTTTCTTTTTTCTCAACTCTAAACCAGAACTTTCAGATTTACTTTCAGAGATCAATATGAAATCCTTTTTCTTTAGCCTTACTCCTTTCTTCTTACTAGATGATTCTATCTCTATCAAAACCTTGCCTGTTATATAAAATAAAGAGTTATGTAAATCTAACAAATTTCTTAATATTATTGGTTTATAAATTAAGAAATTAACCTGTCTTTTTTTTTTCTTGCTTAATTTTTCTTTCATCCTTTTTGATTTTTCCTTTGTTTTTTCACCACCATCTGATGATTCCCTTAATTCAGATTTCTTTATCTTCTTTCCACATTTTACTGGTCTGTCATTATCAGTTTCTTCAAAATCTGTATTTGAATAAAAACACTTTAAATAATCAATTACTAAAGCATACATTTAAAAAAATTTCAAATGTATCTAACCATTCTTTCTTTTCTTCAAACATGTCAGTGGTGTTTCGAGTTCATTTTCCTCAGAATTTGTTTTAAATCATAAACAAAAATCAAAAGCCCCACTATTAAACTTAATCAGACAGATTATGTCTAACTACATTCAAAATAAACGTAACACCAATGTAACATACTATATAGTCAGAAACACTAAAATTAAACTTACCTAAGCATCTTTTTTCTTCTTCGCTTGTTTGTCCATTTTTTTACCTCCGGTTCAACTTCAATTGGATCGTCTACTGTATTTGAATACCTTTCTCTAGCTTTTTTACCTTTTCGATCACCACTCTTCCCTGCAATCACAATTTTTTTTGTTTAATCAGAGAGATTGAATATATTTAACTTACATAAAATTAGGGAAACCATCAATTTACTCATTCGCATGATGATGTAGAATTTGAAATGCCGCCGGATCGCTTTGAATCCCCCCAATCAGATGTGGTTCTCCAGTTTTAGTCGAAACTCAAATTATGCCTTTTCCTTTTTCCAAGCCCTAATATGTAGAGTAAACCCCAGCTTCGTTCAATTTGGAACCGCCATTTTATCGAGAAACCAAATGTAATTTTAATTTTTACGGGTACAATGAGAATAGGAAAGGATTTGATTGATGGCTGCATGGTTCATCCACTCCCCGATGCAAGCTTGTCAGTCATAAAGGTGGGTGGCTTAATTAAATCTCAGCATAAAGGAAAAGTCTAAAATACCCTTTTTGTACCATTAAATATTAAACTAATCTAAAGTCACATGACAAGTGGGTTAATTCAATCTCAGCCCTAGATCAAATTCCAATCAAGGGCCCATATAGGGTTTTTTCAGGGTTTTCACAACCCAATTGGGTTTGCAATCTAACCCAACCCTATATATATATATATATATATATATAGAGGGTGTTAGATCTAATTAAAACCCAATATTGGTGTAAAAACCCTAACACCCACCAGAAGCATTGATCAACTTTCAGATTAATACATCAACGGTCAAGAATTAATTTGAATTATTTAATCATTTCCCTTAACATATATTTGACTATAAGGGTAATTCAGTCAATTAACCTCAAATCCTGCAACACTTTTTCGTACACTGTCAGATAAATTGAAATTTTTCTGTAACACCTTTCCTTTAAATCAACTATTGCAAAAGACTTTTTTGCTTATAATAATATTAGTTTGGGTTAAAAATAAAGATGGACAATTGTTGTAAAATAATGTTCACAAATTGAAAAAAAAGTGATTATAATATTGTTATTTGTTCAAAACACCTACCACCTTCCACCTTTTTTTCTTTTTTCTAAACGATTTATATAAAACATTTATTATATTTTGTGATTAGATAATGTATTAAATATGCATTAAATAATAATATAAATCATTTTTTTGTTCGATTTTCATATACAAACGTTGTCCGGTATGTATGTTACATTGATGTAAACTATATATATATATATATATATATATATATATATATATATATGGTAGCAATGTCAAAAAAGAATAATATTGTATCTATGTTCTCTTACTACATCGGCGTAACTCATGAGGAAGATAATGATAGGGTGTGCTAAATGTCATAATCATTGTTGCATCAATCTAATGCTTTCTTACATCAATGTAATAATCTATGAGTACAGGGTATAAGATTACACCCTTGTAATTTACGACTACACCGTTGTAATTTACGGTTACACCGTTGTAATTTATGATTATACCATGGTAACAACGTATATTACAGCTGAGTTTGTATATTACACTTATGCAAGATGATGATACACTAATGTAGGATAATATAACACTTAACTAACTATACCATTAAGGAAAACATCTAATTAGACTATTGTAATTATTCCATCTTCTCCCAAAAGCATATAGCAGTAAATAATAGCTCCCCATTGTTCTTCATTGGCCTTTACTTAACATTCACTTGTTTACCTATAAACCGTGTGATTAAGAAACTAATTTGAGATACCCACCAAAGTGAAAGGAAAATGTAAGATTATAACCTTTTTACCTTAATTATTCTTTTCCATTCTTTCTAAGCCTTTTTCACAGAGAATAACAAATTACGCATTCGAGAAGACAATTTCCCAACAACCTCCCATCCTCCTTCTCCCTCTCTAGCAGCTTCTCCAAATGCGCTTTTGTATCCGTCTTGTAACAAACGACCTAAATCAGCCTGAACGAACAGAGCGGGGAGCAGATCTTGACAACGTGATTCCGAACAAATCCTAGGTGACTCCGATTTCGATACAAACTGCTCCATTTTGATTGAAGAAGATGATCTTGTCAACGTGGAAGAAGGAGGCATTTCGTACACCTTAGTTCTTCCTTACGCCTTTGTTGTAGATTCGTTTTCTCCAAACAATTCTTATCATCGGTGTAATTATAATTAAATGGTAAACTCGAATTCATGCTCATGTTCTTCATCTGAATCGGGAGAGAGAGAAGAAATAGTAGAAAGAGAAAAGAGGTGAGATTAATGGGGGAAAAAATAATAGAGAGAGGACATGAAGTGTAAAGTTCATCGGGTATGATTGGAAAATAATGGAAGTACAATGGAAGAGAGGGAAAGGGCATGAAAGGTCGAAATTACCCATCTTCAAAGAAAAAGTCTTAGGATAGGTGTCAAGCTTTAATTGGGTGTGATGGGTTTTAGGGTTTTCTCATGAGATGTGGGTTTTGATATGAACACTACCCTATACACACACACACACACACACACACACACATATATAGAGAGGGGGGGGGGGGGAGTTTATTTCAGAACAAGGAAATTCTACGAGAACAAATTGAACAAACCTAAATCGTTTAACTTTATGATCCATGGTAAAAAAAAATTAAAATTTTATACTTCTTACATGTAAATATTTATGTTTATGTTCATAAAAAAACCATTAACTAGTTTTTTCATATGTTTTTATATTTTTAAAAATTTTCTACACACGTGTAAGTTATGTGTAGGTATAAAAATGTACACATGAATTACACATGTGTAGATATGTATATAAACCAAATTTGTTTATATCTTTTTGTTTGAATTTAATGAAAAACGAATAAACATTACATTTGATATCATTTTTTTATATTTTAAAACTTTTTAAGATTGAAAAAGTGAATGATTATTTTTGTTATGCGTGTTATCGCAATATTTAGTGTTATGAATTGAACTCTCCCTCCCCACACATATATATATATATATACACACACACACACAAATGAATATGTATTTAATGTGTAAATGTCTTATAATATATATATATATATATATATATATATATATATATATATATATATATATATATATATATATAAATATATATGTGTGTGTGTGTGTGTGTGTGTGTTTTGACAAAAAAACTATATATATATAGAACCTAACAAGAAACTTGGAAGAGAAACAAAAAACAATTACATGAGATCAATAATGTCAAAATCAAACAAATTCTCCAAAACAAGGGAGTAACACTTAGATCTATTCTTGAACCGCATGTACGATTCTTCTTTTATCAACTCCACTATCCTCGGGATAGGGATGGATATCCCATTGAACTCCTTCTCATATTGACAAATCCAAATCCTCCACACCTGTAAGGCTCCAAACCCGAGATGCCTCACTTGTTGGATTTACTCATTTACAAAAAGTTCTTAAACTTGAATATCAAATGACGCAGCGGAATCATTCATTCAACATAATTAAAACTTGTTCAACATGCGGAAGCATAAACATTGTCTACAGCATAAACATAACATAATTAACTCATAAAGGGATGCAGTCTTCAAGATCAACAGTGTAACTTCTATCGCTAGCCAAGCATCACCGTCCATCGTCCATACGTGTCCTTAACCTAAATGTGCATACTAAAAGTCAGCTACGCTAGCTTTACATAAAACATTAACATAAACATTTTTCCAAAAACACAACATACAGTTATTCAACAAAAGCGTACGTAAAACATGTGATGTAGTGCAAAGCACACATCTTTATTCCTATTGTTTTCGTGTGTCTTAGATAGTTTGTGTATGTTTTTACTTGTTTTTGCTTTGTTTTGAGTCAATGTCAGGTTTATAGGAGCTTGTGATAATTACAAGTCAAAACCCGAAGAAACCGAGTAAAAGAAGAAAGAACAAGATTAAAAAGTCAAAAAGTTGGATTTTTGTTTCCTCGCGGTACGCGAAGGGAGGAAGCCAAGGCCTCGCGGTACGTGAGGTGTTCCAGAAACGGGCCGGACTAAATTGTCCCTCGCGGTACGCGAGGAGCTGGCCATGTTTTCTCGTGGTACGGGAGAGACAATAAATCCGTGAAAAAAAGCCCTAATCGATTATATTAGAATTGTATTGCCATTATGTTTGGGAGTTCGACTGTTTTGCCGTCCAGAGAAGTGGAAAGGGCGATTTTGGGAGTTTGGAAGGTGAAGTGAAGCTAAAGGTTGGATCTTTGGATTCCGGGTTCGTTGATTTAGCGTTTTCGTTTTCAATGTCTTAGTCTTTGTGTTTGATTTCCATGTTTGATACTATGTTCATGTTTTCTATTTCTGGTTTAGTTGTTTTAGACAAGAATCTAGGCAAAAACCTTGATACTGCCTAGGTTCATGATGATTGATTGTAAAAGATTCAGTTTTTATCGGTTTTCGGATTCAATTGATGGTTTAATGATTCTGTAAGCAATCGTTGTTTAATAATTATGATGAATATGCATGCTTAGATCTGATGTATGCTTGATTATAATTCCGTATGTTATTTGTGGATGTCTTCCGGTTTGAATAGCGTATCTAGATCATAGACTGTGTGTTTGTGATTGATTGTGTGGTTTTCTAGACGTAGTGATCCATAGGAGCTGTAGTTGAGTGTTAAATAGATCTAAGTGTTCATCTTATCTCAATACCCGAAAAGTGAGATAATCGGTTAGTCTTCGTATTAGATGTCTAGTTGTCAACTCTCTGAAAGGAGGTTTTCTGGTTTACCATTAAGCTGTGCTACACTCGATAGGTACACTTGCCTATCAGTGAGGTTTATTTCATAGGTACTCCATTTATTACTTAAGAGTCTAGGTTAGGTTTAGTTAGTATTTTAATAGACCGTCTGGACGACATCAACATGTAATAACTTAACATCCTCATAACATCGTAACATAACATCATAACATAAGTCAACATGAACTGAAATGTGCGCCTTCTCGAAACCTTCAACTCCATTCATCGTATTCCGACGGAAGAACCTAAGGCTCGTTACCTCTAAGTCATCCGTCACCCAGGTCTCCTAAGGCTCATTACCTCTAGAAATACCAAACACCTGTCCCCTAAGGCTCGTGTCCTGTCACACCCCGCCTAGGGCGGAAACACGGGGTGAGGCGGAGTAGGTGATCGATCATAGCCTTTGATTAAAACAAACGACATCTAAATTCATTCATTACCAAAGGTTTCAGTCATTACATGAAATGATAAATTATTTCAAGACAATACATGCCAAAATACCATACTTAGTCAAGTATACGGCTTAAATAGCAAGTTCGTTAGCTATGACCTAGATGTCCTAGATTATAACCAGAAAACTTCAAAAGTGATCCTACGTGCATGCATGTCTTTCCTTCCATGATTAGTTACCTGAGAAATACATGCTAAAATGTCAACATAAAGTTGGTGAGTTCACAGGTTTAAGTAAGTAGTAAAATATGTTTTATTTGGACTACGAGATTTCCCGGTGTGTAAAGCATTGTCGATCAAACAATACTTATGTATGCGCATTGTTACCATAAGCTACCATAACCGACAGTTGACGTTTCTGAGTTAACCCGTCACTTGACTGAGGTATAATCATATTATTTTATATGCTTTTCAACCCAATTAATTTACCCTCATATATTTATGTATTAATATATATATATATATACATATATATATATATATATATATATATATATATATATATATATATATATATATATATAACTAGGATTGTTATATATTAGCCATAATGAGGCATTTTTATAAATATAATTTTATAAAAATCTCCTCTTTTTCATACAAAATTATTTATAGTTTTTAATTTATAGTAAAAATGTGTTATTATAAAATAAATCAATTATTTATTTTATTATGACAAAATTTAGGGTTTTTAACCTATTTTCTTTAATAGTTATTTATTATTTTAAAAACCGGTCTTTTATATATTTAAAACAAGATTCGTCTCCGATACGTTTAAAACTCGTTATTTAAATTTATAATCCCGATTATAACCTAATATATCACCAACTATAATAATGTTAAAATAAAGGTGTCAAAATCTCACGTAAATAGTCGGGAGAAGGTGACGGTGAATACGCGAGGTCCGATTCCTTCCCGGAACGTCCCGTATGATTCTGTAAGTTCCTGAAATGATCCGTGGGCTTCACGCGAACGTAATGTGGTGACCGTAGGCGAGAAACGGTGACCCGAAAGAACCGGTTTTCGTCCCGAAAGAATCCCGCAAAGGAGGCGGAGGGCTGGGGTGGTGAACGCGGTGTACTTCAGTGATCGTCGGGGGTTGTCAAGGGCTGGGACGAGACTGATGAAGGCTGGGATGGCTGGAACGAGTGGCTGTGATGGTGATCGGTGGTGGTTTGTGGGTTGTGGTGAAGCCGAGAGATCAAGGGAGAGGTGGTGTGGCACGATGTAGGGTGATGGAAGGGATGTTGTTGCTTTGTGAGGATGTGGAGGTGAGGTTGCTGCTGTTTGTTGAAGCCGAGAGGTAGGGGTGGTTTGTGATGATTGGTGGTGGTGGTGTGATGAAGGTGGTGTGAGGGATGGTGCTGCTGTTAGTGATCGAGAGGAGACAAAGGGGAGGCTAAGGTGGTGTATGGCTTGGGGGTGGTGGTGAGGTGATTGTGGTGTTGCTTGTGAATGAAACAAGAAGGAGGCAAGGTGGTGGATTGGTTCTCGGGTGGGAGAGAGCCGAAGGAGAAGAAGGGAAGTGTTTGTGGTGCTTTGAAGAAGTGGCGGTGCATGGGTTTATATAGGGGTGTTTGGGGTTAATAACTATTCAATTTTTATTTTCCCTGCATACCACTTTGTAACATCCCGGAAATCCGTAAGCAATTAATACGGGTTTCACAATAGGGGAGCCTACGAAACGCATCATTACGCTAGTGGTTATGGCCATTCGTGGCTAAAACTTCTTTGTATTGCTAGGGTGAAGATGATGTTTGGTGCATGTTAATGTTTAACCTATTAATGAAGTGGTATGTTTATGTCTTTAAGTACTTCGTTCTCAAAAACCATCTTTTGATGAGCTTTTATTATTGTCTAAATCCGTCTTTATATTTGTGAGTGTCTTGATTTTAAAGAGCAAGATCGTAAAACCCCTTTTAATCAAACTTCCTTTGAAACTCGTACGTCTTTATACGAGCAGAGATTGATAAGTCAAGGCTTGGTCTATGCTTCTAAAATCGTACGTCTTTATACGAGCTTATTATGCGACCGAGAATTGGTGAACTCATGTTGGGAACGGTACGTCTTTATACTTGGTCCCATTGTTACACCGCCTCCCGGTGAGCAAAATATAATCACCTATTTTGTAAGGCCCCAAACCCGGGAGGCCTCACTTGTTGGATTTACTCATTCACAAACAGTTCTTAAACATGAATATCAAAAACGCAGCGGAAAATTTCATTCAAACATAACATCATCATTGTTCATACATGCGGAAGCGTAAACATTGTTTAAAACATAAATACATCACAACTAAACATAACGAGATGCCAGTCTTCATGATTAACCGGGTAACTCTTCTCGCTTGCCAAGCATCACCGTCCATCATCCATACCTGCCTTAACCTGAATGTGCATACTAAAAAGTCAGCTACGCTGGTGTGTTCTAGATTTAACATAAAACCTTAACTTCAAATAATTTGCCAAAAACATAACTTCATACTTCATTTAATAAAAAGCGTACGTAAAATAATGCAATAACAAAACATAACATCATAAACATAAGTCAACGAACATATCGAATCTGCGCCTTCTCGTAACCGTCAAATCCATACGTTACATACCGGTTGAATGAACTAAGGATCACCACCACTAGGCCCATCATCACCGTACTGTCCTTCGGGTGAGGAACTCCTAGGGCCCGATACTTAGGTCATCCAACCCTTCAAGCACGGCGTCCCAAAGGATAGCGCGTACCAAACTTCAAGCACTGCACCCCGTAGGGCGCAAGTACCAAACTTCAAGCACGACTACCCCGTAAGGTAAATCGTACCAAACTTCAAGGATCACGATAATCCCCTTGACGACCGTCATCGCCCCAGTTGTACAACAGTTGGCCAGCCACAAAGGCCCCTAAAAGGTAAAGGCCCATAACATACTTCCCATCCCTTAACCTTCATTCCCTAAGGAATATTGGCAGATTCGTTCGTTTGTGACTTTCATAAACCTTCGCTTCTTTTACTTCAAAAACTTCAGTTAAAGCATTCGTACGTTTTATTAAAAACATTCATTCATTCATTAACACACTTCATAAACTTCTTTTGGCAAAATATTTCATAAACACTTCCTTCATAACCTTTCCTTCTAAAACATCACTCATAAACATCATTTTATAAAACGTTACATACAACCTTCATAAACATCGTTTTATAAAATCGTTACATCGTTACGTATGCACACCAGCCCAAAAACATTATTAAAACATTTAAAAGAGGGCTTCTAGAACTCACCGGATAAGTAGTTTCTGAAATACTCTTAGCTGGCTACTGCGCGTCACTAATGTCACTCACGATCTGTTATAATAAAACCATACGTGTAAGGTAGTGCTCCTAGATGACACTAGACATCCCTATGCTTAAACCTTGTAGTTTCGATGGACCTGCACATATCGAAACTAGTAGTTTCAATGGACCTACACATATCGAAACTTGTAGTTTCGATGGACCTGCACATATCGAAACTTGTAGTTTCGATGGACCTGCACATATCGAAACTTGTAGTTTCGATGGAGTCTGCACAGATTGTCTTCCCAAAAACCCGAAGCTTTTGCATGCAAGTCTGATCGAGTCAGTATCTCAACTTTTCTTAGATCAAAACGTTCGGTTTTCATTCTAGATGTTATACCTAAGCTCATTTTCAAGTTCTATCCGCAAATTCGTTGCCTTTTTAGCCAAAACCCGAAAATCCCAAAAACGAACAAAAACTCAGATTTAGGCAAGATTATTACCTGTATCGAGATTCTGATCCGGAGGTTCTTCTCACGAGCTTAGTAGTAATGTGCTCCCAAAATTCCGGGATGATCCGTCAACTTTCTCTCTCTAGACCCGAGCTCTCCTTTCTCTCTCTAGAAGTCGCGTGAGTGGGGGAATGAGCAGAGAAGAGGGCTGCCCTGCCTCTTATGTACCTGGGCTTCCCTCGGCCCATTGAAGCCGAGCCCAAGCCCGCTCCCTTTTGTTTAAATATTCCGACTAAATCACCGGTCTCGCTATATTTATTCGTTTTATTATTTTCGGGATGTTACAAGTCTACCCCCCTTACAATAGGTTTCGTCCCCGAAACCTATCATAAGTTAAATAGTTGAGGGTACGACTCCCTCATTTCTGTCTCCGTTTCCCAAGTGGCTTCCGATCCCTTTCGATGTTTCCATTGGACTTTAACCAATTGGATAACTTTATTACGTAAACGTCTCTCCTTTCGATCTAGGATGGCCACAGGTTCTTCGATGTAGTTCAGGCTATTGTCGACCTCGATGTCAGTAAGTGGTACGTGAGCCGATTCATCCGCCAAACACTTTCGCAAGTGTGATACATGGAAGGTAGGATGAATTCCACTTAACTCATCAGGCAACTCTAACCGATAAGCGACTTCACCAACCCGTGCCATTATCCTGAACGGTCCGACAAACCTCGGACTTAACTTTCCTCTCTTCCTGAATCGTATGATTCCCTTCCAAGGTGACACTTTCAACATTACTCTGTCCCCAACATCAAACTCAATGGGCCTTCGTCGTTTATCCACGTAGGATTTTTGACGATCTTGTGCGGCCTTCATCCGTGCTTTGATTTGATCAAACCTTTCCGACGTTTCTTTTACGACTTCAAGACTTCCTAATTCCTTTTGTCCAATCTCACCCCAACAAACCGGGGTTCTACATCTTCTCCCATACAACATTTCGTAAGGCGGCATGCCTATCGTCGTGTGATGACTATTGTTGTAGGAGAATTCGGCTAATGGCAGATGACTGTCCCAACTGCCGCCAAAATCGATAATACAAGCACGAAGCATATCCTCCAATGTCTGAATGGTCCTTTCGGACTGACCATCCGTTTGCGGGTGGTACGCCGTACTGATATTAAGTCTCGTGCCCATCGCCTCGTGAAATCTTTTCCAGAACCTCGATGTGAATCGTGTGTCCCGGTCGGATACTATCGTCAAAGGCATCCCATGCCGTGCTACTACTTCGTTAATAAATACTTCCGCTAACCTTTCCGACGAGAACGTCTCGCGAATAGGTAGGAAATGAGCACTCTTTGTTAATCGGTCCACAATTACCCAGATGGTGTCATGACCTTTAGCTGTGCGAGGTAGCTTGGTTATGAAGTCCATGGTAATGTGTTCCCACTTCCATTCTGGTATATCAAGCGGTTGAATCTTTCCATACGGTTTCTGGTGCTCGGCCTTTACTTGTGAGCAAGTCAAGCACTTGCTTACATACTTTGTCACTTCATGTTTCATTCCAGGCCACCAGTATTCCTTCCTCAGATCTTGGTACATTTTATTGGTACCGGGATGGATAGAGTACCGAGACTTATGAGCCTCATCCAAGATTTTGGTTCTAAGCTCGCCACCCATAGGTATCCATACTCGTCCAAAACGTGTCCTAACACCAAGAGTGTTATATTCCAACTTGTCCTGTTGGCCAACCATCCTTTCCTTCTTAATGTTTTCTTCTTTAAGTGCTTCATCTTGAGCTCTTTCAATTTCCCCCATCACATCTGATGTTACCACCAACTGGCAAGCTTTCACTCTAATAGGAGTAGGCACATCCTTTCGGCTTAGAGCGTCAGCCACCATGTTTGCCTTTCCAGGATGGTATATTATTTCACAGTCATAGTCTTTCAACAGTTCCAACCATCGCCTCTGCCTCATATTAAGTTCCTTCTGTTCGAAGAAGTACTTCAAACTTTTGTGGTCGGAGTAAATAGTAAACTTCACCCCGTAAAGGTAGTGCCTCCATATTTTCAATGCAAATACAACAGCAGCAAGTTCCAAATCATGGGTCGGATAATTGGCTTCGTGAACCTTCAACTGCCGCGACGCATATGCAATCACTCTACCGCGTTGCATCAACACACACCCTAATCCCTGACCCGACGCGTCAGAGTATACCACCAGGTCTTCACTGCCCTCGGGAAGGGCCAAGACTAGAGCTTGGGTTAGTTTCTTCTTCAATTCCTTAAACGCCTCATCCTGGGCCGAACCCCATTCATACATTACCTCTTTCCGAGTCAACTTTGTCAACGGCGAAGCTATTTTCGAGAAATCCTGGATGAATCTCCGATAGTAGCCTGCCAATCCCAAGAAACTGCGGATTTCAGTTGGCGTCTTAGGAATATCCCATTCCCTTACCGTTACTATCTTTGCTGGGTCAACCATAATGCCGTTCAGGCCAATGACGTGACCTAGGAATTGGACTTCCCTAAGCCAGAACGCACATTTGGAGAACTTAGCATACAACTTCTCCTTCTTTAGAGCTTCCAATACTTCCTTCAAGTGACACGCGTGATCACCCTCATTCTTAGAATAGATAAGGATATCATCGATGAATACGATTACCGATCGATCCAGCATTGGTCGACAAACTCTATTCATCAAATCCATGAACGCTGCGGGGGTGTTCGTCAATCCGAAAGACATTACGCGGAACTCGAAATGTCCATAACGCGTGCGAAATGCAGTTTTTGGTATGTCTTCTTCCCTTACCTTCAACTGATGGTACCCGGATCGAAGGTCGATTTTCGAGAACCAACTTGCGCCTTGCAATTGATCAAACATGTCATCGATCCTTGGTAAAGGGTACTTGTTCTTTACCGTTCGTTTGTTCAACTCGCGATAATCGATACACATTCTCATCGAACCGTCTTTCTTTTTCACAAACAACACCGGAGCACCCCACGGCGAGATGCTCGGTTGGATAAATCCTTTCTCAAGTAACTCGTCTAGTTGTGCCATTAATTCTTTCATTTCCACTGGTGCTAGTCGATATGGAGCCTTAGCCACGGGCTGGGCATCTGGTACTAAGTCGATTCGAAATTCAATCTCTCTATCGGGTGGTATCCCAGGCAAATCCTCTGGAAACACCTCCGGGTACTCGCGTACCACGGGTACATCGTCTAGTTCCTTCACTTCCTTACACTTTTCAATTACGTATACCAGATAAGCCTCGCATCCGCGCCTCAAATAATTTGTTGCCTTAATCATCGAGATGACGTTTGGCATCGGGGCGTCACGATCTCCAAAAACCTCGACTTTGCTTCCATCCGGAGCCTTGAGTTGGATTATCTTTCGTTTACAAATGATTTGTGCTTCGTTGGCAGTTAACCAATCCATACCCAACACAACATCAAACCCTCCCAAAATCATAATGAACAATCTGACAGGGAATCTATGACCTTCTATCTTTATCGTGGAGTTGTCAACTACATCGGTTACTCTTGCAGTCCTACCCTCAGCGGTTTCTACGCTAAAGGCCCTTTCTAACTTACTGACAAGGTACTTCACGCGTTTACAAAAAGTCGCAGATATAAAACTCTTACTGGCACCCGAATAAAATAACACAGAAACAAAAGTGTTGTCAAGGATGAACGTACCTGACGCCACATCAGGGTCCTTCCTAGCCTGATCCTGCGTCAGTGCGTACGCCCGCGTCTTCACACGAGATCCCTCTCCCTTCTTTTCCGGGCCCTTTTCCTTCCCGGTTTCCCCCATCCTGGGCTTGGTGCACTCCCGACTCATATGACCATTCTCCCCACAAATGTAGCATTTGTAGCCTTGCGGGCATTCACGTGAGTAATGTCCGGTCTTGCCGCATTTAAAGCACAGATTCGATCCTAACCGACATTCACCCGCGTGTCTTACCCCACATTTCCCACAAACTGTCATCTCGCCTACCCTGGCATGCTTGTCCCGAGCCCCAAACAACTTCCCACCCGATCGTTTAGCGGGAAAACTCAACTTCTTCTTAGGCTCTTCAATGACGACAACATTCAGCGCCAGATCATCAAATACCACGCCGCTCAGTTCTACTACCGAATCATAGGTAGTAGGGGCGTTTGCCTTAACATAGGTGCGGACCTGGTCCGGCAACCCTTGAATATAGCAGGCAATCTTTCTCTCTTCAGTAGTGACAAGGTGTGGCACCAGACGTGCCAGTTCATTGAATCGGGTTGCATATTGCCGGTGCGTCATGTTCCCGGCCTTCAAACCCAGAAATTCCCTCTCTACCTTCTCAATCTCATTCCTTGGGCAGAAATTCTTGATCACTAAAGTCTTCAAGTCAGCCCACATCATCGCATCCACAATCTCACTCCCTTTTGCCTGACGTACACCTTCCCACCAATGGGATGCTTCCTCCCTCAAGGAGTTAGCAGCAAATTTCATAACTTGATCCGCTCGGCATTCGCTGAGACGGATGGCAGCCTCCATACGGATTATCCAGTCAAACGTAGCTACCGCGTCTTTCTTTCCTGTCAGGACTGGCGGGTCACATGCCTTGAAGGACTTATAGTCGCATCCGCGAGCAGGCGGTGCGTTGATTGCCTTAGTGTTCGGGGTATCAACCGTCGGGTTAGACCCACCTTCCCCATTGACCTGCTTCAATGCTTCTGCCAACAGACCTGGCAGAGAAGTCTTCATAAATTCTGTGAACTCTCGAGCTATAGCTGCTCTCACTTCTGGTTCAAAAGTGAAAGGTTGTTCTTCTACCAGTGTCTGTTCAGTTCCATGCACACTAACCGCCGGTTCAGTGTGAACACTTCCTTCTTCACTATTCTCTTGGCGCGCAGGGATCCTGCCACGCCCACCATTTCGACCGCCGGTACGACCACCGGTACGGCCACCACGCCTTCCGTTTCCTCTCCTTGCCATTTCGTTCTATAGGACAAGAAATCCAATGTCATCACGCTAGTTAACAAATAAAATTCAACAAGTACTGTAAGATGTTAATATACACTGGCCATCTGCAATTAACCATTACACTACCTTTCGATTTCTATTTGACCACCTTTGTGATTCCATCAGAACACAAGTCCTTACCTAACCCCTTCTACGACATATTATATACGTAAATATATACTACCTTCATACCTGATGCTGTGGCTCGAGTTACCCGTACTGGCATCCTCTTTCGGTCCCATTCACAGTTTAAGTTCAGACACTGGGAGTGTCCGAATCTCTCAAACTATTGCTCTGATACCAACTTGTAAGGCCCCAAACCCGGGAGGCCTCACTTGTTGGATTTACTCATTCACAAACAGTTCTTAAACATGAATATCAAAAACGCAGCCGAAAATTTCATTCAAACATAACATCATCATTGTTCATACATGCGGAAGCGTAAACATTGTTTAAAACATAAATACATCACAACTAAACATAACGAGATGCCAGTCTTCATGATTAACCGGGTAACTCTTCTCGCTTGCCAAGCATCACCGTCCATCATCCATACCTGCCTTAACCTGAATGTGCATACTAAAAAGTCAGCTACGCTGGTGAGTTCTAGATTTAACATAAAACCTTAACTTCAAATAATTTGCCAAAAACATAACTTCATACTTCATTTAATAAAAAACGTACGTAAAATAATGCAATAACAAAACATAACATCATAAACATAAGTCAACAAACATATCGAATCTGCGCCTTCTCGTAACCGTCAAATCCATACGTTACATACTGGTTGAATGAACTAAGGATCACCACCACTAGGCCCATCATCACCGTACTGTCCTTCGGGTGAGGAACTCCTAGGGCCCGATACTTAGGTCATCCAACCCTTCAAGCACGGCGTCCCAAAGGATAGCGCGTACCAAACTTCAAACACTGCACCCCGTAGGGCGCAAGTACCAAACTTCAAGCACGACTACCCCGTAAGGTAAATCGTACCAAACTTCAAGGATCACGATAATCCCCTTGACGACCGTCATCGCCCCAGTTGTACAACAGTTGGCCAGCCACAAAGGCCCCTAAAAGGTAAACGCCCATAACATACTTCCCATCCCTTAACCTTCATTCCCTAAGGAATATTGGCAGATTCGTTCGTTTGTGACTTTCATAAACCTTCGCTTCTTTTACTTCAAAAACTTCAGTTAAAGCATTCGTACGTTTTATTAAAAACATTCATTCATTCATTAACACACTTCATAAACTTCTTTTGGCAAAATATTTCATAAACACTTCCTTCATAACCTTTCCTTCTAAAACATCACTCATAAACATCATTTTATAAAACGTTACATACAACCTTCATAAACATCGTTTTATAAAATCGTTACATCGTTACGTATGCACACCAGCCCAAAAACATTATTAAAACATTTAAAAGAGGGCTTCTAGAACTCACCGGATAAGTAGTTTCTGAAATACTCTTAGCTGGCTACTGCGCGTCACTAATGTCACTCACGATCTGTTATAATAAAACCATACGTGTAAGGTAGTGCTCCTAGATGACACTAGACATCCCTATGCTTAAACCTTGTAGTTTCGATGGATTTGCACCTATCGAAACTAGGTAGTTTCGATGGACCTGCACATATCGAAACTAGTAGTTTCGATGGACCTGCACATATCGAAACTAGTAGTTTCAATGGACCTGCACATATCGAAACTTGTAGTTTCGATGGACCTGCACATATCGAAACTTGTAGTTTCGATGGACCTGCACATATCGAAACTTGTAGTTTCGATGGAGTCTGCACAGATTGTCTTCCCAAAAACCCGAAGCTTTTGCATGCAAGTCTGATCGAGTCAGTATCTCAACTTTTCTTAGATCAAAACGTTCGGTTTTCATTCTAGATGTTATACCTAAGCTCATTTTCAAGTTCTATCCGCAAATTCGTTGCCTTTTTAGCCAAAACCCGAAAAATCCCAAAAACGAACAAAAACTCAGATTTAGGCAAGATTATTACCTGTATCGAGATTCTGATCCGGAGGTTCTTCTCACGAGCTTAGTAGTAATGTGCTCCCAAAATTCCGGGATGATCCGTCAACTTTCTCTCTCTAGACCCGAGCTCTCCTTTCTCTCTCTAGAAGTCGCGTGAGTGGGGGAATGAGCAGAGAAGAGGGCTGCCCTGCCTCTTATGTACCTGGGCTTCCCTCGGCCCATTGAAGCCGAGCCCAAGCCCGCTCCCTTTTGTTTAAATATTCCGACTAAATCACCGGTCTCGCTATATTTATTCGTTTTATTATTTTCGGGATGTTACATATTTAACTTTAATATAAAGCATTTTGAGTCCGATGTCTTAAACCAACCCGGAGATGACCATTCGATGGGTTGAGGGTAAATGTTGTCCCGAACGGGAGGCACTACCACTTTTTAAAGAATATAATTTGCAAATCAAATGTAGTGAGGACGAGGCTCTAGCGGTGACCCGGGTCACAAGTTTGTAGTAGTCATACCACTGAATTAGTTAACTTAACATTATCACGTACCAAGCTAATTCGAATCCCAAAGCAATACATTTCGTAATCTGATCATTTTCGCTTTATTTAGTTTTCTGCTATTTACTATTTTGCTAGTTACATTTCTGCTACACACTTCACGCACATTTTTACTTTTATGTTATTTACTTTACCGTCATTTACTTTTCTGCTTCACAAGCACACAAAACCCACTCACTAATTAATCCGGCTAAACGATAACAAAAGTTGAGTATTGGAACTCAACCGTGTCCATTGGTTCGATACTTGGTTCTTACCTAACTATATTACGCTGCGATAGGTACACTTGCCTATTGTGTGTGTTTTAAGTTAAAGTAATTATCATTTTAATTTATAAATTTAAAACCTGATCTTGTGAAATCAACCTAAAAATATATTTATTACATTTTTATATACTTAATTCACAAACAAATCAAGTTTTTGGCGCCGTTGCCGGGGACACGGTGATTTCAAGAAAAATTTGAGTTAACGGATTAGCCTTTTATTTTCCTTCTATTTTTCTTTCACGTTTTGTTGCAGGTAGTGTATGATCCAAAGTTCTACTACTGGTGTATATCAACCTTTAGCAGAACCTGAAAGATTCTTTCACCGCCGAGTTCGAGAAAACCGTGCTAGAAAAATGGCCGTAGAAAACCGCACTATCGCCGAATTTGCAAGACTGTCACCGGACGCGTTGGGGTCTAGTATCACAAGACCAACCATCAACGCTAACAACTTTGAGATCAAATCTCATGTTATTCACATAATCCAGTCATCATGCACTTTTAAAGGATTACCCGATGAGGATCCACATGCCCATATCGCAAATTTCCTCGAGATTTGTGATACCTTTAAACTAAACGAGGTGTCGAATGACGCTATTCGCCTCCGTATGTTCCCTTTTTCCTTAAGGGAACGAGCTAAGGCATGGTTGAATTCTCTCCCTACCGGGTCAATCACCACTTGGGACGATCTCGCCCAGAAGTTCTTATCGAAGTACTTCCCATCGGCCAAGATTGCTAAGTTAAGAAATGATATCAGCATTTTCACTCAAGACGATGGTGAATCACTATATGAGGCGTGGGAACGCTTCAAGGACATGCTAAGGAAATGTCCTCACCATGGGTTAGAGGTTTGGCTGCAAGTATCATCTTTCTACAATGGGTTACATAATCAAACCCTTTAGACACTTGACGCTACTACGGGTGGCATCTTTGGGAACAAAAGGCCACATGAGGCTTATAACCTAATTGAAGATATAGCTATGAACAACTATCAATGGTACAACCCACGGACTAGTAGGGGAACAAGGCAAGGAGTTCACGCCGTCGATGCTGTCACATCATTATCTGCTTAAGTAGACGCCCTGACCACAAGACTAAACCAAATTAGTAAGGGCAAAGCAACACCGGAAACAATGGAAGAGGTGAAGAGCATCACAGCCGACGTCGAACAAGTTGACTTTGTCGGAACAAATCGGCCTCAAAACAAGCCCTATAGAAACACCTACAACCCTGGATGGAGGAATCATCCGAACTTTAGCCAAAAAGACAACAACAACCAAGGACAATCTTGTTTTGGACAACAACAACAGTTTCAGCAAAGGCAACCTCAGAACTTTCAACCTCGTCAACAATTTCAAGGAACAAACGAGATGGGTAATGGGATGAGCCTAGAGGACACGGTGACTAAGCTAATTTCCACTACTAAGAGTCAAGCCCTCCTAGCAGATTCTCGTCACAAGCAATACGAGGAAAGGTTTAGTCTACATGAAGCTGAGTTCAAAACGCAGAAAGCTACCCTTCAATCCATTGAGACACAATTAGGACAAATAGCAAAACTATTGTCCGAAAGGCAACCAGGATGTCTTCCGAGTAACACCGAGATTAATCCAAAGGGCAACGTAAGTGCTATTACTTTAAGGAATAGCAAAGTCTACCCAGAGCCACCAATGCCAGGAGAAGAAGTCCAATCACCTAGGTGAGAGAAATTCACCGGAGTGCCACTCCGTCCACAGCCCGCAAGTTCATCTACCCAGAAAGCACAACCTAGTGTAATCCAACCTCCTACGGCGGACCTTCCTCCAAAAATTCCACCAAAACGAACGTTCAATTCTCACATACCATATCCAAGAAGGCTAGTTAAGCAGAAAACTGATGAGCAATATGACAAGTTCATAGAGCTCTTGAGCCAAATCCTTGTCAACATTCCCTTCTTGGATATTATACAACAAATGCCAAAATATGGACGCTTCTTGAAGGATTTCCTCACAAACATGAGAAACATGGAAGAAGAGATAAACAGAACAAATTACTGTGTTGCTCTTTTCAAAAGGAATCTCCCGAAGAAACTTTCAGATCCTGGGAAATTCTCTTTACCATGTTCTATAGGGCCGCTACCAGTTACATACGCGCTCGCTGAACTAGAAGCAAGCGTAAATGTTATGCCCTCCACTATGTTTCAAAAGCTCGACATTGGATAACCGCGACCGGTTAATGCACCTATTGAACTAGCGGATGGATCGGTTAAAACACCTATAGGAGTCATCGAGAACTTATTAGTGAAAGTTGGCAAGTTTGTCTTCCTTGCCGACTTTATGGTTTTAGAAATGGGACAAGACTTATTCGTACCATTAATCTTGGGTCGTCCATTCTTAGACACCGCAAGAGCCGTCATTGACATGAATGAAGGAATTTTAACGCTCCGTATCGGTAAACAATTAGTAACATACAATATCGGAGGATATGAATGCATGTCAAGTGATCCTCTTGAAATCTCTCACTTTATCGACTCCAATCTGGACTATCAACTACAGAAAGCAAGGGACTTGAAAAAAGGAAAAGCACCTGATCTTACCAAGCCAAAGACACCAGATCCTATGGCAATAGACCTTACCAAGGATCTTGACAACACTAATTGGATCGATGAGTACTTTGATAAATTACCAAAGATGAACGAAGAGATAGGAGACACGGGAGAGGTTGTTTACTCCCACATGAAGAAAGACTGATGAAGCACGTACGGGTCGGGCTAAAGACCCTTAAATAAACGTAGCGCTTCCGGGAGGCAACCCGATGATCATGAATAAATTAAGAAGTTGATGCATACGGCAGAAAGCATGGACCTCAGGTTTGGTTTCTCCAGATTTAAGTTTTTAATTACTTCAGCCCCCAGGTATGCCTTCTCGATACTAGGACCTTAGTAGCTTAACTACTATCTTTTATTTTCCTTGTTCGTTTTTATGTTTTCTTTTATGTTCCAAGTAGAATAACATCACTGGATCATCTCTCTACTTTGAGGAGTTACACTCCAACTCTACGAGCCTGGAGCCGGAAGCCACATCAAATTTCTAAGAAATTCGATGAAGTCTTTGAAGCAACATGTTGACAAGCAGCTGATAGGCATAACCTGACAGCAACAATAAGTTTTGGCCTTAAGTTATAAACCGAATTGATCTGGAGAGTACCAGTTTCTTTCCCTTAAAACTCCATGCATTTTAATTCCTGCATAGCATTTCATTACATGCATTTGTACATTGAGGGCAATGCACAGTTTTAAGTGTGGGGTGGGGAATTAGAGATTCAGGACTGTTAACCTCAAAGCAGTAAAATTTAACTTGTGATTTTCTACCCATTTGACTAAAACATTACAAAAACTTACCTTTTATAAAACCCAAAAAATTTTCAAAAATATTTAAACCCTTTAAATCAAAAAACCTCTTGGAGTTTGCACCTATTAAATAAAATGAAGACATGACAAGTAGAAACAAACGGAAATTATACATAATAAATCACTAAACCCTATTCCATCTGTTTCCATGTGAGAATAATCTGAGCCTTTTCACGAGCATTATTATCATTATTTTTGCATGCACTTTCATTTGGTATATTGAGTGTTTATTTGATTGCATAATTAGAACTTGTATAACTTATACATATCAAGACCATGAACTAGTAGAAGTATGGAAATGATTGAGGAACCTAGGACTTTATTACCCTTATTATCCAAAAATCATAAAAATATTATCCGCCTAGATAGACCTCTGAGCCTTAGCCTTTTCTTTTCTGTTACCCATACTTATCACCCAACCAACTTTTCGCAAACACCGGTTATTGGCTAACTATCTTCAAAATGGGAAAATTATCTTATGTTGTCATCGGGATGACTTTGGAAAGAATCTGTCCTACTCAGAAGAATTGGAATATACAAATGGTGGATGCATTAAGAAATTATCCGAACTATCTGTAGGAAAATTCAAGGAAATATTATTTCAAGGAAATTGAGGAAAGAGGAGTATTGAAAAAGTTGTCTTGTAAAAAAAAAGTTGGTCTTTTACCGGGAGACCTTAAAGAACTAGACGTGCATTCTTTTGATTTAAATTTGCTTTCTTGCCTTCATTTCGCAAAGCCTGAATTACTAACTGAACTCCGAGAAAAGATTTTTCAAGCAACCAGTGATATAAGAAAATGGTGGCGCAAGCAAGAACGATTGCCACCATTCCGCGGCTTGTCAAAAAGTGCCGCCAAAAGAAGAGCCAAAAGATACGATAGATGTAGAAAATGTGGCAACCGGAGCCATGATGGAAAGTGTAGCAAGAATCAAACTCGAGCCCAAAGTGAATACACATACCTAATCGAAGTAGGTGCTATTAGGCGGCTAGCCGTAAGGACCGTACGGAAAAGTAGCAATTTGCATTACGCAATAAGGAATGAGTTAAACCTGATGAGAGATCTTGGTCTTGGCAATCTGACCATAAACGAGCCCTCAGATTAGTTATACCCTCATGATCTGAGTCCTATAGAGGGACCTTTTAGTACTTTCCATTTTAAGCCATGAGGCCATATCTGAGTGTTTCGCGATAGCTGCAGCCCTTCAAACCCCTTTAAAACTCCTAAAAATCCAAAAAGATTTTCATTTTCACCTTTAGTTTTACTTTAGCCACATTAAAATCCTTTAAAGTCCTCTTGATTCATGCATATTGCTTAGTTAATTGGTGGAGACTTGATTTGCATACAAGCTTATGACTATTGCATAATTCGATTCGAACTCGAGTGTCACACTTAGCTTACATTATCCATATATATATATATATATATATATATATATATATATATATATAACCCTAGAGTTGAGTGAACATTGTGAGTAGTGAGCAGTTTTTGCATAATCAATTTCTAGTAGGCTTGTAATGGATTCCATCATCTTAAAACAAGAAAAACACAAAAATAGAATAAGCAGCTCAATAGTTATCCCTGAGTCTCAACACTAGTTGAAATTCCATTACCCTTGTAAATTTTTTAGTTATGGGTGTGATTATGCATGAGTTTGCTTGAGGACAAGCAAAGTTTAAGTGTGGGGAGTTATGATATGTCATCATTTATACATATTTTACATACATAATAATCCCACATTATGGTACTAATTGAATAATAACCTTGCAATTTATGCTTAAAACACTTATATTTTGTAATTGCAGGTTATTCGGTGTTGAAAATATAAATCAAGCTAAATCCTATAAAAAACACTAAGAATTCAAGCTTCTAGAAGATTCATTCCCGGAGCGTTGACCCCCAAGAAGTCAAAATTGGTCAACAATAGTCAACAAGCAGCTAAAAGACAAAACTACGGAAAAAAAGGAGGATGCACGGTCGTGCATCCCATTGCACGGCCGTGCATTGGCCTCTCCTGCTCCCCACAGCCCAGTACCATGTCCTCTGTACCCTGTTTGATTCCCTGGGCCTTTGCACGACCGTGCAACCCATTGCACGGCCGTGCATTGCACATTTTGAGGCCTATAAATAGGAGGCTTGAGTTCTTCATTCCACACACCAATCCAGACCTAAAGAACACTCAAGAAGAGAGCATTCTCGTAGTTAGAGTAGAGAGTAGAGAATAGAGGGGCTCTTCCTCCTTGTTTCACAATAGGGGAGCCTACGAAACGCATCATTACGCTAGTCGTTATGGCCATTCGTGGCTAAAACTTCTTTGTATTGCTAGGGTGAAGATGATGTTTGGTGCATGTTAATGTTTAACCTATTAATGAAGTGGTATGTTTATGTTTTTAACTAATTCGTTCTCAAAAACCATCTTTTGATGGGCTTTTATTATTGTCTAAATCCGTATTTATATTTGTGAGTGTCTTGATTTTAAAGAGCAAGATCGTAAAACCCTTTTTAATCAAACTTCCTTTGAAACTCGTACGTCTTTATACGAGCAGATATTGATAAGTCAAGGCTTGGTCTATACTTCTAAGATCGTACGTCTTTATACGAGATTATTATGCGACCAAGAATTGGTGAACTCATGTTGGGAACGGTACGTCTTTATACTTGGTCCCATTGTTACACCGCCTCCCGGTGAGAAAAATATAATCACCTATTTAAATTTAATATAAAGCATTTTGAGTCCGATGTATTAAACCATCCCGGAGATGACCATTCGATGGGTTGAGGGTAAATGTTGTTCCTAACGGGAGGCACTACCACTTTTTAAAGAATGTAATTTGCAAATCAAATGTAGTGAGGACGAGGCTCTAGCGGTGACCCAGGTCACAAGTTTGTAGTAGTCATACCACTGAATTAGTTAACTTAACATTATCACGTACCAAGCTAATTCGAATCCCAAAGCAATACATTTCGTAATCTGATCATTTTCGCTTTATTTAGTTTTCTGCTATTTACTATTCTGCTAGTTACATTTCTGCTACACACTTCACACATATTTTTACTTTTATGTTATTTACTTTACCGTCATTTACTTTTCTGCTTCACAAGCACACAAAACCCACTCACTAATTAATCCGGCTAAACAATAACAAAAGTTGAGTATTGGAACTTAACTGTGTCCATTGGTTCGATACTTGGTTCTTATCTAACTATATTATGCTGCGATAGGTACACTTGCCTATTGTGTGTGTTTTAAGTTAAAGTAATTATCATTTTAATTTATAAATTTAAAACCTGATCTTGTGAAATCAACCTAAAAATATATTTATTATATTTTTGTATACTTAATTCACAAACACATCAGCAAGACCTTCAATAGTACGTTGTCTCCCACCTGGAATTCTAAGGGCTTGCATCTTATGTCAGCATAACTCTTTTGACGATCCCTAGCCGCTTTGATTCTGTCTCTAATTTTAAAGATCTTGTTAGTGGTTTCTTGGATGATTTCAGAGCCAGTGAGTTGACTGTCACCAACCTCTATCCAGCATAGAGGTGATCGACACTTTCGACCATAAAGTGCTTCAAACGGTGCGGCTTGGATGCTAGTGTGATAGCTGTTGTTGTAAGAAACTCAGCTAAGGGTAGATGAGTATCCCAATTATTTCCGAAGTCTATGGCACATGCCCTAAGCATGTCCTCTAGGGTTTGGATGGTTCTCTCACTTTGACCATCTATCTGTGGATGATAGGCTGTGCTCATGTCTAAGCGTGTACCTAACGCTTTCTGAAGCGATTGCCAAAATCTTGAGGTGAAACGGCTATCTCTATCCGAGATGATAGAAATTGGCACTCCGTACCTTGATACGACTTCCTTTAAATAGATTCGCGTCAATTTCTCCATATTATCTGTCTCTTTGATGGGTAGGAAGTGCGCAGATTTTGTCAATCAATCAACAATTACCCAAATCGTGTCACAACCACTAGCTGTTCTAGGCAATTTTGTGATGAAATCCATGGAAATTTGTTCCCATTTCCATTGTGGTATTTCAAGTTGTTGCAGGAGTCCTGATGGCTTTTGATATTCTGCTTTGACTTTGGAACAAGTCAGGCACTTGCTTACATAGGTGGCAATCCCTACCTTCATGTTGGGCCACCAGTACAACTCCTTGAGATCCTTATACATTTTTTTCGGATCCTGGGTATATTGAATACTTGGACTTGTGTGCCTCGTCAAGCACCAAATCCCGAAGGTTTCCAAAACGTGGTACCCAAATCCGGTTCATGAAATAATGGGCTCCATCGGATTTGGTTTCGAGCTGTTTATCCATACCTCGTAAGGATTCATCTTTCAATTTTTCCTCCTTGAGTGTTTCTTGTTGGGCATCACGTAGTTGAGTGGTAAGGCTCGTATGAATCGTCAATCTCAATGCTCGCACTCGGAGGGTTTTGGTTCTTTCTTTCCCGCTTAACGCATCGGCTACGACGTTTGCTTTACCAGGGTAGTAACGGATGTCACAATCGTAGTCATTCACTAATTCTACCCATCTTCTTTGCCTCATGTTCAATTCTTTCTGATTGAAGATGTGCTGGAGGCTCTTATGATCGGTAAAAATGGTGCATCTTGTACCGTAAAGGTAATGTCTCCAGATTTTAAGAGCAAAAACGACTGCTCCTAATTCTAAGTCGTGGGTAGTGTAATTCTTCTCATGCACCTTTAGTTGATGGGATGCATATGCGGTGACTTTTTCTTTTTGCATCAAGACACAACCAAGTCCTTGGTGTGATGCATCGCAATATACTAAAAAAATTATCTACTCCTTCCGGGAGGGATAAAATAGGTGCACAACATAGTTTTTGCTTCAATAGTTGGAATGCCGCTTCTTGTTTGTCGTTCCAAACGAACTTCTTATCTTTCTAAGTCAAAGTCGTCAGAGGCTGGGCTATTTTGGAGAAATTTTTGATAAAACGTCTATAATAGCCGGCCAGACCTAGGAATTGTCGCACCTCGGTTGGAGTCCTTGGTGCTTCCCAATTCTTGATGGATTCGATCTTACATGGATCCACATGTATGCCTTTGTCATTGATCACGTGACCAAGGAAATGTACTTCTCGAATCTAAAATTCGCACTTCGAGAATTTGTCATACAGTTTCTCGTTTCTGAAGAGTTCTAGGACAAGCTTTAAGTGATGTTCATGTTCCTCTTTGCTTTGTGAGTATATCAGAATGTCATCGATGAATACAATCATGAACTTATCCAAATAAGGTTTGCAGACCTTATTCACGAGGTCCATGAATACTGCTGGTGCGTTGGTTAAGCCAAAAGGCATGACTAGGAACTCGTAGTGACCGTAATGAGTCCTAAACGCAGTCTTGGGAATGTCTTCTTCTTGGATTGTCAGTTGATGGTATCCCGACCGTAAGTCGATCTTAGAATAGAAACTAGAACCTTGCAATTGATCGAACAAGTCATCTATTCTTGGTAGTGGATACCGATTCTTTACCGTCAATTTATTTAATTCTCGGTAGTCGATGCACATCCTAAAAGTTCCATCCTTTTTCTTTACAAACAAGACCGGAGCTCCCCATGGTGAGAAACTCGGTCGGATAAACCCTTTATCCAAAAGTTCTTGTAGTTGACTTGACAGTTCTTGCATCTCGGATGGTGCAAGTCGGTACGGTGATTGTGCAATCGGTGCTGCTTCGGGTACCAGATCGATATGAAACTCAACTTGTCTTGGGGGCGGTAGTCCAGGCAAGTCTTCGGGGAAGACTTCTAGGTAGTCTCGTACGATCGGTATGTCCGCGAGTTGTTTCTCCTTTGGCTTCTTTTCTGTTACATGAGCTAAGATGGCGTGATATCCCTTTCTTAAGTACTTCCGGGCTTTCATGCATGTGATAATTCTTAAGGTGGTTCCACTCTTTTCTCCCTGAATGGTCAGGGTTCCACCGTCGGGGAGGGGAATGCGAACTATTTTCTCGTGACAAACAATTTCCGCATGGTTCTTGGATAGCCAATCCATGCCGATAATAACGTCGAAGCTTCCAAGTCTCACCGGCATTACGTCTAGGCTGAACGTGTGGTCTCCCACATTTAGAGAGCATTCTTTGATTATCTCTCTTGTTTCAATTAATTTATCGTCGGCAAATTCTATCACATAAGACTCATCTAGTGTCGTGGGTGCTATACCAAGTAATGGACTAAACTCAATAGAAACAAAGCTTCTATCTGCACCCGTATCAAATAGAATAGAAGCATAGTGATGATTAACAAGGAACGTACCCGTGACAATGTTGGGATCTTGAGGGGCGTCTCCTGCTCCAATCACAAAAGCCCTTCCACGAGCTTGTTTTGTGCCCTGGTTCTTTAACTTCGGACAGTCCTTTTTGAAATGACCTGCTTCTCCACATTCAAAACAAGCTCGATTGATACCAGGGTTTGCTGCGGTGGTGGTAGTCTTGCAATACTTGACCGTACGTCCTGGCCTTTTGCATTTGATACAGGTAAAGCTTTCACTAGTGCCTATGTGATGGTAACCACACTTGTTACATCTAGGGTTGCTCCTGGCATATGGCTTCCCTGCAGTTGGCCGAGGTAGGTGATCGATCATAGCCTTTGATTAAAACAAACGACATCTAAATGCATTCATTACCAAAGGTTTCAGTCATTACATGAAATGATAAATTATTTCAAGACAATACATGCCAAAATACCATACTTAGTCAAGTATACGGCTTAAATAACTAGTTCGTTAGCTATGACCTAGATGTCCTAGATTATAACCAGAAAACTTCAAAAGTGATCCTACATGCATGCATGTCTTTCCTTCCATGATTAGTTACCTGAGAAATACATGCTAAAATGTCTACATAAAGTTGGTGAGTTCACAGGTTTAAGTAAGTAGTAAAATATGTTTTATTTAGACTACGAGATTTCCCAGTGTGTAAAGCATTGTCGATCAAACAATACGTATGTATGCGCATTGTTACCATAAGCTACCATAACCGACAGTTGACGTTTCTGAGTTAACCCGTCACTTGACTGAGTTATTGATGTGAGCCCCGCCCAATGTTCTGTCATGAAACAGTGTATGTGTGTGAATGGACAATATGTACCCGCTTTGACCTCCATTCAAGGTTAGCGCGACTAACCACGGGTGGGGGTGTCAACCCAAATAGATCTATTCATGCGTTCCACGTTTGAACCAGCTAACGGTTATAGTATTCCCGGGGACTTAGTATGACAGTTACGTACTCATGTAACAATCAGTTTGTGTACTCGTATCTAAATATGAGCTATGTATTCTCCCCCGTATGTTTAAAAATCATTTAAATCATAGTAAAACTGGGGCCGTGAGACTCACATTGTCTATTGAGGTGATGAGTGATAAGGTGTACAGTAAGTCCAACAAATTACTGACTTATCCGTGCCCTAAATTATTTAATACACCTTAGGTCCTATGAGATGGTTTAAGTGTGGTTTGGTCACCTGACCAATACCCTGAGGTCTCGACCCTTGTCTTGTAATAAGCCACAAGGGTCCGACCCGATCGCCGTTGGTGATACGACTTGTGGTTCAAGTTTATTATATTTATTAATTTTTTTAATAAACATTGTGACTCGGTCTTTGTTTATCCAATCTTGGTTAAAAATGATCCTTATGATAAATATATGTAATATATTTATTTATTAAAATAATTACCAATTAATATGTTGTCATAAAATAATACTCATATTATATTATCATTTAACCTCTTTATATACTAATTATTTCTTATATCATGTCTAAAATAATCATATTATTTTATACGCTTTTCAACCCAATTAATTTACCCTCATATATTTATGTATTAATATATATATATATATATATATATATATATATTAATATATATATAACTAGGATTGTTATATATTAGCCATAATGAGGCATTTTTATAAATATAATTTTATAAAAATCTCTTCTTTTTCATACAAAATTATTTATAGTTTTTAATTTATAATAAAAATGTGTTATTATAAAACAAATCAATTATTTATTTTATTATGACAAAATTTAGGGTTTTTAACCTATTTTCTTTAATCGTTATTTATTATTTTAAAAACCGGTCTTTTATATATTTAAAACACGATTCGTCTCCGATACTTTTAAAACTCGTTATTTAAATTTATAATCCCGATTATAACCTAATATATCACCAACTATAATAATGTTAAAAGAAACGAGTCGAAATCTCACGTAAATAGTCGGGAGAAGGTGACGGTGAATACGCGAGGTCCGATTCCTTCCCGGAACATCCCGTATGATTCTGTAAGTTCCTGAAATGACCCGGGGGCTTCACGCGAACGTAATGTGGTGACCGTAGGCGAGAAACGGTGACCCGAAAGAACCGGTTTTCGTCCCGAAAGAATCCCGCAAAGGTGGCGGAGGGCTGGGGTGGTGAACGCGGTGTACTTCAGTGATCGTCAGGGGTTGTCAAGGGCTGGGACGGGAGTGATGAAGGCAGGGATGGCTGGAACGAGTGGCTGTGATGGTGATCGGTGGTGGTTTGTGGGTTGTGGTGAAGCCGAGAGATCAAGGGAGAGGTGGTGTGGCTCGGTGTAGGGTGATGGAAGTGATGTTGTTGCTTTGTGAGGATGTGGAGGTGAGGTTGATGCTGTTTGTTGAAGCCCAGAGGTAGGGGGTGGTTTGTGATGATTGGTGGTGGTGGTGTGATGAAGGTGGTGTGAGGGATGGTGCTGATGTTAGTGATCGAGAGGAGACAAAGGGGAGGCTAAGGTGGTGTATGGCTTGGGGGTGGTGGTGAGGTGATTGTGCTGTTGCTTGTGAATGAAACAAGGAGGCAAGGTGGTGGATTGGTTCTCGGGTGGGAGATAGCCGAAGGAGAAGAAGGGAAGTGTTTGTGGTGCTTTGGTGTGGTTTGAAGAAGTGGGGGTGCATGGGTTTATATAGGGGTGTTTGGGGTTAATAACTATTCAATTTTTATTTTCCCTAATACCACTTTGTAACATCCCGGAAATCCGTAAGCAATTAATACGGGTTAGTGGACTAACCAAATCTTTATTAGATGTTCCGGTTACAAGGATTGCCGCGAAAATTATAATTTAACGAGATTAAAAGGACCGGTTAGCCGTTTAGTGCCTAGTTCCGGATCGAATAGAAAGGAAATGCGGGGACCCGAGTGTAACATCTTGCGGCTTATAAACCCCAAGTAGCGCAAACCCTAGGGCCACTTTTGTGACCCTAGGCGAGTGACGGCAGAGACGACAGAGAGAGAGAGAGGAATCCGGCGGTGGAGAAGGGACGACGATGGGGTTCAACATCGGCAACGAGCGGGAACGAAGGTCTCTTGACGAGTAATGTATCCTTCAATCTTGTTCTTGTTTTCTTGATTTCATTATTGCATGAAAAACCCGACTAGATAGTTTGGGGCTGTGGTTGCGAAGAAGAATGGAGGAAACGCGGGAGGAGGATTCGGCTGCGGTGGTTTCGAGTAGTGGCGGTCAACGGCAGCGGCGTGACTGGGAGGTGTGGTGTAACCGCCGACAGGGAGGAGAGCCTGTGGCTAGGGTTTTACGACCGGAGAAGGAGGGGCTGGGCGACGCGAGGACACGGCTGGGCTGGGAGGTTAACGGAGGTGCGCTGCGGTGGTGCGTGGCGGGGGTGCACGATGGTGATCGGATACTAGCATGTGGAGAAGGAGATGGAAGCCCGAGGATGACGCGGGGGAGCGTGGAAGACGGAGTGAAGACCAGTGACGGTGGTGGCTATGACGGCGGCAGGTACGCGGTTCTCGGGGAGGGAAGGGTCACGGCTTGGGAAGCGATGGACGCGGTGATGCATGGCCGATTAAGGTTACGGCTAGATGAGGATGACAGGGATGGTGCGCGAACGAAAGAGAACCGTGGTGGCGCTTGGTCTTGGTACCCGGTGGTGGTGGTGGTGGTTCACGGTGGATAGCGGGAAAGCGGTTCGGGTACACCCGACTAGGGTTTTGCATGCATATGTACGTGCATGCATGGGAACCCAAGGGTTTGATGTTCGGTTTTTAGACGGGTCAAGGACGACCCGGTACGTGTGTTCGTGGATCTACGGGTTCGATAAAGCGGACGGACGAGCAGATGAGACCAAGCGATGGGATTACATTATTTTATGCGTTATTAGACTTGCATTTAGAACGTGCCTGATCAGGTGATCGTGCATTGACAGGTTTGGATATTTAGCGGGTGACCAAGGTGCAGAGCAAGGATTCGGACACGGCGCAAGTAGTGAGTTTCTAATCCCCCACTTTTAAATGTTTTACTATTTTGGGGCTATCGTACGCACTTTCTTGAGACATTAATATAATCAATCGTGTTAAGGGTTTCGGGTTCTAACCCGACGTGCTTTGAAAATAAAATAAGTATTAAGGGACCGTAGGGTCTAGGGTGTGGTTATGCGAACGCGACACCTAGGGTCGCTAGTAATGATTGAGTAATGTGTTAAGGGTTGGACATGGAGAGTCAGGCTTAAAGTTGAATGGTTATGATTGCATGTAGGATGTGTTATGTTAGCGTCGTGCATAAGGGCAGATGTGGTTAATGAGCTCTGTATATGATGCGTGTTATGATATGTTTATATTTGTGTTGTATGTATGGTGCCATCGTCCTTGTGGCATGGCGGGTATTGTGTTTGTATCACTGTCATCACGACACGAAAAACGGGATCGTGGAGGACGAGGTCCTTCGGGAAGTCACGAGGGGTGACACTTATTTATCAGGTTAATGATGAGCTCGGAGTGTGTTAATGCCCTGACGAGGGTAACCCTGACGAGGGTAACCCTGACGAGGTGCAGTGATGAGGTATGTGTTTGCAAGCATATGCATATATGTGTTAATTTGCATGCTAGTAATGAGTTATATTTATCGTGTATGAGATAGTGTTAATATGACGTGTTGAATGTGACGTGTAGAGTTAGACTGAGTCAGGACTTGTGATGTGATGTGTATAAGGGTTGCGTCTGTTAATTGTGAGAACCTTGGTTAAGGCCGGATGTGTTAATGTCTAGGGTAGGTTGTGTTAACCCAGAGTCGAGTTAATGTGTATTCTTGAATACGAGTTGCTAGCATAGTATGTTGAGTCTATGATGTTGTGATTGTAAGGTCGTTATTATTTATATTGGTAGTACGGGTTGAGTCTCGGGTGATAAACGGTTATGGGATGTCGTGGATGACAGGGGATTAAACTGAGTGAATTAAACTGAAGAACTTGACGTGATGGTTTTTATTCAAATTAAACTATTAGAACTCACTCAGCGTAGCTGACTTTGTGTGTATGTTAGACTGTTTGCAGGTAAGCGGTGCGTTGACGTATCTCGGCTTGGAAGCGGCGTTACTCGGATCGGTGTGCAGGCATTCGTAAGGTAATCATAATAACATTAAATGGTCATAAATGTTTTTAGAAAGACTTCCGTTGTAGTTTGAATTGCAATTAATGCGTTTTTAATGAAAACGACCCGTTATGAGAATCAACTGTAGGATGCCCGGGTTGGGGTCTTACACACTTGCATACCACTTGATTTCTTTAAGAGTAACAGAGTTGATAAGCACGCAAGCTGAGCCATCCTCCATGGTGGCTAGGAGTCTAGTAATTCAACAGTGATGAAAATAGGCACATGGAGGTTGGTGTAGGGGGGGGGGGGGGTAGGTTGAGGTGTGGAGTGATACCCGCTTGTTACTAGTTCGGTATAATACCTGCGTGTCGTTTCCATTTATTGTTACGTGTCGGGAATGAGTCGGGTATCAAAAATAATAATAGTTTAGTAGTTCGGGTATAATATATGTTCGACATATATTAATTTTATAGTCTCGTTTGAGTGGGTATTCTATAATATATAAATAGTATATATATAAAGGAAATATATATATATATATATATAAAGAGAATGTTTCCGAGTCTCCTAAATATTAGTTTTGCTCTATCACCAACGCGATACGTGTCTTGAAAATATCTAATATTTCCCGCGTAATTGTGTGTGGGTTGGACTCTACTGGACCGGGTTAGACCTAATTAATTAAAATTAGTCTAATATGCACAGTTTTTGTATAATTATATTTAAATAATTATGTGGTAAATTACCAGTTGTCACATCTCGTTACCTCTAGGAAGACCATACACATGTCTCATAAGGCTCGTTACCTCTAGGAAGACCATACACCTGTCTCCTAAGGCTCATTAGCTCTAGGAAGACCAAACACTTGTCCCCTAATGCTCGTTACTTCTAGGAAGACCATACACATGTCTCTCAAGGCTCCTTACCTCTAGGAAGACTATACACCTGTCTCCTAAGGCTCGTTACCTCTAGGAAGACTAAACATCGTCTTAGGCACTGTTCCCTTGTGGGGAATAGTACCTTCCATTGGGATCCCGGTAATCCCATGTGCGACCGTCGTCACCCCATCCTCAGCCAGCTGTACAACCGTTAGCTAGCCACAAGGGCCCCCCGTAAGGGTAAGGCCAATACATATATACATACCCTAGCTCCCATAGGAACTCGTGGCAGATTCGTTCATTCGCGACTTTCACAAAACTTTTACCTCATTTTAGTTAAAACATTCGTACGTTTTATTAAATAATGTTTCATTCGTAAACCTTTCATAAACTTCGTTTGTCAAAACATTTCATAACATCATCCTTCGTAACACATCATTTCATAAACCTCATTTCGTAGCCATCATTTCGTGAACATCGTTTCGTAAACATTAAAGAAGGGCTTCTAGAACTCACCTAATAAGCTAGTCACTGGTTGTGCTAACAAAGGTCCAACAAGCGTCACACACGATCTGTTTCGATTAGTAATTAAACATCAGATCATCCCGACTCTAACGATTAACCATTTCTAAATTAGGCGGACTTAAGGCTAAGTTCGCCCTATCCTGGCTAGCGAACATGCCTAGGCGAACTTGCCCGGCGAACATGCCTAGGTGAACATGATAAGTTCGCCCCAGCCTCCCCGATAAGTTTGCCTGCGGGGCTGTCTTCTTCCCTAAGAACCCTAAGTTCTTGCATGCGAATCCAAACTCATCAGGGTCCAAACTTTATATGTTCAAAACGTTCGTTTTTCATTCTAGATGCTAGATCTATGTTTAGTTTCAAGTTTCATACGTAAAAATGTCACATTTTTATCCAAAACCCGAAAACCCCAAAGTAAACAAAAACTCAGGTCTAGATTAGATCGTTACCTGTATCGAGCTTCCGTTTCAGAGATTACTATCACGAGCTATGGAGGATCCTTCCCTTGCGGTCTTGAGTCGATCCAACACTTTCTCTTTCTACGGTTTCTCTCTCTAGATCTTTGTAAAAATGAGAGAAAGTGATGGGCTAAGTTATTTATAGGGAGAAGCTATCCCCTTGAGCCCATTCACGCACAAGCCCAAGGCAGGCCCATTCCTCGCTCGTTTATTCCTTTCGTTTCGCATCGTAACCCGTTCGTTATTCTTTTTTTTTTGGATGTTACAACACCGTAGCAAAAGCCACCATAATTAGCACCGTCTTCTTCCACTTCTTTGACCCCGTTTGATTGTAAAGAACAACCAGGATGTCATTCAAGGACGTGCCATCAGACACAACGAGATATCAAACAAGTGACGAAAATATGATCCGACGTTTCCTGGGCAATCCCACATCTACTACATACATCATTATCTAACCCAACCCCCTAGCCATCATGCTGACCTTCGAAGCAATCTTCCCCAGATTCGTGAACCAGATCAGGTAGTTAGACTTGGGAGAAGCCTAATTATTCCATCAGTGCTCCCACACCCACACCCACACCCACACCCACACCCACAATTTATGATCTGACGCCTTTAACTGAAAAGTCATCCCACAATTCATTGTTCAACACCCCTCTATCTTTCGACCCTTCCAAACATGCTTCGTTTAGAAGGCTCATTACAGCTGCAGTTTGAGACCACTTAGAATCCGCCTTCAGGTCCTTAGTCCAAGACCATCTCCAAAGAACAGTCCTCCTGTGGTACTCATAGCAAGATGCCACACTAGCATTTTTATCTTTTGCCAGCTTATTGACCTGCGGGAAAACCTCCTTTAGATGGCTGAATCTCGTCCAATGATCGTGCCAAAAGAGAGTGTTACTGCCATTACCTACCACCCACCTTGAGCCTATCTTTAATAGTAATACCCATCTTCCCATGCTCTCTTCAATGGACACAATATCTTTCCACACTCCCAGGATAGTATTCTTAATCGGCACCACTAAGTTCCTTCTAGGAGACTTGTGAATAGCCCCCAATGAACCGAGCCCACAGTTAATTGGGATCATCTCTACATCTCCACCACCACTTAGCTAGCATAGCATCATTAAAGTCCTTTATCCTACCCATCCCCAGCCCGCCATACTTCTTTAGCTTCAGATTCTTGTCCAACGCAACCCTCCAGATTTTATTACCTGAGCCCGACTTACCCCACACAAAAGACCTCCTAAAACCTTCAAGAGTTTTCACAACTTTAACCCGGACTCTAAACATGGATAGGTAGTAGGACTTCAGGCTTCCAAGAACAACTTTAGAGAAGGTCACCCTACCGGTGACGACAAAGTTTTAGCCTTCCAAGCCGAAAGTCTCTTTTGAAACCTACCAATCACTAGTTGCTAATGCACCACCCTCTTCATATTGGCATCAATAGGGAGACCAAGGTAAGTGAAAGGGAATTTCCCCACCTTGCAACGGAGGATGTTAGCTATCCTAGCCACCTTCAGGTCATCCACACCAACCCCAAAACATAATACTCTTCAACAGGTTAACTTTGAGCCTTGTCACCAAATGGACACACCTAAGTAAGCGATTCAGGTTAATTTCATTTCTTTTCGACCATGGCCTCAGGAAAGTAACATCATCCGGTTAGCACAGGAGCGACACAGCTGGCCCATTATTGGGCAGCCTCACCCCGTGCATTAAACCTAAATTAATGGCCTTACTTGTAAACAAATTCAAAGCCTCCATGGCAAGTATAAAAAGAAAGGGGAAGGGGGTATCATTTTCTAAGCCCTCTCTTGAAAGAAAACTCCCCCATAGGTGACCCGTTCACGAGGACTGAACCTTTGACCAAAACCAAACACTCCTTCACCCAATTGCACCACTGAATATGAAGTCCCATATGATCCATCACAGAGAGAAAAAATTTCCAATTTAGATTATCGTATGCCTTTTGAAAATCAACTTTGAAGATCACTAATTCCTTCTTACCCTTCTTTGCCTAAGAATAAATTTCGCTCACAATCAAAGGACCATCTAAAATATCCCCCCCCCAACACACACACAAAGGGTGATTGGGGTTCAGAAATGAGATGGTCCATAACAGTATTCAGCCGGTTGGATAACACCTTTGCAATAATCTTGTAGAGGATCCCAATATGAGAGATGGGCCTAAACTCGTTTAATTCTTGAGTGTCAATACTTTTAGGAAAATGCGAAATAAAAGAAGAATTACACCCTTTCTCGATCTCTTCCGAAGCAAAAAAAAAAAAAATCCTCCAACAACAACAAGATATTCAGTCTGAATTCCACCCAAAAATGTTTAACGAGCATTGGAAACGTGAGGCATTGACTTTGGTTTATATAAAAGGGAAATTTTACATCCCCATGTGGGTGTGTTTTCTGTCGAGAAGGGAGATGGGGGGTCACCATCTTCTTGTCTCCAACCCAAGTCATTTCATTGTCTCCGATGTGTGTTGTTGGTGTGCTTTTTGTCTCCATCTCCTTTGATATAAGTAAGGGACTAGAAAAAAGGCAGAACACACTTGTGAATTTGAAATACTACTTGCTCCATTCTCCTTATTCATGCCATGAGTTGAGAGAGAGAGAGAGATTGCCTTGATTGAAAAACACTAAAGAACTTGAACAAACTACTAATCATCTTAAGTAGTTTGATTTAGTTCTTTGGAAGTTTGGATTTCTACTTGCAACAATTCATAAATACATTTCTAAAGAAGGTTAGAAGTGTGGTTCTTGACATAACTTAAAGCTAACACTTGGGTTTGAAGATTGCTTGGTATGGACTTGCTTGGTGAAGGACACATTTGGGTTCTAAGTCATCTTCATCAACTAGTAGTAACCATTTCTCTTCAAAGGTTGTAATGATCTAAACCCCCTTATGGTTGTTTTTTATGATTTCATTTTCATACATATGAATCTTGGTGGGATTTAGTTTAAATGTTTTAAAGAAAGTTTGCCATCTTACCTTCTGTTGCAAAATATTTTATAAAGACATGTTTAAATCCCAACAGTTCATTTCCATCCACTTTTAATATAGTTATTAATATGATAACTGTTGGATATTAGATGTTCGTTCATCGATGTAGAGACATGTTTTTCTGTATAAGCTGTTGTCATTATTGTATGTTTGAACAATGTTAGCTTAGTTTACTTTCTGTCATTTCATTATTGTAATTTCAGTTTCTGTAATTTACTGTTTTATTTAGTTAAGTCTAGGCCATCGAAACTACTTAGTTTCGATTGAGGTTTGTTCAATCGAAACTAGTAGTTTCGACAGGTCTGAGTATCACTTGTAAATGTTCAACCGAAACTGGTAGTTTCGGTTGACATAGTTTCGATACCTGTCATCTACTATAAATAGCCTAATTTGAGAATGTTTAGGGGGTGAGTAGCGGCTGTAACCCTGAACCTTCTCTTTCATTGTTCTTCAATCAATACAATCTGCATTTTGAGTATTGTGCACTGTTCTTACTATTCCATATCATATTTGTGTTGATTGTGAGTGTGTTTAGCCCGTTATCTTCACCAAATCTGTTTCTATCCTCTGTTTCACCTCCATACACACTGTTTCTGGAGAATCGATCATTTGTGAGATTTCTGTGTGAAATTTAGGCCTACAATTGGTATCAGAGCTTTATGCTCTAGAGTTTTTGAGTGTTATCAGGTTTTTGTGATCGATTCTAGGTGATTTGTGTGGTATTTCGAAGTTTTTTTTCTGCACAAAATTCTCGGAAGCACTGTTTCATTGCGATTGCTACTGTTTCATCGATTTCTAAGGGTTTTTGTTCGTGATTTCAAGATCGGAGGTTGGTTTAGTGATCAGGAGAGTTAGCCGAAGGTTTTCGCTGGATTGGATTGTTATTTCTGCATTATTGATTTCTTGAGCTTTTTCATCAATGGAGTATTTTCTGAGCTTGGAGAAGAAGGCATCGAAACTACTGGGAACATTCTTTGAATTCCGTTGGTCATCGAAACTTCTTGTCTACTTTTTGTCTGAAGAAGGTATAATCGAAACTAGTTATTTTTTTGTCTTGTTCTTATCAAAACTACTCTGTGCGGCTTATTTACCTGAAACTTTGGGTATCGAAACCTTGGGTATCGAAACTAGTAGTTTCTACTGATCAAGTGTTAATCATCGAAACTAGTTGTTTCTGGCTGTATTTCTTCAATCGAAACTAAGCAGTTTCGGGCATTTTTACTCAATCGAAACTAGGAGTTTCGATCAGTGTGTCTCTATCGAAACTAGTTGTTTCGATCAAGTTTGTCCACCCGAAACTAGTCACTGTTTTAGTTTCGATCTCGGATATTATGGCCACTTCAAATTCAACTGAGTATTTTGGAGGGAACAAACCACCTGCTCTTGTGTCTACAAGAGAATTTGATGATTTGACTAAGAAGATGAAACTTTTCTTCCAATTTCATGATCATACATTACTGAACTCTATCACTGATGGTCCCCACAAGCCTGTAATCACTACTGTTGATGTTCAACGTCCTAAGACAGTAGCTGAATATGATGATAAGGATCTTGCCTTTATTGCCCGAGACAACAAGGCTTATGGGACTATTTCCATGGCTCTTCCTATGGATATCTTCAACATCTTTGCTGAGTACACCACTGCCAAAGACTTATGGGTAGCCTTGAGCACCAAATATGAGGGAAGTGCTGATGTAAGGGAGAGTAAGAGAGATCTGATCAAGAAGCAGTATGAGATGTTTAGCGGTGTCAGAGGTGAATCAATGTCTGATTTGATCAACCGTTTCTCAAGCATCGTATCTAGGTTGAAAGTAATGGGTGTTGAGTACCCTACTCTGGAGCTAAACAAGAAACTCCTAGACTCTCTTCCCGAGGAATGGAATATGTATCGCATCATTATCAAAAAGACTGAGAATCTGAGTGCTTTGTCTCAACATGAAGTCTACAACATCCTTGAATCTTATGAGATTGAGATTAAGAAAGGAGCAGTTACCCCCAACAAATCAGTCTGGAAACACAAATCTTATTGCTGGATCAAGCTCTTCTAGTAGCCCATACTTTCAGACTAATGTTCCTCCTTCTGCTGCTGCAATTCAATCTACCAGCTTTTCTGCTCCTCAGAATTCCATCACCATAATTCCTGATGAATATGTCCCAATCATGACTGCTTTCATGTCGTGCTATGATGCACTGATTTCTGGAAACCTAACACCGGTTAGCTTTCAACCTGATGACTTGGAGCAGATCAATCCTGATGATTTGGAGAAAATGGACATTGATTGGTGTATGGCCATGCTGACCTTAAGAGCCAAAACATTTATCAAAAGGACTAGTTTAGATAGATTCAAGCAGGGAAAGACACTTGGGTTTGATATCAAGAAGGTGAGATACTACAATTGTGATCAGCTGGGTCACTTTGCCAGAAATTGCAAGGAGTCGTCCCCCAAGGATCAGCAAGAAAAGAAAATTTCCTCTGGAAAACAAGCTGCCAATCCTCCCAAGAAAAACACATCTTCAAGTTCCACAGCTCTTGTGTGTCAAGCTGATGGACACTATCATTGGGGAGAACAAGCTACTGATAAAGCCTTGATGGCTGACGTGGAGGACAAGGGCAAGTGTGTCATGATTGAACCTGCTGAGGATCTCACTGCTGTGCCTGCTGAGGTTATTTCTAAACTTTGTAATGCTAGATCTTGCTTAAATGAAATTCAAAAATACAGATTCATTAATCAAGCTTTGATTGATGAACGAGATCATATTAAGGTGATGTATGACTCTGTGGCAAAAAATGAGAAACTTTACTTAAAGAAAGTTCATGATATTTCTGGTGAAAATCGTTCTTTAATTGTGCAACTTAATACTCAAACCATTAATAATAAGATTTTAAGTGAAAGAGTCCAAAAGGCAGAAAAGGCCAAATTACAAGTTGACCACATGGATATGGATCAGAAAATTCTGTTTGGGATAATTGATAAACAATTTAATAGAAAAGGCACAGAGGGTCTTGGATATAACTCTCATCCACCACCTTATTCTAAATCAGGTAGATTTGCTGATATGCCAACTCCTCATGTTCCCACACCATTTGTTTGCACTTTATCTCCTGGTGATTATATTACGTCCTCTGATTCTGACAGTTTTGCTTCATGTGCAGAATCAAATTATGTAACTTCCGAAGATGATTGTGATGAGAGTACCAATGATAGAACTGTTTTAAATGAACTTGAGTCGGATGAATGTAATAATATGTCCGTTTCAAAACCATATATTTGTGAACACGTTGAAAACTTGTATTTTGATTCTATGTCTGCTGAGCATACGGGATTGGGATGTGATGTTTCTAAATTTAAAAATGCTTTGCCTTTTGTTCCTAAATCGTTGAATGTTGTGCCATGTGTTACCAAGTTTAAAAGTGCAGGAATTATTGTGAATGATGTACCACTTGAAACCATGAGCAACATGGACTTTTTCAGATTAAAGGAAGAACATCGTCTTCAAGACAAAGTTATTGATGAGAGAACCGTCTCATGTTCAAATGCCTCAACATCACAATCATCTTCATCTTGTGATGACAATTATCAGGCTAAGATATCTTATGAAAAAGTTTGTTTTAGTTGTGGTGCTTCAAATCATGTTTCAAAAAGTTGTAAATTGACAACCACCGATTGTAATGAAAAATCGTCTCCCAAAATTTCCTTGAATTCATATGTGTTGTCTAAGTCTTCTCACAGTAGAAAATCTAGGCATAAAAGAATTAAAAATGCTAAAAATTATTTGAAAAGAACTTGGAAAATTAAAAATAATGTTCTATTTGATGACCGTGCTTCATCAAAGGAGGATTCTAATTATGATTACAATGTGATGTCCTGTCCTGACAAGAAACTTCTTGATAGCAATGGTATTGGTCAAAACGTCTAAATAGTTCGTTGTGTATAGGGTCAATCAAGAAGAACCGGCGATAACATTTGGCACGTAGATAGTGGATGTTCAAGACATATGACTGGTCATTTTAACTTGCTGCAAGATTATCATCAAATTGATGGAGAGTATGTAGCTTTTGCTGGCAATCCAAGAGGAGGAAAGATTGAAGGACAAGGAACAGTATCAAATGGTGTAAATAGTCTGGAATTTGTCAACTTTGTTCCTCAATTGAAGTACAATCTGATGAGTATTTCTCATATTTGCGACAAGGATTTTTGTGCCTTGTTCAATTCAAGAGAATGTCTAATCTTGAAGCCTGGAGTGGTGATTCCAGAAGAACTTATTCTCATGCGTGCTCCTAGAAGATACAACACATATAGCTTGGATATGAACAACCCATCGGGCATTGAATCGTGCTTTCTTTCAAAAGCTTCCGAAGATGAATCTTTCATGTGGCATAAGAGGTTGGGACATGTAAATTTCAAAACTATGAACCGACTGGTTCAAGGAAACCTCGTCACTGGATTACCTCTTAAAGATTTCTCTCCTATGGAACACTGTATCTCATGTTCCAAGGGAAAATAGCACAAATCTTCACATAAGCCTAAAACCACAAATTCCATTGACTCTCTTCTCCAATTACTTCACATGGATCTCTTTGGTCCTGTGAGTGTCATGAGTCTTGGACGAAAGTCATACTGCTTAGTGGTAACCGATGATTTCTCTCGATTTACTTGGGTGTTCTTCCTAGCTAAGAAATATGAGACGCCAGATATTTTGAAAACCTATCTGCTTCAAATTGAGAACCTCTTCAATCTAAGTGTGAAGACTATCCACAGCGACCATGGAACAGAATTCAAAAATGCAACTCTTGATTCCTTCTGTGAAAGCAAAGGAATTTCTCAACAATTTAGTGCACCTAGTACTCCTCAACAAAATGGTGTAGCTGAAAGGAGAAACCGCACTTTAATTAAAGCTGCACGAACTATGATTGTTGACTCTAAGCTTCCCGTGACTTTCTGGGCTGAGGCGGTCAACACTGCATGTTTTGTGCAAAATCGGGTTCTTATCACTAAAAGTTGCAACAAGACACCTTATGAGATCATGTACAAGCGCAAGCCAGTTATTGATTTCTTCAGAAAATTTGGGTGTGTGTGCATAATGCTAAATACTTCAGATCAGCTGAACAAGTTTGAAACCAAAGCTGATGAATGCTATTTTGTAGGATATTCATCCAATCAACGCGCTTTTCGTGTCTACCATAAGAAGAGAAGGATATTACTGGAGTCCATTGATATCAATTGGCATGAAAACAATCATACGGACGCAGGAGACGATCCTAATTGGCTCTTTGATGTCGATTCAGTTTTAAGTCATTTAATCTTCCTGAGGTCTCTAATGAATCAACTCCTGCTAATCCGTACTTCTCTGTGAACAATCTAGGGAACATAAATGATCAAGGTTCTTCCTCATCCGCTCATGTTGAAATCCCTGTACCTTTTCGTTCTGAATCCACTATGGAGTTTTCCGGTTCTGGTGCGACAAGTGAAACAATTGAAGACAACACAATTCCAATAGTAGATGTTGCACCACAATCATCTGCTGAAGATCCTATTGATGATATCGCTAATCTTCCTGCCGAAAATATTACAATTTTGGAGGAAGTCTTGGAAGAAGATGAGAATCCTCAGTTGAGAATTCACAAGAATCATCCCACCGACAACATCATTGGTCCACTCAATGTGGGCGTTCGTACCCGAAGTGCCTGTGATGCATTGGAAAATAGCATGTTCTCGTGCTTCATTTCTCAAGTTGAACCTAAGAACATCAAAGCAGCTTTGCTTGAAAACAGCTGGGTGGAAGCAATGAAGGAAGAGTTACAGCAATTCTCAAAGCTGCATGTGTGGAATCTGGTAGATCTTCCCAAGAACAAAGTATCAATCGGCACTCGTTGGGTTTTTCTCAACAAAAAGAATGAAGGAGGAATTGTGGTTCGGAATAAAGCTCGTCTGGTGGTTCAAGGTTTCTATCAAGAATTGGCTATAAGGAAGTCTTTGCACCTGTGGCTTGCTTGGAAGCCATCAGAATGTTTCTCGCCTATGCAGCCTACATGGACTTCACTGTTCATCAAATGGATGTCAAAAGCGCATTTCTGTATGGAAAAGTTCAAGAGGAAGTATATGTCAAGCAGCCACCGGGTTTCATTGATCCTAATTTTCCAGACCGTGTGTACAAGTTAGACAAGGCACTGTACGGTCTTCACCAAGCACCTCGTGCGTGGTATGAAACTTTATCAAAGCATCTGCTTGAGAATGGTTTCACACGAGGAGCAATTGACCAAACTTTGTTCAAATGGAAGGATGGAAAGGATACAATCATGGTGCAAATTTATGTGGATGATATCATTTTTGGATCTACAAATCCTCGTCTTTGCAAAGAATTTGAAGAAGTGATGCGGTCTAAGTTTGAAATGAGCTCTATGGGAGAAATGAAGTTCTTTTTGGGACTACAAGTTGATCAGTCTGAGTCAGGGATCCTCATCCATCAAGAGAAATACGTGAAAGAAATCTTGACCAAGTTCAAAATGGTTGATTCCCATCCGGTAAAAACTCCTATAGAAGTCCGACATTATCTGACTCCTGATGTGGATAGTGAAAGCGTTGATCAGCATCTCTATCGCTCTATGATAGGATCTCTCGTGTATCTCACGACCATCAGACCCGACATCATGTTTGCAGTGTGCTTGTGTGCACGTTTTCAGACTAATCCTAAACTCTCTCATTTATCTGCTGTCAAACGTATTTTGAGATATTTAAAGTATAAGCCAAAATTGGGTCTGTGGTATCCTAAAACTGATTTGTTTGATCTTGTGGCTTATTCAGATTCAGACTACGGGGGTTGCAACTTAGACCGAAAATCCACTTCTGGAGGTTGTCAGTTCCTTGGCAACCTCCTTGTCTCATGGCAATGTAAGAAACAATCCACCGTTTCCCAATCCACCGCCGAAGCCGAATACATTGTCGCAGCCCTCTGTTGTTCCCAAGTCAGATGGATACACCATCAGATGCTTGACTATGGGATCACATTCCAAGAGACACCCATTCTGTGTGACAACACTGCCGTTCCCCATATCACCAAAAACCCCGTTCAGCATTCCAAAACAAAACACATTGAAATCAAACATCACTTTATCCGTGACTGTGTTGAAAAGAAACTCATCCAAATCGTTGAAGTCAAAACCGACAAGCAAACCGCAGATATTTTCACAAAAGCTTTTGACTCTACCAGATTTGCCCAACTGGTGGAAATGCTCGGCATGATCAATTTTCAGTAATCTTTGTGACTATTAATGTGTTTCATGTTTATGATTAATCGTCAAGAAAATTCCAAAAAGATTTTATTTTTCAGTACAGTTACTTTCAGTTACAAGCATATATTTTGGGGGAGAAATAAGAATTTAATATTGAAAAGAATTGCTTTATATATAATCTTACAAGTGGTTTTGTTACAGGAAAATTGAATCTGACATTTGAGAAATGATAGTGTCTCATCTCATCTCTTGGACATGGAATGGACCAAAAGCGATGATGGTTACTGAGGTATAGCTGGTAGGCCCGGCATATGATTAAAACTTGTAAGTAGTGTGAAAACCTAAAATATATCTCATACTTGTGTGTTTGAACCCATTATTGAAACATCTAACCCATTTTATATATCTAAGAAAACCAATTCAATCAGATACAGTCTTACGTATTGGATTCCTATTCATACGCCAAGTGACCGTCAAAGTAACGATATTTACCACCGATGACCCCGTATGTTTTGCTTATGCAAAGATCTCGGGTGTTCATCCTTTTCCCATCCACTTGGATGATTTGACCCCGTCTGTTTTGCTTACGCAAAGATCTAGGGTGTTCATCATTTTTCTATCCGCTTGGATAATTTTACGACTTCTTCAATTTTGCTTACTCAAAGATCTAGAATGTTCGTACCTTTTTAATATCTAATTGGATATTTTTCATTTTAATCTTCTAATCCACTTGGATTTCTTATTTTATTTTGGTGGTACCTTGAAATTACTAAGATGGTACCTTGGTTAATCAGAAAGAGATGATAGGATGAAGATAGGTATTTCTTGAGGATTGATAGGTTTTCAAAACCATTTTATTTCAATATATGGGGTACACCTTGTATCTTGCTTAAATGGTACCTTCTAATCACATGAAATCTATGTACAAACAAATTTTCGGGTTTACTGTACACAAATATCAGCTATCTTCAAGGACTCATAGTAGTTAATTGCAAAAGTAAGTGTTTCATAAGACTGACCAGATCTGATCTCATGCTGGATCTTTTCAAGAAGATAAGTGTAAATATCTTGTGAATAGTTTTATTTTTATTTTATATTTCTTATCTTTTCTTTTCCTATCGAAACTACAAAGTCAGCCGAAACTATCCTTTGCCTATCGAAACTTCAAGTCTATTGAAACTATCCTTTGCCTATCAAAACTACAAAGTCAGCCGAAACTATTATTTGCCTATCGAAACTTCAAGTCTATCGAAACTATCCTTTGCCTATCGAAACTACAAAGTCAGCCGAAACTATTCTTTGCCTATCGAAACTTCAAAGTCTATCGAAACTATCCTTTTCCTATCGAAACTACAAAGTCAGCCGAAACTATTCTTTGCTTATCGAAACTACCTCTTCACCCCGAAACTTGTTTTGCCTATCGAAACTAATAGTTTCGACAGGGGCATTTTGGTCATTTACCACATGGGAAAATTAAATGAGTTCATAATCTGATTTCTTCGTCTTCAAGGTTCACTTTACCGTCTCCGATCAAAATTCCACCTTCTCTGACACACACAAAAGCTCTCAAATACCTTCGTCTAAGTTGCAAAATATCAGCATTAATCACCTGATTTCCCCGTTGTCACCGTCGTCATCATCAGGTACTGATTCTCTATTATAAATATGCGATTTTGTGAAATGACAGACCTAGGGTTTCAATTTTGAAATTTTTACGACTAAATCTTCATAATAGTAGTCGTTTTGTGCTTATTCTTGTTTGCAAACATCACCATTATCTTTGAACTCACATCTGTTGTGCATACTTGCAGATTACAGTCATACATCTCGGTAAGATGGAGTTTCGACACTCACAGGCTACTCTTTCTCTATCTTATTATATCATTCATCTGTTTGATAAATGAGTATGAGTCTGTTCTTTCTTTCAAATTCTTGATTCTGTGTGTTTAAGTCTGTTCAAGGGTTTGGGCATCGAAACTAGTAGTTTCGATAAAAGGGGTGTTTTTCTTTGAAAAGGGTTTTTCAAAACTTAAACAGGTTTTTGATCAAAACTAGTAATTTCGATACCCAAATGTGCCCAAGTCCTCAAAATGTGACCAAGTTTCTGTGCCCGAAACTACTTGTTTCAGTTGATAGTTTTAAGGGTTTCTAAGTGTTTGGATCGAAACTTGTTGTTTCGATTGAAATGTATTTTCCCGAAACTAATAGTTTCGATAAGAATGTTTCTAAGATTTCTCTAAGTTTTGACCGAAACTTGTAGTTTCGATTGTGTTTACTTACTCGAAACTAGTAGTTTCGATAGGGCTTATTTCAGAAATTTTCTAAGTGTTGATGTAACTAGTTTCGATAAGTTTTATTCTGAAATTTGACTAAGTGTAGAACTGATGAATTTTTGCTTATGACAGGTATGGATCTCCTATTTGTGATAAGACATAATGTCTGTGCCTTCCTTAACGCAAATGATCCAAAGAGTGCAGAGTTTATTCCAGTCCTGAATTTCCTAGCAAACTCCAATATCAGCTTTGCCATAAGTCACAACCTACCTGTGTTTGAGACCACAATAAGGGAGTTTTGGGAGACTGCAGAGATAATAACTGTTGAAAATGTGAGCATATAAGGGCAATTGTTCATGGCCAAGAAATTTTATTCTCTGAAGCTACTGTTAGAGAGGTGCTGCAATTCAATGACAACCCATAGACACCAATAGAATTCCCAACCTTCTACGTCAAAGAATGTTTTAGAAGACTGGGTCATCCTGATGAGTTCAAGAGTGGTCAAATTATAAAGAACGCCCTTCCAAGCCATTGGAGATACAGTGTTCATGTATTCATTCACTGCCTCTCCATCAGAAAAGGTGGCTTTGATTCAGCAAATACCATGGTAGCATCTGCTGTTTTGGGATTGATTAAAGGCAGGGACTACAGCTTCTCAGGGTTGGTATTTAGACAGCTTAAAGAAAATTTGACAGGAGCTGTTAAGGAGAAGTTTCTGGTTTATCCAAGATTCCTTCAGATCATAATCAACCACCTACATCCAGATCTTCAACAAGGTGGAAATGTATTTGTCTTTGACCATATGATAGCCAAGACTCTCAGCTACATGAAGAGTTCGACAAAAGGACCAACATAGCCATTGCTGATATTCCTGTGTTTGGTCACATTATTGGAGAAGAGGAAGAGTTTATTCCTGAAGTGGATCCAGATCTAGAGGTGGAATTGTCATCGTCTGAGGAAGAAGAAGAGGAAATGGATTTAGATCAAGGTAACCAACAAGTAGCTGAACCTGAGATTGAAATAGAAATTCCTCATGCTCAAGAAGAATGTGATAGAGGCTCATTTTTTCGAACAATTACAGATAGCTATAGAGTCAGTGGTTAATGTTGAAGCTGGTACACAAGGAGCAGAGGAGGAAGTTGCAGAGTCTAGTGGGACTCTGGATGCTGGAATTTATGGGCCTGATTACTACAAGTCCGATTCTGATGAAAGGACAGAGCATCTTGCATCATCCTCCAAAAGACAAGTTGAGTCAGGTTCTGACTATGAAGAAGAGGAGCCTAAGGCAAAGAAGATTAAGACTGGACTTGAAGATTTGTCATCTTCTTCTGATTCTTTATTCAATACACCACAACCTACTCCACAACAAGCACCCATCCCTACACCACCACCATCACCTCAACAAATACACATCCCTACTCCACCTACATCACCATCACATGAACCAACTTCTTCTGTGCCAAGAGTCAAAACATTAAGTCTTGAAGTGAAGAAGCTACAAGATCATGCTCAAGAAGAGGATAAGGTTATTGAAGGGTTAAGGACTGAGTTAAATGTATGTAAAAAAGAGGTTAAAGACCTGAAGCTGGAAGTTGGGAGTTTACATACTCAGCTTGAGGTTCAGCAAACCCAGCTTGAAACGCAACAAAGACTCATCTCAAAGCAACATGAAGAGTATAAAACCTTAGCTGAGATAGTTGAACAACTCAAGGCTTCTCTGACAAAGCCCACTCAGCAACAAGCAACTGCCTCCACAGCTCAGGGGGAGACCACTTCTGCTGGTGGACCCTCTTCCCCTGCCTTTGTTACAAATCCTGAGACAGCAATGACTATCTTTTCTGGCCCTGCTGCCAAGACAAAGGAGGCTGTGGAAGTTAAAATTGAAGAGCAGGAGTTGGACCTTCCCTCAGCAAGTGAAAGAAGAGAAGCTAGGAAGAAAGGGAAGGGAACTGCAACTGATGTTGAAACCGTGATTCTGGATGAAGAGGATGTGGCATCTGACGACGAGCTCAATGCCATTCTAGATGAAATAGACAATTTTGGCTACAATGACCTTCATCCAGAAATCCTACCGACTGAAGAGCTAGAGACTGAAAGAGTCCGTTACTTTACAGAAGAGGGTAATGAAATTCAAGCCCTGTCTGATGAAGAGAAAACAGAAGAAGATGTTCAGGTTAACATTGTTAAGCCTGTTATTTCTAACAAGCCACCACTGTATCTGAAGCTACTCAGAATCCAACCCAACCTTCCATTGATCCTGAATGTCCAAACCCAAAGAAACCTTGGTTGAGAAGATTTGTACCAGAGGAGAGCCCACAAACATACGAATGGATAGCCGAACACCAAGAGCTAAAAAGGCCTCCTGTTGGTTGGAAGTATGATGCAGAGAGGAAGTTGTTCATAATTAGAAGATATAGGGGAAGAGTTCAACACTTCAAGAACATGACTGACTTTCAGACTCTTCCCTTCTATGACCTTAGAGATTTGGCCAAACTTCCCCTTCAAAACCCTGGGAATGTCATGATGGCCTCTGATTTTGAACACTTCTTGCACAATCAGGTCAACTGTGATTTTAAGGGAATGAAGCCTAGAAAGACTCAGAAGAAAATTTCAAAGACTAGGTTTCACCCTAAGACCAAGAAGCCCTATGTCTTCTTGAGGTACAAGCCTGCCCAAACTCACAAGACCATCACTATTCCTAAGACCGTGCCCGTCCAGCTACAAACTTTCAGAAAATGGTACTACAATCCAATTATTGGCAGTGCCGTAATCGAGTGTGAAGGCAAGGAAGACATCGTCATTTTTTAGCCTATGGAGCTATTAAAGTTTCAACCTGAAGATCTGGAGGTACTATTCCAGAATCACATTCAGGCTTACAGTGATGAAGATGAGGCAGATGCCAAGGCCTATCAACGGGTTGTGTCTCTTCATGTCAAACCTTTCATCCCAAGAACTACTTAAGGACCAGCTGCTTAGTGAAGAGCTGAAGATAGTAATGCAACAGCTTAGGGGGAGATTGTAGAGACATGTTTTTCTGTATAAGTTGTTGTCATTATTGTATGTTTGAACAATCTTAGCTTAGTTTACTTTCTGTCATTTCATTATTGTAATTTCAGTTTCTGTAATTTACTGTTTTATTTAGTTAAGTCTGGGCCATCGAAACTACTTAGTTTCGATTGAGGTTTGTTCAATCGAAACTAGTAGTTTCGATAGATAGTAGTTTCGACAGGTCTGAGTATCACTTGTAAATGTTCAACCGAAACTAGTAGTTTCGGTTGACATAGTTTCGATACCTGTCATCTACTATAAATAGCCTAGTTTGAGAATGTTTAGGGGGTGAGTAGCGGCTGTAACCCTGAACCTTCTCTTTCATTGTTCTTCAATCAATACAATCTGCATTTTGAGTATTGTGCACTGTTCTTACAATTTCATATCATATTTGTGTTGATTGTGAGTGTGTTTAGCCCGTTATCTTCACCAAATCTGTTTCTATCCTCTGTTTCACCTCCATACACACTGTTTCCGCCTTTGTGTGTGGAGAATCGATCATTTGTGAGATTTCTGTGTGAAATCTGGACCTACAATCGATAATATCAACATTGCTATCGAGGTACGATCCAAAGAGTTAAATTTTGTACAGCGAGCAATTAATAATGTTTAGTCATAAACATTATAGTTCATGAGACGCGGATATGTAATTCGGTGGATAAATATTTAGAGAATATTTAACGATTAGTTCGGTGATTAATTATTTAGAGAAATAATTAAGGACAAAAGGTTTAAACGTTTAAGAGTTGAACGTTAGTCGGTTAAGATTTACTGATTAAGCGTAATTAGTAAAGCGAAATGATTAAAGGTAATTAAGAGTTAATTCTCAAGGGGTGTGGTTTGTAAGTTATGAGATTATAAATATATCCTTAACTTCAAACCCTAATCCACCTTTTGCCTCCAACCAAAGCTTGTGCAAGAAGGATCCGCCACCCCTCCCCTCCCCTTTGCGTTATCCACCGCTGAAAGCCACCACCGTGGGAAACCGCCTCCATTTGCCGTCGTCGCCGCCGCGTAGAGTTTGAAGTCGTGAACCGGTTTCTGCGCAGAATCTCATAATACGGGATTCGTGGATTGCGGGTTTCATGATCAAGTCACTGGCAAAACGCTTGTTGTTTCAAAGTGTAGATCTTTCAGGAATCGTCAAAGGTATAAACTTTTACACGCTATGGTTGATTTAATTTTTTTTTGTTTATACGCGTGTAATCGGATCACCGACGAGATTCCGGTTTAGAACCGCTAACATGTACAAACGCTTCCCCTATTGCAAAACTGATTTGTTAATTAATATGATTAATTAAAACTATTTTAAAAGTTAAAACCGGCACATGGATTCCCAACAATAACTTCAAATCTGTTGATTTACAGCTTTAGTAAATTTGGCTTTATTTTATCTTTTCCACTCTAGATTTATAAAACTCCAAATACAATAAGTTAAAAGTTGTGTATCATATAGATATGAATGAGATGTTTATTTATTTCGGCATTTAGTCTTGGTCCGTCAGATACATGAGTTTTTTTTTACCGACAAACACACGCTATTTACTCTTACACCTAAAATCTACTGAATCATTTTACTCACAAACTATATTATTAATAATGAAATAATATAATTCTTATAACCATATTTGGCATACCAATTACTGAATTTTTTTTTTAAGCTTACACTAGTTGATTCAGGCCATGCTTTAAAGGCAATTTGAATATCATATAAGGTACTTTAATTAGTGTTATACAATTTTTATTGTTTGCTACAAAATCTTTGTAACTTGTAGTAGAGGGTGCAAAATAGGTTAATGCGCTTGGACAGAGCAATTTCAAAGCTATAGAACCCAAACACCGTTAGTCTCGTCACAACAAGAGAAGATATCTATGAAACCAAAATCCGTCATTAGGGTATGCGATACAAGGAGCGAATGAGAGGGAAAAGTAAAATACTTAGTGGTATTCATCGAGTGAATGAGAGGGAAAAGTAAAATACTTAGTGGTATTCATTGCACCTTGAAATAACCATTATACCATGAATGCCCCGCCCGCCCGTATGTTGTGGCGACAGTTACAAGTTGGTCGGGCTTGCAAGCAGTGAAAGTTTAACCGTATAGACAATGGCTAATGTAACCTTTGCTGACGTATGGCGTACGTGGTTGTACATGTGTAATTACTGATGATGCCAACAAACGCTCGTCGACTTAAGTCGTAGATGTTTCGTTTCTCAGCTAATGTTTCTGTATGAGGAGCTTGTTTCGGAGCATGTGATCCAGCATTAGTTATCCGGAGTAGAGGTGCACAAATCGGTTTTTTTTCGGATCCGGACCGGATCCGTCAACGCTGGTCAACGACCGGACACGTTGGAACCGGTTTTGGGCATGGATAGTTGGAACCTATTGGGACCGGACCGGATATTAGGAACCGGACCGGATAAAAAAAACCGGTTCCACCGGATTTTAAAAAAAAAACATTTTTAAAAAAATTAACAAAGATACACTATAAAATACATATTTTATTTATTTTTTATATTTTTTTAAGTGATTTAACAATAGTTCGTACAAAAAAATTACAAAAAACATAATGAAATCACAAAATATATATTATTTATTGTGACTCGTTATTCGTCGTCTACTCGTATTAGTCTTCGTAACTTCGGTTTTCAATCTTCTTCGCCTGAGATACGTTGGGCTTCATCATAAGCTTGTTCTTCGTCCGAAAGTAGAATCGTCGCCCCTTGTTCTACTTCGAACTCGTGTATTTCTTGTTCAATGTCAAGCTCGTCTTCTAGTTTTGCAACATGTTGTACACGTTCGGCGGCATCCAAATGGTCCTTCAAGCAAATACACATCTCCATAGATTCCGATGTAAGCCTCGTTCTTCGAATAGACAAAAACCTGCCACTAAGTGAAAAAGCAGATTCCGAAGCTACCGTGGAAGCTTGGACGGTTAGTAGGTCACGGGCCATTGCGGCTAGAACGGGATATTGGGTTTCCCTTCCTTGCCACCAACTCAAGATATCAAAGTTTTCAAACTCTTCGGATCTTAGAGTTGAAATAAAATCAGTAGCTTGATATCTCCCAAGCTCGCTACTTGGTGTGCTTCCACGAGCTCGTTTAGTATTTTCGTTTCTTAAAGTATTAAATAAATTTAACATCGGGTTCCTTAAACTACTAGAACTTGAACCCGAAGCCATTGATTTACGTATATTTGATGGATCACCACTTCCACCATATTTGCGTAAATAATAATCAAACATATTATTAAAAGCCGAATTGAAATTCCTTATTGCCTTTGATTCAAAATTTGGGTCTTCCTCGTGCATATTTAAATCGTCCGATATTGATCCAATTAATGTTTCAACACCGGTTACATTAATCGTTGGGTTTAAGGCGGCCGAACATGTAACGACGGCCGACATTTCCGAAAAATATTTTTTAAATTTATCTTTCATAGGTATTACCATTGTTGCAAAAATAGGGCCGTGATATTCAAACTCTTTTAATTTATTACATATTAAATATAATTGTTGAAGTACTAGCGAAGACGTGGGATAATAAACTCCCGATAAACATGTAGTTGCATTTTTAAAAACCTCAAGCAAATTAGTTAGTTTCTCGATCGTATCCCAACTTATATTATCAAATTTTTTGGAACAACGTTTCTTTTGGACAAGTTCATCATGGAAATGTTTTAAAGTAACTCTTTGCCTTAAGGCCGATTCAAACATTTCCCATGTCGAGTTTCATCTAGTAGGTACGTCCCAATTCGGACCTAAAAAGATGGAATCCGTTTGTTGGCACAAGTTTCTATAGTTCATATACCTTTTTTTGCTTGTGCTAAAAACTTCTCGTAACACCACTTTAAAATTTTCTTTTACGTCTCTTATTTATTGGACGTTTAGACCGTCTTGCACAACCAAGTTAATGATGTGTGCAACACATCGACTATGAAAGAAAACACCGTTACAACGCGGTTCATATTTTATTTTTAATTTTTCCACCGCGTTTGTGTTATTTGAAGCGTTACCAAAAGATATTGAAAATATTTTTGGTTGAATTTTATAAGTTTGAATTACCGAGTCTAAAATATAAAATAAGTTTTCACCGGAATGTGGATATCCAAAATAATCAAACGCAATCGTACGCTTCATCATTTGCCACGACTCGGGTTGAACCCAATGTGCGGTAACGCAAAGGTACGATTCGGGTAAACCATGTGGAGCGGACCAACCGTCCGTGGTTAAGTTAATGCCGGTATTTAAATTTTCAAAACCTAAGATTAATTCTTTTTTAGCTCTTTTCCACATTTTTAAACAATCTCTTCTCAAAGTAGAACGACTTACATTGGTGTAGCTCGGTTGAAGCGTCTCTTGTATCATCCTCGTCAAGCGCGGGTTATCAAAGTAATCAAAAGGCAACCCTTCTTGAATGACGAAATGTACCATTCTTTCACGAACCCTCTCGACATTGTATTGCCAAACTCCTCCATCCCTACCAATTTGAGTTTGATCTTCACCTTGAGTGTGTTTTGCGTGACTACCAATATGTTTCCTCAAAGTGTTATTTCCCGCAGCACCTAGAATTTTACCACAACGTTTGCAACGAGCCTTTTGCGAACCGTTCGACATTTCGCATAAATCGAAATAAGCCCATATCTCTTGGTTTCGGGAGCAAGGAAGTACTCTCACCACCGTGGCTTCGCTAGTAGAACCACCAACCGAATTTTGAGTGCTTGTGGAAGCGGAAGCCATGGGAGCGTTTTTTTTGCGTTAAAGTGAGCGTTTTTTTGCGTTTTGAGAGCGTTTTTGAGTTTTGAGAGCTAAGATGTTGTGGTGAACTAACTCATACCCCCAATACCTATTTATACTTAGTTTCTAGCCTCAAACAACCAAAAAAATACAAAAAAAGGGCCATATAACGGCTATATAGCCGTTTTTTTTTCCTCCTAACGGCTAGAACCTGTTCTAACCGGTTCCAAAATGTCCGATTTTTGTCCGGTCCGTCAAAACCTCCTTAACCGGTTCTGGATCCGCCGGTTCTGAAAAAATCCGGACCAGTTCCAAAAAATCTGGTTATAGCCGGATCCGGTTTCGGATAATCCATCGGATCGGATTCGGATCCGGTTCTTTTGAGCACCTCTAATCCGAAGCACAAGCTCCAATCTGGAGAGTTGGTCAGGAACATTACCTCCCAACCAACTTAAAAGTAGGAACAATTCTAAACTGAAACCATAAATAAAATAACTGATCAGAAATGGTGTGTAGTGAAATAATTGATCCTTGGCAAATATTAACCAAAGTAAAAGGACAAAAAGGAAAAAATAAAAAAAACCAAAAGCATTTCCATACCCTTCAAGATGATGTAGGCAAAAAGTTTCTTTGACTTGTACTATCACAAATCAGATAAGGATGCACAAGTTCAGTTAAACATACATACTTGCAATCATAACCCTAAAAATAAAATAAAAAAAGAGGGCTAATTAATTTGTGCCCGACATGTTTTGAACATGAAAGACGATAAGATGGATAGTTAAGTCGTGCCCGACAATTTTTCTTTAACAAGCTTCAAGATATGCTTGGATGCAAGCCTTTCCGCCATCTTCTTGTCTCGGGCCATACACGATTTTTTAAAAGATTGTCCTTCTGACTGCACTTCTATTGTGAAAGATAGTGTGCCATCTTCGGAACGCTTGACTTGTTTCTTCATTTCATAGTGATTTTTCTTACAAAGCTCATCTAATTCTTTCACCGGATGCAGTTTTAAAGTTTCTGGAGTTATCAATGGTTCAAGAAGAGGCCTAATGCTTTTAAAAACAATCTCTTTATTGTATCCGGAATCGACTAGAATCGCCCCGGCTAAAGATTCTATGACATCTCCAAGTACCTATATACAATACACAAAAAAAGATAAATTTATCCTTTAAATAATTAGTTTTTTTTTCCTTTTTCTATTGACCGCGAGAACCCGTTACCAGTAAATACCCTGCTAGGGAAGGGTTCAAATACTAACCAACTTTTTATGTGATAACCATGCTAACCACTATCAAACAATCACAAAATTTATAGATTATTTTTTCGTTTAATTTTTAAAAGAGTATTTAAATATCGTGAACATATATCTTGAATATAAATACGGAAATATTGAGTCTTACATATGCGTATCAAATAATGTTACATATACGTGACACATAGTGTTTACGTATGTGTAACATTATTTGGTACGTAAACGTAACACTATGTTTGAGAGTGGTTATCATGGTTATCACATAAATATTGGTTAGCATTTGAACCTCACCCTACCCTGCTAACCAATGAGAACAGATAAAACGCAGCTTGTACTGAAAACTAGTAGAAGCTGGATTCTATTGATAATTAGTTTTGTTGCAACTAATATGAAACTGATTATTTGACCTTCAATAATAAAAAAAACATCTGAATATCCAAACATTAAAGAAAACTGACCTTAGGAAAAGAAGTTTCAGATTCCCATCCAAAAGTTGATTCCAAGGTCAAAGGGTCAAAGTCACAAACAGTATCGACTATATGGCGATGTAAATCATGGGATCCATGAAGAATATGTTTGTGCAGTTCAACTTTAACTGCAGATAGCGCATAACAATCATTATTTACAGAAGCTGACCTCAAATCGGTCAACATTCCAGGAGACATCCCTGGGTATTTATTGTACAGGTGTATGGTGATGAGGTAATCCAACACTGCATCCCCAAGAAATTCCAACCGCTGCATAATAACAACAATAATCTATTTCAGATCATCTAAAATTGCTAGGTTGACCTTAAAAAGGTCCAACAGCTTACATGTCTTACCAAAATGTGTGTTGTTTGACATAGAACCTTAGGTAAAACATAATACCAAGACTGTCGATATGAAAAACAGAGGACGGGGATGTTTGGATGTGTGTTTTGAAAGTGAGTGTAGGAACTTTAGAGTTTTGTATGCACCCAAATTTCATCAATTAACATCTGATTACTCCCCTAATTTCATCCATTAATTTCCATTCAATCTAAGTTTTCCTTCTTTTTCTATGCACCCAAATGAATTCAAAAAGAGTGTAGGAGCATTAGAGTTTTGTAAGAAAATTGATTATTATCCATATCCATTAGTTAACAACTTTGTTTGATTCTAAATTATGTTTCTAAACTCACAATAATCACTTTGAAAACACTAATCCAAACACTTGTGAATAATTAATTTTAGCTACAAAATATGACCGATTTCTTGATCCAGTCTTGAAACGTGAAACCTTAATGTACCAGTAACAAGAAGTATATAAGTGTATTATTAATTGTATTCTTTTAATGATTCATCCCGTATAATACACGGGTTATATAAGTAAAATAGTATGTGAAATGGGAATCAAATTTTCTTAAATTAGGAAAAGAAAGGGTAAATAAGGAAATGTATTTTACTCTTTCAATAATCAGTTTTGTTGCCACCCGTACAACTGACAATTTAACAACTAATAAAGGTAAAATGGTAAAGAGTAAAACTATTTTGTTACCTGGTAACATCTTGGAATCTCGGGTAGCATGTAAGAACCGTGAGTTAATGCCTCAACAAGTAAAGAGGCGTCACGAAATGAATAATTTAGCAAATATTCCAAGTGTTCAACGTTTATAAATTTCTCAGGTTGCAAAGTCAACTCTCTTATGTAAGGCTTGTTGACCAAGTCAACCTTTATACCAAGCCAGTTCATAAACGATAAGGCGGCCGGTTCTCCACCTTCACTAAGAAAAACACCAATTAATGCTTCAACGGCATCGGCTACTACTTTCTTTTTCACTCTTCTTTTACTTCCAATATAAACTTTTCTTTGGGTTGACAGAGCCACTTCTTCCAAATGGAAGCTTCCAGAAAGATCCCCAGGCACGACCCATGTTTTTGGATCAAAAGGTTCGCTTTGGATAAATCCCTAAAATATAACAAATTACCAAAATACCCTTTTCTGAGATAAGATGAAAACAGACATTTTAAGAAAAGGAGACATTTTTCTGGCCATTTTGATAATATCATCAATTAACGAGAGAGATTGGGTAACGGTTCAACAACAGATAGTTTTAGGTACCTTTTATCTGAGATTTCTTTTTTATAAATACTAGTAATCCAATTTTTTGCATAAAGATGGTTTAAAAGGCTTTATGAATTAAACATTCACTGACCAATTGACCCGTTTCCCTTTTCATTTTAGTTAACTTTCTTGATGATATTTTCAGTTAAAGGTCACATTATGAAGGTAGAATAACAGACAAAATGGGTAAAATTTTAGGTGCCTTTTGTTCAAATTTTAATGTCCTTAACTAATAATAATTGTTCATTTAAAAAAAATCCACTTTTTTGAATAAAACGATTTATAGGAGGTTTTATGCATTAAAAATACACTTTAGCCGACTTTCGACCTTTTTCCTTTTCACTAGCTTTTTTAATTATTTTGCCCGTTACACATAAAACATAACCCAAATCGTAAATAAACATGTCAATATTGCTACCTCTACTATCAATTTTTGACACTACAGTATAGAATAATCATTACCGGAAGATTGCAATTACATCCCAATCTGCATAAGGAGTCATTTGATATTATTTTCTCTCTGCGGGAACTCAAGATGCCTTCATGCTGATCTTGAAAAGTTCTGAACAATTGCTGGCTAGCAGCATATTTGAGAAATGAATCGCCTAGAGTCTCATATGATTCAAGATGGAACTTTTCTAGGCATTTTTTGGTAGTAATTGCTTCCAAGACCTAAAAAAGAGATCATTTTTAGCCTCATTTATTTGAATTATATATAGAAAAGGGTAAAATAAATAAAACTAGCACCTTAAAAGTAGGAACATTTCCATATGTCTGGCTACGGTCTAAATGCATTTTTTTCAGATTGAGCGCAATAAGCCATGATTCAATCCTATGCATGATTGATGGCACAAAAGAGAAGGTATAGAATGTAGCTACAGAAATGGGAGACATTATAATGTAGCAAAGTTCTGAAGGCAACTCCACCCTTGCATTACTTGTTTCTGCAATAAGCAACAAAAAAAGGAAAAATAGTCAAAGGGCATTCACCTTAGAAAATAAGTATTCCCTCCATCTTATAAAATCACAATGTTTCATTCAGCACAAAATTTAAGAAAACAATTTTGATATACATAGGTAAATAGATTATTTAACAAGAAATATTCAAAATAAACCAGCGATCCAACCTTTCTCCTTATAATGTCTGCCCTTTTGAAGAGTATTTCGAACAACAAAAAGTTGTCTAGCAGCAAAGAAAGATTCTTCTCCAAACCGCAAGTCAATGTCATACCTGAAGCTTCAAATAAGTATTTTTACCATTACCCGAACTAAATTAATAAAAAGAAACTGTCAAAAAAACCTTCAAACTTTCGCTGAATATGCATACAAGTCCATGGACTTAATTTTTTCCCATTTAAGTCCCTAAACTTATAAAAACTCGATGAAAAGGTCGTTTATATAAATTTTAGGGACTTAAACATTCAGACTAAAAGGACCTAATTGTGTAAAAAGTCCAAGGACTTGCTTGCGAAGTCTGCCAAAATCTATAGGCTTTCTTCGGATATGTTCCCATTAATTGTATAAAATTAATAAGAATCAATACCGTGCTTTGTAGTATTCTTTGTACGTTATGCCTTCCCCTTCTCTTATTTGCAAAGATGAATTACTGTTCAATCCAATTAATCTTTTTGTAGTGCAATACATACGTCCATTATGAGGAGTGTATACCAATGCATTTTCCACCAAGCAGTTGCATACTAATCCATTTAGTGTGTATATTTGGTGATGATTATTGCCCGTTAATGAACAATTATGTTGTTTTACATATGGAAATGCAACGGAATGAACAGAAATCCAATCGATGTCCAACAAGCTTTTATTCAAGCCCAGTGAAGGGAGTAAGATATAGTCAAATACGGTAAGATTATCTTTCATTTCAATAGCTTCCAAGGACTTCTTCAACTTTGTGATGGAGTGATCAAGAAGTACTCTTAATATTGTCATTTGAAATTGGCTTGATATGGCTACCTGGAAAGAAAAGAAAACAATAAAACTTGATGAAAAAAATGATATTGTTGGAAGAAGTGTAGTATGGGTTATATTCAAATTCAATCCCATGAAAAAGTCTAAAATATCTTTTAATAAAGACCATCAGTTATTTTCTCTTTTATTTTCTGTTTGTGTGTTGCGTGTTTGATCCTAACAGATTTAACATATAGAATTCAAAAGATTTGTACTATTTAAATAGTACTGTTAACTATAAACATGTGAGTAGAAGGAAGGGTAAAAAGGTAATCTAAATAATTCTCAGATAATCAATTGATGTTGCAGTGTTTATGAAACTCATTACAAAAAAACTGATTAGACCCCTAAAAAATCAGATAACCATGATCAAAATCACTTTATCCAAACACCAAAATTAGACTATTACGACTTCAAATGGCAATAACCAGATAATCATTTATAGCACATACAAGCATTCCCATAGGCAAATAGGTAGTCTAAGAAAAAATTCTTAATCCCTTGACAAAAAATTGTGAGATTTTTATAGTACCTGCTCCGGTGTCAGCAAGGAAGTCCCAATATATGTAATTGAAACAACAATGCTGCCTCTATGAACCTCAAGATCAAAAGTCAAGTCTTGATTATCGAGCTCTAACTCGGTGTTGACTCCAAGAACAATATCTTGGAGTGGAATATCATAATCAAAGTTATTTGTTAACTTAATTATGTAGAAATGATACAGTTTAGTTAAATCATTTCCAAATTGACCCACAAGCTCAGGTGGCGTGTATTGAACTTGTTCTTCCACATACTCGAACGCTTTAACCACAAAATACAACTTCAGGATGAAGTAACAAAATATAAAATTTCTAGATGTGGCAATGTCAACCAATTTACTTATGAATGGGTCAACTCTGGTTATGTTATATCTAAAGTGAGTCAAACAGACAAAATCCAAAAAGAACACAGTTCAAAAGGGTTAAAAGTCGCCCAAAGTGTAATTTTAGTGCACAAAACCTCCAAAATCATTTTAATCAGAGTAATTAGATTAATGTTAAACTAATAAGGCATTTAAAACCATCCTCAACACACTAATTCACTCGAAATGTGAAGAATCTGGACAAAAAGTGATCTGACATACTAATTTATTTAAAAAAAGGTAAAAGTTTTGGACAAAAAGTGTTCAAGGTCAACCAACCAGGCCCAGCCCACTTTGATGCACACAAAAACTATATATTTTGACTAGAATCCATTAAGACCCGCCAGACCCACCCATCTTGCCACATCTAAAAAAAGAATTTCTAATGACCCGCCAAAATTAGTTTTACCGGTTTCTTGTACATCAAGAGCGGCTTTCTCCACAGTATCTGGAACAAGATTATCTGTTAATGCACCAATCTTATGCAGTTGTTTGCATGCTTCAAGGCATGCAAGTTGCTTCAGCAGTTTTCCATTGCCTTCAACATGCACACTTTTAAGTGGGCAGCTTTTAGGAAAAAAGATGCTGCATTTTCCTGTTTCCTTATCAATTTTGAATCTTGGATAAGGTTTAAAGTACCTATAAGTCATATAACATTAGAAGCATAAGCATAAGCACATTGCACTAAAAGACGTTAAAAATTATGCATAAAAAACTACTTCCTCAGTCCCATGAAACTCACAAAACTTTCTCTTGAAATTTTTTTGATTGTATTGATCAAATCAATAAACTTCCACTGTTTTGTCATTATTGATAAATAGCCAAAAAAAGTCCCAAAGTAAGACTATCTCAAAATGTATGCACCAAAACACTCAAATGGTGTAACTTTTAGTATGACACTATTCATCACATCAAATTTCCATGATTCCTGTATTTATTAATTATTTAACATAAAAGGTAAAAGTTGATTTATACAAAATATATTGTTAAAACAATCTCTTTGTGACTTTAAAAAGCAGAGTACCATGTTGGATATGGGTTCATAAGTTTTCTATTATCCATTTGTAAGTGTTATTAGTAAGTTCATGAAACAATTAATTTATAATATAATAAATTAAATATAAGATTTAAAAGAAAAAATTTGCTAGTCTTATAAATCAACAGTTACTAGAAAAAACTATTGTTTAAATCTATATTATCTGGTGTATAAATTTTAGTGCATACATTGTAGTTGAAAGTAATTTGGTGTAAGCATATTCCTAAGAATACACCTTTTTACACCAAAATGGTGTAAATATTTGGTGCATACAGTGGAGATGTTCTGAATGCCCGGTCTAAAATTGCATTTTTATGGGACGACGCAAGTAAGGTGACGTGTAGTTTGCACTCAGGAATCACTATAGGCATGAGTTTGATAACTAGATGGAATGGGTAAGGCGTTCTAAAACCAAGCCTTTAGGTAGGTATAGAGGACACCCAACTTTATGACTATCAACCCCATTCCTTCGATACCATGCCCTTATACCAAACATATTCAAACACAATCACACCAATACCTTCTAATCCAAACCAGGGTGGCAATTCATGATACGACACGAAAGTAAATTAGTTAGGGTTGGGACTAACATAGGTGGCGTGTGGGTTGGGATGTTGATTGTTGATAAATTAATCGACATGTCAACCAGTTTAGATTTAGAATTAAAAGATAGTCAACTAGCCTGACCATCCAGTTTACAACAGCCAACCCGCTTAAAAAATGGGTTACGCGACCGGATCTGATACGAATTGCCACCCCTATTCAAAACCTTTAAACCAAACACCCCTTAAATATAAAAACAATAAAAATAATAAACGAGTTAAGAGCAAACCCATCAGATGGTAGCCTAGAACAATAGAAGTAAACCATGGAAATGCTTGAACTAAGGCTTAAAGAAGCCCCGGTAGATTCAACATGATAAATGGATTCGTTCAAAATGTCAAGATCAAGTGGTGTGCATGGTTCAGAAGCATGCAATAAAGATTCCTCTCTCATAATTTCTCCACTCGTAAGGTAATTCTGAACCTTCTCCATTGTCTTCATGTCACCACTAAACGTCATCACGTAGAGAAAGCACTCAAAAGTATAAGTAACGAATCTTAGGTTCTACTCATGCTTTTGGGAGAAAAAGATAGTCCAAACAGGTCAAAATGGGCAAGTTGGGTAAGGGGACAAATCCGGTTCAACTTCAAATTGGGTTTGTTTAAGCAATGTGTGAGAACGGGAGACCCACTTAACACTTTTTGTCCATTTTAAAATTTAGTAAAGAATAAACGATTTGATTCTGATGACAACAAACACAATATAATCACAACAATAATCTAAATATCTGCCCCTTGACCCGTTTGGCCCATTTGACATGAGTTCAGGTTGAAATGAGCCTTTTTTAGCAATGGTCAAAATAGACTGTCCATATATTTAATAAAAGTTTGAATATTTCAAGATCAAAAAGAGTTCTTGAAGTTTGTACCTTCTAATCAAAAGTAAAAAATCAGAATTCTTCATTCGAGCACGACCTCGAGATTGAATGAAACTGCAAACAGTTGATGAGAGGTCGAATCTAATTACAAGATTGCAACTTTGAACATCCAAGCCTTCTTCAAGAATGGATGTTGCAACAATGATATTGACCTACAAAAAAGTCAAATGTTTGAATTTTACAAATCAAACCTAGTCCTTACTTGGCACTAAAAAATCCTTATAATGATTAATGAAAAACACATCATTGATCCTATTCATTATTTGGTTGTGAAAAAATTAGATGACAAAAGACTACTTATGAACACAGATTCAGTATTTGAATTTTCAAAGTCAAACTTAGTTTACAACCTGCTTTTATACTTCTCATATAGTTTGATGTAGCCTTTCAAAAAAATATATAGTTTGATGTATATCAATTTTTTAAATCTGCATGAAATAGAAACGAACTTCACACTTTTTCCTGATTCTAGCAATTAAATTATGCACAAAACGGAAACCAACTTACACTTTATTACCGATTGTAGAAACCAATTACCTATGGGTCACCTTTTCCTGCTTTTTCCCAAAAATTGCTAATGTGACATCTTACTTGTCATTTTAATTTATTTGACATTTAATAATTATTTTTAAAAATAAAATTTTAACCTTAATATAAATTTTTATTTTTATTTTTTTTCACATAAGCATTTGCTGATGTGGCTGGAATGGCATCCACAAATGCCACATCAGCAATTTACACATAATCAATTAAAATGAGGTTGGTTGTCAAAATCAGTAATAAATTGTAAGTTGGTTTTTTATGTACGCATAAATCAAAAAGGAAGTTTGTTTATATTCCATGCAGTTTGCCCAATATTGGATAATAACTAACACTAACTGTGATATGATTATGAACAATAAATAAACATACCGTTCCTTTACGGAACTCATCAACAATTTTATTTTGAGCACTGCGGCTCTGTGACTGCATTCCAGAGTGGTTGCTAGCTGTATATTCTGTTTTCCACCTAAACAGTTCAGGATGCAACTTACACAGTAATCTTTTAAGCACGATAGCTGTAATCACCCTCTCAACAAATATTATGCATCTCATATCATCAACATGCCTACGAAAAATTCCAAACTTTTTAAAGATTAACATTGAACTCAAAATAAGAAAACATGAAATGCACAATTTAGCACAAACCTGTATTCAGCAAGTGATTCAATTAAGCAAACAACTTTTGTTGAGAGTAAACCAAGGCTCACACTTTCTTGATTATTATGATTAACCAACCATCCTAGACATAACCAAAATTAATTAAAGTTTAAAGAATAATAAGATTAGAAGGAAAAAGAAAGACGTTGAATTAAATATGGAATTCAAGAAAACAATAAGCTTTTAATTTACCGGTCGGTATTGAAGAGGAGAAAACTCTGTGAACGTCTTTGCAAAAATCTCTGGCAATCGCCTCACCACGAACATTAATTGTACCCCATGTAAAAAGATCATTTTCTTCACATGAATAAGCTTCAGCTGCCTGTTATATATTTTTTGGTAATTACATGCGTAATCATACGAATTACAAGAAACGATTCAACTTTTTGAAGCACCATACTTGGCTTTTTGCTTCAAACTAATTGCTATTGTTGTGGAAACGCTAAAATTGAGGTGACAAGATGGGATGTGGTTGGGTGACGGTAAAAATGAGTAAAATTTAGAAAGGGTTGGGGCAACCCACAAACACTTTATAAAAAAATAAATGTTTAAATATGAATACGAATATATCATTACAATGATATCGAAATTTTTAAGTAGAATTATTTCAGAGGTTTTATGCCTTTTGAATACATTTCAATGTGTTTGACACCCGATCCACACGTTCCACCTGTTTTTATTTTAACCATTTTTAATACTACTCATTTGACCCGTTAGAGCCAAAGTATAACCCAAATCAACCCATTTATCCATATTCCATAAATGGGTTGAAATTGCTACTTTTACACTAGAAAAAGCAATATAGTTTACAACGACGAGTTTTTTATTCTATTTGTATGTTCATAAAAACAATGTTTCCAGAACAACCACTTAGTTAAAAAAAGAAATTTAAAACACACCTCTGATGCCAACCAAATGCCTAGCTCATATAAACAGAATTCAAAGGTTGAAGATAATTTCAACAATCTTTTCATTACACTTTCCTTTGAAGATTCAGAGAGGCTTGAACTTCTTATGGCCAATTCATGCTGGAGAATAAATTCATACTTGTCAGATTTTATTTTAACTTCTTATTAAAAAAATATCAAATTTCAGGGGGAGAGAATCGCAAAAAAAATCAAAATTACCCTTTGCCGTAGAATCAACAATTTATTTTTTAACTCCTCAAATGCTTGATATGAAACTTCCCCTTCCTTGTAGAATTTATACTTTACAGTGGAAAATGGAATATATTCTGCTAATACAGACTCGCTTGCACATGTATACACCTTCATCCAAAAGAAAAGATGCATGTGCGATTATTATCAAATTAAGCATGAACAAGGAAAAATTATGTTAAAAAATTAAATAAATACAACTATGACAAGGGCAGCCATTAAAAATAAGTTTGTTCTCTCGTTTTCTCCTCATGCCAATTAAATTGGCCCCACAAAGGATCAAATTAAAAATGAAACCCGCATGAAACATAAATCAACTTTACACTTTATTCCTGATTTCAGCAATCAGCTTCAAATTAGGAGCAAAACGGAAACCAACTTATTATTTATTACGGATTCTAGCAACAAACCTCCCTTTAAATGATTTTAGTTGTACTTTGCTATGCTCCACATGCAAAAATGCTTACGTGATAAATTAAAAAACATAAAAAAATTTACAAGTTTAAAAAGTGATCTTTTTTTTAAATTTATATTTAAATGATTATTAAATGTCCTATAAGATGTCATGTATACATATACACTAAAATGACAAATAATGTCATGCCAAGAATTTTTGAAAAATCAGCAAAAGAAAATGGTATGAGACTGATTGAATACGTCAATCTTTGCTACAAACAGTAAAAGAAAGTAACTTGGTCACAAAACTCGGTAATAAATTTAAGTTTTTATTTTGTGTTAATCTTTGGTTGCTAAATCAGAAAGAAGTGTAACGTTCGTTTCTGTTTTGCTAAGTCTGCCCTTGAAACTATAATGGTCCACACAAATATATGCATAGAGCCTCAGTTTGATGATTCAAAAGAGCAAGGTACAAATTTAATGAGTAATAATATATCTATAGACACTTGAGAACCTTTGAATTGAGAAGATCTTCAAGTGTGCTGATTTGTTTCCAATACTCTTTGCTTGAGCTTGACCCTAAAAATACAAGAAACAAGCTACTTAGGCTCCCAAATTGCAAATTAATCAGAACAATTATATGTATGACTGTACGAACATTTAGTACATATATAAAGAAGTATGATTCTTTTTCTAATTAATTTATTTGGGCAAACTGCATGAAATAAAACGAATTTTACACTCTTTTTCCAATTTTAGCAACTAATTTTAAATTAATCTCAAAATAGAAGCCAACTGACATTTCTTAATGATTTTAGCAACTAAGTTGCATTTTACTAATGATTTTAGCAACTAATAACCAGTTTTTTTTATTGTACTACTTTTCAAAAGTTGCTGATGATATGCCACAAGACAACTGATTTGAAGTTTATACTTATTTTGAACTATAAACTAACAAAAATATCACTTTTTAAGCATGTGAATAAACTTTTTTTTAATTCTTTTTCCCATAAGCATTTCTTGCATATGTGGCATTTGAAATGGCAACTAGCAGGGCTTCAGCCAATGCAACACCTCACTAAGTTACAGGTATAATCAGTTAAAAAGAGACTGGTTGCTAAAATCGGCAATAAATTGTAAGTTGGTTCTGTTTTGTGCCTATATAAAGTTGATTGCTAAAATCAAGAAAAAATGTAAAGTTCATTTTTTATTTTGTGTAGATTGCCCAATAACTTTATGAACAATAATTTGATAATTAGTGGCATGAAACCCTTCCATACCCTTAGCTTTCACAAGTGAAGCCGTCATCCCAAGTATCCTAGGAAGCTGAGAATCACCATCACGTAATCGGCAATGATAAAAGTCCTATACACATTATTTTATATTTTCAAAGAATCAACTGAAGCAAATAAATTATATTGTGTGAATTTATGATCATTAACATACCCTCATAATGATAGCATACGCGTGATTTTTCTTTGCATTATGACATTCATCAAATATTATCACCTTGATGACATCTAAGGTCAAGAATCTATGCCTCAAAGCATTCCTTAAAATATCAGGTGTCATGACCAGTAGCTGTAAGAGTGATGAAACAATGTATGTTTAAACTCTTTACGAAGAACTACATTTGAAATTTATTCTTTAATATGTAACATATTTATATTCGATTTAAGTTGAAAAATAAGAACTATATATCACAAACAAGGTAAAGAATAGTATTCAACTTCTGACGTCAAATTTGCTTAACTAATTAGTCCAATAGAAATCTTTACAAAATAGAGGTGATTTGTACACCGCCTTTTTTACCACCTATATTTATTTTGTTGGTTTTGCCCTTACAAAAGGACAAAAAAAGAGAAAAAAAATTGGTATAAGGGTAAAACAGTCAAAATTTATATTACAGTTGTGTATGTAGTAAAAAGGATGATGTAAAATCACCATCCCAAGTTATTTTAATTTTGTCTCCTTAAGGGGTACTTTAGGTATTTGATCAGTCAAAATACTAATGAGATTGATGATGGCCAACAAAAAGAAGTCAAACTTGACTTATCATACCTGATTTTCATCTCGTTGCTTCTTCCAATCAGCAGCATCCCAAAAATCAACACCTTTTGCACCCCAATATTCTTCCACCTTTAGATCTAGGTGCTTTCTCGCATACTCAGCTTGCTAATGAGATAATCAAATCTAATGATTATGACTGAATTACACATGTTGAGTGCAAACTTTTAAATTATAAGGTCAACTGATATACCTGTTTGACTAATACAACAGTGGGTACCAAAAAAACTGCAATAAACGGAGACGGTTTTTTCAGAAGATATGCATAGCGGCGCAGAAGCATAATGGCAATTAATGTTTTGCCAGATCCAGTCTCTAAGAACACTATAGTGTTCTCCTTAATTGCTCGCTCTAAAGCTTCTATCTGATAACTGTTCAAAATTCACAAAATATTGCATCAAGAAACACTTCAATTAATCAAAATACATAACTTATTTTGCTAATACATGAGCCTCATATAGATAAAAGTATAAAACAGAGGAATCTTGTTGAAAATGGCAAACTGCAAGGTGATGTAAGCAAATTGTTTGACATATTTTCATATAGATAAAACAGAGGAATCTTGTTGACTCACATCAATAAATCAGAAGAATAATCATTTTTGGGGTACAAGTGTGTGTGTGTCTGCCATGAAATGCACGAGATTATTTCACGTATCTGATGATACGTCTTCTAAGTTACATACGTGACCAACTTTGTACCTTTTTATTTATACACGAAGTTTTTGTTTGTGTATCGGCATTTTTTTAGCATATCTACTTTACTTTTTTGTGCAGAGCTAATGAAACACCACAGACATACTATTCACACACCGCTGACGTGTCATACGAGCCGTATGAGTCATGACCGGGCAAAAAATAGTTGTACGGATCGTACGACGTGTTATACTGACAAGTCATACGGGCCTAATGTTTATGAGTTGGTGTCCGTTCAAATCATACGGGCGTATGATGTGTTATACTGACACACAAGTGACTAATGTGACGACGCACACCTCTAACAAAAGTTATAGGACCTGTATAATATCAATATATCATACAACGAGTATGATGTGACATAGGTGCTGGTGTGCACATGTGGGATGGTGTAAGTATCTACAACCCTACTTTTTTATGACATGAAGAACAGTCGAAACATGATGATCTCATCACTGTGTATTATAAAAAATTAAAATAAAAAAAAAACCTTCAGGAAATGTTCTAATATAATAATCTAATTTATCGGAACAAAAGTGTACTCAAAGTTGTAATCAAAGTATAAAAACTCACAAACACACAAGTTCAATTTCGATAAACCGCTAGGGTTTCATCATCATCTTACAGTTTTACGATTAAATTGAAGATCAAAACTCATATAACGACTTGAACGACGCACAAATCAAAGGCAAATTGTATAGTCTAGCGTTTACCTTCTCGCAAATGAGAGTTGATGATCATCTGCTTCACAATCGGTAGCCATTGTCTCTCGGAATACAGGAGAACGAAGAAATGCGAATTAAAGCAGAGAATCAGGGTTTTGATCGAGTGAGAGTTAAGAAACGCATTTGATGAAGCTTTATAGACAGTTGTGATTCATGTACGGATATGACATAATTTGGATTTTTGTTACATCGAGGCTGACACCTTTTGCTATATGATGGTGACACATTTCCTTTGGGAACACTCATAGGAGGGGTGTTTGGATTCCAGGAGAAGATTTGGTTTTAGAAAATAATCCAAGTTGGTGAAAGGATTCGTAAGAAAAATATTGATTTTTATAAATTACTAGGTTAATACATGTGTACAACACAATTGATTAAAAAAACATATATATATTATTTATAAGTGTCTAAAATAGATTTATAAATAAAATAATAATTTAATTTACATAGGGAAAAAATAAAATTATAATTACATTCATAAAACTAAATATTTTTTCATAAATCTCTACATATTTTCTTATATACATTTGTTGATTGATTAGTAACTTTACCATCTTTATCTAATATTAGTAATATGTACTCCGCCTCTACTATTTACTCTTGATAGCGTCCTATACAACGTTCCACGGGTGAAAACCAGTTCTTTTAAATAAAACCAACACTCGATAATGATTGTCATTGGCTTTTATTAACCGTTATTACAAAACATAAACAAAATGAAAATTGTCTTATCTAGAACTTGAAATGGAACTTTTTATCTGACGGTAACAGATTAATTCCTGGAATAAATGTTCGAGTACCGATATTACTTTCAAATATTATCTTGACTTCTATAACACGTAAATCTTTGGATAGAGTTGCTAAGGGGTCATATGTGTTACAAGTAAACTATGGGCGAGCCTCACCCACATTGGCACTTTCCCTTTTTGGCTAAATTTTTTTACAAGAACATCATATGTGATTACCAATGTTTTTTGAGCAAATAAAGATATTTAATATTTTATTATGATTTTAAATATATATAATGAAATTAATGAATAAAAGTTTAATTTGTTTTTAGAACGAGATACGTTTATTTAATTCTACTTTACAGTCCACAACGGGACTAGAATCCTTAACTTTAGAGGAGAAGACATCAGTTACAAACAAAGATAATATTGGACTTAATGACCTTTAGTAAAAATTTAACTGGTATTAAACATGTGTGTTGCGACACGCTAAACGGATAAAAAATTAACTTCATCGAAACTTTATAAAGTAAACTCAAAACATTTACGTAAACCCACTCAGCGCGCTGAGGCGCGGGTGTCAAAATGTGGAAAAAATGGACGACAAATATGTATACAGCTTTAACGACGTATACATAACTGTGTTAGATGACTTATGCATTATCATGTGCAAATCTGTTTTAACGAAACTTACATTAATACGTATAGAAAAAATAAGCACCTCGTAACATTATGTTCGAAATTTTGTAGACATCATACTTTGAAAGATATAATCGAAAATAAAACTTGCGAGTAGGACATGTGTCAACGTGTGGTTGGCCAAAAAAATATGAAAAAAAAACATTCGAAAAAATGTATGGTTTAAATGGTCAGTTTAATTAAAGTGGATGTGACGTATTGTAAGTTTTTAAGGAACCATAATTTATGTAAGTTTTTAAGGAACCGTAATTTAACATTGACAAGCAAGCTTCATACGTTTGTACGTATAGCTTAAAAATATGTACAATGAATATTGAATTGTACTTAGGGCTGACAATTTTTGACACGGACCTGTTAACACGACACGAAACGATACGTAATTAACATGTCCCATGTTTGACCTTAACAGGTTTCGTGTCTTAAACAGGTCGACACGTTAAGGACATGTTAAATTCGTGTATTAACAGGTTAAAGACATGTTAACCTATTAAGACCCGTTAGGGACATGTTAACACTTAACATCCTATTTGCATCTAGATTCTAGGCTGATTCCATTAATTAATTTCGCTTTTATGGGTTTTTGTTTTAAAAAGGTTTTGGATTTATTATGTTAATTGATGTTATGATTGGACTTTTTAAAATTTTATCAAGTTTTGGCTTTTTTTTCTTTTATTACATATGCTATATTTATTCTCTCTTTAAACAGGTTTCTAAACAGGTCTCTTAACAGGTGACCTGTTTTTAAACATGTCGTGTTCGTGTTGAACACAACAGGTCATCGTGTCTTATCGTGCCGTGTCTGACATGTTATGCGAGCCCTAATTGTACTTACATATCATGTTTACCGATTGTTGTATATATAATGTTTAGGTAAAGTCTATATACATTAAAATTAAATAAATATTTAATTATAGTTTTTATTCTATAATTTAGACATTATAATTTGAACTTTTGTTACGTGATGCTGATACATTTCCTTTGGGAACACTCCTATGGGGAGTGTTCAAATTTTAGGAGAAGATTTGGTTTTAAAAAAAATAACCAAGTTGGTGAAAGGGTTTGTAATTAAAAAAAAATGATTTTATAAATTATTGGAATAAATATATTTAATATTTTATTATGGTTTCAAATACATATAATGAAATTAATGAATAAAAGTTTAATTTGTTTTTAAAATGGCAACTCATACATTTATTTAATTCTACTCCACAGTGTATAACGAGACTATAACCCTCAACTTTAAGGAAGAAGTAATCATTTAACACACCAAGATATCATTGGACTAAATGACATTTAGTAAAAGTTTAACTGTTATTAAACTTGGGCGCGTTGTGATACGCTAAACGGAAAAAAAATTAAGTCGTTGGAACTTTATAAATTAAATCAAATCATTTACGTAAACTCACCCCGTACGCTGAGCGAGGGTATCAAAACGTTGAAAATTTTGACGACAAATATGTATATAGCTTTACTAACGTGTACATAACTGTTTAGATGACTTGTGCATTATCATGTGTAAATCCATTTTAAATGAAACTTACATTGACACGTAGATAAAAATAAGCATGTCGTAATGGAGTGCTCGAAAATTTATAAAACATCATATTTTGAAAGTTATAAGTGAAAAACAGAAAAAAAAAAAAAAAAAAAAATGAAAAGCTTGTGAGTAGGACATTTGTCAACGTGTGGTAGACAGAAAAAAAATTAGAAAAAAAAACATTCGGAAAAATGTATGGTTTAATTAAAGTGGATGTGACGTATTGTATGTTTTTAAAGAGCCATAATGTAACATTGACAAACAAGCTTCATACGTTTGTACATATAGCATAAAAATCTGTACAATGAACATTGAATTGTACTTTTTTTTTTGAAAGGCGAACATTGAATGTTGTGACGTCGCACCCCCCCTCCACATGGGAGAGCCTCGTCCAACTCCGGCCAATATGTTGTCTTAACCGGGCCCACTTGGCGTCAGAGTTGGAGAGCTTTCAAGGAAAAACTCCACCTAATACGGCCCCTTCCGAGCTTGAGGGGGAGCCGAGGCTCGAACCCTGGATCAGCGTGGGTAAAACCCTGTGCATCAGCCTAAAAGACCTCATTTGCGATGCCACAGAAATTAATGATGGTGACAGGGATTGAACCCGGGTCCTTTGGGACTTCAGGCATCACCTCAACCACTACATCACAACCTCTTTGACACATTGAAATGTACTTACATATCATGTTTACTGATTGTTGTATACATAATGTTTAGATAAAGTCTATAAACATTAAAATTAAATAAATATTTAATTATAGTTTTTATTTTATGATTTAGACATTATAATTTACACTTTTGCCACGTGATGGTGACACCTTTTCTTTGGGAACACTCCTATGGGGGGTGTTTGGATTTTTTTTAACGGCGAACATTGAATGTTGTGACGTCGCACCCTCCCGTCATATGGGAGAGCCTCGTCCAACTCCGGCCAATATGTTGTCTTAACCGGGCCCACTTGGCGTCAGAGTTGGAGAGCATCCAAGAAAAAATCCCACCCAATACGGCCTCTTCCGGGCTTGAGGGAGAGCCGAGGCTCGAACCTGGATCGGCGTGGGTAAAACCCACGCCGATGGTGAAAGAAGATTTATGGGGGGTTGTTTGGATTTGAAGAGAAGATTTAGTTTTAACAAAATAATCAAGATGGTGAAAGAATTTATAATTAAAAAAAATAAGTTTATAAATTATTGGAATAAAAATATTTAATATTTTATTATGGTTTTAAATACATATAATATAATGAAATTAATGAATAAAAGTTTAATTTGTTTTTAGAACGGTAACTCATACATTTATTTAATTTTACTCCACGATCTATAGCGGGACTAGAACCCTCAACTTTAAGGGAGAATTCATCATTTAACACACCAAGATATCAATAGACTAAATGATATTTATTAAAAGTTTATCTGTTATTAAACTTGGGCGTGTTGTGATACGCTAAATGGAAAAAATTAAGTCGTTGAAAATTTATAAATTAAAGAGCTAATTACACAAATGGGTTCTATGGTTTGGTAAAATAACATATATGAGTCCTAAGTTTAAAAGGTTGCAAGTTTAGGACTTGCGGTTTCAATTTTATAACAGATTTAGGTATTAAGACTAACTTCCATTAAATTTTGTATTAATTTTGAGTAAAATGACCTTTTTACCCTTAACTATTAAAAAATAAAAAATATATATTACAGAGACTAGTTTGTAATTTACTTAAACAATAATTAAAAATATAACAATAGTAAAAACTTAATAAAAATAAAACCTCAATCTTCCCAATATCTCCACCAGCTCCAACTACGTGTAATACCTCCGACGAATATCCGACGTCTACTACGAACATCCATCTCTGTCTCGAACACCCATCTCTGTCTCGTAGGTAATTTTCATCCCCTTCGTTGTCATTCGCACACCTTCATCGGCCATACTCCCTACGAGACAGAGATGGGTGTTCGAGACAAAGATGGGTGTTTGTAGTATACGTCTGATATTCGCCGGATGTATTACACGGAGCTGGAGCTGGTGGAGATATGGGGAAGATTATGGTTTTTTTTTTTTTTATTTATTAAGTTTTTTGGTATTGTTATATTTTTAATTATTATTTAAGTAAATTACAAACTAGTCCCTGTAAATATTCTTTTTATTTTTTAATAGTCAAGGGTAAAAAAATCAATTTACTCAAAATTAATAGAAAATTTAATGGAAGTTAGTCTTAGTACCCAAACCTGTTATAAAATTGAAACCACAAGCCCTAAACTTGCAATTTTTTAAACTTAGGACTCATACATATTATTTTACCCAAATCATAGGACCCATTTGTGTAATTAACTCTAAATTAAATAAAAACATTTACGTAAACTCACCCCGCACGCTAAGCGAGGGTATCAAAACGTGGAAAAAATTGACGACAAATATGTATATAGCTTTACTAACGTCTACATAACTGTTTAGATGACTTATGCATTATCATGTGTAAATCCATTTTAAATGAACTCACATTGACACGTAGATAAAAATAAGTATGTCGTAATGGTGTGCTCGAAAATTTATAAAACATCATATTTTGAAAGTTATAAGCGAAAAACAGAAGAAAAAAAATGAAAAGCTTGTGAGTAGGACATTTGTCAACGTGTGGTTGACCAAAAAAATTAGAAAAAAAAACATTCGGAAAAATGTATGGTTTAAATCGTCAGTTTAATTAAAGTGGATGTGACGTATTGTATGTTTTTAAGGAGCCATAATGTAACATTGACAAACAAGCTTCATACGTTTGTACATATAGCATAAAAATCTGTACAATGAACATTGAATTGTACTTGCATATAATGTTTACTGATTGTTGTATACATAATGTTTAGATAAAGTCTATAAACACTAAAATTAAATAAATATTTAATTATAGTTTTCATTCTATGATTTAGACATTATAATTTGCACTTTTGCCACGTGATGGTGACAACTTTTCTTTGGGAACACTCTTATGGGGGGTGTTTGGATTTCAAGAGAAGATTTAGTTTTAACAAAATAATCAAGATGATGAAAGGATTTGTAATTAAAAAAAATAAGTTTATAAATTATTGGAATAAAGATATTTAATATTTTATTATGGTTTTAAATACATATAATATATTGAAACTAATGAATAAAAGTTTAATTTGTTTTTAGAACGGTAACTCATACATTTATTTAATTTTACTACACGATCTATAGCGGGACTAGAACCCTCAACTTTAAGAGAGAATTCATCATTTAACACACCAAGATATCAATAGACTAAATGATATTTAGTAAAAGTTTAACTTTTATTAAACTTGGGCGTGTTGTGATACGCTAAAGGGAACAAAATTAAGTCGTTGAAAATTTATAAATTAAAGAGCTAATTACACAAATGGGTTCTATGGTTTGGTAAAATAACATGTATGAGTCCTAAGTTTAAAAGGTTGCTAATTTAGGGCTTGTGGTTTCAATTTTATAACAGATTTAGGTACTAAGACTAACTTTCATTAAATTTTGTATTAATTTTGAGTAAAATGACATTTTTACTCTTGACTATTAAAAAATAAAAAAAATATATTACAGAGACTAGTTTGTAATTTACTTAAACAATAATCTATATCTATACATACTAATAAATAAAGGTTTTGGGGTGCCACATGTCATTCCCATGTTCATCCTCAACATTTTTTTCCCGCCTCTCTGTCCTCTTTAATGATACAAGTTTTTATAAAAAAAATTATAATTTTTGTTTCCCACCTCTCTCTCTCATGTTAAATAATAATAATTTTTATAACTATTTTTATTTAACCTTTTTTAATTAAAAAAAATATCTTTGTTCATAAAACAGTTTTATAGTTTGAACATTTCTTTCATTTTTTTTATAAAATATTTTTAAAAAATAACTATATAACGTTTCTAAAATTCGAATTAAAAATAACTATACAGGTTGAATAACTATGTAATGTAGTGTTATAAATGCAGGGTGAATAACTATATACCATTTCTAAAATTTTTAAAATAACAATATAGGGTGAATAAATGCAGTGTTATATATACAGGGTGAAAAAATTATATAATATGTCAAAAATATGTAATATTAGATCTTTATTACTAAGTATATATAACAATGCATTTATTCACCCTGTATAATATACAGGGTTTCTAACCTATATTAAATGAATAACTATACTTGCTACGTGTCGACTTCTAATGAAATCTAAATTTTGTTTTTCGTCTTTCTCTCTTATTAAATAATGATGATGTTAAATAATTAAATATCTAACATATATTCTAATATTTTATTAAAAATTACTAAATCAGAAGAAAATTTCAATTATTTCTTATTTCACAAATGACTAATAACACCAAACATACAAATCTTCATAAAAAATACTGTTTTATAAAAAGTTGTATTTATTCAACCCATGTAGAACATGGGCTTTAACCTAGTTAAAAAATATAACAATAGCAAAAAACTTAATAAAAATAAAACCTCAATCTTCCCAATATCTCCACCAGCTCCAGCTCCGTGTAATACCTCCGGCGAATATCTGACGTCTACTACGAACATCCATCTTTGTCTCGAACACCCATCTCTGTCTCGTAGGTAATTTTCATCCCCTTCGTTGTCATTCGCACACCTTCATCGGCCATACTCCCTACGAGACAGAGATGGGTGTTCGAGACAAAGATGGGTGTTTGTAGTATACGTCTGATATTCGCCGGATGTATTACACGGAGCTGGAGCTGGTGGAGATATGGGGAAGATTATGGTTTTTTTTTTATTTATTTATTAAGTTTTTTGGTATTGTTATATTTTTAATTATTATTTAAGTAAATTACAAACTAGTCCCTGTAAATATTCTTTTTATTTTTTAATAGTCAAGGGTAAAAAAATCAATTTACTCAAAATTAATAGAAAATTTAATGGAAGTTAGTCTTAGTACCCAAACCTGTTATAAAATTGAAACCACAAGCCCTAAACTTGCAATTTTTTAAACTTAGGACTCATACATATTATTTTACCCAAATCATAGGACCCATTTGTGTAATTAACTCTAAATTAAATCAAAACATTTACGAAAACTCACCCCGCACGCTGAGCGAGGGTATCAAAAGGTGGAAAAAATTGACGACAAATATGTATATAGCTTTACTAACGTGTACATAACTGTTTAGATGACTTATGCATTATCATGTGTAAATCCATTTTAAATGAACTCACATTGACACGTAGATAAAAATAAGCATGTCGTAATGGTGTGCTCGAAAATTTATAAAACATCATATTTTGAAAGTTATAAGCGAAAAACAGAAGGAAAAAAAATGAAAAGCTTGTGAGTAGGACATTTGTCAACGTGTGGTTCGCCAAAAAAATTAGAAAAAAAAACATTCGGAAAAATGTATGGTTTAAATCGTCAGTTTAATTAAAGTGGATGTGACGTATTGTATGTTTTTAAGGAGCCATAATGTAACATTGACAAACAAGCTTCATACGTTTGTACATATAGCATAAAAATCTGTACAATGAACATTGAATTGTACTTACATATAATGTTTACTGATTGTTGTATACATAGGGCTGTAAACGAACCGAACGTCCAGCGAACAGTTCGTGAACTGTTCGGCGGGAAGTTCGTTTACGTTCGTTCGTTTAATAAATGAACGAACATGAACAAGGAATTCTGTCCGATTAACTAAATGAACGAACATGAACAGATGTCTCGTTCGTTCAATTGCGTTCGTGAACGTTCGGTAACGTGTTCGTGAACGTTCGTTTATTAAAATTCGTTCGTTTACGTCCGTGTTCGTTCATGTGTCGTTTGTTTATGTTGTTCATTAAATATTTTTGTATATTTCTATTTTATTTTATCTAAACTTTATATATTCTTTAATTTTTTTTTCCCTAAAGTTAACTAAGTAAAGTAAGTTCGATACAAGTACAAAAAACTTGATATTAAAATGATCTTATTAAATGTTTATTTCGAAAGACATTAGGGTTGACATCAAAAGTCTCAAACTAGCCTTCGTTCGGTTCCGTTCGTGAACCATTCGTGAACAAATCCATTTCCTTAATGAACGAACATGGACATGAAATTTCGTTCGGTTAGTGTTCGTGAACCGTTCATGAACAAGTTAAATGTTTAACGAACGAACACGAACAAGGCTTCGTTCGGTTCTGTTCGGTTCGTTTACAGCCCTATGTATACATAATGTTTAGATAAAGTCTGTAAACACTAAAATTAAATAAATATTTAATTATAGTTTTTATTCTGTGATTTAGACATTATAATTTGCACTTTTGCCACGTGATGGTGACACCTTTTCTTTGGGAGCACTCTTATGGGGGGTGTTTGGATTTCAAGAGAAGATTTAGTTTTAACAAAATAATCAAGATGGTGAAAGGATTTGTAATTAAAAAAAAATAAGTTTATAAATTATTGAAATAAAGATATATAATATTTTATTATGGTTTTAAATACATATAATATAATAAAATTAATGAATAAAAGTTTAATTTTTTTTAGAACGGTAACTCATACATTTATTTAATTTTACTACACGATCTATAGCGGGACTAGAACCCTCAAATTTAAGGGAGAATCCATCATTTAACACACCAAGATATCAATGGACTAAATGACATTTAGTAAAAGTTTAACTGTTATTAAACTTGGGCGCGTTGTGATACGCTAAACGGAAAAAAAATTAAGTCGTTGGAACTTTATAAATTAAATCAAATCATTTACGTAAACTCACCCCGTAAGCTGAGCGAGGGTATCAAAACGTTGAAAATTTTGACGACAAATATGTATATAGCTTTACTAACGTGTACATAACTGTTTAGATGACTTGTGCATTATCATGTGTAAATCCATTTTAAATGAAACTTACATTGACACGTAGATAAAAATAAGCATGTCGTAATGGTGTGCTCGAAAATTTATAAACCATCAAATATTGAAAGTTATAAGCGAAAAACAAAAATAAAAAATGAAAAGCTTGTAAGTAGGACATTTGTCAACGTGTGGTTAAAAATTAGAAAAAAGACATTCGGAAAAATGTATGGTTTAAATGATCAGTTTAATTAAAGTGGAAGTGACGTATTGTATGTTTTTAGGAGCCATAATGTAACATTGACAAACAAGCTTCATACGTTTGTACATATAGCGTAAAAATCTGTACAATGAACATTGAATTTACATATCATGTTTACTGATTGTTGTATACATAATGTTTAGATAAAGTCTATAAACATTAAAATTAAATAAATATTTAATTATAGTTTTTATTTTATGATTTAGACATTATAATTTGCACTTTTCCCACGTGATGGTGACACCTTTTCTTTGGGAACACTCCTATGGAGGGTGTTTGGATTTCAAGAGAAGATTTAGTTTTAACAAAATAATCAAGTTGGTGAAAGGATTTGTTATTAAAAAAATTAAGTTTATAAATTATTGGAATAAAGATATTTAATATTTTATTATGGTTTTAAATACATATAATATAATGAAATTAATGAATAAAAGTTTAATTTGATTTTAGAATGGTAACTCATACATTTATTTAATTTTACTCCACAATCTATAGCGGGACTAGAACCGTCAACTTTAATGGAGAATTCATCATTTAACACACCAAGATATCAATGGACTAAATGACATTTACTAAAAGTTTAACCGATATTAAACTTGGGCGCATTGTGATACGCTAAACGGAAAAAAAAAATTAAGTCGTTGAAACTTTATAAATTAAATCAAAACATTTATGTAAACTCACCCCGCACACTGAGCGAGGGTATCAAAACATGGAAAAATTAGATGACAAATATGTAGACAGCTTTACTGATGTGATGCATTATCATGTGTAAATCCGTTTTTAACGAAACTTAAACTGACACATAGATAAAAATAAGAATGTCGTAACGGTATGTTCAAAAATTTATAATACATCATATTTTGAAAATTATAAGCGAAAAACAGAAAAAATGAAAAGCTTGTGAGTAGGACATGTGTCAACGTATGGTTGACCAAAACAATTAGAAAAAAAAACATTTGGAAAAATGTATGGTTTAAGTGGTTAGTTTAATTAAAGAGGATGAGACGTATTGTAAGTTTTTAAAGAGCTATAATGTAACATTGACAAATAAGCTTTATATATTTGTACGTATAACATAAAAATATATATACAATAAGCATTAATTTGTACTTACATTTCGTGTTTACTGATTGTTTTATATATATATTTTTTTGATTGTTTTATATATAATGTTTAGATAAAGTTTATAAACATTAAAATTAAATAAGTATTTAAATATAGTTTTTATTCTATGATTTAGACATTATAATTTAGACTTTTGTTACGTGATGCTGACACCTTTCCTTTGGGAACACTCCTATGGGGGGTGTTTGGATTTCAAGAGAAGATTTAGTTTTTAACAAAATAATCAAGTTGGTGAAAAGATTTGTAATTAAAAAAATTGATTTTATAAATTATTGGAATAAAGATATTTGATACGTATAATGGTTTTAAATACATATAATGAAATTAATGAATAAAAGTTTAATTTGTTTTTAGAACGGTAACTCATACATTTATTTAATTCTACTCCATGGTCTATATCGGCACTAGAACCCTCAATTTTAAGGGAGAACTCATCATTTAACACACCAAGATTTCATTGGACTAAATGACATTTAGTATAAGTTTAACCGGGATTAAACTTGTGTGCGTTGTGATACGATAAACAGTAAAAAAAATTTAAGTCATTGAAACTTTATAAAGTAAAACCAAAATATTTACGTAAACTCACCTCGCGCGCTGAGCAGGGGTATCAAAACGTGGAAAAATTTGACGACAAATATGTATACAACTTTACTGACGTGTACATAACTGTTTAGATGACTTATGTATTATTCATGTACGTGTTTTTAAGTAAATATTATATAATAATATTTAGAGATTATGGTTTCAGCAGATCAGGTTTTAAATTTATAAAATGATAATTACTTTAACTTAAAATACACAAAATAGGCAAATGAACCTATCGCAACGTAATATAGTTAGGTAAAAACCAAGTATCGAACCAATGGACACGGTCGAGTTACAATACTCAACTTTTGTTATCGTTTAGCCGGATTAATTAGTGAGTGAGTTTTGTGTGCTTGTGAAGCAGAATAGTAAATGACAAAAAAGTAATTGACGGTAAAATAAATAACTTAAAAGTAAAAACATGCGTGATGTGTGTAACAGAAATGTAACTAACAGAATAGTAAATAACAGATAAGTAAATATATCAGAAATGATCAGGTCACAGAGAGTATTGCTTCGGGTTTCGAATCAGCTTGGTACGTGATAATGTTAAGTTGACTAATTCAGTGGTATGACTACTACAAACTTGTGACCCGGGTCACCGCTAGAGCCTCGTCCTCACGACATTTGATTCACGAATTATAATCTTTAAATTAAAATAGTAGTGCCTCCCGTTAGGGACAACAGTTACCCTCAACCCTTCGAATGGTCATCTCCGGGTTGGTTTAAGACATCAAACTAAAAATGCTTTGTATTAGAATTAAATAGGTGATTATATTTTGTTCACCGGGAGGCGGTGTAACAATGGGACCAAGTATAAAGACGTATTGTTTCCCAACATGAGTTCAGCAATTCTTGGTCGCATAATAAGTTCGTATAAAGACGTACGACCTTAGAAGTATATACCAAACCTTGGCTTATCAATCTCTGCTCTTATAAAGACATACGAGTTTCAACGGAAGTTTGATTAAAAAGGTTTTACAATCTTACTTTTTAAAATCAAGACATTCACAAATATAAAGACGGATTTACACAATAATAAAAGCCCACCAAAAGGTGGTTTTAAGAGCGAATAATTAAAGACATAAACATACCACTAAGTTAATACGTTAAGCATTAACATGCACCAAACATCATCTTCACCCTAGCAATACAAAGAAGCTTAGCCACGAATGGCCATAACGACTAGCATAACGCTGAGTTTCGTAGGCTCCCCTATTGTGGAACAAGGAGGAAGAGCCCCTCTAATCTCTACTCACTACTCTAAACTACGAATAATCTCTCTCTGGTGTGTTCTTGAGGTGTGGAAGGGTGTGTGGAATGAAGAACTCAAGCCCTCTATTTATAGTCCTCAAAATGAGCAATGCACGGTCGTGCATTGGTTTGCACGGTCGTGCAAACACCTCGGGAATCAAACAGGGTACAGAGGACGGTGTACTGGAACCTTGGAGAGCAAGATAGGCATTGCACGGCCGTGCAATGTGTGACAATCCGACTTTTCAAGCTAACTCAGTTAGTAATTCCGTTAAATATTCTGTTAAATCCTAACCAAGTTAACTCAATTCTAAAACCAAGGAATCAATTCTGTCAAAGCTGAAGTTGCAAGGGCTGGTTTCGTAAATAACCAGAAATCCTAGTAGGCACGGTCTCACCTTGTTTTGGCACGGTCGCGCCAAGTGCCTTGGCACGGTCGCGCCTCTTATTGGCAAGGTCGCGCCTCTTGCCCAGTTGAAACGTAAACGCAGCCTTTAAACGCAAATCCGTTCGAATATCAAATTTGTAATGTAAGATCTCTAATGGCGATCATCATTGAACCATTATCTCGTGCTTTAACACCCGTAATGATCGAATTAATCCCCATTACGAATTTTAAACCCGTAACCGTCGACTATCATATTCTACGCATCAAATTCGTTGATCTCGATCAACATTCTCACAAATCAATCATCTGCGTAGCTAAGTAGAGTTCCTTTGAGCCTGTTTCACCACCCAATTCGACGGAAGACAAAGTCGGAGTCGCCGGAGATCAAGACGCGCGAAGCCGGAACTGTGTGTGGTCGGTCTCAGTCAATTCGATTCGCATACTGGTAACCAATCATATCATTAGCTTCGTTTTCATTCGTAGATTGAAAGCCCTATGCTAATTAGGGCTTACAATCATGAATTTATCAAGAACCGATTCTAGGGTTCGTATCCTTTCGGGTTTAGTAGAACCCCGTCATAGACCCAATCTTAATCCAATTAATTGTAATGGTTAGTTTCGCAATCAGCAACCCTTTAAAAGCCCCATGATTCCATTGTGTATTAACATCAGATTTTATCAAATTGATTTGGTGTTCTTCACCTAGGGTTTCGGTTTCTTAAATCTGGAATTAAACGAACTTAAACGTGATGTTTTTCAAATTATACTCGTTCACAGAATTGCCTATACCTGTTAACACGGTCGTGCCTTGTCTTAGGCGCGGTCGTGTGTGAGAAAACCTTTTGTCAGAATGTTTTTTTATTAATATTTATATTTTCAAAACAATAATTATTATATTATATTAATATGTTTTAAAACCAAAAAAACCACCCGTAGACTCGGGTTTAGTCTTGTAACTCGTATCCGTTATTAAAACTTGTTTATAAAATGATATATTACTTCCAATCCTTGAACTCAATTAAAAACGATATATATTTTTATATTATTATAATTTGTCACTCGTCACAAATCGTAGTTTTTCTTAATTTAATAATTTAAGAATCCAGTATTCTCGTGGACACGTTCGTCTACTCGTTGATCTTTAGAGCGTTTTCCTTTAGGAAGTTCCTTATTCCGTGTCGTCGTCACAAATCCCATTGTATCCCTAACTGTTATGTTGTAATTCTAGGGCATTCGTGAGCCGTGTCAGGCTAACGCTTGAGATTTCAATCTCGTACTTGTCTGATTACTACCTACGCAATCAGGTGAGTTTTCACGGCCCCTTTTACTGTTTTAAAACTGGGGGAGAAAACATGACGTAAACATTTTTGGTTATGTAATTCATATATGTTATCACTTGTTTAACTTTGCATACACATCTATCACTAAGTCCTCACATCGGACCGTTAATATGAACATAGCGAGGTAAGTTGATTAGTACTACTGGGTTTGACAAACCTCACCCGCGTTAGTCGCGCTAACCCGACTGGATGTTGAACGGGTGCATTCTTGACCTAAACATGCACCATGGTTGATAGGCCTGGTGGGAGGCAAAAACATAAACAGTCAGCTTTCGGTTGCGAGCGCATTAGTTAACATGCTTATGGGTTAGCTACCTATTGATTTATATATTGAATGTACATTAACCTATTGAACTTTGTTGCAAACTGAAACCTGTGAACTCACCAACCTCGTGTTGACATTTTCTTACATGTTTTCACAGGTCGCTTAAGATAAGGCACAGGTTCACGCATAGGACATGCATGGAGTCGTATGATTAAATTATAAATTATTATTGTTGATTTGTTTTGTACTCTGTTTTGGACTGAACACTTTGGGACTTTTCTTGGGCGCGTTTGTTTTGCGCATTTACTTTCGTTTTACGCTTCCGCACTTACTTTGATCATTTATGATATATTTTCATTTTAGTCCCATATAGTGTCGTTCAATGTAACTAATGACTGAGATCCTGGTTTGTCACTTCCCAGACGGTAAAACTCCGTTAGTTGAAATTGGGGGTGTGACAGATTGGTATCAGAGCCATTGGTTATAGAGAACTAGGATTGCATACTAGACTATAACCTCACACATTAGTTACGCGTCATAAACGTTTTGTTTTGGCACTTATATATTATGTTACAGGATCATGTCGCCAACCCCACCACCATCACCTAAGGCATCTAACTTATCATCCCCGGAGTCCAAAAGGCGCCGGACTAGTTATAGTGACAACTCGGTAGAACAGGGTGAACCAAGTAATGCACAAGCAAGGAACACAACACTTAATTGGAATGCATATCCGAAGATGATCCAAAGATGGATCGAGATGGGAAATGTTCCATCACCCTATATTTGCTCCACTTCCTCATCCTCCACTTTGCCAAGCTTGCCATGCACCATGGAACAAGCTTTTGCAGCTTTTGTGTTTTTGTCATAACTAAGGAGTTAAAAGCGATGAAGGAAGCCACTGATGAGATACCCGACATTCTACAATGAGAGTCGCAAATAGAGGAGAACAAGGTAGGGATAGAGCTTTTGACTGCTGAGCTAGCAGTGACAGATCAGGTCCATAACCATTTGGTGGATCTGGTCGCACATTTGGAGACGAGGGTGGACACCTCGGACCATGATGTAGGAGGGATTCTGGAGAGAGTGACTCATCTGGAAGCCCAACTACAAGTAGCAGACCATGCTGCTGAAGGACTTCGGGAGAGAGTGACCCACTTAGAAGCCCAACTACAAGAAACCCTATTTCCAGAGGGCATTCCACTTTTAAACGACGAGGAGAAACCCTTCGAGGATGAGCCCTTAGAGGAGGAGCCACCAGAGGAGGAACCGGTGGAGATCGACGATGCACAATCATACGTTTCTTCCGATGACGAGGATGTTTGATGATCCTTCTATTCTATCTTTCCTTTTCATTCATGTTTCGTTTATGCTATTTCTCTTTTCAAACCTAGATGGGTAAGGTTGTTCCCATTCAATAAAAGCATGAGAAGTTTAATGTTTTGAGTTATTTATTTTGTAGCTTTACAATTTATTTAATTTTCAAAATGTTAGATGTTGTATTTCCTTACTTGTACATAAATAATGTATAATATGCGATATATTTCTCATTGTTTTGTATTTGTGAATGTGAAGAATCATGTCGGGAAGAGGACGTGGAGGTCGTGCTGGTGGCCGAGGCACCATTAACATGACAGCAGCAGAGCTGGCGGCACTAATCAACGATAGTGTGGCTGAGGCTCTAGCAGCACAGAATACTGTAGGTAAATGCTATAACCATTTACTAGTGAGGTCAATTCATCTCTCAAAGCGCTTTTCCCAAGCTTTATAATCCCAATCCTATATTATGTTTCTAACTCCAGGCCAGCAGAATTAGCAACCAGCATGCACATTCAAAACATTTATGGACTGCAAGCCCCACACCTTTAGTGGAGCCAAAGGAGCTGTCGGACTACTCCGGTGGTTTGAAAAAGTAGAAACCATATTGCAACTGCCCATTGTCCAATCAGGTCAAATTTGCTTCTGCAACTTTAGAGGGCCCGACTCGCACTTGGTGGAATGCACAGGTCTAGATGTTGGGTTTGGTTATGGCCAATGCATTGCCGTGGGGGGAGTTTAAGACGATGATGAAGGAGGAGTACTGTCCTTAGGATGAAATTCAAAAGTTGGAAGAAGAATTCTGGAACCTGAAGATGGAAGGTTCTGAAATTGATCTTTATACCACTCGCTCCCATGAGCTTGCTACCATGTGCCCACATATGGTGACTCCTGATTACAAGAGGATTGAGCTGTATATTGGAGGTTTAGTGCCTCAGATTCAGAGTATGGTTACTTCATCTAACCCCACTACCATCCAGCAGACTATCAGACTTGCCCACAAGTTAACTAACCAGGCGGTAACTCAAGGGACTCTACCCCCGAGGGGTTCAGTTTCTAAATATACTGATAATCATAAGCGCAAGTTTGATCACAACTCCAACTCTCACTCCAACTCCAACTCCAAGGGATCCCAGTTTAATCAACCTCAGCAACAACAACAACAGCAAAAGTTTGAGCCTGCTAAGAACTTTAATCAGACGACCTCTTCAGGTCAAAATCAAGGTGGTTATGCGGGAAGAGCCCCCAAGTGCAACAAGTGCAATTACCACCATGTCGGTGCTTGTAACCGTTGTCAACGGTGTAGCAAGATGGGCCACGCTGCAAAAGATTGTAGAGTTGATCTTCAAAACAAGCAACCATTCCGACCGCAAGGGTCCACAAGAGGATGTTTTCAGTGCGGTAAGGAGGGACATATTCAGAGGGATTGTCCTCAGTCGAAGAGGGGTGGTAATGGAAATGGTAATGGGAATGGTAACGGTAACGGCAATAATCAGGGCAACAATGGCAACAACAATCAAGGCAACAACAATGGTGGCAATAATGCCAATAATGGAGGGAATGGTGCGAAAGGACGAGCCTTCGTACTAGGATCTGGAGAAGCTCGATATGATCATAATGTGGTCACCGGTAAGTTTCTCTTAAACAATTACTTTGCTTCTGTCCTATTTGATACCGGTGCTGATAGGAGTTTTATATCTAAGAAGCTTAGTGATATGATAAAAGGAACTCCAACTCTGTTAGAAGCTAAGTATATAATAGAGATAGCTGATGGCCAAATAATTGAAGCAACCCACATTCTTAAGGGTTGTAAGCTTGAGTTGGCTGGTCATAAACTTGATATCGACCTTATGCCGGTCACACTTGGTAGTTTTGATGTAATCGCTGGAATGGATTGGTTATCTAAAAACCAAGCTGAAATTGTCTGTCGTGAGAAAGTTATTCGCATTCCTCTCCCTAGTGGACAAATCCTTTCCGTTCAAGGCGAAAAGAGTGGTGTAGTTGTAGGCATCATATCATTCATGAAAGCGCAGAAGTGCCTGCGTAAAGGTCATACTGCTATTCTGGCACTCGTTGCCGAGCAACCATCGGAAGAGAAGAAAATTGATGAGTCGTTCGTGATTTTCTGGAAGTTTTTCCTGAAGACTTGCCTGGTCTGCCACCGCACCGTCAAGTTGAATTCCAAATCGATCTAGCACCCGGGGTGGCATCGATCGCTCGGGCACCTTACAGATTAGCACCTAGTGAATTGCAAGAGTTGTCCACTCAGTTGCAGGAATTGTTGGATAAAGGTTTCATCCGACCTAGCTCATCGCCATGGGGAGCTCCAGTTCTGTTTGTCAAGAAGAAGGACGGGACTTTCCGTATGTGTATCGATTACCGTGAACTGAATAAAGTGACAATCAAGAACCGTTATCCTCTGCCCCGAATAGATGATCTCTTTGATCAACTCCAAGGATCAAGCTTCTATTCCAAGATAGATCTTAGGTCCGGTTACCATCAATTGAGAGTCCGAGATGAGGATATCTCTAAGACTGCTTTCAGGACAAGGTACGGCCACTATGAGTTTATGGTCATGCCTTTCGGATTAACCAACGCACCTGCGGTATTCATGGACCTCATGAACTGTGTGTGTAAGCCATACCTTGACCAATTTGTCATCGTTTTCATCGACGACATTCTTATTTATTCCAAGAACAAGGAGGAACATGAGGAACATCTACGCTTAATTCTGGAATTACTTAAGCAGGAGCAGCTGTGTGCTAAGTTTTCCAAGTGTGAATTATGGATCCGGGAAGTTCAATTCTTAGGACATGTGGTTAACGAGAAGGGAATACATGTCGATCCATCAAAAATTGGAGCCATCAAGAATTGGGCAGCACCGACAACTCCGACTGAGGTGCGTCAATTTCTGGGATTGGCTTGTTATTACCGTCGATTCATCGAGGGATTTTCTAAGATTGCGCAACCTCTAACTGCCTTAACTCAGAAGGGTAAAGCCTATAACTGGGGCGACAACCAGGAGTCAACATTTCAACTCCTTAAACAGAAACTTTGTAGTGCACCTATTCTAGCTCTTCCGGAGGGAACGGATGATTTTGTGGTGTATTGCGACGCATCCATTCAGGGTCTGGGTTGTGTGTTGATGCAACGAGAAAAGGTGATCGCATATGCTTCGCGTCAACTAAAGATTCACGAGAAAAACTACACCACTCATGACCTAGAGTTGGGAGCCGTAGTTTTCGCACTTAAGATATGGAGACATTACTTCTACGGTACCAAGTGCACCATCTACACCGATCACAAGAGTCTTCAGCATATCTTCGAGCAGAAAGAGTTGAACACGCGATAGCGTCGTTGGATCGAGCTCTTGAATGATTACGATTGTGCGATTTGGTATCATCCGGGTAAGGCTAATGTTGTAGCTGATGCCCTAAGTCGAAAGGAAACCAAGCCCAAACGAGTTCGAGCATTACAGCTTACTATTCACCCCGGATTACCTGACAAAGTCCGTAGTGCTCAACTCGAAGCCCTGAAAGAGGAAAATCTACCGCTGGAAGCCACACGCGGTATGGAAGCACAACTTGAGGTCAAATCTGACGGTATTCGCTACTTCGCCGAGCGAATATGGGTTCCAGTATTCGGAAACTTAAGGGAACTAGTCATGGATGAGGCTCATAAATCTCATTACTCTATTCATCCAGGTTCAAACAAGATGTACCATGATCTAAAGGTGATGTATTGGTGGCCAAAGATGAAGGCTGATATAGCCACCTATGTGAGCAAGTGCCTGACTTGAACGAAGGTCAAGGTTGAATATCAAAAACCTTTCTAGACTACTCCAGCAACCGGAGATTCCCATGTGGAAATGGGAGCAGATATCCATGGATTTTATCACAAAATTGCCACGAAATCCTACCGGATGTGATACCATTTGGCTAATCGTTGATCGTTTAACAAAGTCCGTTCACTTCTTAGCAATTAAGGAAACGGACAAGATGGAAAAAATTACTCGCATTTACTTGAAAGAAGTAGTATCTCGGCACGGGGTGCCAGTCTCTATCATTTCGGATCGTGATGCACGATTCACCTCCCATGTCACACCCCAACCGACGGCGGAAACGTCGGGGCGTAAAGCGTGCAGACTGTTCATTGCTCATGGTTTGCTAAAGTTTGAATATTTAATAATCAATTTCACGGTAATCAAATAAGTTCAACCAAAACATAGATTCAATCCACCAAACAATAATGAAAATTACATCAAAATATAACTGGTTCAATTAAAACTAGGTCCAAATCCTATGTGTAGCATATCTTGATCACTTCAAACATTGTTACCTGAAACATGGTTAAAATGAGAGGGTCAACTACAAGAGTTGGTGAGAAAACATAGGTTTTGTCGTGTGATAGCAAAAACGTGTTGTGTGTATACAGTTCATACAAAACATGTCAATAAAGGCATTTATGGAGAGAAACCATCGTGTGACCTGTGTATTCAATCAAACCTTTGTAACTGAAATCAAATCGTGTTGTCAGCAACAGTCACCCTACCTGGGTGGGTTTGTCAGACTCAATAGTACTATCACTGTATACTATCGGCTAATAGTTAATGATTGTGAATAGCGTATATAGTCTACACACCTAGCACTCAAGCATAAAGCACAGAATTGCATACATGTATGTAAGATGGAAACTGTATTCGTGTATAATTGAAAACATAGTAATTGAACGCATGTTCCACCCCAAAAAGTTTTGTAAATAGAGTAAAAGAGGGGCTATGTAACTCACTTGTTATGCAGAGTGTAGGTCACACAAGCAAGTATGTAATGGCGGTGTGTTGTAGATTGCTAAGTTCGACCTAATGAACAATATATACGATTATGCATTATTGAGTTGCGTTTATTCGGTATTGGAAGCGGATTAAGTTTAAGGTTTGTTTAGATAAAATAATAACTATTTTGTTTATTATTTATTTAAATATAAGTTTAATTAAATACTATTTGTTAAGGACAAAACGTATAGAATATATTGTTGTTTATAAAAATAATCATATAAACTTGTAATACCTTAAAGAAAGATTAAATAGTCGATTTTTTGATAAACAATACTCGGTTCTGGATATTTTATAGAATAATACTTTTTATAACATTAGATTATAAAATATATTAAATTTGGTTAAAATAAATCTTCTGTTTTAAGACTGAGCACGGCCGCGCTCATGCAGGACACGACCGCGCTCGTTACCGGGCGTGACCGTGGTGTCTGAAGCGCGCCCGTGGTCGAGTCAGAAGGCTACGAAAGGGTCTGTTTACGAGGCACGACCGTGCTCGTACCCGGCACGACCGCGTCTAGGATTGTTTTGGGTCAGAGTCTTGTTTGGTCGGTAAGCACGACCGGGCCTCTCTCGGGGCACGACTGTGCTTTGCTCAGGCACGACCGCGCTCGTAGGACAGCGCGACCGTGTCTGGTCAATTCCAGAAGCAATTTCGATTGTTCTTATATTAAAAGCTGTTGGATTCATGGGGTTTTCATTAGACAAGTGTTGGCGAATCCAATCACACCATTTAATTGTATTTATAACGTGTTTATCGTGTAGTTCGATTAAAACTATTTCTTTTCAAAAACTTTGATTCGAATCGGTTTAATCGTGTATTAATATACTGAATTGATTTAGGGCTTTTGTTTAGGATGGAGAAACGAACAAGTTGGACTACTACTTACCTGTTTAGATCGGGCAACAAGTGCAGACGGCTACGGGAGGAGTATCGCGGCTTTTGGGAGATCGACAGAGGACTTGGGACGATGTTTGGACGAATTGAGAGTTGTGGGATGTTTATAGGAGTCGTATAAGGTTATTCATGTAGTTTGATTCGTTTGATTTGGTCATAATTACGAGATTTGATTTAAAAAGGAAGGTTTGGTCGAAGTCGCGAGAATTCGGTCGATCCGACGTGTATTTGGTCGGGTTTTAGGCTTAATTGGTCGGGTAACTTCTTCTACAAGTCCCGCGGTTTCTAAAACTCGTTTGAAACCTATTTTTGGAAAAGATTTGTGTCGGTTTGACTTTTACGGAGTCAAACTGTATCTCAGGCGCGACCGTGCTTAACGTTAAGCACGACCGTGGTCATGGCACAAGCGCGACCGTGCTTAGGACTAAGCACGACCGTGCTTGTGTAGGTTTTTTTTTGGAAATTTCAAGACTAGTCCTTGTAGTTTTGTAATATTGATGTTGTTTTGAGTTTTGGTCAAGTTTGGTCCTCGAGGTTTGTAAGATTGTTTTAGTTAATATTGTAATATAATAGATGCGTGTATGCTTGTTATTGCACATGAACAATGAATGTGAAGTTGGAATCGGAATCGTATTATTGCACAGCATAAAATAAATAGGAAAACATGAAAATCAGAAAGGTTATAGTATCCCCATGTTGAGGGAATTTCGTCCCGAAATTCAACTGGTTGAGGCTACTGCTTCAGCAAAAAGATGAGGGTACTTGAGTTTCATTTGGTCTTCTCGTTCCCAAGTAAACTCGGGTCCTCGTTTAGATTCCCAACGAACCTTGACAATAGGAATACGGCTGCGCTTGAGTTGTTTTATCTCACGATCCATAATCTCGACTGGTTTTTCAACGAAGTGCATCGTCTCATCAATGCGCACATCGTCAAGAGGTATATGAAGGTTCTCATCAGCAAGACACTTCTTGAGGTTGGATACATGAAATGTAGGATGTACGTTGCCAAGTGATGGAGGTAACTCGAGCTTGTAAGCCACTTTCCCAATCCTTTCAAGGATTTTGAATGGACCCACATAGCGGGGTGCTAGCTTGCCTTTCTTCCCAAAACGGATCGCCCCCTTCCAAGGAGACACCTTTAGAAGTACAAGATCACCAACTTGGAATTCCAAGGGTTTGCGTCGTTTGTCGGCATAGCTCTTTTGCCGACTCCTCGCAACTCGAATGTTGTCACGGATTTGAATAATTTTGTCGGAGGTTTCTTGAATTAACTCGGGACCGGTGATTTGTGCTTCACCAATCTCGTTCCAACAGATGGGAGAACGACACTTACGACCGTAGAGAGCTTCAAACGGAGCCATGTCGATGCTGGTGTGGTAACTATTGTTGTAGGAAAATTCGATAAGTGTCAAATGTGAATCCCAATTGCCACCAAAGTCGATGACACAGGCTCTCAGCATGTCTTCCAGGGTTTGGATTGTTCGTTCGGTCTGACCATCAGTTTGGGGATGGTAGGCCGTGCTCAAATCCAATCGTGTACCAAGTGCCTTTTGGAGAGATTGCCAAAACCGAGAAGTGAAACGAGCATCTCTATCGGAGATTATGTTCAAAGGAACACCGTGACGACTCACGATCTCGTCAATGTAAATTCGGGCCAATTTCTCAACCTTATAGTCTTCACGGATAGGCAAGAAGTGTGCGGACTTAGTGAGACGGTCAATGATCACCCAGATGCTATCATAACCGCTTGAAGTACGGGGGAGTTTAGTGATGAAATCCATAGCTAGATTCACCCATTTCCACACGGGGATTTCCGGTTGTTCAAGTAAACCAGAAGGACGTTGATGCTCAGCTTTGACTTTAGAACATGTGAGACATTTTGCTACGAACAAGGCAATGTCTTTCTTCATGCCGGGCCACCAATATTGTGGACGAAGATTTTGGTACATTTTATCCGCACCGGGATGAATAGAATATCGAGACTTGTGTGCTTCGGTCATGATGAGTGCTCGGAGATCGTCACGACCGGGAACCCAAATACGATCTAGAAAATAAAGCAAGCCGTTGGTTTTAGTTTCTAATTGGAGTTCAGCACCACAAGACATTTCTTCATGCATATTGCCCTCGGTAATCGAGACATGTTGAGCTGCTAGAATACGAACTTGAATATCGGAATGGATCTTGACACTTTGAAGCATGACATGTTCCTTGCGGCTTAGTGCATCGGCTACAACATTAGCCTTGCCGGGATGATAACGAATCTCGCAATCGTAATCGTTGAGGAGTTCAACCCAACGTCGTTGTCTCATGTTGAGTTCCTTTTGGTTGAAGATATGTTGGAGGTTTTTGTGGTCGGTGAACACCACACATTTTGTCCCATAGAGATAATGTCTCCAAATCTTCAACGCAAATATGACAGCACCCAACTCCAGATCATGCGTCGTATAATTCTTCTCATGGATTTTGAGTTGTCTTGATGCATAAGCGATCACCTTGCCTCGTTGCATGAGAACGCAACCAAGACCTTGGTTTGAAGCATCACAGTAAACAACTAGATCATCTTCACCTTCAGGAAGGGTGAGGATAGGAGCATTGCACAACTTTTGCTTGAGAATTTGAAAGGCTTCTTCTTGCTTTGGTCCCCACTCATACGGTTTACCTTTTTGGGTTAAGGCAGTGAGGGGAACAGCGATCTTGGAGAAGTTAGAAATAAACCTTCGGTAATAACCCGCTAAACCAAGAAACGAACGAATTTCGGTAGGGGTTTTAGGAGCTTTCCAATTTTTAACAGCTTCGATTTTTGCGGGGTCCACATGAATTCCCTTTTCATTGACAACGTGACCCAAAAATTGAACTTCTTTTAGCCAAAATTCACATTTGGAGAACTTGGCGTATAGCTGTTCGGTTTTTAAGAGATCCAAAATCAACCTGAGGTGTTGTTCATGATCTTCCTTAGTCTTGGAATAGATCAAGATGTCGTCAATGAACACGATAACAAATTTATCAAGATATGGTTTGCACATGCGATTCATGAGGTCCATGAAAACAGCAGGTGCATTGGTTAGCCCAAAAGGCATAACCATGAACTCGTAGTGACCATACCTCGTTCGGAAGGCGGTTTTGGGAACATCCTCCTCTTGCACACGGAGTTGATGATAACCAGATCGAAGATCAATCTTAGAGAAGAAGATAGAACCTTGGAGTTGATCGAAGAGATCGTCAATCCTAGGTAAAGGGTAGCGGTTTTTGATTGTAAGTTTGTTGAGTTCTCGATAGTCAATACACATGCGGAATGAACCATCCTTCTTTTTAACAAACAAGACTGGTGCACCCCACGGTGAATGACTCGGCCGTATGAAACCTTTGTCGGCGAGTTCTTGAAGTTGGCTTGCAAGTTCTTGCATCTCGGAAGGTGCAAGCCGGTATGGAGCTTTAGCCACCGGGTTTGCTCCAGGTACAAGATCGATGCGAAATTCCACTTGCCGAACAGGTGGAAGACCTGGTAAGTCATCAGGAAAAACTTCAGGAAAATCCCGAACGATGGGGATGTCTTGTACACTCCTCTTCTTGTCTTCTTTTTGGATAACATGGGCTAGGAAAACCATGCACTTCTTTCGTATATACTTTTGGACGGTAATGCATGACATTAGTTTGAGTCCTTTGCAAGGTTTCTCACCAAAGACCTTCAACGTTTCACCGGATGGGAGTGGTAGACGGATGCATTTTTCAAAGCACATGACTTCGGCATGGTGCTTCGACAACCAGTCCATACCTATGATGACGTCAAAACTCCCTAATGGCATTGGTACGAGGTTGATTGGAAAAGTGTGTTTATTTAGTTCTAGGGAGCAATCATAAATGATGGTGTCAATTGTAACGGTGTTACCATCGGCTACCTCAACGGTAAAGGTTTTCTCTAGTTTAGACCGGGTTTTTGCAAGTAACGGTTCGAAGTCTAGTGACACAAAACTTTTATCGGCTCTGGTATCAAATAGTATAGAAGCATAACGATTATTCATAAGGAACGTACCGTTAACCACATCAGTGTTGGCCTGAGCCTCATTGGCGTTGATGTTGAAAGCACGCCCACGAGTTCCGCCTTGGTTAACATTGACCAGTCTTGGGCACTGGTTACGGAAGTGGTTCGGGTCGCCACATTCGAAGCAAGCACGTCCATTTGTAATGGCTGGGATGGCTTGGTTAGTTGCTTGTTGATTGGCTTGATTTGCTGGGTTGGTTTGGTTGGCAAGTGCCTTGGCTCGACAAATATTGGCTGTGTGGCCATGTTTCCCGCAGTGGTTGCAAAGGCGACAAGGTATGTTTGGAGGGTGATGATAGTTGCAGGTGTTGCAAAGTGGGTGGTTGCCCCCATAGGGTTTCTTTGCTGGGTTTTGAGCCATGGGTGCAACTTGATTCACTGGAGCAGCCGGAGTGATTACAGCACAGTTCTTGACCTTTCTCTTCCTAGTGTTGCGGTATGGTTCAGTTTGGACTTCTTTGACATGAGCGGGAGGTGTTATTGTGTCAGGAACTTTCTTGGCACCCTTTCTTGTAAGTGTACCCGCTTTAACATGGTTGTCAGTAAGTGTGGCTGACAAGCGGATAGCATCCTCCAGAGTAGCAGGATTTCCTCCTACCACAGTATCTTGAATTTGTCTAGGTAGACCACCAATGTACTTTTCAATACACCTAGACAGAGGTGTAACCATGTGTGGCACAAGTAGACTCAGCTCGTGGAAACGGGTGGTGTATGCTAAGCTTTCACCACTATCTTGAGCAAGATCCCAAAATTCCGCTTCCAGCTTTTTCATCTCATTTCGAGGATAGAATTCCTCAGTCATGATCCTCTTCAGCTCATCCCACGGCAGTGCCATTGCTACATCCACTCCCCTAGTCCTTTTCTCACCATTCCACCAAGTAAGCGCCCTTTTTTGAAAGACACTAGTAGCATGACGAACACGGAGGTTGTCGGGACAATCGCTATTGAGGAAAGTGCTCTCAATGCTTTCGAACCATTGAAGGAGTCCCGTGGCTCCTTCGTTGCCATAGAATTTGAGGGGATTGCAGGAGTTGAAGTGTTTGAAGGTGCATTGTGGCGGGTTGGCACCACCACCACCTCCAGTATTAGCACTCCCACTGGCATGGCCATTAGTGTTGTTGTTGGCTTGGGTAATTTGATTCACCAGCTGTGTGAGTAGAGCAGCCAGGTCAGTGTTATTGCTGTTGTTGCTGTTGTCACGACGGGGAGGCATTCTACAGATTTAGACACAATAAGAGTTGTGAGAATTTCTTGGATTAAATAGAAGGATAAATAGATAAGTAATTCATAGTTCGGATTGTACTCAAATAGTGACATAATCACTCGAGTACTATGACATATTAAGGTTAATTTAAACTCAGATAATTATCAAGAAGACGTGCTTTAGCCTATAAGTAAACACTCATCCCAGGAATTCCCAGGAAAGCATACGGATCCCTCGGTTGATTGGGATTTATATGAAATACTTTCCTAGACAGAAAACCCAGAATACAGGTGTCACTCTTCCAGATTGCACGTGTCCTTTAACAATTAAACAAAGTCTAAAAACCTTAACGGGTGAAAAAAGAAATTTGACTTTCCACTAATTATGTTGATGATGACACGGGAGCAGGCATGAAGGATATGTGGTTTAGGATATGGGTAGGGATATTGTTTATTTAAGTTGTTATTTATATATACATATAGAACATTTAGCATATATCACATAGCATGTAGCACATAGCATGTAAATCATGAAGCATGGCATAAGTGGGTATCCTAAAGTTATAGTCTAAGTCAAAGGTGTCTAATAACCTAATTCCCTATAACCAAGGCTCTGATACCAATCTGTCACACCCCAACCGACGGCGGAAACGTCGGGGCGTGAAGCGTGCAGACTGTTCATTGCTCATGGTTTGCTAAAGTTTGAATATTTAATAATCAATTTCATGGTAATCAAATAAGTTCAACCAAAACATAGATTCAATCCACCAAACAATAATGAAAATTACATCAAAATATAACTGGTTCAATTAAAACTAGGTCCAAATCCTATGTGTAGCATATCTTGATCACTTCAAACATTGTTACCTGAAACATGGTTAAAATGAGAGGGTCAACTACAAGAGTTGGTGAGAAAACATAGGTTTTGTCGTGTGATAGCAAAAACGTGTTGTGTGTATACAGTTCATACAAAACATGTCAATAAAGGCATTTATGGAGAGAAACCATCGTGTGACCTGTGTATTCAATCAAACCTTTGTAACTGAAATCAAATCGTGTTGTCAGCAACAGTCACCCTACCTGGGTGGGTTTGTCAGACTCAATAGTACTATCACTGTATACTGTCGGCTAATAGTTAATGATTGTGAATAGCGTATATAGTCTACACACCTAGCACTCAAGCATAAAGCACAGAATTGCATACATGTATGTAAGATGGAAACTGTATTCGTGTATAATTGAAAACATAGTAATTGAACGCATGTTCCACCCCAAAAAGTTTTGTAAATATAGTAAAAGAGGGGCTATGTAACTCACTTGTTATGCAGAGTGTAGGTCACACAAGCAAGTATGTAATGGCGGTGTGTTGTAGATTGCTAAGTTCGACCTAATGAACAATATATACGATTATGCATTATTGAGTTGCGTTTATTCGGTATTGGAAGCGGATTAAGTTTAAGGTTTATTTAGATAAAATAATAACTATTTTGTTTATTATTTATTTAAATATAAGTTTAATTAAATACTATTTGTTAAGGACAAAACGTATAGAATATATTGTTGTTTATAAAAATAATCATATAAACTTGTAATACCTTAAAGAAAGATTAAATAGTCGATTTTTTGATAAACAATACTCGGTTCTGGATATTTTATAGAATAATACTTTTTATAACATTAGATTATAAAATATATTAAATTTGGTTAAAATAAAGCTTATGTTGTAAGACTAAGCACGACCGCGCTCATGCAGGACACGACCGCGCTCGTTACCGGGCGTGACCGTGGTGTCTGAAGCGCGCCCGTGGTCGAGTCAGAAGGCTACGAAAGGGTCTGTTTACGAGGCACGACCGTGCTCGTACCCGGCACGACCGCGTCTAGGATTGTTTTGGGTCAGAGTCTTGTTTGGTCGGTAAGCACGACCGGGCCTCTCTCGGGGCACGACTGTGCTTTGCTCAGGCACGACCGCGCTCGTAGGACAGCGCGACCGTGTCTGGTCAATTCCAGAAGCAATTTCGATTGTTCTTATATTAAAAGCTGTTGGATTCATGGGGTTTTCATTAGACAAGTGTTGGCGAATCCAATCACACCATTTAATTGTATTTATAACGTGTTTATCGTGTAGTTCGATTAAAACTATTTCTTTTCAAAAACTTTGATTCGAATCGGTTTAATCGTGTATTAATATACTGAATTGATTTAGGGCTTTTGTTTAGGATGGAGAAACGAACAAGTTGGACTACTACTTACCTGTTTAGATCGGGCAACAAGTGCAGACGGCTACGGGAGGAGTATCGCGGCTTTTGGGAGATCGACAGAGGACTTGGGACGATGTTTGGACGAATTGAGAGTTGTGGGATGTTTATAGGAGTCGTATAAGGTTATTCATGTAGTTTGATTCGTTTGATTTGGTCATAATTATGAGATTTGATTTAAAAAGGAAGGTTTGGTCGAAGTCGCGAGAATTCGGTCGATCCGACGTGTATTTGGTCGGGTTTTAGGCTTAATTGGTCGGGTAACTTCTTCTACAAGTCCCGCGGTTTCTAAAACTCGTTTGAAACCTATTTTTGGAAAAGATTTGTGTCGGTTTGACTTTTACGGAGTCAAACTGTATCTCAGGCGCGACCGTGCTTAACGTTAAGCACGACCGTGGTCATGGCACAAGCGCGACCGTGCTTAGGACTAAGCACGACCGTGCTTGTGTAGGTTTTTTTTTGGAAATTTCAAGACTAGTCCTTGTAGTTTTGTAATATTGATGTTGTTTTGAGTTTTGGTCAAGTTTGGTCCTCGAGGTTTGTAAGATTGTTTTAGTTAATATTGTAATATAATAGATGCGTGTATGCTTGTTATTGCACATGAACAATGAATGTGAAGTTGGAATCGGAATCGTATTATTGCACAGCATAAAATAAATAGGAAAACATGAAAATCAGAAAGGTTACATCCCATTTCTGGCAATCGTTACATAAAGCTTTAGGCACGCGTCTAGATATGAGCACAGCATACCATCCTCAAACTGATGGCCAGACAGAACGTACTATTCAAACTCTAGAGGACATGCTACGAGCTTGTGTAATTGACTTCGGTAACACTTGGGAGTCTCACCTACCGTTGGTGGAGTTCTCTTACAACAACAGTTATCACACTAGCATCAAGGCAGCTCCATTTGAAGCACTATATGGACGGAAATGAGGTTCTCCTATTTGTTGGGCCGAGGTTGGAGATAGTCAACTTACGGGTCCTGAACTCGTACTTGAAACTTCTGAGAAAATCGTTCAAATTAGAAATTGTATGGCAGCAGCTCGTGATCGTCAAAAGAGCTATGCCGATAAGCGTCGTAAACCGTTAGAATTTCAAGTAGGGGATATGGTCTTGTTAAAAGTCTCACCTTGGAAGGGTGTCATTCGTTTTGGGAAACGGGGCAAACTGAATCCTCGTTATGTTGGACCATTCAAGATAGTGAAGAGGATTGATCCAGTAGCGTATCAACTGGACCTACCTGAAGGACTTAGTAGTGTACACAACGTCTTTCACATCTCAAACTTGAAGAAATGTCTGGCAGACAAGTCACTCACGGTTCCTCTTGAGGAACTACACATCGATGAACAGTTGCGTTTCATCGAAGAACCCGTGGAAATTATGGATAGGGAAGTCAAAACGTTAAAACGCAGTAAAATCCCTATTGTCAGAATCCGTTGGAACTCGAAACGCGAACCAGAAGTCACGTGGGAGCGTGAGGATCAGATGATGTGCAAGTATCTTCATCTATTCAAGCAATCCACGTCAAACTCTTAAGGTACTATTTTAATTTTCGGGACGAAAATTCTTTCAACTAGGGGATGATGTGACATCCGGAATTTTTATTTTATTTTATCTTATTTAATTTTCGTGACGAAAATTCTTTCAACTAGGGGATGATGTGACAATCCGACTTTTCAAGCTAACTCAGTTAGTAATTCCGTTAAATATTCTGTTAAATCCTAACCAAGTTAACTCAATTCTAAAACCAAGGTATCAATTCTGTCAAAGCTGAAGTTGCAAGGGCTGGTTTTGTAAATAACCAGAAATCCTAGTAGGCACGGTCGCGCCAAGTGCCTTGGCACGGTCGCGCCTCTTGCCCAGTTGAAACGTAAACCCAGCCTTTAAACGCAAATCCGTTCGAATATCAAATTTGTAACGTAAGATCTCTAATGGCGATCATCATTGAACCATTATCTCATGCTTTAAAACCCGTAATGATCGAATTAATCCCCATTATGAATTTTAAACCCGTAACCGTCGACTATCATATTCTACGCATCAAATTCGTTGATCTCGATCAACATTCTCACAAATCAATCATCTGCGTAGCTAAGTCGAGTTCCTTTGAGCCTGTTTCACCACCCAATTCGACGGAAGACAAAGTCGGAGTCACCAAAGATCAAGACGCGCGAAGCCGGAACTGCGTGTGGTCGGTCTCAGTCAATTTGATTCGCATACTGGTAACCAATCATATCATTAGCTTCGTTTTCATTCGTAGATTGAAAGACCTATGCTAATTAGGGCTTAGAACCTTGAATTTATCAAGAACCGATTCTAGGGTTCGTATCCTTTCGGGTTTAGTCGAACCCCGTCATAGACCCAATCTCAATCCAATTAATTGTCATGGTTAGTTTCGCAATCAGCAACCCTTTAAAAGCCCCATGATTCCATTGCGTATTAACATCAGATTTTATCAAATTGATTTGGTGTTCTTCACCTAGGGTTTCGGTTTCTTAAATCTGGAATTAAACGAACTTAAACGTGATGGTTTTCAAATTAAACTCGTTCACAGAATTGCCTATAACAGAACCCCCATGTCCTTTTGGTCAATCGCAATCGAAACCAACCGGATTTGGATTTATTGGGTTATTTTGCTAAACACTGTGTCTGTATATCCAGGAGACCCGGTCGTGCCAAGTTTTACCACGGTCATGCGTCACACTCTGACCCGGTCGTGCCTCTTGGCTAGACCTGGTCGTGCCTCAGAACCCTAGACACGGTCGTGCCTGGCTTAGACACGGTCGTGCCTAGTGATCAGCCTTGTTGTGTCTTCTATTTGATCAAAACAGTCACGCTTCGACCATCACGGTCGCGCCCGTGACCTTAACACGGTCGTGCCTTGTCTTAGGCGCGGTCGTGTGTGAGAAAACCTTTTGTCAGAATGTTTTTTTTTATTAATATTTATATTTTCAAAACAATACTTATTATATTATATTAATATGTTTTAAAATCGGAAAAACCACCCGTAGATTCGGGTTTAGTCTTGTAACTCGTATCCGTTATTAAAACTCGTTTATAAAATGATATATTACTTCCAATCCTTGAACTCAATTAAAAACAATATATATTTTTATATTATTATAATTTGTCACTCGTCACAAATCGTAGTTTTTCTTAATTGAATAATTTAAGAATCCAGTATTCTCGTGGACACGTTCGTCTACTCGTTGATCTTTAGAGCGTTTTCCTTTAGGAAGTTCCTTATTCCGTGTCGTCATCACAAATCCCATTGTATCCCTAACTGTTATGTTGTAATTCTAGGGCATTCGTGAGCCGTGTCAGGCTAACGCTTGAGATTTCAATCTCGTACTTGTGTGATTACTACCTACGCAATCAGGTGAGTTTTCACGGCCCCTTTTACTGTTTTAAAACTGGGGGAGAAAACAAGACGTAAACATTTTTGGTTATGTAATTCATATATGTTGTCACTTGTTTAACTTTGCGTACACATCTATCACTAAGTCCTCACATCGGACCGTTAATATGAACATAGCGAGGTAAGTTAAGTAGTACTACTGGGTTTAACAAACCTCACCCGCGTTAGTCGCGCTAACCCGACTGGATGTCGAACGGGTGCATTCTTGACCTAAACATGCACCATGGTTGATAGGCCTGGTGGGAGGCAAAAACATAAACAGTCAGCTGTCGGTTGCGAGCGCATTAGTTAACATGCTTATGGGTTAGCTACCTATTGGTTTATATATTGAATGTACATTAACCTATTGAACTTTGTTGCAAACTGAAACCTGTGAACTCACCAACCTCGTGTTGACATTTTCTTACATGTTTTCCCAGGTCGCTTAAGATAAGGCACAGGTGCACGCATAGGACATGCATGGAGTCTTATGATTAAATTATAAATTATTATTGTTGATTTGTTTTGTACTCTGTTTTGGACTTTGTTTGGACTGAACACTTTGGGACTTTTCTTGGGCGCGTTTGTTTTGCGCATTTACTTTCGTTTTACACTTCCGCACTTACTTTGATCATTTATGATATATTTTCATTTTAGTCCTATATAGTGTCGTTCAATGTAACTAATGACTGAGATCCTGGTTTGTCACTTCCCAAACGGTAAAACTCCGTTAGTTGAAATTGGGGGTGTGACACAATGACCGTGCATCGTGCTATTTTCCTCCGGGTTTGTCTTTTAGCTGCTAGTTGACACTTGTTGACCAATTTTGAGTTATTAGGGGTCAAAGCTCGGGAATGAACCTTCTAGAAGCTTGAATTCTTGGTGTTTTTGATACGACTTAGCTTGATTTATATTATTAATACCGAATAACCTGCACTTACAAAATATAAACGTTTTAAGCATTAATTGCAAGGTTATTATTCAATTAGTACCATAATATGGGGATTATTATGCATGTAAAATATATATAAATGATGACATATCATAACACCCCACACTTTAACTTTGCTTGTCCTCAAGCAAACTCATGCATGATCATACCCATAACTAAAAACTTTAGAAAGGTAATGGAACTCCAAACAAGTCGAAGCTCCGGGATAACTCTTGAGTTGCTTATTCTATTTTTGTATTTTTCTGTTTCAAGATGATGGAATCCATGACAAGCCTACTAGAACTTAAATTATGCATAAACTCTTCACTCCTCACAATGTTCTCCCAACTCTAGGGTTATATATGTATGGATAATGTAAGTTAAGTGGAACACTCAAGTTCGAATCGAATTATGCAATAGTCATAAGATTTTATGCAAATCAAGTCTCCACCTATTAACTAAGTAGTATGCATGAATTAAGAGGACTTTAAAGGGTTGTAATGTGGCTAAAATAAAAATAAAGGGTGAAAATGAAAATCTTTTTGAATTTTTAGGGGTTTTAAAGGGTTTGAAGGGCTGCAACTATCGCGAAACACACAGCTACGGCCTCATGGTTTAAAATGGAAAATACTAGCAGGTCTCTTTACAGTACACAGATTATGAGGGTATAACTAATCTGAGGGCTCTTTTATGGTCAGATTGTCAAGACCAAGATCTCTCATCAATGCTAACTCTTTCCTTATTGCGTAATACAGATTGCAGTCGTTTCGTATGGTTCTTTCGGCTTATAGCCTAACAGCTCCTACTTGGATCAGGTGTGTATACTCACTTTGGGAGTAAGTTTGATTCTTGCTACACTTTCCATCGCGGCTCCAGTTGCCACACTTTACACATTTGTCGTATCTTTTGGCGGCACTTTTTGACAAGCCGCAGAATGGTAGCAATTGTTCTTGCTTGCGCCACCGCTTTCTTACATCACTGGTTGCTTGGAAAATATTTTCTCGGAGTTCGGTTGGTAATTCAGGCTTTGCGAAATGAAGACAGAAAAGCAAATTGAAATCAAAGGAATGCATGTCGAGTTCTTTAAGGTCTTGCCAGTAAAAGACCCACTTCTCTCTTTCTTTTTCTTTTCTCTTTTTCTATTTTTTTTCTTTTCTTTTTGTATTAAGACAAATTCTTCCATAATCCTTTTTCCTCAATTTCCTTGAAATAATATTTTTCCATAAATTCCTTACAGATAGTTTGGTTGTTTCTTCCTAATACATCCACCTTCTTGTATATTCCAATTCTTTTGAGTAGAACAGATTCTTTCCAAAATTGTCTCAATGATAATAATATTGAAATAACGACATAAGATAATTTTCCCATTTTGAAGACATTCATCAAATAACCGGTATTTACGAAAAGCTGGTTGGTTGATAAATGTGGGTAGTAGAAAAGAAAAGGCTAAGGCTCAGAGGGCTATCTAGGCGGATAATATTTTTGTGGTTTTTGGGTTTTAATATATAAGGGTGATAAAGTCCTAGGTGCCTCAATCATTTTCATACTTTCATTAGTTCATGATCTCGATATGTATAAGTCACACAAGTTCTAATTATGCATAACATCCGATCGAATAAACACTCAATATACCAAACGAAAGAGCATGCGAAAAATAATGATAATAATGCTCGTGAAAAGGCTCGGATTATTCTCAAATGGAAACGGATGGGATAGGGTTTAGTGATTTATTATGCGTAATATCCATTTGTTTCTACTTGCCATGTCTTCATTTTATTTAATTAGATGCGAACTCAAAGAGGTTTAGATTTGCGGTTTAAAATTTTTGAAAATTTTCGGGTTTTAAGAAAGGTAGGTTTTTGTAATGTTTCAGTCAAATGGGTAGAAAATCACAAGTTAATTTTTACTGCTCTGAGGTTACAAGTAGTCCTGAATCTCTAATTCCCTACCCCACACTTAAAACTGTGCATTGCCCTCAATGTACAAATGCATGTAATGGAATATTGTACAGGAATTTAAATGCATGAAGTTTTAAGGGAAAAGAAACTGGTACTCCCTCGGTCAATTCGGTGTATAACCTAAGGCCAAAACTTATTGCTGCTGTCAGGCTGTGCCTATCAGCTGCTTGTCAACATGTTGCTTCAAAGACTCCATCGAATTTCCCAGAAATTTGATGTGGTTTCCTGAAAGGAAAACATAAAGGAAAACATAGAGGTGGAGTAGTGTAACTCCTCAAAGTAGAGAGACGATCTGGTGATGTTATTCTACCTGACACATAAAGGAAAACATAAAACCAGACAAGGAAAATAAAAGGTAGTAGTTAAGCTACTAAGGTCCTAGTATCGAGAAGGCATACCTGGGGGCTGAAGTAATTAGAAACTTAGATTTGGAAAAACCAAACCTGAGGTCCATGCTTTCTCCCTTATGCACCAACTTCTCAATTTATTTATGATCATCGGGTTGCCTCCCGGAAGCGCCATGTTTATTTAAGGGTCTTTAGCGTGACCCATACGTGTTGCATCAGTCTTTCTTCAGGTGGGGGCAAATAACCTCCCTTGTGTCTCCTGTTCCTTCATTCAAGTCGTTCAACTTTGGTAACTTATCAAAATACTCATCAATCCAGTTAGTGTTGTCAAGGTCCTTGGTAAGGTCTAGTGTCTTAAGGTCTAGTGTTTTTGCTTTGTTAAGATCTGGTGCGTTCCCTTTGTTAAGATCTGGTGCGTTCCCTTTGTCAAGATCTGGTGCTTTCCCTTTGTTAAATTCCTTTGCTTTCTTAAGTTGGTAGTCCAGATTGGTATCGATAAATTGAGCAATTTCAAAAGGATCATTGGACATGCATTCATACCCTCCGATGTTGTATGCCACTGATTGTTTTCCAACACGTAGTGTTAGAATCCCTTCATTCATGTCAATGATGGCTCTAGCAGTAGCTAAAAATGGACGACCCAAGATCAATGGTACGGAATAGTCGGGTCCCATTTCTAAAACCATGAAGTCGGCAGGGAAGACAAACTTGCCAACTTTTACCAACAAGTTTTCAATGACTCCTATAGGCGATTTAATTGATCCATTCGCGAGTTCGATAGTTGCGTTAACCGGTTGCAGTTTTCCAATGTTGAGTCTTTGAAACATGGTAGAGGGCATTACATTCACGCTTGCTCCTATATCAGCGAGTGCGAAAGTGATTGGTAGTGGCCCGATAGAACATGGTAGGGAGAACTTTCCGTGATCTGAAAGTTTCTTTGGGAGACTTCTTTTAATACGAGCGACACATTGATTTGTCCGCTTTACTGCTTCTTCCATGTTTATCTTGTTTGTAAGGAAATCCTTCAAGAAACGTCCATACTTTGGCATTTGTTGTATAATATCAAATAAAAGAATGTTGACGTGGATTGGCTTAAAAGCTCTATGAATTTTTCATATTGTTCATCAGCTTTCTGCTTTACTAACCTTCCTGGATATGGTATGTGATATTGGAACGTTCTTTTTGTTGGAACTTTCGGAGGGAGGTCCATCGTAGGAGGTGAAATCACATTTGGTTGTGGTCTTTGAGTGGTTGATCCTGCGGGTTGTGGACGAAGTGGTACTCCGGTGAATATCTCTCTCCTTGGTGATTGGACTTCTTCTCCTGGCATTGGTGGTTCTGGATAAACTTTGCTATTCCTAAGAGTGATATCACTGACATTAGCTTTTGGATTGGTTTCAGTGTTACTAAGGAGACATGTTGGTTGTCTTTCGGACAAGAGTTTTGCAATTTTTCTTAATTGCGTCTCAGTGGACTGAAGAGTTGCTTTCTGTGTCCTAAACTCAGCCTCATGTAGACTAAAATTTTCCTCGTATTGCTTTTGATGAGAATCTGCTATAAGAGCTTGACTTTCAGTTGTAGAGACCAACTTAACCGCGTCCTCCAACCCATTACCTAGCTTGTTTGCTCCTTGAAATTGTTGACGAGGTTTAAAGTTCTAAGGTTGCCTTTGCTAAAACTGTTATTGTCCTTGGTTGTTGTTATCCTTTCGGCTGAAGTTTGGATGATTTCTCCATCCAGGGTTATAGGTGTTACTATAGGGCTTGTTTTGTGGGCGATTTGTTCCGATGAAGTCAACCTGCTCAGCCTCGGTGGTGATGCTTTTTTACTTCTTCAATAGTCTCATATGTTGCTTTGCCCTTGCTAATTTGGTTTAGTTATGTGGTAAGGGCATCTACTTGAGCAGAAAGTTATGTGACAGCATCGACGGAGTGAACTCCTTGCCTCGTTCCCCTGCTGTTTCTTAGATTGTACCATTGATAGTTGTTCATAGCTATTTACTCAATTAGGTTGTAAGCTTCTTGTGCCTCTTGTTTCCAAAAATACCACCTGCAGTAGCGTCGAGTGTCTGACGAGCTTGATTGTGCAACCCATTGTAGAATGATGATACTTGTAGCCAAACCTCTAACCCATGATGAGGACATTTTCTCAACATATCCTTAAAGCGTTCCCATGCCTCATATAGTGATTCACCATCATCCTGAGTGAAAGTGGTGATATCATTTATCAACTTAGCAGTTTTGGCTGGCCCGGTAGTGATTGGCCCGGTAGGAAGAGAATTTAGCCATGCCTTAGCTCGTTCCCTTAAGGAAAGGAAAACATTCGGAGACGAATTGCGTCATTCAAAACTCCGTTCAGTTTGAAAGTGTCACAAATTTCGAGGAAATTTATAATGTGTGCATGTGGATCTTTATTGGGTAATCCATTGAAAGTGCATGATGACTGGATCATGTGGATAACGTGAGATTTGATCTCAAAGTTGTTAGCGTCAACAGTCGTCCTTGTGATACTAGACCCCAAAGCGTCAAGTGACGGTCTTGCAAACTCGGTGATAGTGCGTTTTTCAACGACCATATTTCTAGCACAGTTTTCTCGTATTCGGTGGTGGAAGAATCTTTCGGGTTCTGCTAAAAGTTGATATAAACCAGTAGTGGAACTATGTATCATACACTACCTGCAATAAAGCGTAAAAGAAAAACAGATGGAAAATGAAAGGCTAATCCGTTAACTTGAATTTTATTGAAATCACCGTGTCCCCGGCAACGGCGCCAAAAACTTGATGTACGTGTTTTTAAGTAAATATTACATAATAATATTTAGAGATTATGGTTTCACGAGATCAGGTTTTAAATTTATAAAATGATAATTACTTTAACTTAAAACACACAATAGGCAAGTGTACCTATCGCAGCGTAATATAGTTAGGTAAGAACCAAGTATCGAACCAATGGAGACGGTCGAGTTCCAATACTTAACTTTTGTTATCGTTTAGCCGGATTAATTAGTGAGTGGGTTTTGTGTGCTTGTGAAGCAGAATAGTAAATGACGGAAAAGTAAATGACGATAAAATAAATAACTTAAAACTAAAAACGTGCGTGATGTGTGTAACAGAAATGTAACTAACAGAATTGTAAATAGCAGAAAAGTAAATATATCAGAAATGATCATGTCACGGAGAGTAATGATTCGGGCTTCGAATCAGCTTGGTACGTGATACTGTTAAGTTGACAAATTTAGTGGTATGACTACTACAAACTTGTGACCCGGGTCACAGCTAGAGCCTCCTCCTCACGACATTTGATTCACGAATTATAATCTTTAAATTAAAATAGTAGTGCCTCCCATTAGGGACAACCGTTACCCTCAACCCTTCGAATGGTCATCTACAGGTTGGTTTAAGACATTGAACTTAAAATGCTTTGTATTTGAGTTAAATAGGTGATTATATTTTGTTCACCGGGAGGCGGTGTAACAATGGGACCAAGTATAAAGACGTACCGTTCCCAACATGAGTTCATAAATTCTTGGTCGCATAAAAAGTTCGTATAAAGACGTACGACCTTAGAAGCATAGACCAAGCCTTGACTTATCAATCTCTTCTCGTATATAGACGTACGTGTTTCAAAGGAAGTTTGATTAAAAAGGTTTTACGATCTTACTCTTTAAAATCAACACAATCACAAATATAGAGACGGATTTAGACAATAATAAAATCCCACCAAAAGGTGGTTTTAAGAGCGAATAATTAAAGACATAAACAAACCACTAAATTAATACGTTAAACATTAACATGCATCAAACATCATCTTCACCCTAGCAATACAAATAAACTTAGCCACGAATGGCCATAACGACTAGCGTAACGCTGAGTTTCGTATGCTCCCCTATTGTGGAACAAGGAGGAAGATCCCCTCTACTCTCTACTCATTACTCTAAACTACAAATAAGCTCTCTCTGGTGTGTTCTTGTGGTGTGGAAGGGTTTGTGGAATGAAGAACTCAAGCCCTCTATTTATAGGCCTCAAAATGAGCAATGCACCACCGTGCATTGGTTTGCACGGTCGTGCAAACACCTCGGGAATCAAAAAGGGTACAGAGGATGGTGTACTGGAACCTTGGAGAGCAAGATAGGCATTGCACGGCCGTGCAATGGGATGCACGACTATGCATCCCCCTATTGTCCTCCACATTTTTCTTTTAGCTGTTGGTTGACTCTTGTTGACCAATTTTGACTTCTTGGAGGTCAAAGCTCGGGAATGAACATTCTAGAAGCTTGAATTCTTGGTGTTTTTGATAGGATTTAGCTTGATTTATATTATTAACACTAAATAACCTGCACTTACAAAATATAAACGTTTTAAGCATCAATTGCAAGGTTATTATTCAATTAGTACCATAATATGTGGATTATTATGCATGTAAAACATGTATAAATGATGACATATCAATTATCATGTGTAGATCCGTTAACGATGACATATCAATTAACGAAACTTACATTTACACGTAGATAAAAATAAGCATGTCATAACGGTATGTTCGAAAATTTATAAAACATCATATTTTGAAAGTTATGATCGAAAAACAGAAAAAATGAAAAGCTTGTGAGTAGGACATGTGTCAACGTGTGGTTGGCCAAAATTTTTTGAAAAAAAACATTTGAAAAAATGTATGGTTTAAATGGTAAATTTAATTAAAGTGGATGAGACGTATTGTAAGTTTTTAAGGAGCCATAATGTAACACTGACAAACAAGCTTCATATGCTTGTACGTATTCACACTTAGCTTTAGCAGCATATCATGGCTGGGAAGTATATCACCTAGATGTAAAATCAACATTTCTACATGGTGATTTAAAGGAAGAAGTTTACGTCTAACAACCAGAAGGATTTATAAAGCTATAAAACACAGGAAATGTGTACTGGCTTTATATGGATTAAGGCAAGCACCATGTGTGTTGAATGTAAAGTTAGATCAAGCGTTTAACAAAACATCTATACCATAGTCATATGCACTCCAAGGAAAGAAATAAGCATATTCAAATCTCCATTGGAGGATAAGTTTGAGATGAGCCATATAGGATTGCTAGCATACTATCTCGGGATTCAAGTTAATGAATCAGGGGTGATATTTCTATAAAGCAAATAGGATACATAAATAAAATCCTGAAAGAAAGTGATACGGTCAACATTAATGAAACAAAGATTCCTATGGATCCGGGAGGATAAGTTTGAGATGAGCGATATAGGATTGCTAGCATACTACCTTGGGATTCATGTTAACGAATTAGGGGGTGAGATTTCTATAAAGAAAATATGATACATAAATAAAATCCTGAAAGAAAGTGATATGTTTAACATCAATGAAACAAAGATTCCCATGAATCTGGGAATAAAACTAACCAAGACTGAAGGAGGAAATCTGGTAGATGCAACTGTAACATCCTGGTTTTTATGAGATAACGGGGTTTGTATAGATGTAAATTCTTGTAAAGAATTAATGGAGGTTTAACGAGGTTTGTTTTAAAATGCGAAAAAGTCGAAAGAAGAGGGACCGTGCGTGCCAAAGGCTAAAAGTCGGCCCATGGAAACCCTACTTGAGGGTGACGACGCAATGTGAAACACCTACTCATTCTTTTATTATTTTATCAGAATTTAATGCGGTAAACAGTCCTAGATTTTTCAAAACCTTGCCACTAAAGAGACAAGGCATATTTTATTATAAATATTGTTTTACATAAGATATTACATGATGTAACATAGGGATTATTCAGCTTTGACCGACCACGTCCTCAAGAAGCTCTTATTCCACGTGCTTCTTTCCCGTAGTGTTTGGAAAATATTTTTATATTAGCTTACGCTAAGTAAGTACACTGCATCGTTCAATTTATTATGGAACCTTTAGATTCTTATTGTTCAAGTTTCCCAGAACTCTTGCCCCTGTGACTATCTCCGGACGTACCTCCAGTCACATCATTCAATTATTTTATGGGCTCACCGGCCCCCTCATGACCATCTTAGGCCGTACCTAGGTCATAGTATTGGCATGGTCCTTACACCCGTCGGTGTAGGCCCCTTGCTTTGGTCACGAAGACTAATTGCCACGAAGGCTCATTCATTTCTGAGATCTGCCTCGTGGGCTTTGATATTTTTATTTTAGTTCTCTTCTTATTTATTGAGACTCACCTTATAGGTTGGACATCTATTTTCATTTGGGACATTGAGTATCTTAGACTCACAGCCTCCAAAATATATCAAGCATTTGATTTTCATTACACATATATATGTTTGATTTATTCCCAACCAGTCATTGTCTTAAAACTTCGTAACGGTTTTTCCACGATGTACTAAAGGGGTTTATATATAGGAAGTACCGGTGGCGTATCCACCTCCCCTTTACTACTTCATGAGTACTATGTTATTTCATTTTAGGGTTTAGACTCGTTCCATCATACACATTCATATTGGCACGTATCATCATACATTCACATATTCATTTTTGTCATGCATTTACGTATTTATCCTTATCATGCATTCACATATTCATCTTTGTCATACATTCACGTATACATTTGTATTGCATTCATTATCTTTAGTCTATACCCCTAAATCTTTATAATGGTTTCACCCCGAGACATTAAAGAAGCTTATATATAGGGTGTACCAGCGGCGCACCCACGACCTTTTAATATTTCATGGCTACTCTATTATTTTAGTTTAGCGTTTAGACTAATTTATCATTATTTCTTATCCACGTACCTTAGTCTTACACATAACATATAATGACATAATTCACATAACCATATCTAGGGTACGGGTCCAGTGTATTTACGCTCGTTTCTCGCATAACAATCTCTCTCATCTGAACCGCACTTGTAGCGTACTGCTCTCGCATTTAATTGCGCCACACCAGGTCTCTAGGATCTTCTCAGAATAGTGTGTGTGTATGAGATGGTGTTTGGTGTGTGTTTGTGTCTCAAAACCAAAGGCCGACTCCATCTATTTATAGCTGCCTCGTTGGGTCCGTGACGGACCGTTACCACCGATGACGGTCCTTCACCATTTGTGCCTTAACCGCTAAGTACTTCGCCTACATGTAACAGACCGTTATCTATCCAATGATGGTCTGTCATGTCCTTGACGAACCATTACCTATCGTGACGGTCTGTCATAGGGTTTACACGCGTTAGATTAAAATGATGAGTCACATGACACGTGTTATTCCCCGGTCAAATCCTTGCTCAACCCGTATTGGACCGTTATCATCTTGTGATGGTCTGTCACGACTCGTAACGAACCGTTACCGTCCACTACGGTCCGTTATAGCTTGAATTTCCAACTTTTCATTTTTGACCCTGAACTTTGTATTATTCGCCGTTATTGAGTCTCGAATTTTGGGATGTTACACAATGGGATCACCCATTTTCTCCCATTCGGCCACAAGCAAGAGGAGAGGAGGATACGAGGAGATTTCTCACGTTTGGAGTTCGAGTCAATGTATTTTCGTAATCCTTGTTCCTCATTACTTGTTTTGATCATTGAATCCTTGTCATAACATGTTATGATTCTAGTGTTTTGCAATGGTTGAGGTTTTGCGAAGAACGAGTTCGTCGGGGATTCGATTCGCACGAGTTTTCCGATACGAAGGTATAATCACGAACCCCACTCGTTAATTGTTTTGTTTTTTGATTCGGGAGTTGTATGAGGTTGTGTGGGTTCGGCCGAGATCACCATGAGGTGTTCGGAGGGTTGTCGCACTATGGCGGGTTCACAGTTAGCGGTGGAAGCCGTTGGGGAAGGACCGTGCGATGCGACGAAGGCCGACGGAAGGGGATGGCGGTCCAGTTGGGGCTACCGGAATCCGGAAGGGTTCAGCGGGAAGCCGACAGGGATCGGTGGTTGACGACAAAGGGGTCTGGGACGTCAGGTGATGTTGGTTTGTGGTTCCGATGTTCCGACTATGACGAACGACGGACGGGGTGGACGCAGGTGAGTCCGGTGCCGTTCGATGGCAATCACGGGTGATCACAAGGAGTGAGTTAGTTACGTTTGGTGACGAGATAGGTACGGGTCTGGTCACGGGCGGTCTATCTTTGCAGGAATTTTCTAGCGATTCACATGGCATCATTAAATGATACAAGTCTTGGATAAGAATCTATAACGAACTAGAATGCCGTTAGCAGAGCACTAAAGCCTTCATACCTCTCAATCATGGACACCTAAAACACTAGAATGAGCTTGCTATTTATAGACTGATTTTGGTAATGCGCGACGTTGCATTTGGATGCACGGTCGTGCAAAGCACCCATTTCTTGCACGTGAGGGAATCTGAGGAGAATGCACGGCCATGCATTGCCTCTTCATGCTTTCCATTGACTTTTTGACTTTCAGCTTTTACTTCTTGGTCCCAGTTTCGTTCAATTGGCTTTCGAATGCTGATTTCTCCTTGATTTTGAATGATTTCCATGTGTTTTGGTAGCCCAAGAATGACTATCATGTTTTATCACAATTAAATAGATTATGTATCGATTCTTATCCTTTTTTATCTATAATTATTCATGAAAAATATGTATAAATGATGGCACATCAATCTTATTCATGGAGATTCCATAAATATCCTATTCTAAAACTGGAAACAATTGGGATTTTTTTAGAAATTGGATGTAGTTACTAATTCATGATCTGGCATGTACAGAATGAAAACTTCATTCTCGATTGTACGATAATTTTTATGAAGGCCTTTCATTTGCTTCTCTTCGATGGAAGTTTGATTTTCTCAGAATGTATCTTAATTTTTGGCCTAATTATTCTTCTGATGATCGATTCAACCTTTGATAAAAATGATATAACTTGGTTATATTTCATCTCTTCAACAAGTTTAGTAATGAGCATAACGACCCTATTGTTCAGATAGAGAGAGGAACCTACGATTAGCTTTTCGGGAAATTTCCAAACCAACAATTTCAATGAAATCTTTCAATTTCTTATTTTACTATGTTCAACTCTATGTATTCCTCTATCCGTAGAGTACATTGAATGTACAGAAATGGCTATAACAGATTTTCTCTTATTCGTATTAACATATACTACAGGAGGAATGTATGCAATTTAACACACATACCTCGTCAATGCACCCTCGTCAGAGTTACCCTCGTTAGGGCATTTGACATACCTCGAGCGCATCATTAACCTGCTAAATATTGTCACCTTGGTGACTTCCCGAAGGACCTCGTCCTTCATAAAATCCCGTTTTCCGTGTCATAAAGATGACTACGCAAACATATCACCCGTCGTGCCACAAGGACAACGACACAAGACATGCAACATCAAGAACATAACTCACAACACAATTATAAAGCACATAATATCACTCTTTATTTACATAACTCCTTAACTACACCTACACCCCACACACATCCCTAGGATAACGTACCTTACACATATTCATAAGCGTTTATCTTAAAACCTAACTCGCCCCGACTAGCCCTTAACATGTCACCAATTAGTAAATCTCAACTCTAGCTCCCATAATCCCATAAACACCTCGTTGACCCTCCGACTCATTTATAAAGGTTTTAGTGCATAAACACACCGGGTTAGAACCCAAAACTCTTATCACATTTAATGTAGTAAACACCTCATGCAAGTATGTATGATAGCCCCAAAAACAATAAAACATTTAAAAGTGGGGGATTAGAAACTCACCGGTTGCGAAGCTTTCCTTCCGTAAGCCTCATACCCGCAAACGCGTAGTCCAACGCGAACCTGTCGTCAAACGAATTACCCAGATCAACCCTCTTACCGCAATAACACTAACCCACCTACTCTAGACCAGCAGCTACAAGCTTAGCCTAAATCGTCCCAAACCGTACAACCGACGAGTTCGATCACGTACAAAAACCCTTAAATTAACGTTACCTAAAAACGTTCCCGAATGTCGTCCCCCACAATTTTCTCACATCCCAAAATAGTCCCCAACAATGAATATAAAGTTCTATGGGGTCATACCTTTGCGTACAAGCTGTTCTATGCGGTTTTGTATGAAACTGCAGACCACTACGCGAGAAAAAAACTTGTTTTGCTTATATCTCGACCATACGAGCTCCGTTTCGCCCAATCCACCTATCCACGCGTTCGTCTTGACACACCCGACCTCAGAAAAATACTGGTGTCGGCCGCCGCCACCACCGCTGCTTCCAGAACTCCGATTCGTTATTCAGCACGTTCGGTTTTACGCATCCATATTCGAGTAGCTTAAAACCGAACTAAATGAACTCTGTTTTAGGCGAATAACATGTCCACGCTTCCGTATTACCGAACCCTTTCAAACCCGGCAGTCGCCGTAGCCGGAAACCGCCGCCATCATCGCCGGAAAATGAAACAGTCTCCAGAATTGACTAATACGTGCATCCGTCTTCGCGCTGCACGAATCCCTATCAAACGAAATCGGAATTGGACAAATAATACATCCACACGACCGTGTCGCCAAAACCTTCCACCTCCTACTATCTCCGCCACCTTCCGCCGCTGGCTCCGCCGCCGGAATCGCGAACACTGGCCGGAAATCCTCGCCGGATTTCCGTTTTCTCTCGATTCCTTCGTTTTCACCACCCGTTCATGGCCACTGCATGTCGTTCAGCCCTAACGGTACCTATTACCACCGAAACAAAAACCCTATTCGGGTTTTTAAACCGAAAACACGAACAAAACACGAAGAAGGATGAACGACGCTTACCTTAGCGAGTTATGGAAGATCCCCGGTCAAAATCTTGCGTCGCCGCCTTCCTCCTCCTTGTTCGATCTTCGTTCCCCTCCATCTTCTCCCTTGCAGCCGTCGCAAGCCCCCTAGACCTATTATGGTCTAGGGTTTGCGTAAATGAGGTATTTAAACCCTTTGGGGTTTTACGTACTAGTCCCTCGTCTCTTGTTCCATTCGTTTCGATCATAAACCCTCTTTAAGTGACTAACGGTGTCGTTTATTGTTGTTAAAACGTCCCATGCATGAGAAACCCTGCCCTTTATTTAGTTATATACAGACTCGGGTCACTTACTAACTCGAACCCTTGACTTTCGGATTTTCGGGATGTTACAAGTCTATCCCCCTTAAAAGAGGATTCGTCTTCGCATCCTGTGTCGTCACAATCCAACATAACTTTTCACCAGTTCCGGCTGGTGCATCAGAATCTGCTTGTATCATCTATTTATTTTCATATTAATCGCCATTGCATTTATTTTCTAACACGATCATCGTCCTTGGTATTCAAGGAGTTCTCCTTTATTGCTCGCTTCAACTTGGGACTTGTAGGTTTTACCTACATATTCCTTCATCATTTTTCCCTCTAACCTTTTCTAAGACGGTACAACACTGTCAATTTCCTAAGTAATGTCCCTCACTTTTTGGGACAAGATCATGCGTTATCTTTCATGTTCCATACTCTAGTTTCCATAATGTAATAATTTCTCAACGTACAGGCACCACCGCCTTACTCACCAGGGTACTAAACCCGTCCTCCTCAAATGATTTCCCAGAGCTTGTGCCAAGCTACACAGATTCCCACAAATTCCTCTACCATAATATCCCTTTACTTTATTATCACGCGTTCAATTCGCCTCCCAAGTATGTACATACGTCCAGCACTAGGATCATTCTTCATCAACCCTCGATGTCCTCAAAAGCTCACCTACCACCGTCATGTCTGTTTCACTAGCCAAACATTTGCTTTACTTGAATGCTCCACCGGAGCTCCCTTTAATCCAGTCATAGGTTTGCCAGCGTGGCCTTTCGTTCTCTATCACCGCTACACGATCACCGATCGCGTTTCATTCATTAAATGTGAATGTGAAATTCGTCTTATCACAAACATCAACTACCCTTATCCTGTTCAAAGTAATATTTCCACGCCTCTTGTATCCTACCTTCACAAAATTCTCTCTATGGAACGCATTCCATGGAGATCCTTCTGTCACCACTTTTACCTCGTGCTAGAATCTTCAGCGTCGTCATCTTGATCACATCATAAATATCATCGTCCAAGCGTCCACGTAACGTTTTCATCATTAAATCTCCCAGCTCCACCATTAACTTCGTGCTCCGAATTTCCGAGATATAAGCGTAGGCATCTCATAAGAGCACCTCACCGATCGTCTAGAAAGAAGTCAGAACTCCTCACATCACCTCGATGTATCATCATTGAGAAACCTTCAGGATAGAAACACTATGCCTGAGCATCCCTGCCACCCATTCTATGCACGACTAAGCGTGTACTACATGGACTCGTAGTGTCAGGTCATAACGACAAAACTTATCATGTTCAAAGTATAAGTATATATAAGTATAGCACCTCAAATATCTATCTCGTACCAAGTGCACACATAACTAGTTAGACATAAGCGGATCAATGTGTATACAATACGACCTCGTCACTTATAGACACACACAAACTCCTGAACTCTACTTTCTAATCTTCACAACGGTAGCCCTTGCCACACGTCATCACATACTCACACAAAGTTCACAAGGTTGTACCCATACGGGTCGATCCGATGGTTCAGGTCAACACATTACTCAGTTTAAACACAAGACATCATCCTAATCCTTTACACACATAGTATATAAATCATAATTCTCCACAGGACCTCGTCCTGCACATACACACGAAGTGCAATACACCCATTGCACTCCAAACATCACCTGATCATTAGCACATAGGTGACACTATCTTAAAATTGTAGACACAGACAATTTCAAAACTCATATCTATACAAGTCTACATACAATCTAATTAACCATGCTCTAGCACCACAACAAAAATTACATTTAATATGAATTCACGTTGTTCAAAGGTAATCACATAATCACACAATACCGCACTAAATTTAACACTGTACCCAAGATAGTACGCTATCACAAGCACAACTATCATTAATCATGCTCAAGTCATCCCGCGGTATAACTCGCAATCAATGTCAAAATCAAATAGTCATAATTTGAAATAGGCATCCCACCCCGTAAACGTCTAATTAATCAAAGCGTCAAATCACCCCGAAATCTCTCATGGTAACTGCCACATCATCTAATCATCAAGCAATCGAGCATCTTAAAAATGCCCCCCAAGATCACTGCTAAACCACATCAGGTGCATCTGTTGTGTCCTCCTCTGGTTTATCCTCGTCAACTTCCGGGCCATCCACTAGTTTCTCCTGAAATAGAGCTCTCTTAAACGCCACAAGTGGTCGATCTCTTAACCATGCAGGTCCACATCCTGGAGGAAAGTCACGTACAGCTGACACTGCTCTCCTTCTCCATCCCGTCTTTACAATCATAGCTCCACGCGGTATATCGTCGACCGAAGCTCTAGTCACAGTTGGCGCGAAAAACACCAACATCTCCCGCACCTCACTGTCAGCTCTATCTACAACAGTCGTCGGCTTTACATGTCGATATGTATTCCTCTTAGTACGGGTTCCACACTTGCCCAATCTTGTACGCTTTGTCTTGGCCACCCAATTCTACTCAAGATAGAACGTTAGAATGATTACTATGGGCACAAATTCAGAATATAAGAGTAATCATAGACTGCCAAATCACGGTGATCAAATGCAATTTGGTGGTCCACATTACTACTCGTACTCTAAACCTTTCCCATCATATTCACACTAGCTTTCTACCTTTAACAAACACTGGACGCACATGCATCCCACACAACTAACATAGCACCACACAATAATCTAGCAAATCATCATAATAGTCAACATTGCACACCACATATGGTTACACACGAATTCACTAAACCAGGCTAACACACCAAACTATCTCACATAACGCAATTAATGCTACTCCACATTACTTAACTCACAAAACATGATTTCACCAAATCACACCACACAACTTCACATAGTGTTACACTACACAATTAACACACTAAAAATTTATGCATAACTTAAAAGACGTACCTCTTGGCTCGCGGTTACTCGTAGTGGCATTCGTTTCACCCTCGTCCCATTTTCAATTTAAGTTAAGGTACTTTATTTTTACAAAAACACCGATTTTCTCTTAAACCACGGCTCTGATACAAACTTGTAAGACCCCAACCCGGGCATCCTACAGCTGGTTCTCATAGCGGGTCATTCTTATTTAAAACACATTTATTACTAATCAACTACGGCGGAAGTCTTATTAATTACTATTACTATTTAATGTCATTAATTTTACCTCACGAATGCTTGCACACCAATCCGATTAGCACGTCTTCCAAGCCAAGATACGTCAACTCAACGCTTACCTACAAAACAATCTATCACACACATAAAGTCAGCTACGCTGAGTGAGTTCTAATAGTTTAATTTAAATGAAAACCAACTCGTCACAAAATTTAATTGAACTCTACTCAGAACTCTCGGTCCTTGGAGAATAGTTTCACTTAGTTATTAACAAATAAATAACCCATGTAATCACACCATATCGTATGACAGTTCACCACCTAAGACTCATCCCATAATAATAGTAATCCAACAGTCTCATCGACATATATCGAACCGGCTACGCTAGTAACTCATACTCTAGTACACGTATTGACTCGACACTTGTTTAACACAATAAATCCCTAGACATCGTCTTACTCAGCCTTGACCAAGGCTCTTACGAATCCACTGACATGACAGTTATACATTCCATATCACAATCCCGACACAACGGTCAATCTATCTCTACTCGCATCATTAATATTATCTACACACCACATTAATAATATTCATCGCACAATAAATATCACTTAACACATGTATGCAATTTAACACACATATACATATATTTGCATACAAACACATACCTCGTCAATGCACCCTCGTCAGAGTTACCCTCGTTAGGGCATTTGACATACCTCGAGCTCATCATTAATCTGCTAAATATCGTCACCTTTGGTGACTTCCCGAAGGACCTCGTCCTTCACAAAATCCCGTTTGCCGTGTCATAAAGATGACTACTCAAACACATCACCCGCCGTGCCACAAGGACAACGACACAATACATGCAACATCAAGAACATAACTCATAACACAATTATAAAGCACATAATATCACTCTTTATTTACATAACTCCTTAACTACACCTACACCCCACACACATCCCTAGGATAACGTACCTTACACATATTCATAAGCGTTTAGCTTATAACCCAACTCGCCCCGACTAACCCTTAACATGTCACCCATTAGTAAATCTCAACTCTAGCTCTCATAATCCCATAAACACCCCGTTGACCCTCCGACTCATTTATAAAGGTTTTAGTGCATAAACACACCGGGTTAGAACCCAAAACTCTTATCACATTTAATGTAGTAAACACCTCATGCAAGTATGTACGATAGCCCCAAAAACAATAAAACATTTAAAAGTGGGGGATTAGAAACTCACCGGTTGCGAAGCTTTCCTTCCGTAAGCCTCATACCCGCAAACGCATAGTCCAACGCGAACATGTCGTCCAACGAATTACCCAGATCAAACCTCTTACCGCAATAACACTAACCTACCTACTCTGGACTAGCAGCTACAAGCTCAGCCTAAATCGTCCCAAACCGTACAACCGACGCGCTTGTTCGCGTACAAAAACCCTTAAATTAACGTTACCGAAAAACGTTTCCGAATGTCATCCCCGACAATTTTCTCACATCCCAAAATAGTCCCCAACAATGAATATAAAGTTCTATGGGGTCATACCTTTGCGTACAAATCATTCTAAGCGGTTTTGTACGAAACTGCTGAGCAGCACGCGAGAAGATAACTTGTTTTGCTTATATGTCGACCATACGAGCTCCGTTTCGCGCAATCCACCTATCCACACGTTCGTCTTGACATACCCGACCTTATAAAAATACCGGTGTCGGCCGCCGCTGCCAGAACGCTGATTCGTTATTCAGCACATTCGGTTTCACGCGTCCATATTCGAGTAGCTTAAAACCGAACCAAATGAACTCCGTTTTAGGCGAATAACATGTCCACGCTTCCGTATTACCGAACCCTATCAAACCCATCAGTCGCCGTCGCCGGAAACCGCCGCCGAAAAACGAAACAGTCGCCGGAATTGCCTAATACGCGCGTCCGTCTTCGCGCTGCACGAATCCCTATCAAACGAACTCGGAATTGGACAAATAATATATCCACGTGACCGTGTCGCCAAAGCCTTCCACCTCCTCTGGAATCGCGAACAGTGGCCGAAAATCCTCCCCGGATTTCTGTTTTCGCTCGATTCCTTCGTTTTCACCACCCGTTCATGGCCACCGCCTGTCGTTCAGCCCTAACGGTACCTATTACCACCGAAACAGAAACCCTATTCGGGTTTTTAAACCAAAAACACGAACAAAACACGAAGAAGGATGAACGACGCTTACCTTAGCGAGTTATGAAAGATGCCCGGTCAAAATCTTGCGTCGCCGCCTTCATCCTCCTTGTTCGATCGTCGTTCCCCACCCTCTTCTCCCTTGCAGTCGTCGCAAGCCCCCTAGACCTATTATGGTCTAGGGTTTGCGTAAATGAGGTATTTAAACCCTTTGGGGTTTTACATACTAGTCCCTCGTCTCTTGTTCCTTTCGTTTCGATCATAAACCCTCTTAAGTGACTAACGGTGTCGTTTATTGTTATTAAAACGTCCCATGCATGAGAAACCCTGCCCCTTATTTAGTTTTATACAGACTCAGGTCACTCACTAACCCGAACCCTTAACTTTTGGATTTTCGGGATGTTACAGGAATCTGGATACCTGTTTTAATTTTTAAAACAATAATTATTTAAACCTTTTAAATAAATAAATCAGATATATTTTAGCAGAAGCAATTTAATAGCACCTTTACCAGACCAGATCTGGATCCTTTCAGTGATCCGATTACACGCGTATAAACAATATTAAATAACCAACCATAGGGTGTTCAGATTTATACCTTTGACGATAACCAGTTCTGCAACACCTTAGTACAACGAACGTCACGTTAGTTGACACGTACACGAAATCCTACAGCAAAACGTCACACGGTTGCGCAAGGGGAGATCGAACTCGACGACAGTGGTGGCCGGTGCGACGACGCACAGCGGCAGGTGGTGGTGGTTGGGCGTCGGACTCGCAAGGAGGGAAGGGGGCGCTGATTTTGGGTTGGGAGTGATTAGGTTTTAGGTTTGATTATAATGTTATATTTATTAGTATTATAATTACACACCGGTCCCCTATGGTATTAATAATTAATATACTAGTAATAATTAACCATTAATTGTTAAACCCTTAGATTTTACTAATTATATATATTCAGTAAAAATCTAATCCTTAAATGTTTAACTGATTAAACATTTATTCCCCGCAAATAATTAATTATTCAGATAATTAATTATATCAAACTCCGATAAATATTTCTCTAAATATTTACTCACCATAATAATAAATCCGTATTTCGTGAATAATATTTAATAATTAAATATTATATATATTTGTTCGTTGCCTAAGGTGTAATTTTTTGGATCGTACCTCAATAGTAACGTTGACTTAATTGACGATCGGACATCACATATTCAACATGGATATACCAAGAAAGATGTACGGTCTAATGAGGCTACTATGAAATATTTACTAATGGGTGGGGCAAGCTCTTATATTATCGTTCATGGTTTCTCTTGGTTATATGGTTCATTCCGGGGAGAGATCGAGCTTCAAGAAATAGTGAATGGTCTTATCAATACAAAAATGTATAAGTCCCTAGGAATTTCAATTGCACTCATATTCATCACTATAGGAATTGGGTTCAAACTTTCCCTAGCCCTTCTCATCAATGGATTCCTGACGTATACGAAGTAGTGCGGTTCGTTCGAGAAATTTCCTACCTGTCTATCTATCTATGAGATGTTTGGATTTTTCAAAACTCCATGGACATGCAGGAGAGAAATGCTATCCCCACTCGGACCAAGACAAAACGTTTACTTGTTCAAATAATAATTAAGGTGAAGTAGAGCCAGGAACGACAAATCTCTTAAACTACAAAAAAGTGACCATTAGAGACTAAAGTAATAGGTACTGATTTATCAATCTCGAATACATAATATCAAGGACTGATTTATGAGTTACTGATAATATTAGGGACTAATCTTTATGTGACTTATGTTAGTGACTGATAACCAGTCGCTAACATTTTGACACCTTATTTGAGACTAAATTTCAGTCACCAATATGTCTGCGCCATATTAGGTTTTGGAGGGAAAGTTATTAGTTATTGAATTTCAGTCTCAAATACATTCCCTCTCTAATAAAAATAGCACAAATATATGGGAGACTGATATTTAGTCTCTAATTAGGAGGGAACTATTAAAGACTGAAAATCAGTTCTTAATATTCCTTAAACAGACCGAGTTAGGGACTGATTTTCAGTCATAAATGCCTGTTGTATAAAAAAATTATCAAGTACAGATTTTCAGTCTACAATTATTTGACGCAAGTTCTACCATTTAAAAGGATGTATCGGAGGCTGAAATCACTCTCAAAAGCCCTTCAAGGGAGCTTATTCGGAACTAAAAATCAGCCTCCGAAGAGTTTTATACACATATATAATAATGAGGGACTGATATTTAGTTTGTAAGAGTCGACACATATTCTACCATTTAAAGGAAATATATTAGACTGAAAATGAATCCTAGCAATTCCTATATGAGATCATATTGGGGACTGATAGTTAGTATTAAATGTGTTTTGTGTAGAAAACGATTAAAGACTAATTTTTAGTCTCCCTAACGCTATCATCAGTTCAACCATTAGTAACTAAAGTACCGGCGATTGTATACCAGTTTCGAATATGTGATTAGTTAGTTGCAAGTAATATTGAGGAATAATTTTTATGTGACTTATGTTAGTGATTGATCTTTAGTCTCTAATATAGTGGAAACTAACTATCAAGGACTGATATACAACTTGTAGTAGTTGATGCACTAATTATCTTTTTGAGGGCATATATTAGAGACTCATGGTCAAGTAAGGTCAATTGTTGCCATTAATAGTCAAGCAGAGTTAATGATGGTCAGTTAGAATCATTGATGGTCAATTAGGGTTGTAGATGGTCAATTATGTTTATTCATGGTTATTGATGATCAATTAGAGTAATTGTTATCCATATAGGGTTGTTCATGGTTATTGTAGTGAATTAGAGTCAATAATGGCAAATTAGAGTCATTGATGGTCAATTAATGTCGTTAATAATCATCAATTAGAGTCACTGTTGATTGTTTTGTGTCCTTGATAGTTAATTAGGGTTATCGGTGGTGAAATATAGTCAATTGTTGTCATTGATAGTCAACTAGGGTCAATGATGTTTGATTATAGTCATTAATGATCGTTTAGGGCCATTGATAGTTAATTTGGGTCATTTAATGTCAAGTAGGGTCAATTATGATCATTGATAGTCAATTAAGGCTATTGATAACTAATTTTAGTCATTGATAGTCGATTATGTTCATTCATGGTCAATTTCATGGTCATTGATAATTAATTAGACTTAATGATCATCAATTAAAGTCACTGATGATTGTTTTTGGTCCTTTATAGTTAATTAGGGTTATTGGTGGTGAATTATGGTCAATTGTAGTCAATGATAGTCAAGTTAGAAATACACAGGTTTGTTTTGTAGTGCCATGTTATGCTTTTTCTATATTCCATAACTAGGTTAGTTACCCGAGTACTACAAGGGTTTAAAACAAAAAAAAATTGATAAATTGTGCACATAAATCTAGAATTTCAAACATTTTTATATTAATAAGTAGGGCACTAAATTGGACCAATACATATGACAATGAAAAAATGAAAAAGTGTTCAACATTTAATATTTTATTTATAGAATGACCATTTGTATCTAAGATTATTAGTTTTACTCCGACTCTATTTTAACTCTGGATGATGGCACATACAATTGAACATGTGTGAAAACCGGTTGTCTAAAAAACAAACCAACATTTGATAACGAATGTCCTTGAATCTTATTAACTGTCAATATTTTCAATGTTGGTAGTACACACTCTAAAAAATGATAATTGTAAGATAAAAAAAAACATTGAAATTTTGAAAGGTTGTTGTATTAAATGTCTTAGAATAAATAAATAGATAAAATAAATATAATAATATCTTTGTGTTAAATAAAGTGAGAACGTTTTGTGTTTATGACATTTAAATATAAATCGATAAATATGAATATATGAAAATAAGAATTGAGATTCTTGTTTTTATTTTTTCCTTTTTTGAAGATCATGAAACGGACCATACAAATTTAATTTGATTGACATTCAAAAATTGATTAAAAAATAAAGCTAATTTACCTGGGAAAGTTATTTTGATATTGTACGTTACAAAAGAAAATGGGTTAATATGATTAATAAATATTAGTAGATATTAAATCCTTTAAATTTAGATACCTAATTGAGTTTTGAATTTTGAAATACAATCATGCAATCATTTATACAACATTAGTTTATAAACGCGTGTATTACACGGGTTGAACAATAAAAACAATATAATTCATAAATGTGTAATTATTCTTACAACTGAAATTACATATTACATATTACATATGATAATGAAAAATGAAATTACAATTACAATTCACAAATCTCTAACTCATAATCTAACTTTTCTTTCAACTCGTTTGAACTGATTGACACGTTTGGCCAATTCATTTTCAGTTTAACCTTTAGCTTGACCCGTTCTCAGAAATGCACAAAAAATGGAACCTAAGGATGATATATTTGATGCTGAAATCATTAAACATGTTGTGCCAATAGCCAACAATCCTAAGAAATTTAGTGACTGGCATCCGGCCCCTCTTATCTTGAACTTTGAAAGCAAATGAATTAGGATGAGCGGTTGAAGGATAAGCAAGAGTTTTTCTGGTTTCTCCACTTTCAGAAGCCAATTTCAAGGAACTCTCACTACACTTCAGAAGAACTATTTAGGCAAACCAAAAAATAAATTAAAATGACATTAATATATTAACGGTTTCAGTGTGGCCTACAACCTTCTAGTTTCATCTTCATCTTCTGCAGTAGTTAACACCATTGCAGAGTCCAAAAACGTCTGCATCATTGAACTCCCTCCCTCATTATTAACACATGTAGCATTTCCAACCTAATTTGCAATAAACAACTTCATATCACCTTAAAAAGAAAAAAAAATTGCATAAATTTTAGAAACAACAGTACTATTCGTATACATTCAGTTTAGACTTGGAAGAATGACAGGTTGGGCCGCAGGTCATTAAGGTCAGAATAGGTTATTTTATAACTAATGTGTTAAACTGCAATTATAAATACACGAACAACATTATTACAATGATAATCTAAATCTTTAAATAAAAATGATTTTGGAGGTTGTATGCATTAAAGGCAGACTTTGGGAGATGTTCGACGCTGTTTGACCGGTTCCACTTTTAGCTAGTATTTTTGGTTGACTCATTTAACTGTTTCAGATAAAACACAACCCAATTGACCCATTCATAAATAAATGGGTCAAAGTTGACACCTCTAGTGAACTTCACTCATACCCTGCACATACATGAATTATAATAGATATAATATATGGGGGAAGGTTCCACTAAGAAGTGGTTTTTCGCTAAGAAACGCTAAGAAGTGGGTCAAACGAACTCCGATTGAGCTCATTCCAGTGGCGTTGGAACCGTCTCATCGAACTCTAATCCGGACCCAAAAACCTAAACCCCCCTCCACCCGCACCCCCAAAAACCTAAACCCCCCTCCAACCACACCCCAAAAAGCCTAAAACCACCACCCCCACCCCCCAAAAACCTAAACCCCCCCACCCCACCCCCCCCAAAAACCTAAACCCCCCACCCCCACCCCCCCAAAAAAACCTAAACCCTAAAAGCTAAACCCTAAGGCTAAACCATAAGGCTAAAACCATAAAATTCAAACGTAAAATCTAAACCTTAAAAGCTAAACCCTAAAAGCTAAGATGGTAGAGTTCGACGATACGGTTCCAACGCCGCTGAAATGAGCTCAATCGGAGTTCGTTTGATATCGTTTCTAAGCGTTTTGGTCATTTCTTAGATTTCTTGGCGAAAACCTACTTCTTATTTGAACCTCCCCCATAATATATGTATTGGAGTTTAGACCATATGTAAATGGAATTCCATAAAGTTTTAGATTTCCTAAATTTAGTCTCATATAAGCAGTTTACTTACTGTGGCTATTGCAACATGAGTGACGTGGAGTACATCAACAATGGAAACAACAAAGCCATCTTCATCATCTGCCATTTAGATATACAAAATTTGTATTTAATAATTAAACACAAAAACAGAAACATGTAATATTGTCCTTACCTCTATCAACAACAGGAAGATGTAAAAACTTTCCATCATGCATGATATGCAGGGCATCAACAATAGGTGTATCAATAGTGGCACATTCGGGATTTAGGTTCATTACCTACATAATCAATCATGCAGAATTTAGAAGTAAGTTGAAAAGTTAAAAAAATGAAGCACACAATAAAAAGGAACCACATGAACTAATTACCTTCTCCACTAAGGTTGCTTCAGCAGGAATATCTTGTGCTATCACCCGTGTTAAGATATCATTTGAGCTAAAATCTTGAATGATTGAAGGGTTCTTTTGCTATAATTCTACATCAAAATCCACTAATTAAGACTAACTTATGGTCTAATTGGCATAGTTCTTCTTGAAGATCCATTAATAAAAAAAAACAGCTAAAACCAAAACTGTCAAAAGGGTAAACACCAATTCAAAGACACATAAACAAAGACTCATTTGACCATGATTTAACACACAATATGCAGGATTAAGTTATCTTATTGCAATGTGAAAATCCAAAAATAAATCAACAGAAATCAAGAAATTACCTTTTTGAATGAAATAAGAAATCAACAAAATTAGGTAACCTGCTTAGTTAATCAGGTCTAGTCCAAAAAATTGGAGAACTGATTTGCGAACGATTTGTAGATAAGCCATGAAATTGAAACACACACACACATTGATGCATTTGCTTTATCTGACTTCAGAAAAAAAAATACACACACATGGATATGTGTAGGAAACACTAACCCAAAATCGCAAAATTCTTCATCTTAATCTGGAAACACTAACCCAAAATTGCTAGCAGGAGATGCAGTTTCATCATCATCATCATTAGGAGATGCAGATGGTTTCGAGGATTAGGTTTTTAAACCAAAAATATCAAACCAAATGAGGATGAAAGATCGAACCAGCTGAAGAAAGAGAAACTGAATTTTCCAAATGCAAAGAATCAAACAACTAACCCGTTTTCAAACCAGATTTACAGAAGATATTGATTTGGCGAAGATACGAACGAACTTCTTAGTTTGTTAAAGGCGTGTAAAGAGTATAGATGAGAGTTGAGAGTTCAACCGATGGAAAAAGTTGAAGACCTGCATTGATATCATCGACGCTAGCTCAGATCGATCCGATCTTGGGAGAGATAGGGTTAGAATAGTAGATCGATTCCATTGATTAGGGTTTGAACTGCGTAGGGGGTTTCAAAACTTCAATCGGGTACGGGTCAAAGAATAGATCCGCGTGTTTATCTAGAATAGCTTATGAGCGGGAAAATTAGTGAGAGGGTTAATGTGGTGATCACACATGGCAAATTTTATAATCATTTATTAGGTTAAGGATTAATAAATAGTCAACTATGTATAATAAATATAATAAAAATGTTTTTAAAATTAATTGATATAAAAAAATAGTGGTATCATTTAGACGGGAAAACTTTTGTGAGAAGGAATGTGATGGTGCCACGTGTTCTCAGAGATGTTGATTTATTAGGTTAGATTTAAAGGTGTCAATTTCAAACCATTTACCTATAAATGAGTCGTTTTTTTATTATTATCTCTAACCGGTTAATAGGACAAGCCACAGTTAAAAAATGAAAAAAATTATTGGAACAGGTCAAGAGCTCCACTTCGAAAACATCAACAGCTGCTAGGGGGTGAGTATTGGGCTTTGACCGGACGAACCGGGACCGAACCAGACTGGGACCAGGACCGTTAAATAGGTAAATTGGGGACCGAGGACCGGACCATTTGTAGATGGGTTGGTCCGAGCTTTAACAAGCTGGTCTCGGGCTTTAACATTCAAGCCCGTTTTATTGAACATATATTTTTGTTTGCACTTTCGTGTAATCCAAAAACATAAAAAAGTAGTCGTTCATTAAAACCCTTAATTAGCCCTACCAAACCCGATTAATATACCCGTCCAAACACGACCCGACCAAACCCGATTTATATACTTGACCCGACTAACTTGAAACCCGATCACTTTCACAATTGAATAGAAAGAGTATGATTTAGCAATAGACATATAATCATTCAAAAATAAAAGATGGATTACGGTTAAAAATATGATACTAAATAACACAAAACGAGTCAATTTTAATTTTGGATTCATTGAGATGTGTTCTTCAAAAATAAAACTCATGATGAGTACAAGAATTCCTACATAACGCTTAACATTATATTCATGACGAGTGCAAGAATTCATGTGTGCAATTAATGTTTCTCTTGTTTTCTATCAAAAAGAGTATATTAATTCTAACTTGGTTGCTATATATCCAACCAGACCCGACACGACGCGACGAACTCGAATCCTCTTGATGTTAATTTGAGATAATTACCTGGAATCCGCTTGATGTTAATCGGTTGAAATATTGGAATTTTGAAGATCGAATATTGGAATTTGGAAGACTAAGATTATTCCCTCTGTAACTTGCTATTTGGAATTTAAATAGAGGGGTGTGTTTCCACCGTAACTTTCAATTTGGAATTGGAAGTAACATGTAATTCAATTTCCATAAAAAAAAATATATCCCTAGAAAAAATAGGAATGCATGCATATCGGGTTTTCGGGCTTTTTTAAAGAACCGCGGGCTTAGCCCGGACCGGCCGTAACCGTTAAGCCATGAAAGATAGGACCGAAGACCGGACCGATTACACATATCATGGGCCGGGCTCGCGCTTAACAGGTCGGTCCTTCGGGCTTTCACGGGCCAGCCCGTTTAATGCAGACCCCTAACAGCTGCAGCTTCAATAGTTAAGTAACCAAATACATTTATCTTGATTAAGTCATTTTAACTCTGTAAAAAAGGTTATTGCCATATTTTATTAGTTGATTTGTTTTATGATTATATTTCCACTTGATGCCATCCTTTTGGATTTCCTCATCGGTGCAGGTTATTCAATCACTCTTGAAACAGCAAAAAGAACTGTTTCAGGTCTCCTGCTTTAACCCGTTTTGAGATTAGTGGTTAGTAAACTTTTTCTTCTTTGTTTCGTTTCTTTTTAGCAATTCAAACTATTCGTCTAATTTTCGAAACGTTTCTTTTCAACAATTTAAAATATTCGTCTGATTTTTTAAAAGAACCCACGGCAACGCCGGGGGTGTATTACTAGTTAGTCATGAATTGACATATTAATTTCCAACTATTTAATTAAGAAACTTAAATTTTTTTAAAAAAAATCGATTTGCTAGAATAGGGTGGAGGTGGTAATCCATGGACAAAAATAAAATTAATAAAATAATAATATGAATAAACTAATTTAAATAAAATAATAATAAAAAAGTTGACGGCATTAATTTAGGCGTATTTTTCCCCTACCACCCTTGATCTCTTCCTTTCATATATATCCTCTCAAGCAAATCATCTAAGTTTCTTAATATCTCTTCCCAAATCACTATGAAAATCCCTGTCAAATATAGATATGAATTCAAATCAAGACCCATAAGAACCCTCAGCCACTCTCCCTTCCTATTTGATCTATATTTTGGCGAAACCCCCGGCCATCGACGCACCATCAACCACAAAACTGCTGCTCTTCGTCGCTTTTGTGCGGTCCGTGTACACGAAATCAACCTATCCTCTTTTGAATCATGCTTTGTGAGGTTTTGTTTTGAGTATACTAATTCGTACTATAGAAGATTAGGAGGGTGTTTGGGAGTGCGTTGTAAAAGTGTTTATTGACTTATTAGATTTTTTAAAAGTTAATCCTTATTATAATAAATGATTCCAAAAAATGTCATTTGTCATAATCATATATTTTCTCACCAAAATTTTCTAATTTTTCCTATTTTAAGTAAGTTTGAATTTTGAAAATTAATTATGTTAATGTTTTTATATAAAAAAAAATAATACAAAATTTGAATTCATTTTACTTAATTAAGGAAACAAATAAATTTATTTCTTATTTTATACATTACTAGGTTAAAATCCCGTGTATTACACGGATTGAATAAATATAATATTATATATTAAGTAATAAAAAATTTATTTTTTAAAAACTCGTGTTTTATACGGGAATAAACCCGTGAAATACAATATAATCTGTTAACACATATACTCGTCAAAATATGTCATGAGATTTTATTGATATAAAGATTAGTATTTTATTTAAAAATACATTATTATTAAAAGATATAGGTGTATTTAATAAGTGAGAGATGGGAAAAATGATAAGAATGAATATGGAGGTGATACGTGGCATGAAAACCTTTATTTATTATATAGTATAGATTTTAATTTTTTTACACATTATTATATTTTTATTTTTCTATTACACAAATCCATGTAATACCCTATAATCTAGTAAATCAATAAGCCATTTCAAATGCCAGGATTTCTTGGCTTTTGAGAATGGCTTATTAACTTATTGGTTTTTTGAAAAGCTAATAAGTCAATAATCACTTTCCTACCGCACTCCCAAACACCCTCTAGGTTTGTGTACACTAATAGAAACAAAACATTGACTGATGCTTTGTCAATTGGTTTTAACCTACTGTGTATTAGAACCATAGAACCACCTGCAGAAAGTATTGGAAACATTGTTGCTGCATATTTCTAAAAAATAAAAAATAAATAAAAAAAAAACAATTCTCCTTATTCCTGTTTGTGTTGTAGGTTCTTTGTTTTTATATGTAGTTTATGATTATATATATATATATATATATAAATATATATTTCTTTTTTATAGTTTTAGTCATTTGATACTTAGGGACGATGCTAATTTTTCTAAATTGACCCGTTTTCGACCCGTACCATATTTTGTCAAAACCCGTATTGACCTATTACCCAACACGACCCGACCCGACCCGCACCGCCCCACCCCACCCGTCTTGACCTGTTCAATCATTATCATCAGCAACAACTGATTGTATTAGTTGTTATGTTTATTATTTTCTTTTAACTCAGCAATGTGAGTATTCATGTTGATGATGGTTACCACTGTTACAAGAAAGAGATCTGAACAACCTAGAATTCAGTTAGGCGTTGATGGAAGTGCCTCGCAGATAATACCGCATCCCACACGTAAACGCATTCTTCATTTGCGCAACACTAAAGCTACTGGTAATTTTCTCAATTTTTGTTAAAATTGAAATTCAATGCATGATATATTTTTTTTAGTTCTAATCATTGTTATTATCTTCGAGTCACCCTTGCTTGTAAATCAACATGCAGATTCAGATCAACCAGCAGTAGTGTCACACCTCAACCGACGGCGGAATACGTTGGGGCGGGACATGTAAACTGTTCATAAACACATGATCAAACTAGAGTTTCATATATTAATTAAATCCAAATTACCATAACACTTGATCAAACAAAACATGCACAAACATACAAAAGAAACAAAATACACCATCAATGTTCCATTGATTATTTAAGTAAGTCCTCAATCCTATATGTAATATCTTGTAAATGATCTCAAACGTTAGTACCTGAAACATGATTAAAACAAGGTCAACTAAAAATAGTTGGTGAGCACACATAAGTTTTGACACCACAAGTAATTTCCAAATGTTGTGTACAATTCATATAAAGCATGGTTTAATAAGGCAATTATGGAGAACCACTATAGCAAAACCGGGGCGTACAATCAAACCTTGTGACTGCTGAAACACCTACAATTGTAACACCAATTATTAAAACATTTAAACGCACGCGTAAGCTTTTGTCCCAGAATTTTTTTTTTACTTTCTCGCGTACCGCAAGAATATAGACCCCTCCCATCGCGTACCGCAAGGGAGTCCAAAGATGCCTGCCCGAGAGCCAGGTCTCTCGCGTACCGCGAGAGAGCCTTGCCTGGCTCTCGCGTACCGCGGGGAACCCAGTAAACAGAAACTTGAGTTTTTCTGCCCAGTTCCATACTTAGCCAAAATTTTACAATTTTCACCAAAACCACTTGACACCAAAAATCCCCAACACTTGGGTTTTTGACCAAATTTTCATACCACATTTATATACACCAAAAACATAATTCAAATGTCGTTTACACCACTTTACAAAGATTTTCCTTAAAATCCCCCAAAAACACCAATTTTTGCATACGAGAATCCGTCCATACCTCGGACTTGACTTGGACTTACATCGGAGCTTTACCTACATAACCACATAATAAATCACCGTTAGTAATGACGATAAACATATTCAACAAGTATTTACACTTGTTTTCACCCCTTTCACCCATTTGACCCGTTTGCACCCATTTGATCAATTAAGGTTCTTAACACTTGCATTCCCACTACAAGTCTCATTCATTTCCTATTACATTCATATACCACCACCTATTCATCCTTTTGAAGCATTCCACACTTCTAATTAGGTTCACTATCTCTTGGTGCGAGTACCACAACTCGTCTTACCCGCACTTGGAGTATTTGACTCCAAGTCCACCCTTTGAAGTATTCCACACTTCTTGTTGGGTTTACTACCTCTTGGTGCGAGTACCACAACTCGTCTTACCCGTACTTGGATTAATTGACACCAAGTTCGCCTATTGAAGTATTCCTCACTTCAATCCACCATTTCTCCAAACCATATTTCATTTGGTTTGACTATATACCACATAAGTCATTTATACCACATTTACCACATTCACATAATAGTATGACTATTTACCACATTAACCACATTCACATAATAGTATGACTATTTACCACATAAGTCATTTATTCCACATTCACCACATTCACATAATAATTTGACTATTTACCACATAAGTCAATTTAATACAATTCCACACATACTACATTCAAGCAATAACCATACACATACACTTCCAATTATAGTATGCATACATATCACATACACCACACATTTATCAACATTACTAAGTAAGTGCAAAGGCACTTACCTCTTGAGTTAGAAGATCCCGCACCACCTTCTAGCTTTGCAATTTGATTACCTAAACATGTACACCTAGTTTAGTAATCTAACATTCATCACCAACACAATATAATTGAGTCCACAACTCAATTTTCATTTCCAACCCAAACTGACCCGTTTGGGTTATCCCCATAACCAAACACCCTCTTTCAATACAAACTCACCTACTTGAGTTTTCTTTCCAATACCTTGACACTAATTTCTCATTCAATAACTTTTATTAGGTCAATTTGGTGTTTGTTCAAGTGTCTAATACCACCTAAACACTTAATCATCACTAATTCAACAATCTAGCATCATGATCCAAACACCCCCAATTTTCACCATATGAACCCTAACTTTTCAAAATCAAAATCAAAGGGTTCTAGGATGTTAATCACCACTCTTTACCTTTAGATTAGCTAGATTATCCACAATCTAACACCAATTTACCACATGCATACACAATTTTCGGATTTCTACATAATCCATCAACTAACACATTCATGGTGAAATCAAATGGAAGATTATCACTTACTTAATGATAGGAAGGTGTTGTGTCAGCCAAAACCTTCACCAAACAAGCTTCAAATGCACAATTTGAGCTTCAATTTAGATTTCTCCTTTTTCTCTCTTGATATGAACGACCCACACCTTGTCAAAATTCTGATTTTGACTTTCCCATGGTCAAATATGGCAAATTTACCATATTTACACATTTAGTCCTTCCACTTCCAATTCACCCACTTTCATTCTAAAATTAGTCAAAAACTAATATAACCCTATTACTAACTTGAAACCCACTTGTTTCAACTTATTTAGAAACCCGGATTTTGGTTCGTTACAACTGCACACAATGTTATCCCAAATGTAATATCGGCAACAATCACCCTACCTAGGTGGGTTTGTCAGACATAATTGATCTATGACTGCACTTACACTATGCACACATGTATGTAATTGTAGTTTAAACTCGTAATGTTTAAGCATAAGGCACAAATTTGCACACATGCTCATACTGTATAATAGTATAAATTGTAAAGAGTTTGAATGTAATCATGTTTCACCCCAAAAATGTAAAAAATGTAAAATGGGGCTATGTAAACTCACCTTGCAATGATTAGCTTGAATGTCACACAAATATGTTGTTGTTGAACAAATGTTCTAGCAAACCACAAGGATAACCTATGTTTGATGGAATATATGTATCAATGATTTGTACAAATGAAATAGGGAATCCTAAATATGTATTAGTGATTTGTATTAATTATCTTTTAAGTATTAGTTTTTATAAAATGTACACAAATGAACTTTGTAGTTATGAATGTGTGGTTTTAGACTTTTTAGTTTTCTAAATATTGAAACTTATAACTTAATTGTTACAATAATTCCTATGAATATAACTCATTAAAAAGAAATTTTAGAATTAAAATCATGATAACTTAAAATTAGTTAATGTATGAGTTAAAAAAGGGTTATAATAATATAGTGAATAAATATATATCACAAGTTTGATGTATTTATGGAACATAAATATTAAATTTGATAGAGTTTTAAGTCCATAGAAAATATAAGTCATTTGATATAAAAATGTTTAGTGGAAATAATATTTTAAAAATGATGGTGTATAAATATGATGTGTTGAAATATGAATGCATTTGTAAAGATGACTATGATTGATCATGTGTTATAATAACTCGTACAATGCATAATGTATAATGAACACTTGGTTTATGTTGTGTTGAAATTTGAACTTGCTCATTGATTACATAGGCTTGTGCGATGAATACAATGAAACAGAAAACACACAAATGTTACAGTCTCCCCTACTTTATGGAATTTAGTCCCGAAATGGAAATTAGGAAGAGTCTGTAGAGAATAAGTGCAAGTACTTGGTCTGTATTTGATCCTCACGTTTCCCAAGTAAACTCGGGGTCACGTTTGGATTCCTAACGAGTTTTGATTATCGGTTTGAGGAGTACAGTCGATAACAAGGTCCAGGTCTGATACTCAAAGTCAGGCATGAATGATGCTAGTGGATTTAGTTTGAAGAGAATTGAGGAGAAACCCGTCGAAGAATATTTTAGACTCCAAAGATGGAATGCATCACTTGAAATGAGAACGATGAGAATTTGATGATAAAAACTTTTTTAGGATGTAGTTTAATATGTTCAAGAAATGTCACTGGATAAGTGGTTTCACAGACATTGGTCAAGGTTAAAATAACATAAAACTTCATGTGACACGAATTCTGACAATATGACAGGAACACTTATATATAAGAAGTATCAGCGCCACAATGCCCTTATCATATCACATTAGTTTCGTTACTATATATCACTATAGGTTTTATGTTATAACACACGACATAATTCACTAAGTTTTCCATGCGCTGACTTTTATAATTACGTGTGCACCCGTAATTACTCAAATCGTCTCATGGTCCGTATAGATCATCCCATTGTGTGCGGGTCAAGAGGGGATACAAAATCACTTAAATCATAACTATTGTTTCACATATGTGTTTCTAATAAATAACTATGTCCATAGATAACTTGCTGGTAATCAAGTTCATAGTCTCTCACACTCACACTCATCATATACATTAAACCTGAGGTTTTATTAGTACCCTAGTTCGTGAGTAATATAGGCGATCATGTTCACAGAAGATTCGTGTAATCAAGTTTCCTAGATAGTGTACAAAAGTCAAATTTCTTATAACAATCAACTTTTATGGATAAAATGAATAATCATGCCTCATGTATAATGTAAACAATCAATTGCAAACAATCAAGTTTCATGTATAATGTAAACAATCAAGTCTTATGGATAATGTGAACAATCAAATGTAAATAATCAAATCTCATGGGTAATGTAAACAATCGAATTTCGTAGGTGGTCGAGCTTCGTGGACAAGCATGTTGCTCGGTGTTCATGTACAATGTAGGTAGTCGAGTTTCAAATTTTCAAATTCGTCGATGTTAATATGGATACTCAACGCCCATGCGAAATGATTCATCTTCTTGAAGTTGGCTAGTAAGCTCATACATTTCCAAGGGTATAAGATGATGAGAAAGTTTGGTCACAGATTAGATCTCGATTCAAGTCGATGAGGGGTTCAAATTGGCGAACAAAGGAAGTAAAGGATTGGTCCTTGGGGAATATATCCGGAAAGTCTCGTAGGGTAGGAATGTCTTGAATACTCTTCCTTTTCTCCTTTTTATCCTCCACCTAGGCTAGGAGGCTATGTACTTCTTGCATTACTACATTTGGACAAGGTTCTCAATGTGCTACTCGAAAGAAAGGAAATTTGGAATAACTTCACGAAACGAATAGTCCTGACACGTCGTTTGGATAACCAATCCATGTCTACTATGATATCAAGGCTCTCAAGTTGTATAGATACGAAGTTAAATAGAGAAAATACGATTTCTAAAATTACAGGAACAGTCGCGAATGATAGAATCAATACTGGTGGAGTTTCCACTCGTAACTTCTACCGTTAGGGTTTCCTTTGGTTCGTCGGTGTCTATCAAGTACTGGCTCACTTTTAAGGAGCTCAAACTCTTATTAATGATGGTGACAAACCTAAGTAGGTGTAAATAGTTCCAAGAAAGACAAGATAACGTAACTGATTACAATGCATAATTTATTCTAGATTAAATCTCCTTTCTACTCCATCTTGCATTTGCTTCAAACGGTCTCATTCACCGTCTCGGTATTGACTTGAGTTTCGATGGTGTTTATGTTGAAAGCACGCCCACGAGAACCACATTGGTTTGCAACACCACCATTGTTGGCCGCTTGAGTAAGTTAAGTTACAAGTTGAGTGAGGAGGGTAGCAATTTCATCGCTGGTGTGGTATAGAAGAAAACAACACAAGGAAAAAGAATTTGAATATTGATAAAGATGAAACAAACATATGTCACGTTATGCAACATGTAAAATAATCATATTTGGATTGCACTCACTTGGTAACATAACCAATTGAATACTTTGACACATCAAGGTTATTTAAATTCATATAACTTTCAAGAAGACATGCTTTAGCCTATAAGTAAACACTCACCTCGGGAATTTCCTGGAAAGCATACGGATCCTTCGGTTGACTGGATATATATGAAATGCTTTCCTAGACAGAAAACCCAGAGTACAGGTGTCACCCTTCCGGATTGCACATGTTCTCTAATAATTAAGAAAATTTAAAAGCTTGACGGGGTTTCCAGAATTTTAATAGACATGTGTCTATGAGTATAACTGTGTGGTTTTAGACTTTTTAGTTTTTTAAATACTGAAACTTATAACTTAATTGTTACAATAATTTCTATGAATATAATTCATTAAAAAGAAAATTTGGAATTAAAATCATGATAACTTAAAATTAGTTAATGTATGAATTAAGAAAGGTTTATAATAACATAGTGAATAAATATATACCACAAGTTTGATGTATTTATGGAACATAAATATGAAATTTGATAGAGTTTTAAGTCCATAGAAAATATAAGTCATTTGATATAAAAATGTTTAGTGGAAATAATATTTTAAAAATGATGATGTATAAATATGATGTGTTGAAATATGAATGCATTTGTAAAGATGACTATGATTGATCATGTGTTATAATAACTCGTACAATGCATAATGTATAATGAACACTTGGTTTATGTTGTGTTGAAATTTGAACTTGCTCATGGATTACATGGGCTTGTGCGATAAATACAATGAAATGGAAAAACACAAATGTTACGGTAGATCCACCAAATAGGTGTGGTCCAAACATTAATCGTAGTGCTACAAAGGCTTTGGAGAATTTGCCTGAGGGTTCTAAAATTTCTTTAACTATGGCTACGGTTAGAAAAAAGGGTCGTTGGGCCTTCAGCTACTCAGTTTGCAACTGAGTGTGGGATTGTAATTCGTAATGTATGTTCACTGAACTTTCACAAATGGGAATCTATACCCGATGATGTGAAGGATCAGATGTACGAAAAGCTACAAGTAAGTTGTTTTTATTTTGAGTTTTAATTATTGAGAAGCTATTAAGAGATTACATTTTCATTTCTATTGTTAACGTATATATTCATTGCAGGTAAGATTCAATCTGTTACGAACAGATAGTCTTTATATGGAATATGTGAATGAACGACTACGTATCCAATGGAAACGCACTCGAGGTGATTTGAGTGTATACTGGAAGAAGAATGGAGGAAAAACGAATCCACAATTTGCAAGATCACAAATGAAACCCAATTGCAGGAGTCAAGAAGATTGGAATCATATGTGCCATTATTGGAGCAGCTGATTCAGATGAAGAACTTAATGACGGTGATAGTGAAGGTTCTATCTAGGATGCTAGTGAAGAATACTAGCTATTCTTAGCATGATATTGGGGAATCTCAAACAATCACTAAACGTATGCTTGCATATTCGTCCATAGGGAAAATCGGATATGTAATTATTGGAATAATTGTTAGAGACTCAAATGATGGATATGCAAGCATGATAACTTATCTGCTGTTCTATATCTCCATGACTCTAGGAACTTTTGCTTGCATTTTCTTATTTGTTCTACGTACCTGAACTGAGAACATTTGAGATTATGCAGATACACAAAAGATCCTTTTATGGCTCTCTCTTTATACACGAACATTCAAGTTATAAATTATGCTAAGTTAAATTTTAAAACATTTTTCTTTTAAACTGAGTTTAATTCTTTTATATAATTGATAAATCTTAATTTAGTTAAAGTGTACTTAGTTCTTTAAATATCTTTTTAGCACATATAAGTTAACGTAAATTACAATTATAAATATACAAATACATATAAAAAATAAGAAATAAAACTTGGATTTTTTTATCACCGCTTATTTTATTTTATTATTTGGCATATTGTATTTTTATCATTCAAACCATTCAACCACATTAAATTCTTTAAAAGTTTTAGAATTCACTTATAAAAAACATTTATTTATCTTTATTCTTCCTTTTTTTAATATTTTAACAAACATAATTTTAAATCGATATGAAAAGTCAGAAATTATAACTATTAATAGTTATTTTTATTATAAATTTATTTGGTTAATAATATAATAAGTATTCATAATTAAATTTATATTAAATATATATATATATATATATATATATATATATATACTATGTTAGAATCCCGTGTATTACACGGGTTGAATAAATGTAATGTTAAATACATAATAATAAAAAGTTTATGTTTTTAAAAACTCGTGTATTACATGGGCTGAATAAAATATAATGTAATCTTTTAACACATACACTCGTCAAAATGGAACAATGTGAATATGTAAATATATGATTAAAAGCTTTTTATTTGAATCCTAGCTGGTTATAAAATTGTTTTCAGTTGTAGAGTTTATAAAAATATGATTGAATAAATTAATTGATGATAAACACATTTTTAAATTAAAAAATATGTAGATAAAATATGAAACAAATAATTGATTTAATTGACTAAAATAGTGGAGTTGATTATTAGTAGGAGAGAGAGAGGTGGGAAAATGAGAATGAGGATACCTAGAATTGTGACAAGTGTCCTTCTAGTATAGATATAGATATAGATATATATATTTTTAATATTATCATTATTTAGTAGAAGAGAGAGACAGAAAAATTAAATTTTAAGTTAAGTGTTTTTTCCGTCCCTTTGGTTTAGAGCTAATTTCACTATGCGTCCCTAATTCAAAATAATAGCACTGGGAGCCTTGAACTTGTCTTTCACTTCAAATCAACGCCCCTCTTAGTCTAAGTCAGTTAATCTGACTAACAGAGTTAGTTAAAGCCGTTAACCTTAGGGGCATTCTCGTCTTTTATCTAACTAAAAACCAAAAACCTATAAAATCATCTCTGTTATATTCATTTGAAAAATTTATGCATCCCAAGCTTAAAAGGAAGATATATTTTCTCCCCCAACCATTCGACTAAATTAATATTGCCCCCATTCCATCCCATCCCAAACCAACAATCTGCAACATGGCCATGCCTTTGGGGTTTTTCTCCACTGGAACGCCGTCTCTCGCCAAGTCTCCGTCATCCTCTGTGATGTTTGTTCAACCGGCGTCTCTCCGACTATCCCACGCTAAACTGCGGACATCAGTTATTTTCCGGCCAGAAATGCAAAAGCAAAACCCATCTTCTCCGGCGAGTTTCGTTTTTCCGGCGATCAATTCCGACGACACTTGTTTTTTCGACTACCCCTCCCACAAAACCGACACTCAATGATGGCCCATCACAAACACAAAAATTAAAGCTTTACAATAACGAATCAAATAAGACATCCCTTCACCCCACTCGATTCTTGTTTAGCACCACCGTCGTAGCGGCTGTTCTCTCCAGCTTGCTTTCTTTCCTGAACATTTTCAATTTACGTGCTTTGTTATTATCGAACAGGAAGTAAGTACCGGGCTTTTGTCATATTGGGTATATTCTTTTGTGAAAAAAAATGGACGGAAAGAAAAATGATCCAACAACCCGATTAGCATGGTTCTGTTGAATTGACCTTGAGTTCAACAACCCTGTTCTTCTTCACTCGATTTTCATCACTCAACATCTCTTCACATCTACTTCAATATGGTTCTGTTTCACCACATCATGATTAACAAATTAAACGTTTTGGGTGAGAAGGGCTGGTGTCGGATTGAACCGCGTCTGTGTTACAACTTAATATTAAAACTAGAGTTTAAGTGCTTTTTACGTTCTTGTGGTTTAGGGAAAAATTGTCTTTTCACACTTTTCTATCAGGATGTTAACTCAATTTGGATGGAGGGAATGTGATTTGAAGTCAAAGACAAGTTCAGGGGCTACCAGTGCTATTATTTTGAATTAGGGACGCATAGTTAAATTAGCCCTAAACCACATGGATGTAAAAACTCTTAAATTTTAGATGACATAGAATTGTGCCATTTGTCATCTAAGATTTTTATTTATTAGGTAGTATAGAAATAGATATTGGATATCAAGAACAATCAATCAATGATCCAAGATCGTATGCAGGGAATAAGATGGAAATATAAACGAATTTATTGAATGATAATCGTGGAATATGGATACAACCAAAAGTACAGAATTACGTTTACATATGTAGTATATATAGGGCATGTCTAATCTCTACACCGACATTGATGACGGTTATGTATACCGGTTGACCAATCTCCTTATTTTGACCTATTACTAATTAATCTAATACATAAAATAATAATACATTAATAAACTTAAATAACTAAGTCTAGCTTACTAATATATTTAACATCCTCCCTTAATCTAGACTTTGTCTAAAATCTTGAAGGGGTTGATCTTTTTGCATCACTTTTCAAGTCTTTATATTTCAGCTTTCCTTCCTTCATGATTTGGTACTGTTAATTCCTTTTTGTAGATAATCTTTTGGTTTCACTTCGCATGCTTTGCTAAGGTGCCCATATCTTCGACATTTTTAACATCTATACTGGGATAATGGTTTCTTATGAGTTTTGAATCTTTGAGTTGTTCCTTGTTCTTTCTTTTCTTCAAAACCCGTATGTGTTGATGATGATAAATGGAAGTTGCTTTCAGCAGAAGGTTCTTCAAATTGTCCCATCCTTAACTCATGTGATTGTAAGGTTCTAATTAAGTTTTCAAGTGAGAATGTGGCCATATCCTTGGATTCCTCAATTGCTACTACTACGTATTCAAACTTCCTTGTTAAACTTCTTAAGATTTTCTCCATGACCCTTTTATCATCAATGACTTCTCCATTCTGTCTTAGTTGATTTGTAATCAAGACAACTCGGTTGTAATAATCTTCAACTAATTCTAAATCCTTCATCCGTAGGTTGTCGAATTCACATCTTAGCATTTGTAACCGTACAACTTTGACTCTATCATCTCCTTTATAAGTTTTATGCAATGTATCCCATGCTTCCTTTGAAGATTTTGCCATGGAAATCCTTTCAAATATAACATCATCTACCTTTTGGTAAATAAGGAATAGCGCTTTCTTGTCCTTTAATTCTTTTGATTTGTGTTGTTTTGATGATGAGCCAGATTCTTCATATCCTTCTTGAATAATACTCCATAAATCTTGTGATTGGAGTAGTACCTTCATTTTTATGGCCCAATTGTTTTGGGTAAAAATTATATGAATTAACTTTGTAACCAAATTTCGAAAGTGGGGTAGAGTGCTTTGTGAAATCAATATGAAACGATATAAAAAAGTAAAGATTGACACGGATGATTACGAGGAAAGCCCTTGATCCTTGATGATCTCCGGTATAAAACTTCGGGAGCCGACGAAAGTCGGGCTGCCTTGATAGCTTTTATAAAACTAGAACTGTCGAATACAAAGAGAGCAAATAAAATCGTATGCTAAGTGTTACAGTTTATTGCGTAGGTGTTGCGTGTATTTCTAAACGATCCATTACGTATTAAATACAAGAATATGCGTAACTAACTATCCGATTTTTTAGCTCTTAACTCTATCTTCTCATATGACCGTTGTAAAGCCTTCTACGCATATTCCACACGTTTCATTTGACTCCACGTCCGGGTCTTTAGGTGTTAGTGATTGCACACGTTCTTCATGCGAATAATAAAACAATAGACAAGTAGCCGTTAGTAATATTCAGGATACTGACCTTATCGGGATACCGGATCTTGGATCACGCAGTACTCAGGATCCTGCTCTGAATTAACCCGAGATCTGCCTCTTGTTGGATATCATTACTGAAATCAGCCACAAAGTCTGCTAGTGCCTGAGACTTTATTGTTGTTCTGGGCACATATATGAGGTTGTATGCGCTGAGTTTGACCGACCATTTAGCCATTCTTCCAGACATTTCTGGTTTTCATAAAACACACTTAATTGGATAATTAGTCTTAACATGTATAACATGAGTTTCAAAATAATGTCTAAGCTTAGTGGATGCCATTATTAAAGCTAATATCAATTTTTCTAAATGAGAATACCTGGTTTTTGCCGGAAGTAGACTTTTACTTACATAGTATACCGGATGTTGCTGACCTTCATGATCTTTAACTAGGACAGCACTTACAGAGTGTCCAGATACTGCTAAGTATAAGGATAATGGCTCGCCATCTTCAGGTTTCATTAATAGAGGAGCCGTGGACAAATACTCCTTTAGTGCTTGGAGTGCTTGCTTATGCTTCTCTTCCCATTCGAATCTTTTGTTTTTCTTTAGGATACCATAAAATTCTTTACATCTCTCTGAAGATCTTGAGATAAATCTATTGAGTGCTGCTACTCTGCCGGTTAGCCTTGGGACATCTTTGGTATTGGCTGGGAATTTCAGGTTGATTATTGCCTTGATCTACTCAGGGCTGGCCTCTATCCCTGTTTTAGTCACCATATATCCTAGAAACTTTCCTACCCCCACTCCAAAGTGGCATTTGAAGGGTTAAGCTTCATGTTATAATGGTCTAGGATATCCAATGCTTCTTCAAGATCCCTGGGATGATTTTCAGCTTTCTTCGACTTCACCACCATGTCATCAATATAGACTTCCATGGCGTCCCCAAGTTTGTCTTTGAACATCATGTTTACTAGCCTTTGGTATGTAGCACCTGCGTTTTTTAGACCAAAGGGCATAGCAATATAACAATAGATACCTATCGGAGTCATGAAGGCAGTATCCTCCTGGTTAGAGGGTTCCATCTGGATCGGCTGAAATCCTGACAAGGCATCCATGAAGGTTAACATTTCATGGCCTGCTGTAGCATCCACCATTGAGTCTATATGTGGTAGAGAGAAGGGATCTTTCGGACATGCTTTGTTTAAGTCTGTGAAGTCTACACAAACTCTCTATTTCCCATTCTTCTTCTGGACCACCACTACATTGGCTAGCCACCTTGGGAATTTTACTTCCCTTATCATTCCTGCTTTTAACAATCTCTCAACTTCTTCTTGGATGACTGTATTTCTTTTTGGAGCGATTTTCCTTCTTTTTTGGTGTATAGGCCTGAAACTGTTATCAAGTCCTAATTTATGTGTAATAACGTCTTTAGAAATACCTATCATGTCTTCATGCTTCCAAGCAAAAGTTGAAATCCTGCTTTCTAATAATTTTGTGAGGCTTTGCTCAATATTCTTGGGGATACTGGTTCCAATAAGCACCTTGACGTCGGGATCCTCCGGCTTTAAGGGTAGTTCTTTAACATCCTGCTCCTTGGCTTCCAAGACATCTCTAACTTATTTCTTTAATTGCTATGCTTGCCTGGTTTTTGCTGATGCTTTCATTGAAGAAGTATAACAATCTTTTGCATCTTGTTGATCGCTGTTGATCTTAACTACTCCCCAAGGAGTTGGCATCTTGAGACATTGGTGGTATGTAGAGGGTACCGCTTTCATATCATGTATCCAGGGTCTCCCTAGTATAACGTTGTAACAGGATAAAGAATCAATTATGCAAATATTTTGTATAGTGTTTACCCCTTCGATATATATCGGAAGTTTTATCTCTCCGACTGTGTTTTTGACTTCTCCGCTGAATCCCACTAGCACTGCAGATTTGGAGATAATTTCGGAATCCGGGATCCCCATCCTTTTCAGGACATCATGCTGAATTATATTCGCCGAGCTTCGTCCATCGATCTGTGTTCTTCGAATGAAGTGATTCGCAACATATAGGGTGATTACCAGGCCATCATGATGAGGGTCTTGCACGTTATCCCTGTCATCTTCGTTGAAGGAGATTATCTTTTCTTTTGTTAGACTGGAAGTTCTGAGGGGTCTATCACCTTTCTCTGTTTTGGCTTCTTTCGCATTCCTTTTAGCTGCAGAGTAAGAAGTACCACAGATATCAGAACCACCAGAAATAAAACCTATTACCTTGGCATCGGGCGGCGGAGATTTGTCTCTTTGTGGGATTTTGTCGTGATCCCTAACTTGCTTCTTTTCTTTGCCTAGAAATTCTTTAAGATATCACTTGCTCAAGAGATAGATTATCTCTTTTCGTAGGGCAATGCAATCCTTAGTGTTGTGTCCGAAATCTTCATGGAAGGCACACCATTTGGATTTATCTTTGCCCCCATTAGTCTTTTCGAATTTGCGGGGCCACCTAGCTTTGTCTCCAAGATCCTGCATGGCATATAATAAACCAGTTGTATCAAGTGAAAAACAATATTCAGATAATTTAGGATATTCTTCTTCTTCCTCATCATCTTCCAAAGCATTGATCCAGTGATTATCGGGTTTAGAGTATGGTTTGGATCTATATGGTTTGAAAGGTGCAGTCTCAGTCTTCCGATTAGGTTGACTATAACTGGTTGGAGCATCCATCCTTTGCTGAATCTTCTTATCGTCTTCGAGTCTGATGAATCTTAGTGCCCTGTTTCTGACTTCGTCAAGATTCCTTCAAGGGTTCATGACAAGGTCCTCGTAAAACTGAGAATCCTTTCTTAATCCCATTTTAAAGGCCTGGATCGCCTTGGCTACGTCGAGATTCGGGATATCCAGGGATTCTTTACCAAATTTGTTGACATAGTCTCGGAGGGATTCCTCGGGATTTTGAATTACCCTGTACATGTCACTTGTTAATCTTTCAAAAGTTCTGCTGCAAGAGAATTGACTGTTAAACAGATTAATTAAATGAGCAAATGAAGTAATAGAATATGAAGGAACATTAAGTAGCCATTTTAAGGCTGATCATGTTAAGGTAGAGCCGAAGCCCTTGCACAAGCAAGCCTCTTTCAGGTCCAAGGGAATGGGGTTGATCTCCATTATCTCTCTATATTGCGCCACATGTTCTTCGGGATCCGTTGTCCCATCATATAGTTTCATGTTGGGGGTTTGGAAACGCTTCGGGATCTCAGCATCACAAATGGGAGGAGCGAATCTGGAAGTCCTGTGGCTAGTAGCGGACATCTCGGGTATGGGTTGTACCACTCCAGGTACACTGGATATCATCTCTCTCAGCTTCTTTAATTCTTTCGCCATGGAATGAGTGATCCCTGTATCCTTCACAGATTCGGTAGCATTCGAAAAATTATTAAATGTGTTACCCATGCCGGTATCTCTGAGAGATGATCCCGGGGTGAATCCAAGGTCTTGAGTTGCAGTAACTCTGGTAGCCGGAGTTGGACCAAGAGTAGTGACTCCAGTCCGCATAGGTAGGAAATCTCCTTGATGGACTCCCGAAGATCCCGGATAGTCAAAGTTCAAGGCCATTGGTTGCAATGGGTTTGTCATTTCTACTAGTTTCTTTGAGTCTATGATTCTTTCAAGCTCTCTGAATATTGCCTGATTAGTCTTTTTCTGTTGTTCCATCTACTGCTTTACTTCGGAGAATACTTTGAGAAGTTCGTCATTTGAAACGAGCACATGTGGGCTAACGGATATTCCGGATCCCGAAAAACCCGCAGAAACAGTCTTTCGAGGTTGACTATCATTCTTTTTATGGAATGAAGGAAGGGGAGGAATAGGGCTGACTAGCCCGGAGGTTGAAGATGGAGCAGAGACAGAAACGTTATTGGATTGGGACGACATTTTTGAAAAATAGTGATTAAACAAAAAAATTAATAAAGATTTGAAGATAAAAAGCACCACTTGCCCCATGGTGGGCGCCAAATTGTTTTGGGTAAAAATTATACGAATTAACTTTGTAACCAAATTTCAAAAGTGAGGTAAAGTGCTTTGTGAAATCAATATGAAACGATATAAAAAAGTAAAGATTGACACGGATGATTACGAGGAAAGCCCTTGATTCTTGATGATCTCCGGCATAAAACCTCGGGAGACGACGAAAGTCGGGCTGCCTTGATAACTTTTATAAAACTAGAACTGTCGAATACAAAGAGAGCAAATAAGATCGTATGCTAAGTGTTACAGTTGATTGCGTAGGTGTTGTGTGTGTTTTTAAACGATCCATTGCGTATTAAATACAAGAATATGCGTAACTAACTATCCGATTTTTTAGCTCTTAACTCTGTATTCTCATATGACTGTTGTAAAGCCTTCTACGCACATTCCACATGTTTCATTTGACTCCACGTCCGAGTCTTTAGGTGTTAGTGATTGCACACGTTCTTCCTGCGAATAATAAAGCAATAGACAAGTAGCCGTTAGTAATATTCAGGATACTGACCTGATCGGGATACCGGATCTTGGATCACGCAGTACTTAGGATTCTGCTCTGAATTTTAACCCGTAACACCAATGATAATAGTTCTTACCGTTTAGATTCGGTAATTGAAATTGCAATCCATTGTAGTATGATGACATTATTCCCAGAATTAAAATCTTCATTTGGTTGTCCTCTTTCGTAACCTCTAAGGTTATTTCTGCCTCTTTGATTTGAGCCTACACAGGTTCGTATCGAATCCACACAGATTTCGTATGTCTTCTTAATACACAACCCACACAGGTTATGTTGAATGAATCCACACAGGTTATGTTGAATGAATCCACAGGTTTTTCAGAATTTTCTTACCATTTTGAACGATCCCTTTGATTTGTCTGCAGAGTGAATTGATATTCTTGTTCCTCGATGTTTCTGCCCAGATTTGTTAATGTTCTTGATGGCTATTTCTTTTATTTTTTCCAGATGGTCTTGGTCCAATTCTTTTCTGATTTGCCGTGGTTCTTTGTTGATAAAAAAAGAAACTTCGATCTAATCTCCTTCGATAATGATCTTTTAAAAAAAAAAATGCTTCCAGATTCTATTGACTGTTTCTCAATAGCCTTTGATCGAATATTTTCCAGAGTTTTAATCTTGATGATTATTGATCCCGAGATTTTACCTTAAATTTCCTTTGATTTGATGCTTGAATTCTTCTTGTTGATCTTCAGTTGATTTCTTCTTCTTCGCACATCTCCTTGACTTTTGGTTGTTCGATTAATTCAAATTAGCGAAACGATATCGGATGACAATCGCTCGTCCAATTCCAGATTTCTTGTTCTTGATGTTCATATTTGCGCAGCGGTTTTGACTTTGCTGACTTGTCGCATGGCTATTTTTCCGGTGGATCGGATGCAATCGGATGTTGAAAACGTTATCGGGAATCAGTACGACGGTGAATTCATGCCGGTTTTTGAAGATTTTGAGATCTCTGTGGTGGTGGGTTATCTTTTTGTTTCTCTCTCTAGATTTTGCGCAGCGGTTTTGAAATTCCTAGAATCGTTTCCTGGAGTTTGCTCTGATACCAATATGTTGGATATCAAGAACAATCAATCAATGATCCAAGATCGTATGCAGGGAATAAGATGGAAATATAAACGAATTTATTGAATGATAATCGTGGAATATGGATACAACCAAAAGTACAGAATTACGTTTACATATGTAGTATATATAGGGCATGTCTAATCTCTACACCGACATTGATGACGGTTATGTATACCGGTTGACCAATCTCCTTATTTTGACCTATTACTAATTAATCTAATACATAAAATAATAATACATTAATAAACTTAAATAACTAAGTCTAGATTACTAATATATTTAACAATAGATATAGATATAGATATTTGTTAACATTTAATACAAAGATTACAACAAATTTCAATTAGAATCACCAAACTTCTACATTTTCCATTCCAACCACTTAACTTCGAGATTCGATATCTCATTCATCTTAGCTCCGTTTTGAACGCGGTATGCTTCGTTGCGAAGCTCTCACGTCATAGAACCCAAACCCGCAAAATAATAATTATATTATTTGTAATTACATATATTTATGTGTGTCCAAAGTTGGGAAATCCTTATTTTCCCAATTGTGAAAACTCTTTTTCACTGTTTTTCCATCAAGGTTATATATCCAGCGTGGGTAGTTTGTTGAGGTCGCTCGCCAACCAAAGAAATCGACAAAATCCATCTCCATTTTCATCCCCAAGCCATTGCCATTTATCAACAGAAGCATTCCAATAGAAGTCATTTAATAAGGATAGGCAGGCATTAAACTCACCGGATTGCATTTGATTTCCAATTCCTTTCAGCCAGTACTGTACATTTTTTTTCTTCTAATTTGTATAAGTTGGGGAACATATTCATCAGTGGCTCATTTGTAAGCCAAAACAGTACGTTTTTCCCATCTCCCACACGCCCATTAATCATTTGGATTTTCTTGCATGAAAATTGTGGTGTTTTTCGAACAATTTATATTCCATGTGGTTTGGTTGGACACCTTTGATCTCTCTGTCTATGTTTTAAAAAACATTAACTTAGTGATATTATGTCTAGGATACGGTTTAAATGATAATCAATATTTATGTGATAACCACTCTTAAATATATGTAACATTATGTGCTACTTATATGTAAGACTCATCATTTTCGTATTTATGTTCAAGATACTTAAATATCATTTTAACAATTAAAAAAAAATAGTTTATAAATTATGTGATTGTCTGATAGTGATTATCACTTAAAAAACTAGTTATCATTTGAACATTTCCTATAACTATATCTCTACTTTATGGTACCTTGGTTCCTATGTTTAATATTATCTCTACTTAATTGCCTGCCATTAACCCTAGTCGTAGGACGTATATGCATTGACATGGGCTATTTCCGGATTTTTAGATTATCCGGGTACATTAAGAGGGAGATATGCACATATTAACATATGCAATTATGTAAAGATGTGCATTAGTCGGTTTTATGCTCAAAATGAACCAACAACTTATCAAAATTCAGTTCGATGTTGGTTATTCTGGTTTTCACGACAGGTTCGGTTTCAGTTTACCATTTGAGACTGTAACTTTTGGGCCGAAGAAATACCAAAAAGATGAACTTGGATATGGAACTTTGGGTATACTTTTTTTTTTGTTAATTAATGATTTACTGATTACACGTTTCGGCCTAAAATTTGTAGGCTACTCAATTTATTAATTTCTAAATTACTTAATACTCAAAAATAAAAATTAGAATCTATAAATCCAATAGCATTCAAATAAAACGATGTATCCAAAAATTCATGAACATGTCATACATATTTATAAATTCAATATAAATTGTAAATATGCCATGCATAGTTATGTATATATACTAGGGGTGTTCAAGAGTATCCGTATCCGAAAATCCGAAATACCCGAAAAATCGGATATCCGGATTTTCGGATATCCGATTTTTCGGATTCCGATATCGATTTTGAGAATGTTCGGATATTCGGATATCCGACTATCCGAAAATTAAAAATATATATATATATATATATATATATATATATATTATTAATTTATTTCAAATAGTCTAAAATATAATAAATCCCCATTACACTTTAGGCCTTTATTTATCAATTCAATTAGGGTTTGTTTAAACTTTGAGCCGCACGTCTCGCCTCATTTCCATGTTCTAGTTTCCATTCCACTTCCATGTTCCACCACCTACCGGAGTTCCAATCGTCTCCATCCACCAGTGACCGCCTGACCGGACCACCAACACTCGACCATCAACCATCACTCCAGTCTCCGTCGAGTGGCGAGTCCATCCTCCCGACACTGGGCGTTTGGCGACCACCACACGCAACACCACTCACCTTCGACTCCGACCCCCGCACTCTCTGGTCTCCACCTCCGGCCTCCGCACCGGTAAGTAAAACAAATACTACATTTATGTTGTCTTACTCTTCTTCTTTGCTTTTGCAGGTTCATTTATGTTACAAATAGGGGGTTTCTTTGCTGGAAGTTGGAACAATTTCTTTTTATGAAACAATGCGTTTTGTTTTGTTTTATTTTAAAACTATGTGTTTGTGTTTATTTTGGAACATTAGGTTTGAATGTGTTGAAACAATTTGCTGGATTTGTAATATGGATTAGGCAGATGGATTTGTAATATGGATTAGGCAGATTTTTTTTTTTTTTAATTTCCGGATATCCGTTTTGGTATCCGAAAATTTGTGTTTAGATGATGAGTCAGTTTTCTCAGTTAAATCAAACCGAAGCAAAAAATCGGATTTTAAGTAACACAAAATTGAACCATAGGTTTTTGGTTGGCTTCGTTTATTTTGGTTTGGTTATGTCAATTAATTCGATTTCATGTTCACCTTACATTTATGTTTGGCAATTGGTCTATATGTGCATAGTTTTTTGTTATACAAAAAAAGGTTATCTTATTAGTACTTGTATTTAGATCTTTTGACTCCTTGCATACGGGTCATATGCATCCATACGGGTCATATATGAACTCCAACACAAGACAAGTTCTGAATCAGTCACATCAGTCATTCGTGTCTCTCTATACGGCCCATATACACACATACGAGTCATATGCGTATAGTGCCCTATATGACTCATATACACACATATGAGTCATATGTTCCATATACGACTCATATACACACATACGAATCATATGTGTGGTGTCCTAAGAAACAAATTTTCGAGAATATCATTTGACACGATGGAAAATTCGTGAATAAACTAGCCGATCAGTATGAAGAGATATAAGATTCCTCGAGAAACGAGCGATTGACGCGATATTAGATTCCTCAAAATGCGTGCCTATTATTTGACACGACACAATATTCAGTTTAAAACGATTATATAAACTGAGTAAAACACTCATATTTCAAAGTTAAAAACATTCAGAGTTCTTTCTCATTTTCTCATTTATATAAACCGTTTTTCGTTAACAATGTCGTTCTTTAATAACAACAATTTTTTCGGTGGTGAAAATTCCTACAATACGGGTGATGAAAATTCCCACGATACGGGGGGTGAAAATTCCCACGATACAGGTTGTGAATATCCTTACGATCTGGGTGACGAACATTATAACAATATCGCTGTTGAATATCGTTACAATATGGGCGGTGTCGGTGCCGAAAATTCTTACAACATGGGTGGTGAACCGTCTTACAATCCGTGAAATGAACATTATTACAATATCGGTGCCGAAAATTCCTACAATCAGAGTGGTGAACCCGTTAACAGCGAAATGATGGCTGTATCTCCTGAGAAGATCGAATTGTATAAGACTGATAAGGTATAAAATTCTTTAAAATTTTTTGAGGTTATCTTTATTTGAGACTAACCATAATAATATTTGTCAGTCCAGACGTTCCATTCTCACGAGGAGTTGGTGGACTGGGTTGTACGGTGAGGACTCGAGAATGGTTACGCCTTAGTTACTCGGCGAACAAAGAAAAACGTTGTCGGTGAGGTCTCTCTCGTAAAGCTTAGATGTGATCGTGGTGGAGAATACAAAAAAACAGCCACAGTTAGACGCTCTAGCACCAAAAAAACTGGCTGTGAGTTTGCATTGATAGGGACTTACAAGAAAGATTATGGTGGCTGGAAGTTACAGGTGATAGATGATAAACATAACCATAAACTTTCCGAACATCTGCAGTGGCATGTATATGCAATGAGACTGACAGTGGAGGAAAGCCGTATGGTAGAGCAGATGACAAATTAAAAAATTGATCCACGCATCATACTGTCAACGCTGAAGAAATACAACCCCAACAACTTGTCCAGCCTCATAACCGTATACAACGAGCAACGAAAGATACGCGCTGCAAATACAGTCGGGGACACTCCAATGCAGGTTTTTTTCAACCTGCTACGATTAAAGGGTTTTATTTATTATAGTCGGGCTAATAAAACCACTAAAGCCGTGGAGGATGTTTTGTTTATTGAAAATATGTCGTATAAGATATGGCGTATAAAACGAACATGTACAAGATGCCATTTGTACAGATTCTCGGTGTTACCTCGACCGGCAAGACGTTTTGTATCGTGAACGCGTTTATATCAAAGAACGGGAGGATAACTTCCGGTGGGTACTACAAACCCTGAAACAAACACTTGATAAGTGTATGGAGCCACACGCCATTGTAACCAACAGAGACCTTGCTCTCCTGAACGCGTGTAAAGCAGAATTCCCACACGCTGCGCATTTACTATGTAGGTGACACATATTTGAAAACATAGGTAAACGAGTTTTTCCGGACTCGCTAACCGGCATGCGACACCCACGCCCAAGAATATCGCAGGGGGAAATCGGCTCACGGTTCTGCAAGGCAAGCCTTAAGGGTGATCAATGGGATACTTTTTAGCATAGGTGGTCGAAGTTGATTAACTCTCCCACAGTGGATACGTACAACTTCGAGTACAACAAACTCCAACGAATGTTGATCGAGAAACATAAAAGTAAGTTTCAAATTCATGTTTGTTGTATTTTGTTTTCGTTATGTTAGGTTTAACAAATATTAAAAAAAAATTCAGGAGTGCTTCAATACTTAAATGATAACTGGCTCGTCAAATATAAAAAGATGTCTGTTTCAGCATGGATTGACAAACATCTCAACTTTGGCTAGCACATAACCAACAGAGTGGAGGGCCAACACACCAAATTGAAGAGGTACCTTGGTTCTACTAATAATTCACCTGATAGTTTTGTGTCGCTTATCATTGAAATAGTAGAACACCAAGAGGGTGCTATAAAGGAAACATTTACCATAAGCAAGATTCGTCGAATGGGAAATCATAATTACCCATTGTTTGAATTATTACGAGGTAACGTTTCCCTTAAAGCGCTCGATCACTTAGATCGTGAGATGAACAACCTAGAGGGTATCCTGAAATATAATTCATCTTGTGGTAATCTGTTCACGAGTTGCGGGTTGTCGTGTGCTTGTCGGCTAACAGGGTATATAAATACAGGTAATCAAATTTTATTTACCTTGATTTAAACGTATACAGTTTTTAAATGTTTCGATACACGTACTCAAATTCCACTGGATTCAATTAATGTTTTCGGGAAGAAGCTTGATTTCTCACCTTGTATTCCTTACGAGGAGGAGGGTGTTGATTTTGATGCAGAATTGAATCTCGTGAAACAAGAACTAATGCTCCAACCTATACGGGCCAAAAAAAGCTTGTTGGCAGATATTAAAGGGCTACTAAACCTAATCAAAACCGACAAGAAAGAGCCAATAGTTAAAAAAAAATAATAATACTCGTGGCCGTCCAAATTTAAAGGCAAAGGATAAAAAGAGAGTAGACATCGAGAAGGAACCGACGAGGCATAGCTCATACGTGGCGTCATTATATTAAGTCAAGACCCTCCGAGGCATAGCTCGTACATTGGCTCACAACAATTTACGAGTCAAGACCATCCGAGGAGTAGTTCATTAATGGTCTCTCAGGATACTCAAACAACAAGTTTATTCACGGGGTTATCACAAACGAACAACGTTGTTAGTAATGAGTTTCCACGTGTTCCGAGCGTTCAAGAAATGAACAACGTTATCCGATTTAAGCCTCTTATTCCATCCATCTATGGGGGAGTGACTCGTATAGGGTTTTTTCCGAGAAAAGAATTGAACGATTCATCAATATCGTTCGTTATTTATAATATATATTTGACACACATATCGAAATCAATAATCGAACTCAAAAAGGTAAAGAAATAATACAATACATATGGGTCGTATATCAGTAGATGAATCGTATACGAATGGCTTCCCAAACAAGATTGGTTGAATTAGTTGGAATTATATGTCCGATCCCGATTAATTAACGCTACTGACCAAGTTATGGCCCGTAAGAGTTACACCAAGGGCAACGAACATTAAATCCACTTAACCTGATTAACTGGTAATTATGAACTGTTAGCGAGACGATATATTTTATATATATTCTTTAAACGGGAATTATTATTTATACTCGTTTATAAATAATAATTATGTATTGTTTTAATCTTTTATTAAAACAATAAAACGGGTTCGGGCTTTTACATCTCGTATTGTACTTTGGGCCTGAAAACAATTAATAGGGTTTATGATTACAATTTATATAATAATCATATTTTTTTGTTTTCATAATACGATTAGCTAGCCGAAAAGTGATATAGGTTGATTTCTTGACCTACTATTTCTAGCCGCAAGAACCAAAGAATTGTTTTTGCTTCTTTGCCATCTTTCAAAGCTGCTAGCGACAAAAGGCACAAAGGCACCTGCCTTTGTAGGTTCCGGCTACCAGCCTTTGCAAGTTCCGGCCACCAGCCCTGCCACCGTCCGTCAAATTGTCCGACGATTCCCGGTGCCACTCGTTCTCGCGTTTCGGTTCATGATCTAGCAGCGGTTCGTTGTACCTCGGTGTCTCGATCGGTTAATCATTAACTGAGGTATAATTAATCTCATTGGTAGATTTAAATTTTTATTCCGTGTTCGTATGTTTTCGTAACCCAGATCCTGTCGGGTTTTATTTTGTGTTGAATCGGTTTCGTTCCGCTGCGTATTAATAATTACTAAATAATTATTATTAATCTATTATTATTTATCAAAGGTTTTGATAACTAATCTGACTGATCACCACTGACAAATACCCAACAGTGGTATCAGAGCCTTGGTTACGACATACGAATCGGATTCGGTCTTTTAACCGGTTATAGATCACAAACTTTAACTTGTTTAAAGTTTCTGATCTAGATTTATTTTTAGGGCAATTTATTTTTTATTTATTTTGGTCAAAGTTTTATTTATTCTATTTGACCAAAAGGATTGCCCGGTTGTTTGATTATGATAAATATGTAAATCTGGTCCGACCCTGTCTTTTGTTTGTTTTCTGTTTTTGGTTTTATGGTTTTGGCCCATTTGATGGCTCAAAGTTGTAATAGGTTAGCTTTTATGTTTTGCCCCACTTTGATGGCTCAAAGTTGTAATAGTTTAGGGTTTTATTTTTGTATTCTGTATAAATATTGTAAAGATAAAGACCCGAAGACAAAACTGAAGACGGAGACAGGATCTTGGATTTAGTGGGAGTCACACGGAACAGCTAGACGCATGCACAAAGTCCATCCTTGTGGTTGTTTGTGTGTTGTGACCCCGTGACCTAGTTTGGTCTTGTTATTAGGCTCTAGCAAGATCAAACACTTTTTATTTGACCATATGATTTACATATTTTTGTGTTTGCTATTGTGGTTGCTTTTATTTTATAAACGTATCAACCAAATACCAAAATTTTCAAAATCAAATAAATAACAAGTTCTAAACTTTTTTTACAACTTGTGGATACTTTATATTAAAACAAACATTTTGTTTTTAAAATAAATGATAACCAATAAAGTTTTGCAATTTTTTATTTTCAAAACGAATAACTTAATAGTTCATTTACACTATTAACTTTTAATTGGTTAATTACATCGCGACAAACTTAGTTTTAATAGGTTATTTAAAAATAAGTGTCCTGAGAGATGAAATGGTTCATCTCGTTGTCACGATCTAATATAGAGTAAAACTGGCTTTTACAACACACGTATGATTTATCATTCGTTGTGTTTGACCCTATTCGGTAAAACACTAAAATTAAATCCCATATTTAAAATCTTTAGTCTATTCCATCCTACTATAAGGAACACTTGGAGCATAACGTGAAACACCAGTGTTTGGAGCCACATCACCGCACTTGGTGCGTAACCTATCCCTCCAAGCTGCAAGGGTTTCGTTGACACATCCGGCCCTTCCACATGTACCTATACTAGGGCGACTATTACTTTTCTCTCTAATACATGCCCCAGCTGTATGGAGACCAAAAGTGGGCATAGATGAGGCTAAACGTATCAATGCATAGACAAGAGTTTTCTTAGCGGCCTCATACTCAAGAATTGTGCATTTTTCCACAATTGGCAATTATTGTCAGTCTGCCTAAATCACTTACTAATGTTGCGTGCCATAGCCGCCATTACTAATTGATAAAACCAGATTCTCTATTCTTATTCTATTCTTGCCATGGGTCATTAATATAAGAATTTATTACATCCAAAATATTAATTAACATTTAATTTGCTTATTTAACAGATGTGTACTGAAAAAGAATCTCACTCCTCCTTCTCTCTCAAGTCTTTGCTTGAAAATGAAAAACCGAATGACACCAACCTCATCCTGAACTCTCTCCCTAGTTCTTATGACAACTTCGTAATGAACTTAAATATGAACATATAGGAGAAGACTATGCCCGAACTGCACAGTATGCAGGAAACGGGCGAGATGAGCATATCAAGTGAGACTAATCAAGAGTTGATGGTCAAACCTGCTGGTGTTAACAAGCCCAAAACGAAGAAAATGGGTTATAATAAGTGTTTTGAATGCAACAAGATGGGGCACTGGAAACGTAACTGCCCTAAATATCTGGCTAAGCTAAGATCGAAGAGAGCCAATGGTGAAGGCAACTCTTCAAGTATTTCTATTTATGTTATTGAACTTTTCACTGTCTCTAGCAACACATGGGTATTTGATACCCGATGTGCTTATCACATCGTTAATGTATTGCACGAGCCTGAAAAGTGGAAGAAGCTGAAACAAGGCGACATGGAGCTCATCGTTGGTGATGGGAAGAGAGTACCGGTTCTTGCAACTGGAACATTTCACCTTTCATGTCCTTCTGGCCTTGTAGTTATCTTAAATAACTGTTTGTTTGCACCTGGTTTAACAAGAAACATTATTTCAGTTTCCTTATTGTTTGAACAAAGTTTTAAGTACGTTTTCAATGGAATTTTTATTTCTGATTACTTAAATGATATTTTCTATTTTGAGGCTAAACCTCGAAATGGTTTTTAATAGGTTGATGTTCAAACTAATAATAACATATACAATCTTTCTAAACATATCAAATCTAGCATTAATGATACATGTCTATGACACTGTAGACTTGGTCACATAAGCAAGGCCCACATGAAAGGGCTCCAATCCGAAGGGATCCTTGAATCCACCGGACAGGACTCCTTTGAAGACTGCAAGTCTTGATTAGCTGGCAAACTCACTAAAGGATCCTTCACCGGCATTGGTGAACGAGCCAAGGATCTGCTAAGACTCATACATACTGATGTATGTGGCCCTTTCAGAACCATGTCTAGAAATCATGAAAGATACTTCGTTTCATTCATCGACGATTACAGTCGATATGCTTATGTCTATCTTATGAAACACAAGCATGAAACTTTTGAAAAGTTCAAAGAGTTTCAAAATGAAGTGGAAAACCATCTCGGTGAAATGATAAAGACACTTCGATCAGATCGAGGTGGTGAATATCTCAGCCCAGAGTTCATCAATCATCTCAAGGGGCGTGGAATAGTTTCACAACCCACTCCACCTGGCACACCCCAACTTAATGGCATGAGCGAGAGGAGAAATCGAACCCTAATTAATATGGTTCGATCGATGATGTGTAGAACAAACTTGCCTCACTCCTTCTGGAGTTATGCTCTTATGACCGCCGCCCGCATTGTCAATCTGGCACCGACTAAGAAGGTAAACAAGACTCCATATGAGATATGTCATGGGTCTAAACCCAATCTTCTTACCTTAGAGTTTGGGGATGTGATGCCTATGTCACCAGCAATTCTGATGACAAGCTCGATCCTAGAGGCGAAAAGGTTGTTTTCGTCGGATACTATAACAGAAGCGGATATTATTTCTACCATCCTGATGAAAATGTTATTTCCATCAAAAGGAAGGGACACATCCTCGAGAAAGAAATTCTTGAACGAAGAACTGGAGATAATCTAGTGGATCTTGAAGAAATTCGAGAACCACAAACAACCGCCGATGAAGTCGGAGTGTCTAAACAACAAGAAATTGTTGCTGATGAATCAGACATAAACACAAGCGTTCGCAGAAGTGTAAGGGCTCGTAAAGAACCTGACAGATATGCGTGACAATCAAGTTTGGGACTTGGTTGAGCTACCCCCCGAATCTCGGGCAGTAGGGAGCAAATGGATTTTCAAGAGAAAAACCGACATGCATGGAAATGTACACACCTATAAAGCACGGCTAGTTGCGAAAGGTTTTACTCAGACTCAAGGTATTGACTATGATGAAACCTTCTCGCCCGTTGCTATGATCAAATCGATCAGGATATTGCTTTCCATAGCCGCGTACTATGATTAGGAGATATGGCAAATGAATGTCAAAACCGCTTTCATTAATGGGCATCTCTCTGAAGATGTCTATATGGTACATCCTGATGATTTTATTGATCCAAAATATCCTAATAGGGTGTGTAAACTGAATAAGTCCATTTATGGTCTCAAACAAGCATCTCGAAGCTAGAATCTTCGTTTTGACCAAAAGATCAAAGAGTTTGGTTTTGTCAAAAATAAAGATGAGCCTTGTGTTTACAGAGAGGCTAGTGGGAGCACTATGTCATTCCTCATCTTGTATGTGGATGATATACTTGTCATTGGAAACAACATCCCTATGCTTAACGAAGTTAAACACTGGTTGGGAACTTGTTTTGCAATGAAAGATCTTGGAGAAGCAGCTTACATTCTAGGAATCAAGATCTACAGGGATAGATCTAAGCGGCTTCTAGGGCTAAGTCAAGGCACATACATAGACAAATTTATGGCACGCTTTCATATGGAAAACTCCAAGAAAGGAGGTGTTCCTTCAAAATACATTAAGACTAAGCGTATGGAAGCAGTTCCATATGCTTCGGCGATTGGTTCTATCATGTATGCTATGTTATGTACCAGGCCTCATGTATCATCATATGCTTTAAGCATGACCAGTCGTTTTCAGCAAAGTCATGGCATTGCCCATTGGACTGCAGTCAAGAAAATTCTGAAGTACTTGAGAAGGACTAAAGACATGTTCTTAATATTTGGAGGAGTGGAAGAGGAGCTCACTGTAAGATGTTACACTGATGCCAGCTTCCAAACTGACCGAGATGACTCTCGCTCATAATCAGGATTCGTATTCACTCTAAACGGAGGAGCTATCTCCTGGAAGAGCTCCAAGCAGAGTGTGGCGGCGGATTCAACCACCGAATCTGAGTATATAGCTGCATCAGATGCTGCAAAGTACATTCTCAGAAAGTTCCACTACATACGGGAAATTGTGGAACGTGGTGACATTGTGATAAGCAAAGTAGACACAGATCAAAACCTAGCAGACCCGTTCACTAAGCCGATGCTTCAGGAGAAGCATGATCAGCACAGAAATGCTATCGGTCTTAGTTTTGCTAGCGATATGTTTTGATTTAGTATTTGGATGTACAAACATTAAACAGTTATACTTTTTGAATTCAGTTTGATTTACTAGTTAAATGCAACTTTGAATCTTGTCTTTGATTTTAAAACGTTTAATCCATGAATCTTGTATTCTTAATTATCCGTAGTCGATCAGAATCGTGGGAGCGACTCTGAATTAAGACTATTCTGAACTTGGACTCAAGTAGTTGACTTCCAATTTCACAGACCTCATCTTGGATGACGTTGGATGTAACTCGCTTCAAATCATCTTCATGGATTTTAATCATAAGATGTTTTTATTTTGGTATAGTTGGAATTATATGTCCGGTCCCGATTAATTAACGCTACTGCCCAAGTTATGGCCCGTAAGAGTTACACCAAGGGCAACGAACATTAAATCCACTTAACCTGATTAACTGGTAATTATGAACTGTTAGCGAGACGATATATTTTATATATATTCGTTAGACGGGAATTATTATTTATACTCATTTATAAATAATAATTATGTATTGTTTTAATATTTTATTAAAATAATAAAACGGGTTCGGGTTTTTACATCTCGTATTGTACTTTGGGCCTGGAAACAGTTAATAGGGTTTATGATTACAATTTATATAATAATCATATTTTCTTGTTTTCATAATACGATTAACTAGCCGAAAAGTGATATAGGTTGATTTCTTGACCTACTATTTCTAGCCGCAAGAACCAAAGAATGGTTTTTGCTTCTTTGCCATCTTTCAAAGCTGCTAGCGACAAAAGGCACAAAGGCACCTGCCTTTGTAGGTTCCGGCTACCAGCCTTTGCAAGTTCCGGCCACCAGCCCTGCCACCGTCCGCCGGCTTGTCCGACGATACCCGGTGCCACTCGTTCTCGCGTTTCGGTTCATGATCTAGCATCGGTTCGTTGTACCTCGGTGTCTCGATCGGTTAATCATTAACTGAGGTATAATTAATCTCATTGGTAGATTTAAATATTTATTCCGTGTTCGTATGTTTTCGTAACCCAGATCCTGTCGGGTTTTATTTTGTGTTGAATCGGTTTCGTTCCGCTGCGTATTAATAATTACTAAATAATTATTATTAATCTATTATTATTTATCAAACGTTTTGATAACTAATCTGACTGATCACCACTGACAAATACCCAACAGTTATAAAAAACAAACAACGTTGTTAGTAATGAGTTTCCATGTGTTCCGAGCGTTCAAGAAATGAACAACGTTATCCGATTTAAGCCTCTTATTCCATCCATCTATGGGGGAGTGACTCGTATAGGGTTTTTTCAGAGAAAAGAATTGAACGATTCATCAATATCGTTCGTTATTTATAATATATATTTGACACACATATCGAAATCAATAATCGAACTCAAAAAGGTAAAGAAATAATACAATACATATGGGTCGTATATCAGTAGATGAATCGTATACGAATGGCTTCCCAAACAAGATTGGTTGAATTAAAATAATAAATTAAATTAATTTTTATATTTCTTCTTTAATCGTATGTATTGCCCCATATGACTAAAAAACCTTACTAATCTTAAAATATTTTATTATTCATGTATATGGGTAGTATTACCTCATATGACTCGTATATGGACTGTTTAACAACATATATTGGCCAGATTCATACAAACTTACTAAAAAAATGCACGTATGGGTCGTATGAACCCATATGTTATTATTTATGTATATGGGTCGTATGGACCCATATGACTCGTATGTTGAGTATTTCATGACAAAAAGTGGCCAGATTTAAAAAAAAACCCACATATGGGTCGTATGGACCCATATGACTCGTATACGGTCACTCATCAGACAAAAGCTGTCAACCCGACAACCATACGACCCATATGAATCCATACAACTCATATGGATGTCAGGGGTCAAAAGAAAAAGTCAGAGGTCCGAATAACGCATGCCATTAAAAAAAGAAGAGATTGCTAGGGCAACTTTTCCTAAAAGTATTATGTATATATTTGGATGATGGTATAAATGCTAACATGTGTGTGCCAAAATAGAATTGGACATAGGTTCATAATCAAATCCCTTGTATACGTCAATCACCAAAGGTGAAAAGAGAGAAAGCAAAAATACAACAGAAGAAGCTTGGTCGATCTCATGGATCCACCGCGGGTTGATCCCAGAAGATATTATTCACATTGATGTAGATTTTAGATGTTTTGAAAACCTGCTTTACATCCTTATTATAAATGAATAGTTTTATCTGACACATGTCGACTTATAGTGAAGAGTATTTTTATTTCACACATCTTTCTCGTATTAAATAATAATGATTTTAAATAATTAAATATTTTATTAAAACTTACTTATGATAACACGATTTCAATTATATGTTATCTTAAAATATAATTTTATAATTTTTAAATCTTTATTATTTATTATTTATAATTCTTAAACCTTCATTATTTTTTATTTATAATTCTTAAATTTTAATTATTTCTTATTTCACCTATTACTAATAACATCCAACATACAAATAGTTATAGAAATTGCTGGTTTTTAACAAGTTGAATTTATTCAACCGATTCATGAGTTTCTAACCTATTATGTTAGATAACAAGTTATGTTATTATTTCAAGACACAAATGTGAGACTTTTTGCTCAGAATTAAATGTTTTAAGGTTTTTAACAAAGATAGTGGAAGTGCATGTAAAAAAAGGAAATTAACAATGGAATTTGACATTACAAATTAACAATGGAATTTGACATTACAAATTATATATTAAATAGATATATTAATTATGATTAAATACAAATATATTAAATATGATTTGCTAACTAAATAAGATTTATTGTATTTATTTTTATCATAATTAAAAGTTGTGACTATATTAGACTTTTCTTGTAATTTCATCAATGTTTAAGATTGCCAAAAATAGGGAGCATCATATGTTTAAGATTGCCAAAAATAGGGAGCGTAGGAGACAAGATCTTGGGGTCGTGAAGTTTATCAAGGAAGATGATGGAAGAGTTTTGGTAAAGGGACGAGACATCAAGCTGAGATGGCAAAACTATTTCTACACCCTTTTCAACAGTTGTAGACCAAGTCTAGCCATAACGGAGAATCCCACTACTCAATCCGGTCAACGAAATAATTGTTATTGTCGAAATATCACACAGGAAGAAGTGAGGAGTGCTCTTAAGAAGATGGGAAGAGCTAAGGCAGTCGGTCCAGACAACATACCCATTGAAGCGTGGAAGTGTATGGGAGAGGAAGGCGTTCAGTGGCTGACAAGACTGTTCAACAATATCTTCAAAACCGGGAGGATGCCAGATCAGTGGAGGCGTAGTGTCTTAGTACCCCTATATAAAAACAAAGGAGATGCTCAATGTTGTGCTAACTACAGGGGGATTAAGCTCCTATGTCATACAATGAAATTATGGGAAAGAGTTATAGATACAAGGATTAGACGACAAACCCAGGTTACAACAAACCAATTTGGGTTCATGCCAGGCCGGTCCACTACGGAGGCGATACACATTTTAAGAAGATTAATGGAAAAGTACAGAGAGAAGAAACATGATTTACATATGGTGTTCATCGATCTTGAAAAGGCGTACGATAGTGTGCCTAGAAGATTGATCTGGGAAAGTCTGGAGGGAAGAGGGATCCCTAGTAAATATATTGAGGCAATTAGGGATATGTATCATGAGGCTAAGACATGCGTCCGAGCACCCGTGGGGGATACAGACTTTTTTCCGGTGGAAGTGGGAGTTCACCAGGGGTCGGCACTAAGCCCCTTTCTCTTTGCAGTAGTTTTGGATGAGTTGTCAAAGTCGATTCAAGATGCAATTCCATGGTGCATGCTTTTTGCTGATGATATCGTGTTGATTGCAGAAAGTAAAGAGACATTGAACAACAGACTAGAGGAATGGAGAACAGTCTTAGAGCACAAAGGTTTGAAGATAAGCCGATCTAAAACCGAGTACCTTCACTGCAACTTTAGTGGTGTAAACGTCGACGAGGAGACCCAGATTTCTATTGAAGGTGGGGTTGTCCCTAAGACACTGAAGTTTAAGTATCTAGGATCTGTCATCCAGAGTAACGGGGACATCGACAATGATGTAGTCCATCGGGTGCAGGCTGGTTGGTGTAAATGGAGAGCGGCCTCAGGTGTTTTGTGCGACAAGAGGTTCCCAATAGGGTTAAAGGGTAAATTTTATAGGGTAGCAGTTCGCCCAGCGATGCTATATGGAACCGAGTGTTGGGCCATCAAGAAGACACAAGCTCGAAAAATGGATGTAGCTGAGATGAGGATGTTGAGGTGGATGTGTGGACACACAAGAAAGGACCGAATAAGAAATGAAGTTGTTCGGAACAGATTGGGAGTCACATGTATCTCAGATAAGATAAGAGAAGGAAGATTGAGATGGTTTGGACATGTCAAGAGGAGACAGAGCACAGATCCAGTGAGAACGGTGGAAACTCTCGTCGTAGAGGGGAAAAGGAGCAGGGGGAGACCGAAATTAACGTGGGATGAGAGGATTAGGCTTGATTTGCTAGATTTACACCTCTCAGAGGACATGATCAATGATAGGATTTCATGGAGACGTCGTATTAGGGTTTTAGGATGAGTGACCCGTTGTGTGGGAGAGTAGAGTTGTTTAGCAAAGATTTTGCGTATGTCTTGTTTCTTATGTCTTGTTTCTTGTAAGTGTGTTGTGTTTCTTGTGACTAATATACTCTAGTCATACACTGCTAATTGTTAGATTACTGTTAGATTTATTTTACTTTATTACTGATTAATTTTATTTATATTTTTATCTTTTTCTTTCCCATGGAGCCGGGGGTCTAAACGGGAGCAGCCTCTCTATCCCTTGGGATAGGGGTAAGGTTTGCCCTCATCACACCCTCCCCAGACCCTACTAATAGCGTTAGCTATGTGTGGGATTATACTGGGTATGTTTGGTTTGGTTTGGTTTTGTAATTTCATCAATAATATATAATACGTTACGATTTTTCATTCTTTCATATTTTAACAACCAACTCTATATGATCAAACATCAAACATGAATCCTACCAAAAATTGCAGCATTATTCTACGTATGGAAAGGTAAAATTTAGTGAAACGAAGCAAAAACATGTAATGTGGAAGGGTTGTACGGGCATGTGGTGTGTGAAATTTGCTATTACGATAAAAACAAAACGAAAATCTTGAAGGAATAAAATAAATTAAAAAAATATATAAGGAAAAACTTTGACCGTGGACAAAGGAATCAAAAGACGGTCAAAAGTCAAAACGGTCACATGCACCCTTTCTTTATTCGATTCTTTTAACCTAAAAGAATCCAAAACACATATCATCCCCTTATCTTTTAATCTTTTAATTATTAATATAGCGGTGTGGAAAACTGGTCTAGACCGGGCCGTTAGTACGGGCTCGGTCTTAAATAGTCTCGAACACCTTTTAAACGGTTAGGTTGTCGGTTTTTAGATACGAGTGGTTTTGGCCGGTCTAGTTTAAAACCAGATAAACATGATTGAAGCTGAACCAACTAGTAGTGACGGTCCAATCTATTTGTGGCCTAAAGCGAAAGTAAAATTTTTGGCATTTGTATACATATTTAATATAATTTTCAATGTTTAAACTCATAACCACACTTAGATTTTCAAGTTCACAACACGATAATTAACAAGACACACAATTGATAATAATCTCACTTTTATTATAATCCAGAAATATAAATTAAAAAACTGAATTACAATAACTCTCATGTATAACCCTAACTCGGTTAATATATATTTATAATGTTAACCCAACTTGGTCAACAAGTTAACTAAAAAACCCTAATGACCCCTTAAACGTTTACCATCGGAAGCTTTGGGATCATCCTAGTGTTGTTAATGAGATAGATATATTGCACGACACTCAATCAAATGATTATACTTTGGTTGTCGACACCGGATGCGAAGGTGGTGAATCAAGTCACGTAGGTGGTGACCAAACTCCAATTCCCCATGCAGACAGTCAATCTATTACATGGGAAACTCAATCATTTTTTTGGTAACTTGGTTGTCGACTTAGGCTACTTGCCCATGCGTACAACTTTAAATGAGGGTGGTGACCCAAGTCATGTTGCCCCGATTGATCTCGATGAAAGTTTTATTAATGATGATGAAGAAGATGCATACAATTCAGATGAGGAAGATGAAATAAATGACGACAATGTAGAAGATGATGATGTTGTTGACACACGTTATTGTAGTGATGATTCTGATTAAATGTATGTTAAAAATGTACTATTTTTCTTTGTTAATTAATAATTATTTGTTCTTACTAATTATTTTTGTTGTTGGAATAATGGCAACCATGGCGCAATCACACGGTGGTGATGGTGGAGACGGTGGATATGGGGGTCCGTATAACTTCGATTCGGGTTGTGCGGGTGGATCTGGTGGTAAGTTACTTGTTAGTATTTAATAGATGTCTTTATAATTGCCTAACTTTTGAATTTCATGTGTCAATGTAGGTAGTGCCTCCCAAAAAAGGCGTTCTAAAGGCAAAAACCTCAAATTGTATAAGAAATTTGAGCAAAATGAGAAGAAGCCTCTTCCCATTGATGTTGAACTTCATGGCGGGGGGTACAAGTCTGTGGGTTCCAACGCTTCTGATTTTATCCGTGCTATCTCCCAGGAGGTTGAAAAGGTTGTTCCTCCACATTATCCTAATTGGGCCAATGTTCCAAATGAGAAGAAACGGGCCGTATATCCCACTCTTTTAGTAAGTATAAATGTTTTATAATTACTTACAATTTCATAACTATTAGATTTTTTCTAATTACTTTCCATTTGTAGGATTATTTTGATCTGGACGCCCGGAGAAACACTGACAAGTGGTGAGGCGTTGAACTCGGAATAACCGCCGAGTGTCAGAGGGGCTTATAAAGACCACAAGAGAGAGCTGAAAGTTCATTTCGACGAGCATGGGGATACGATGATGTGGAGGCGGCGAGAAATAATCCACCACAAGATGTTGATCAAGGAACTTGGGAGATTTTGATTAATGAGCTGTTTTTAGATGCGAGCTATAGAAATCGCTCCGAGAAGAACAAACAAAACCGAGCACAACGCTACCCAAGTTTCCATGGCAGCAAATCATACACCCAACGCCGACACATGGAGGTATGAAATACAATTGTTAGTATTATACAAACATGCTTATTAATTCTTAGTGATATTTTTTTTTGTTTTTCACAGGGGACCGGCCCTATTGATGTGTTCAGATCGACCCATTATAAAGAAGGGACGGGCTGGGCCAATGAGACTGCATCAATAGATTATGTAAGTACAATGATTTTGTTGTTACAATATCCAAGTTTGACTTTAAACGGGTCAAAATGACCCAAACACACTTTAATGGACTTAAAACATCCAACTTTAACTTTAAACGGGTCAAAATGACCCAAACACACTTTAATAGACTTTGAACATCCAACTGTAACTTTTAACGGGTCAAAATGACCCAAAGACACTTTAATAGACTTAGAACATCCAACTCGAGCCCAATTGTTGAATATTTTTGCTAGTATTATTAGTATTTGTTGTTATTAGTGTTGGTTGATTGGAATTTGTGAATTTGGGTCGTTTATGACTTATAGTTTAACAGGTTGATTATCCATTTTACAGCAGTTATGCTGTCGAATTTTATTAAAATATTCAAGTGATTGTTTATTACATTGTTTAATGCAGGACCGAATCTAAGAGGAGTATACAAGATCCTCTGCTGAGTCTAGTGGTGACTCATCTGTTGTCGATGAGTTTGCATGCATGGAGCATGCATTGGGTCATCGACGTGGCCATATCCGAGGTGTTGGTCATGTGATGAGTAATCCCACACCGGATGTGTTCAGTACCCCCCTCCACAACCACATTGGCAAGAAGTGGATGAGCGTGTGGCTACTCTTCAATAACAATTCCAAGAACAACAACGCGAAGCCCAACGAGAGGAAGAACATCGTCTGCATAATCAACAACGAGAGGAAGAACGTCGCATGCATAATCAACAAATGCTTGAAATGCAACGACAAATGGATGAAATGCGTCGAATGTGGAAACGCGAACTAGCAGCGATGATAATTAGCTTGGAGTTGTTGCGCCTTTGCCTTTGTTGTTGGTGTTTGTCTAGAACAATTTGCATATTTGTGTGTCGAACAAGTTTATGTTTTGAATGTTTGATTTGTCGGACAAGTTTGGATGTCGAACAATTTGCATAGTTTGTGTGTCGAATAATTTGGATGTTTGGTTTATGTTTTGGATATTAGTTTTTATTGATTTTGAATGTTTGAATGGTTTATATTTAATGATTTTTAGGTTTTTGTTTTTAGAAATTTAATATTTTTGAAAAAATATGAAAAATTAAAAAATATAAAAAAACAGAAAAGACCTAAGTCTTTTTAAAAAAATATTAAAAAAAATTAAAAAACCCTATACCGACGACATGTCGTTGGGATAAGTTGAGTCTGTACGGACGACATGTCGTTGGTATAGGGTTTAGCCCTATACCCTATACCGACGACATGTCGTCGGTATAGAGTTTCTTTTTGATTTATTTAATTGGACCCTATACCGACGACTAGTCGTCGGTATAGGCTTAGCTATACCGACGAAACCTATACCAACGACAACCTTGGGCTATTGGTACGAAGCAATCCCGACGACACTTATGAAGACAACAAGTCGTCGGTATAGGGTCAAAAAATTTCGTCGCTATAGTGTGTTACTGTTGTAGTGAACGTAAAACCAACATGTTTAGAGGTTCCATGGCCCGGACCCTACGCCAACACGTGTGAGGCCCGGTACTCGGTAACTAGCCAACATATTTTACCAACGTCATTTGTCATTGTCAGTTGATTTTTGAGAAACTCTAATTTTCATTAAAAGTTTTTTTTTTCATATCATATAATTGAACAAATTAAAATACACATTCTTTTATATGATATTAATTTTCATGGTCTATTTATTTGTTTGTGTTGATTATCATCGATGGTTGCAACTTATTTTCTGAAAAGTAGATTGCCAAACTTGCTAGGTAATAAGAAATGTCTACACATAATAACTTTGATTGCAAGAGATGGATTGAGAGCACAAAACAGTTCAATTGATCATGATTGTAACATGTTTATATTTGATTGAACTATACTTTTGATATGTTGTAAAGAGCTTAAAAGTTTGTAAAAGTCCTTTGATTTATATGCACACATGATTGTATTTGAATGCCAACAAAAGATATCAATGTTAACGAAGATCTCGCTAACCAAACACCAGCTTTCCAGTAGTTTACCATCACTATCAAGGACTTAACAAAGATCTGTCTCTCGTCTGCGTTGACTAAGCGACGGATCTTGTTGGTCACCGTTGCTTCATAAACCACGGGTGTTTAAAGCAAGTCAACGTTGCTTCCTCGGAAACTGTTGCATAGAATAGAAGTAAATGTAGTTTCATTAGTGGTGTGTGCATAATTTTATCCTATATATAGCCTATTTTGAGCACATGATTACATGGGGTATCTCACAAACTTTTATGTCTTGCTGCACTAAATCATACCTAATTCATCCCCACTGTATCTGCTATAGAAATATAACCCAAATTTTCTTTAAGATCCCGCAAGCTTAGCGTCGAATTCTACGATGCAGAAGACGGAGCAACGAAATTTCCTGATTTTGAGATAGCAGATTGGCAAATGAGGGTTGAATGTTCTATACATACTAAACACAGGGCTTAAACTCTAATTTCACGTAAATATAACGCTACGTTACATTAGTTTTTTTTTTGAAAAGCGAATTTTATTGCATAAACCGGCTCAAAGCAACAACAAAGAGCCGTCCAAAATCACAGAAACAGACAATTACAACAAATTAAAACTAGGCTAATCCTTTCAAAGAAGAGATTTGTGTTTAGATCTGGATTTAAACCATAGGAACCCGAGAGACTTTATATCTTCCGAAATTGTTTCCGCCTTAGCTATTTTATTTGAGAATTGTGTCTCGTTCCTAGCCTTCCAAATACTCCAGCAAGCCATTAGAATGATGGCATGAATTGCTTCTTTTTGAATATTATCCTTCAAAACCGACTTGTGTATCTTGAGCAAATCTCTAACTGAGAAGGCAAAAATTTGATTAATTTTGCACCAGCTACTTACTTTTTGCCATACCACCGATGTACGGTAACATGAGGTGAGCAAATGTTCAATTGTCTCCATCGCATCTCCACATAAAGGGCATAATTGGGAGTTTACTTGAATGTCTCTTCTAATTAGAGCCACCAATGTTGGTATTCGTTCCATTTCGCCCTCCATCTGATCATATTGCATTTGATTGGAACCCATTTGCACCATTTGAAATTGTAATAATTATTTGATGTAGTTTCTTTAGCTAAAATTCCTTTACCGATTTCACCAAGAATTGATTTGAACTATCGCCCGTCCATAACCATTTTTCTTTTTCACTAGAAACTTGAACCCGTCCAAGTAGGTTAATACATTGTTGCCATTCATTTAGCTCTGTCAACGGTTGTGGAACCCTTTTCCATCTCCAATTCCATACTAAGGTTTGATCTTGCCATACATAGCATTCGGATATTTTGCATTTTTTGTAATCCATGGATCAATCCAGAACTGTATCGTAATTCCATTACCGAGATTTCCTTTAATAAAGTTACAAATTTTCTTACTTGCAATATTGAAGTTAGCGCTAAACCTGACGATGTTATTCCATGCTCCTCTATACATTTTGATCTTCGGTTTTGAAATGCCATACCCACTTAACAAGCAGTGCATTGTTATTATCTTTAAGCTGGCATAGACCCAAACCGCCGACTTCTTTAGACTTAGTCACCTTTTCCCATAAAACCTAGTGTACCTTATTCTTACCATCACAACCACTCCATAGGAACTTTTTTCTGATAGATTCTAAGCCACTGATAACTTTGCATAAGGCATTATAGAGTGAAAAATAATAAGTTGGTTAAGTAAAGTTAGTCTGCTACCTATCGAAAGCATAGAGGCTTTCCATAATGAGAGCATTTTCTCAAAAAACTTCATAGACCGGTCTCCAGTCGTTTATTCGGTTCATGTTTGCACGAACCATTATGTCCAAGTATGTGAAAACACGTGCCATATTACATCCCAAGATTTTTGCCATTATGTTTACTTCATCCGAAGCCATCCCAACTCCATATAAGTTTGACTTTAGCATATTTATTTTGAGGTCGGAGCATAAGAAGAAAATCCAAAGAATTCTGGCAACATTCCTAACATTGGACGAATATCGATCTCCAATGATAATTGCAATAGAAGATGGGAAATGACAGGACCTTCATTTGGTGTTTTGATGCCATGAAAAAAACCCATATCACAAGCTTTTGTTCACCAATCTTGATAATGCTTCAATCGCAATAATAAATAAAATTGGGGACAACGGGTCACCTTGTCTAACCCCACGCTCACACTAAAATTCAAATGTAGGTGACCCATTAACTAAAACAGATGAGCGCGCATACGAGAGAATGGTTACGGTATACATTTTTATATTTCTTTTTTATAACTTTTAGTATATAATGTTTTATAAAGAAACAAATATGAGGGTTATGATATTTTTCTTTTATCTATATTTTGATATAAATTTTATTATATACGTAGCCGTATCAAATATCCAGACCGAAAAAAATTATATTTGATACGACTCCATTTTTAATAAAATTAATATTAAAACGTAGATAAAAATAAATACATTGCAACGCCATATTTCTTTTTGATAAAACACTATATTTTAATTGTAAAAGAAAACAAAAAAAATAAATAAATTAAGTAAAGGAGATAGTAGCATAAATGACCCATGTGGTTTGATCAAATTGTATGTTTGGCCCCCAGTTTTTATAAATTGCAAACTTAGCGCAAAATTTTATGACCAAGTTGCGCATTTAGCCCCTGACGTTAACATCAATTAGTTTTTAACCGAAAATTAGCCCATGTGACATCTACGTGACTTACGATTGCAAACTTAACCCAATAAATAAGTTAAAACTAGTAAAAATCATATCACATGAGCCATTTATACAATTAACTCTCATTTAAAGTTATATCGTTTAGTGTAATAAGCAAAACACTTGGTGCAAATAGATTCAACCATGTTGTTAAGATCATCACAATACAAAGGGCTAAAAATGTTGCATCAAATTTCCGCTAATTCTTTATAAAAAAACAATTTTCTCTCCAACCATACTAACATCTTATAAATCCTTACACTTTCACTTCAACGCATCTTTTTATAGATTCAATTCTTTTTACTAAATCAATTTATTTGTAAGAGTTTAATTAACTTACGGATTGTATCATCAGCTGCAAATTTCCTTTTTATTAGATTTACCACCAAGAGACATGTTTTAAGATATCTGTTTCAGCATTCTAACGTATATTCCATTTTAGGATTTCTTTCAGGTTTAAAAAGGTAAAATATATATGATAAGATTCTTCACTTTAATATGTGTTAGGGTTTTAAAAGGGCTAAATGCAACACGTTTTCACCACACTCGTTAAAGCAAGAAGTCGACCCGATAAAATTACATTCAAAACCAAAATATTATAAGTGAAATCACCTTCAAAATCGTCCGAACAAAACCAAAATCACCTTAAAAACCAAAATACTTTGGTGACCGACTCAATCCTGTTGGAGTATATCTTGATCGGGTCAAGTCAGATTACGGGTCAATGGGTATGGTCAACAAGTTGTTAATTTAGATACATGTTTTTAGTGTTTTAATTAGGGAGTCAAAGTAGCCGTTTAGTGGGGTAATTGGACTTCCTTATCTTTAGGTGCAAGGGTTTATTTTCTTTTTATGTATGTGTTTGTTTATGAATGAAATAGTGCAGAAAGTAAATTAGAAGCATTAAAATTACTCACTAAACATTAGTCTGATCCAACAAATCCGGTAAGAAAAATCGATGACCTCATGACCCGACCTAGTTAAAACACCCTTTTCCTTTTCATTGGCCGAACAAAGGCAATGGAAAAAAGGCACCATATTTTTACCATGCTTTGTGCTTCAAAATAGTTGAGCCCTCTTTGTTACATATACATTTGTCTTCATACAATTCAAAACAATCAGAGCACGTGAACATAATCACAACAAAGTCGAAAATTAGTTGTGCATCGGTTTTCACTCATTAAAAACTAGGTTATATACACATGTATTACATGGAGTTTTTAATTGAAAAATAAAAGTAAAAAAATAATATGTAAACAAATTTAAAATAATGTGTAAAACAAAAAATAAAATTCTTTGTTTCCTTAATTAAGTAATAATTTGAATTCAAGTTTTATATTATTTTTTCTGAAAAATAAAAAACATTAAGATAATTAAATTTCAAAATTCAAACTTAGTTAAAATAGGAAAAATTAAAAGATTTTAATGAGAAAAAAATATGATAATGACACATGGCATTTCTTGTAATCATTTATTAGAATAAAGACGTCGTTAACAACATTATATCTACGATTACCCAATCAATGTGAAATATTGATAGCGGTACTATTATTGTCATGTTTTTTTATGTGTGATAATAAAACCTTAAGAATTTAATTAATAAATCAATCAAACTTTAAACTAAATTGTTGGTTTAAATTAGTTATTTTTCTTGTATCTTATCAAATATATATAATTATATATAAATAAAAATGCAATTATTTAAATTAAGTTGAAGGTTAAAAATGGAATTGAACTTATAATGGTGAAGGTTTTCATCTCATTTGTCCCTTAATCTAGCACAATGGATGAGGCTCAATAACCGGAATACAAGGACTATTGCCCTCCCTCTTTGAGGGCTATATGTCTAATCATACAAATTGATTGGATGTCCAAAGCATACAAAATGTATATATCCATTTTTTATAGAAAATTATTACATTATAACATAATTAGTTATAAGGTTACAAATACTATAGAATAACTGTATCCGAGTTAAGTTAATTTATGTGTTATTCTGAATTGATATTTATAAATGGCTCGATTTAAGTCTAGTGAATATAGAGCACGGGGTTGAGTTGATTGAACACATGCATAATCAATCCGTCGAGCCATGACAAGTTTAAAAGTATAATAATTAGTTCATTGCGCTCGAGTCGAGTCTTGAGTTTTAAGGTCACGTCGAGCTCGAGCTTGGCAGCGTTTTGACTTGCATCGGCTTGATTATAATCAACTCATAATGTTACTTAATTTTAAGATACCTTTAACCCGCTTGATATAAATATAAACCAAATCTTCATATTTTTTATAAATCAATCATAGAAAGTAACACATTTGTTCATATAAAATAGACATAATATACTTGGTGATACTAAAATATTCAACCAAATTCAATAAAAAATTATAAATCCCATCATATTTAACAACATTTTCTTTATAAAGGCAGATTCATAAACTACGTAATGATTGTGTTTAATTAGTGCATAGTGTGGGTGACATAGGAGTGAAGATCTGGATGCAATTTGTCCGCCAAAATCTACAGGAAGAAATAGTTCCAAGAAGCGGAAGACAAGGGCAGTGTCCTCCCCCTATGCCCTACACCCACACATGGATACTTTCCCTTTTCATAACTCCCTCATCTCACTCTTTCCCTTTCCATAACATCCTCAAGTGATTATATATTCAGGTAATTTGATAAAAAGACACTATTTATGGGTTAGGTACGTGTATCGTATTAGGTGATAGCCGACACACTACTTGAAACATACATATATCTGTTTATCTTAACCATACTCGAAAACATGTATTAATTTTTCCTTTTATTTTCCTTTATTGATTAAGAGTGTAAACTGTTACGGAAAATGTGGAAATGCAAGATCACACACTCACAACAATTTTCCCTCTCAAAGTTCAAGGTTACAAAACAGAACACCCTAACATGCTATTTATAGCATAAGAATGAAAATAACAAAAAACAGTTTAAACCAAATAACAACTCCTTAGTCCAAAGTAACAAGTTACTAGTCCGAAGTAATTTGTTCTTAATCCGAAGTATATATTTCCAAATTCCAAAGTATCAATACTTGGCAAAATCCACAACATAAGTAACAAAAGATACAGACTAGAAGATCCTTAGTCCGAACATTTTGGACTTAGAGATATCCAAAGGTGATGACTAATTACTCCAATACTTTAGACCAGTAGATATTTAGTCCGAAGTATCTTGGCTTGGCTAATAATCAAAGGATTTGACTAGTTCCAATATTTCGGACTAGTAAATACTTAATCTGAATTAGCTGGACTAGGCAAACTCAAAGGTTCTGATGAGGAATCAAAAGGATCAGACTCATGACTTGTTCAATCTTGTTCAGCCGATGTATTTAGACTTGTAATATTTCTTTTAAGAACATTCATCTTCAAGAACTTGTCAAAACTGTTGTTGGTGAGCATCAACTTTATGGTTTGATGCAAGAGTTTTTCTTTTGTATTTTGTAAAGCTAAGGAAGATGCCTTCCTCTTTGTTTTTTTTACCTTTAGCCGATGATCGGTGTCGAAGTGACCGGCCAAAGATAAAGAACTGATGTGTCCTAATCACCTTAAACTAGTTAGGGTAAGAAGGGTGTCGAACCACGAATAGTTTGTGGTCGGCGCTTAACTTCAATCGACACAGTGATTTATGAAGTGGCAATGGGTCTTTCTGACCAAACACAAGCAATGATTTAGGTGGAACTTATCAAACTCAACAAACAATGATTATCAAATAGCAAAACAATCACTAATAACCAAGTAACAAACAAAACGGTTTAAGTTATAAACAATGATTAAAAAGGAATCACACCCGAGTTTCAAGTTCACAAGCAATTAGGGATTATCACACCAAGATATGAGTTCAAGCAATCAAATGGTTATTCAAATCAAATTGACCAAATCTAACCAAGAACATCAACATTCATACATCATAGGCAAATAGTGTAAGACAATATTCACGAATGAAATCGAGACAAATGTATGCAATATAGAATTAGACTAATCAATAGATTCAACACAAATCAAAGATCATAGCAATTATCATCTAACGAGGTCAATGATGCAAGAATTTATCGACTCCCGCGAGTTCATAACCATACTAAACACAAAGATTCGAGTACTTCAAACCAAAGGATTACAAGAATTGTTTCTCAAAGCTAGCACATGATAAAACCCTAAAAACTTACAAACTATCCACCCAAGAATGATTACCGGTGGATTAGCCGCTCATGGTGATGAAAAACATTTTCAATCTTTCAATCTTTCGAGTATCAATCTTCAATTGGATGTTAGAATCTCGTTTCCTAGCCTCCAAAAACTCCAAAATCGCCCCAAAACTGCTCTAGAAAAAGTTGATTTTGAATTTGGGGAAGAAACCCCTAATTAAACACTGAAAATCGGCTGTTTCACTAAAAATCCGCGTCTGAAACGTAACCGGCGTAAGCTTACGCTGGGGGCGTAAGCTTACTCCACTAAGCTGAAGGTACTGTTCAGAAAATGTTACGGGCGTAATCTTACGCCCCTAGTGTATTTTTTAACCAACCTTTTGAATTCGGCTTCTCGAGCAACCCAAAATTCATATATTATGGGTCTCGTAACTCATTTTCTAGCTCAAGATATGTCTGTTTCAAGTTTTAGCTTACAAAATTTCCTCATCAGCCTCCATCTTTTGCATAGTTTCCGATCCAATCCCTCTACTTCCTCTCTAATTTTTCCGAAACACGTACTTAGCATCCAAACACCTATAAATCACAAACCCATGCAAAGTAAACACGTTCCATGCTAAATCACACATAAAAACGTATAGTTAAGCATTATAAACACCCAACGAACACCTACACATCACATCCCCACACTTGAGTTTTGCTTGCCCTCAAGCAAAGTCTTTTGCTTCAAATCCACATTACAAATTCTCAAACAATTTTTTTCACTAAACATAAGCTAAGGTCCAAGGTCATGCAAGATTCATAAGAATTACACTCTCATTAGATTTACAATCCAACAAATAATCGATGGCCTTTTAAACAAAAGGAAACACTTAAACGAGCTTAACTCATATCCAGTTATGGCTTTGCATGTACACACCCCTCACGATAAATCACTCCCCTCGGTTTCATATCTGCACTAGCGATGATGTGCTAGTATTCATTCACTCAAAACCAAACAATGAACCACATTATCATAAGCTTGCATATTGATCACATCTCCTTCTACTAACACAACTTAAACATACAAATTAAAAGGTCTTTTAAGGGTTGTAATGTAGGCTAGGGTTGCGGGCATGGACAAGGATTTTTAAAGTGGCTAAAGGTGAGTGGAATTCAACTAATGAAACTACAAAACAACTCTAAAACTTGCAAATTCCTATTATGGGTATAAATGATCTATCAACACTATAACATGAAACTTGGGTTAAAATTGACCCAATAACATCTTTTATTGTAATTCAAACTAATACTTAAAACCTTTGGGCAAATATTGACCCAATACTATTTTTGTATTTCTTTTTCATTCATTTTTTTCTCTCTTTTTTTTTTCTTCTACTCAAACTAAAACTCACAACTTTTGGGCAAATGTTGACCCAAGACTATTTTTGGTATTTCCTTTCCTTCATTTTTCAAATTTTTTTTTGTTTTAATATCTCAATTGCAACCACAACTACAACTATCTAAGTTAATTGAATTCCAACTCACGGGTTTAAAAAGAAAAGGCTAAAAAGGTGAATGGGCTAATGTTATGAGTTTTTTTTTCAAAAGAAAAGGTATAGGCTTAGAGTGGGCATCTAGTGGATATTTACGGGTAGGGGTAAAAAAATGGCTAAAAATAAAAAAAGGTTTCTCCTAATGCCTTTATCATTTTTGTGCAATCAATTGGTTCAAGGTCTCAACATGTATCAACACTATGCAAGTTCTAAAATGTGAAACAAAGTGGCCAAATACTCGGATAAAAGAATATGTATGTCAATTTGGCTCAAAATCTCACAAAAGTGGTGGAAAATAGGTTACCGACATGTACATGCAAACCGTCACTTTCAACTTTGTTACTCCCAATTCCCACATTTTCATTTTTTTAACACATTTGTTGGAAAAACTTAATCAAGTACTTAATGATTCAACCATGACCAAAGACCTTCGACAAACACTTTGAAAAACGATTATTCAAAAACTTGTATGGTTTCATTGATTTCCCACATCCCCACACTTGAACCTTACATTGTCTCAATGCAAATAGTTATGAAATATAAAGTGCGGTTTGTGAGTGCAAAAACATCCAATACCCAATATCTCTAAATATCCAACTCAAAGATTACCATAACCATAAGCACCAACCCAACCACAATCAACCAAGTTTCAAACAAAAACACACCAAAACACACAAAAACAAACAAAAATAATATAGTTCAATCAAAGTAACATAGATATGAGAAACATAGATATGAGAAAGAGTATGTGAACCTGATTAGAGGTGATCATAAAGTACCTGAACCACTACCAAAAATGGACTCGTAAGTCTTCCATGAGTGTTCCCCACACTTGAGTGTTGCTATGGTGACGAAAACTAAAACACACAAAACAAAACAAAGACAAAATAAAGACAATCACAAGCCGGGTTGCCTCCAGGTTAGCGCTAAGTTTATTGTCCTCAGCCAGACATTACCTCCTTATAGAGGTTGAAACGCGAACTTGCTTCCACTAGCTCCCCTACCACTTTGTTATCACTCTAACTCCAAGTCTCCTCTCTTGTAAACTCCACATCAAAAAAATATCCTTTCTCGTTTGGATGTTGGACATGGTCGGGTGGCTTCTTTGCATCTTTCAACATCTCAGTTTCCTTCTCGATTGCCTTCGGCTCATCTTTCTCATTAAACCTGTCAAACATAATACGCTTCTTTTTGGTGTCACCCTCAATTGCCTTGGCACGAGGATAACACACGTTAGTAGTAACGGATTTTGAACATTTATTTTCAACAGAATATGTAAATAAATTTGAAAAAATATTTATGTTCAACTTACGATTCCCAAAGGTCATGTCAACAGTGCCGTTTCGGCAATTGATTTGCGCATTTGCGGTTGCCAAAAACGGTCTTCCCAAAATCACTCGTGGCTCCTCCTCCTTAGCAAGTGGTGCATAATCGAGCGCCAAGAAATCTCCCGGATAGTAAAATTATCCAATCTTCACAGCCACTACCACTAATTTCCCTCGAGGACGCGTGCGTGTAGCATTTACTAACACCAATGTGGTGTTGTATTCTTCTAATGGCCCAAAATTGTATTGGTCATATACGCTCCCCGGGAAAATGGTCAACCCCACTCCATAATCTAGTAGTGCCAAATTTGTTTTGAATTCTCCAATTTGAATAGGAACTAGGGGTTCTCTAAAATCAATTTCTTCCTCTTCTCTTTCTTCACCTTCTTTATTACCATGAGTCACATCAATTGCACTAACATGATGTTTTGGGTTCAATGTGGTGTCACTCGACAATTTACCTTCATTTTGTTTGAATTGAGCTATTTCTTGTGCCAATTGCCCAACTTGTCTCTCCAACGTCGCGTGAGACTTATCTCTCACTTCATTCTCCCTTTTGGATTCTTTCATCATCTCCATGATTGCATCCAACTTTGAATTAACCGCATCATCACCCCACGATGATCCACCTTGTTGTTGATGATCTTGATTGTAATTCCTTGAGGGGTAATTTGTGTTCCGGTTGTTGTTGTATGAATTCCTTTGGTAACCTCCCAAATTGTAATTGCCTTGTTGGCGAGGTTGGTTTGACGAGGTACCTTGATTTACACCTTGAAAGTTGGGGTTCATTTGATTTGTCGCGTTCCCATACTTGAAATTAGGATGGTTTCTTAACCCCGAGTGATAGTTGTTCGAGTTCATGTCATATTGCTTCCTATCACTATACACTTGATTCACTTCTTCTTGTCTCCCTTCTTGAAATGGGCACTCTATGGTTTTGTGGCCTAAATCCCCACAATCTTCACAAACATCAAATCGAGCTTTTACTCCCGCCACTTCTTTTTTTCTCACCTTTTCTCAACAACGCCAGTTCTCTCTCCATGGATGCCAACCTCAATTTTGTTTCATAATCCTGGACGGACTTATAAATCGGGCGTTTAGTTCTTCGGCTAGCCGATGCTTCGGCTTTAGAGTTTTGGCTCATCCTTTCTAAGAAATCCCAATCATCTTCTTCAGGATTAGACAACAACGTCCCATTACTTGTGGACTTCAAGTACTTCCTCTCCTCTTGGGTTACACCCTCCACAAAACACTTCACTTCAATTTGGTGATGTGGGCACTTCCTCAATAGCTCTTTGAACCGTGCAAATGTTTCATGTAAAGGTTCACCCGTTTGTTGTTGAAAGGTCCGAATATTGATTCGGGAGTCATCCGTCTTTGCAACCGAGTAGTATTCATCCAAAAAGACTTGTTGCATTTCATCCCATGTGTGGATGCTATTAGCCGGTAGTGTGATGAACCATTTCTTTGCTCGATCTTTGAGAGAAAACTGAAAAAGTCGGAGTTTGACCTCATTTTGGTCAAAGTTTTCATCCCCAATAGCGCCACAAATGGCAGCAAACTCGGCTAGATGGGTGTATGGCTCTTCGGTAACCATGCCATGAAAATGTGGGAGAACATTGATATAATTTGGTCTTGACTAGAACCTCCTCATTCCGGGAATCGGTGGAACGATCGGAGAAGCGTTCTCCGAAATAGCCGACCGAAAGCGACCATTAACTCCACCCATAGGGGCTATCGGTTGTCTTCGGTTTTCATTGTTGTAGCCCCCGTTAAATCTCCTCCCTTCTTGTCTAGGAGGATAAGCAGGTGTCTCGGGTCTACCCGTTCGACCCATTGGTTGTCTCGCCCTTTGGTGAACATAATTCACCTCTTCTTAATCTCCATAACCTTGCCCGTCATTATATTCTCCAAATTGACTATGCTCACCATCTTCATACTCATAGTCTCCAAACCCATTACCATTCCCGACATCTTCATTGTCATCGTACCCAAAATATTCAGCATCGTCATCCTCCCAACCGTTGTCATTGTCGTTTCTTGGTTAAGCTCCAAAGATGTTTCCGGGAGGGGTTTGATGTTGTTGTGGTCCCCTCCTTCCTTGGTAAACGGGATTGGTATGGATGTTAACGGGTCGGTTTTGTTGAACTGGACCCGACCCACGAGGTTGATTGTTGTTAATAGGTATGGATGGGGTTGGGGATCGGTAAGGTGGAGTTGGTGGGCGGTTAGGAATTGAGCCACTATTTGGAGTTGGGCCACGGTTTCTAATGCTAGTTCCGGAATGACTGCTTCGGCTATCCATAGATGATGGATTAGATGAAATAGGTTGTAGAGTTTGTTGTCGGGTTCGGTTTTGTCTTGCTATCCTCTCAATCTCTGACTAAAAAACGAGCAGTGAAGTCCTCCCGGATGAACGGGTATGCATGCACTAATCTGTCACCTGCACACACAAACAAACACCACGCGTAACACAAAAATAGAAGAAGATTAACCAAACAAAACAAGTAACAAAAAAAACAAGTAAACAAATAGTCACAAAAGTCAACTAAAATAAAAACACCAAGCGCACACACTCCCCGGTAACGGCGCCAAAATTATATCGGTGTCGAAGTGACCGGTCAAAGATAGAGAATTAGTGTGTCCTAATCACCTTAAACTAGTTAGGGTAAGAAGGGGTCGAACCACGAAGAGTTTGTGGTCGGCGCTTAACTTCAATCGACACATGATTTATGAAGTGGCAATGGGTTCTGACCAAACACAAGCAATGATTTAGGTGGAACTTATCAAACTCAACAACCAATGATTATCAAATAGCAAAACAATCACTAGTAACCTAGTAACAAACAAAACGGTTTAAGTTGTAAACAATGATTAAAAAGGAATCACACCCGGGTTTCAAGTTCACAAGAAATTAGGGATTATCATACCAAGATATAAGTTCAAGCAATCAAATGGTTATCAAAATCAAATTGACCAAATCTAAACAAGAACATCAACATTCATACATCATAGGCAAATAGTGTAAGACAATATTCACGAATGAAATCGAGACAAATGTATGCAATATAGAATTAGACTAATCAATAGATTCAACACAAATCAAAGATCATAGCAATTATCATCTAACGAGGTCAGTGGTGCAAGAATTTATCGACTCCCGCGAGTTCATAACCATACTAAACACAAAGATTCGAGTACTTCAAACCAAAGGATTACAAGAATTGTTTCTCAAAGCTAGCACATGATAAAACCGTAAAAACTTACAAACTATCCACCCGGGAATGATTACCGGTGGATTAGCCGCTCATGATTATGGAAATCATCTTCAATCTTTCAATCTTTCGAGTATAAATATTCAATTGGATGTTAGAATCTCGTTTCCTAGCCTCCAAGAACTCCAAAATAGCCCCAAAACTGCTCTAGAAAAAGTTGATTTTGAATTTGGGAAGAAACTCCTAATTAAACACTGAAAATCGGTTGTTTCACTAAAAATCCGCGGCTGAAACGTAACCAGCGTAAGCTTACGCTGGGGGCGTAAGCTTACTCCGCCGAGCTGAAGCTACTGTTTAGAAAATGTTACCGGCGTAAGCTTATGCTCCTAGGGCTTAAGCTTACGCCCCTATGGTATTTTTTTAACCAACTTTTTGAATTCGGTTTCTCAAGATTCATATATTATGGGTCTCGTAACTCATTTTCTAGCTCGAGATATGCCTGTTTCAAGTTTTAGCTTCCAGAATTTCCTCATCAGCCTCCATCTTTTGCATAGTTTCCGATCCAATCCCTCTACTTTCTCTCTAATGCTTCCAAAACACGTACTTAGCATCCAAACACCTATAAATCATAAACCCATGCAAAGTAAACGCGTTCCATGCTAAATCACACATAAAAACGTATAGTTAAGCATTATAAACACCCAACGAACAACTACACATCAGCCGATTCTTTTTCACACAAAATCATGTTGGGATTTCTCCACTTGTAATTTTAGTTTATATTTAAATATTTCTAATCTTCATAACATATTCATGTTGGATATTAAGCGTCGATCTTGATAACTTGATGATGTGTTAATCCTTGTATAACCACCACTTTGATTTTCATGTTGATTTTGGCATTATGGCTTGTTGAACATATGACGTATTAGTCTGTTATTGATTGTCCACACTTAATAAACTCCTAAACGTATGTGCTATATGATCATTTGTTGTTAGCACAAAGTAACACAAGTTAACTGTTTTTGTTATCATCAAAACAAGGGAATAATGACTTTCAACTAAAGATTTTCAAAGCGTTGTATCCCAACACATGTTATAAACCCTCCTCCTTTATTTGGAATTAGGTTCGCCAATAATAATCACATATTAGGCCAAATTCACAAACTAAGGCAAGATTATCACAGTTTAAATTGTTTTAGCAAGTTTAATAACCAACAATCAAGATCCTTGTCCAATTTTATCTAGATAATAGATAAAGACAAGTTCAACAAATAACAATCAAGTTCAACAAATAACAGTCAACATATTATACTTGTTTAATTGTTTTAGAGTAGATTATCACATGTTCAATTGTATTAGCAAGTCCAACAATCAAGAACTTTGTCCACTTTTATCAAGATAACAAATTATTAGATTAAGGCAAGGTGAACAAATAACAATTAATACATTATACATGTTCAATTGTTTTAGTGCCCATTAAAGCAGATTATGCCTTAGCTTGAACAACTCCAAAGAATTGAGTTATTAAAGGTACCATACTAGTGAGTGTGTATAAGCTAGGGCTATAGTTATAAAGCTATGGTTAGTGAGTTGATGGTTACAAATAATTTTCTATTGACGAGTTAACTCATAATATATTCATCTGGAGGCTAAAAATTCAACAAAAGCAATCGTGGTTAGTTTTCTTAACCAACTTGTATATCAATACAGAAAATAAAACAGATGGAACAAGTAAAAGTGTAGAGTTTATATTTGCTTGTATTAGGAGGAAATTAAAAACAAATAATAAAAAACAAAAAAACCAAATTCAAATATTTAATTTGTGTCTTTTGACACGTTTGAACCTCACAGGGTTAGTTTTTTAAGCATATAAAATGGACTGTTTGTGTAGCTCACATTTCTAGAATCCATATACAAAATGTCAAAATTGATACATGTATTATTGCTTTTGTTTTTTCAGAATCCCCCCGCTTGTGGCGGGGGAGCAGTTCCATGATTACTCCATTTTAAATTCAGAATCTCATAACTTAGAGGGTTTATTTCTAAAAAAACTAATAATGTAACTAAAACTTGGTTAAAACTTTTATAATTTAAACTTTAGTTGATATCACTTGTACATGCCATCTCAAAATGACATTTTGGTGGTAAGTGGTGTCCATCACAACCAAAAGGTTAAAAATTCAAATCCTATAAGATGTAGGTATGGTTTACTTATCTTAGAAAATGTAGGTGGAGCATTTCGTATATGAGTATGACTACCATTGTATCATTTTTGGATAAAGTATCTATTTTCTGATCACAAAAGTTTAAAATTTTAATATTTAATCATATTTAGATATTTTTTACGATATCAAATATAATTAACATTAATTTAAGCATTTTTTGTTTTTTATAAAATTTTTATAGTTGAGTGGTCTATTTGTTACATTTTAGGTACGTCAATAATATTGTTATATCCTATCACCTTAATTTTATTAATCTAAGTAGCCTTTAATGTTAATTAATAAAAAATGTTTTAAAGTACCGAATTATTATTGTTTTTGTTAAAAGTTATATAATAAATCAAGGGTAAGAAAAGAATAAAAGCAAAAGGAGGATGTAAAGAAATGTGATATGGTTATGGGGTATTCTTTTCTCCCTGCAAGGGAGCGGCAGCAGGTGCTGTACTTCTGACATGAACTTCTGTCCAACTCAACTATGCAATCCTATTCTTGTTCTATGCAATGAATTAAGTATGGGGTGTTTATGGTGTATGGTGTGATTATTTTTAAAGAACAACTAAATGTACATCAATGTATCATCTCTGACATGTGTACGAGTTTTATGACATCTATACTACTCGTATAGATGTCAGAGATGACGTATGAGTAGTAGTGGTGTACTTATATATAGTAGTATATATATAGCAGGATACTTTCTAAAACTAAAATAAAAAGAAATATATTTTAGGAAGTTTTCACTTGACCAACCAAACTACACGGTTATGAACTCTAGATTGATAAATTAAACAAGAACAACATTAGTAGATATGATGATTCATTTGTTATGAATGAACCACCCCAATGAAAAACTAGATACCGGCCTATCCACTATTGTAAGATGAAGAAAAGAAAAGTTCTTGTACTAGACATGCAAAATAACCATAAAAAACTAACAAAAAGAACTTAATCATCTATATTTCTGTAGAAAGAAATTTCTTACACCAATTAACTTAACCACTTTACTTATGCAATGTTGCAAAAAAAAAAAAAAACGATCATCATAATTTTCTGTTCGAGATTCTTATTAGTTTATGTTAAAAAAACGTAACTTAATTTCCTTGTTAACTGCAGAGTCTTACTCACTATATACCGTGCGTTATAAATATTGACTAAAGCTAATCATTTCACTTTCTTTTTTCTAACATCTATACGAGCTCTGTCCAACGCGCCGCCGCTGCAGAATCTTATACTCACGCGTTCGGGTGCGTACGGTGGAGTTCCGCTGCCAGCTTTCCACCGCTGTGATCGTCTGCTCATTCCGATCAAAACCGTGCAAAGTTTGACATTTTTGGCGTAAGATTTCCGCTACTGCTCGTCTCCTTCGCCGGTGTTGCTAAGGTTTCTAAGTCCCATTTTTTTGTAAAACCCTTTGCCCACTGTTAGCTTCCTCCTTGTCTTCGTGTTTTTAATATTTTGATTTATTTTCCTTTATATCAAAATTATGTCTACCACCGGACCCGTCACCAACACCGTTTCCCCCATCCCTTGTCTCCGGTACCCGCTACAAACTGTAGCGTATCATTTTCCAGGATCTCTGTATTGATGTTGAGGTTCTCGGTCACATTAATGGAACCAGTATTCTAATAGATGACAATGATGAAGACTCGTTTTAAATACTTGGGACCCTGATCTTTTGCAAAAATTAAAAGTTGGTTTTAAGTACTTGGGACCCTGATCTTTTGCAAATTATTACAGCTAAAAAATGCACTTGTCAAACCCTTTGGAACAACATTAGTGAATTATTTCCAAAAGATGACGATGATTATGAGTGGTATTCATTGGATGCAAAAATAAAAAGTTTGTTTTACAATACTTGGGACCCTGATGTTTTGCAAATCATTACCACTAAAAAAATGCACTTGTCAAACCCTTTGGAACAACATTAGTGAATTCTTTCTTAATACTAAAATGTCTCGTATGCCTCAACTTTGATACACTTTTCATAACACTATAAACGGGACAATTTCTATTACCTTATTGTTTTCATCACTTAAAAAAACTAGCTGATATATAGTCTACTTGATGTTGATTCTCCTATCCAAAATTGAACTTGTCATGTAAATTCTCCGCTAACTTCCCTCTTCCTATGGTAGCATCGTTGATGTCATCACCAACACAACACCTTTTCCCACCTTCTTTGAGGCCAAAAACATGCTTCTCCTTCATGAGTCCCGTGAAGGCATTGAAACACCCATTGAGTCCCTCCCAAACTCCCCCACATCCCTTTACACCAACAAGGTAGCTCATAATGGTAAAGGGAAATGTCAGAATAGCAAAAACGATACAATGGATGTGGGGATTGGGGATTCCTGAGGGCAATGTTACTAATGTATCTAGTGATTCTTCATTTGTTTCAGGTGGGAACTCTCAATAAAAGGGGTCCCTACATGCAGATTTGGACCCTCTAGTTTGCTCCTCAACAACAGGTTCCATACTCACAGTAGCATCCTTCACAATATGATGCTCACTTAGGGATCCCTCTATGCAAATTTGGACCCTCTCAGTCTGCTCCTCAACGACAACAGGTTCATACTCACAGTAGCATCCGTCACAATATGATGCTCACTTTGCTTCCACTGCTATGCCAACTTTCTATGGCGCACTATAGCTGCCACCGCCATCACAACCATTCGCCACACAATTGCCTTTGCTGCTTGGTTCACCGCCTCAAGGTGGCAGTTGTATCCCGGTGGTCTGTCGGCCGAGCCATTGCAGAGTTCGGCTCCGCTCAGCCATCACCTTATGGTTATCCACCTCCTCAGTACACGGATTTAGCATTAGTTTTTAGCTCTACGTCTCTACAACCACCTGCTCAAGATCACAACTACTACATGGACACTGGGGCTAGAAATCACATGCAATTTAACCGAGGTAATTTACATTCCCTTATATCTTGTGATAAATCTAAAGGAATAATGGTTGGTAATTGTGTTTTACTTCCGGTCTCGCATGGTAACTCTTTCTTTCCATGTTCACAAAAACAAGTTGGCACTAGATAACATCCTTGTTTCTTAATTATCAAATGGACACTGGGTCCACAATACCGTCAGATTATAATTTAACCCGTGGGTCACGTTAACCCTGACTAATCGCCGTCACCCCATTCCCAGTTATACAACATCAAATCCATTGGCAGGTCACTAAGGCACCCCCTGTTATGCTTATGGCCCTACGGGTCTTACGTCCATAAACCGCCATAAGGTTGGTAATAGGATCAGTCAGGTGGACTAGAGCGCTACCAACCCAGGCTTCTTATCCGTCACTTCTTTCCTTAGCAAATTAGACATGTAATGACTTCTTTTAAAACATTTGACCTTTTCTTTTCATAAAACGTTACATTCATTTATAAAACCCCTTTTGTTCATTCCATAAACCATTCCTTTTGTAAACCTTTCATTTCATAAACATTTTGTTTCATAAATTGTTTCCTTAAAAAACCGTTCATTCATAGTCATTTCGTTTCATTCGTTCGTCATTTTATAAACATTTCATTCAAGTATGCACATCACCCTAGAAACAAGTAAATAGGGATACTTGGCTCACATGATCGTTTGTAAGTAAACAATGTTGGACATCTAGTTAGTGCTAACGTGCTAACCGGTCTTCATATAAGTCAACACTCAAATTCTATCATTTAAAATAGTGTTGCCGGGACATAATCAGTGTCGCTAGGCTAGTGTCGTGGGCACACGATCAGTGTCGCCAGAACTTGCATTCTTGACTTAGTGTCATGGAACTTAGTGTCGCACACCCTAGTGTCGCAAGTTGTCATTGGCGACACTCCTAGTGTCGCAAGGCAATGACACGTGTTCCAATCATTGGAAAACTTTGGCACTACGCCACTCCCCAACCATCTTCCCCGACTAGTGTCGCCACATGAAGATGGTGACACTAATAGTGTCGCCTGATGAACATCATCTTCAAACAGACATGTTTTCATCCCAAGTTAGCAACTTTTCACGGCCAAAATGTTAGTGTTAACTTCCATGAAGCCAAATCTAGGCTTTGTTTGGCCATTAACACGTAAAAACCATGTTTTTAAGATCAAAACCCTAGTTTTACGCCAAAACTCGTTTAAACTGAAAACAGAGTTTTAGGTTTGATTCTTATCTCAAAAACGTTGTTTCTTCCTGGATTCTTCTTCACAAACACTAGAGAGGTGATTTTGAGCAAACTTTTGAGATGAAAAGTTTGGTTTCTTTAACTTTCTCTCTCTAGACGCATTAGTGTGTGTATAGTAATGGTGGCTGGTTATGGCATCCCTTAGGGTTTAAAACCCCACTCCCATTCACCCATTGGGCCCAAACCCATCTTTCTTTTTCTTTTCTTTCATTCATTCCTTTTTCCCAACCTTCAATTTTCTAAGCGTCGGGATTTTGCGGATGTTACATGCTTTTAATCCATTCAATTTTCTAATAATTTCGTTTATTTTAATAACTTTCATTTTTTAAACCTTTTTTTAAAAAGTGGAGTGGGTGAATGTTTTTTTGTTTTCTTTGTCGACGTTCCGATATAATTTTTTTTAAACCGAGTTATAACCAGAATTGCCTTTTTTGGTATTGTGACCTACAGCGACTGTCGTAATCGTACGCTTCTAACCCGTTTAGTTTTCTAATAATTTCGTTTTCCTTTAATAACTTTCGTTCCTTAAATTTTTTTAAAAACGGAGCGGGCTGATGTTTTTAGCTTTTGTTTTTGTCAACGTTCTGATATAATTTTTTTTTAAATGGAATTATATTCAGAATCGTATTTTTTTGGGTATCGAGGCTTATAGCAATTGTCGTAACCGTTGTGCTACTGTAACAAACCGAACCTATTATTACGTTTTCGTTTAGATTTTATTAATAATCGGCACGACACCCGCCGTGAATTCAGCGCAGGTTTAACCAACTAGTTTTTAAATATAATCTACAGTATGTGTTCAAACTAATGTGAAGACCCGCGCGTTGCGGCGGCGGTGTTGAACCAAACATTAATAAAAATAAGTATGTTGATTCCCCACGTGATGCGACTCACCTTGCACGTTACGACATAAACATGACTCAGTCATCACGCATTCAAGTTATGTCAACATTTGCCAAATTCAATAAAGAAATTAGAATAAAGTAAAAAAAAAACATTTACACTTTGTGACTCGTTAAACCGCAAAATCAATCAACGTCTTCGAAACTTTGTATAAAAAAACATTATGTAACTTACGCGTTGCAATCAAAGCATCGATTATAAAAAAACAACCGCTTTGTACTCATATGTTGCAGTTGAGACGTACGTAAACGCGTGACAAAAACCCAAGTTTAAACTTTAAGACCGCGCGTTGCGGTGAAGTTGTATGATACACTAATGTGGGTAAAGGTGCGTATGTGAACTTACGCGCGTTGTGGCGGTGACACTAACGTACTTAAGTACAAAAAAGAAATGTACGAATTTTAAGCGGATCGGTTTTGGAGAATGAACCATATATAGGAAAAAGTATTATGGTTCATAAATTACGGTTTAATAATTAAAAAAAGTAAAGAAAACTAAAAAATAGCAAATTTAAAAACAAAAAAACAGAAAAATAAAAAAAAACCAAACTTTTTTTTTTGACACAGGGATCGAACCTATGACCTAAGTGCAACCAAACAAAGGCATCAATAAACCTTTAACGAACTCATAAAATCAAATTGATAACAAAGAATACGGGCTTTGTTGGTGGCTTCCCATAAAACGTTAAATAGAATATAGTTTACATGATCTTGTTTAATTTGGGGTATGGTTCTATCTTTTGCCTTAACCATGAAAAATATGCATTTTCTGATGATTAATGATAATTAGTTTTCGTGAACACACTCGTTTTATACAGATTAACAAATCAGATTGATTTACTCTGGAGATTGATCAGTTTTTATTTTTCTACTACTACAGAAGCCTGTGTACAGAAGATTATTTTATTGAAATCCATTATAGAGGAGGTTCACTACAAGAAAACGAGGCAATAGCGGCGACACTATTGCTCGTGATCCGTGTCTCCAAGATCTGACGGTTACAATGAAGTTAATCGGACGGCCAATGTTTTTTTAGCATTAGCGGCGACTGTCGCCGCTAATACCCTTTAGCGGGAATAAGCTCAATCCCTCCCTGCTTTCCCTCCATTCTCACCCTGTCTCTCACTTTTATCTCCCCAAGACGAAGAGCGCCGTTTCTCCGGTTTCCGACCACCCCTCCCTGCTCCGACCACCCAAATCCGACTCCGGCTACCCCTCTCCTCTGTGTCGCCGTTTGTCTGGTACGTATGTTTTTTTCTTAAAGATCTAGGGCTGGTTTCTGTTTCTTAAGGGTTGATTATAACGTTTGACTCTCGTTTTAAGCTACCACAGGGCCGAACGACGCACGAGAGAGTCAAAGCTCAGTTCTTCCGTAAATCCCTAAATTTCATCTTCTTCAAAGGTAAAAAATCCTTACCTGAGTTTTTTGTTTTGGTAAATCCAAATGTTGTTCCATAAATATGTTTTTCTGTTAGTTCCAACAACTGTATGAGAAGGATATCCTTGAATTGATTGTATTTGATTCTACCTATTTTCTGCATATTTTTTTCTTTCTATCATTTTATGAAGTTACTGTTCTTTTCCGTTTAGGTTTTATACAAGATTTGGGGTTAATTTAAATAGTAACTAACTTCATTATTAGTTAAGCATGGTATAATTCCTAATGATATTAGTCAATGTGTTGAACTCTGAGCTGTGTAAGTCAAACTGTGAAATTGATTTCTTTTTTTATTATTTTGTTATTGTTCTGTTTGTGAGTAAGATTTAGCAATGTATAATGCTCGTTCATTATTTAAATATATAATTATTATATATGTGTATTTAGAAGTGTATAACACGATTTTGGTTTGGTTTAACATTTCTTACCAAAATGAAGGTATCTGTCTACCTGCAACGTTCTTCAACTACCGGAGCACCTGGCCGCATGTTTGTTCTTGCTGAGCACTCCAAATTTGAAGGTATGTTGTTGTATTGCATCAACTCTTATTTACGAAAGCCACTTGATTTGAGAAATATGTTGTTTTCATGTAGATCTTTTGTCAGATTGTTTATGATTTTGGTTAATCAGAATATTGTGATGTATGTATGTATGTGGTGTGTTTGGATGTATGTATGTGTTTTTAGTTTTTTCATATATGTATGCATATGTGTGTATATATATATGTATAGAAAATATTTTTATTAATAGATCTTTTTATGTATGTATGTATATATGTACGTCTATATGTATGTAATGTATGTATGTATGTTAATATATGTATATATGTAAGTATGTATTTAAGTTAATATATGTTAATCATCGAAGAATTTGGGATCTACCATTACACGATGGGCGCGTCGAGAATGTTCAAGATGTTGACCCGGATGTTCAAAATGTTAACAATGACTTAACCGAAGATCTTGACGTCGTTCACAACAACTCTTCATCGGGTATAAAATTGTTTGTCGACTTTAGTCAATTCTTTCCAAACAATTCTGCTACTCAGGGCGGGGGCCAACTTAGGGGTCTGATTAAAAGAAAAGTTGTTGTAATTTGTATTTGTATTTTCATGTTGCAATAAAAAACTTTATTCATTATGTATTTTTGTATTTTATATCTTATAAATTTTCAGCATAATTTCTGTTTGGTATTTGCTACTGTACGTCATGGCCGATGTGATGGGCCATGGAGGAGATGGCGCAGGCCAGGATCCACCGTCTCCCGGCGGCTTTGGTGCCGGGCATGGTCACTAATAGGAGGACGGTAAGTCTTATTATAACTTATTTATTTACTACATTCATTCATTTATTATAAACATCGTGACTAATAATTTTTAATTATAATTGCAGCGGCAGCGGCCCCACGACGGAATACTCGAGGGATGGCCAAGAACCTTCGCCTTCGAGCCGAAGTAGAAAAGAACAGGGGGCCTTTATCTATGACGTTTGATACGCAAGCTACATATACCCCTGTTGGTATAGATAATGATTTATTCACTCGTGAAGTGGGGTTATACATGTGGCGGAACATCGCGTTTGATCGATTTTCTTGGAATGAAGTTTCAGACGCCGAGAAGAATGCGATGTACCAACATCTTGCGGTAAATGATTTATTTAAGTTCTTTTATATTTTATTTTATTATTTTACTTGACTAACTTCTTTTGTTTAATTTATAGAAATCATTCGATCTTAATCGGATTCATGAGAGCACCGACCGTATAAAGTTAAAGTTGGGCATTCATTCAATATATCAAAAGCGATACAGAGATCGCAAATCCAACGCATCAAATCGATTTAAAAAGGTTGGAGGGTTTGATGATGTCCCGAGAGCGTTGGTCAACGTCCCAAAGGGGATGCACCCGGATAATTGGGAGAGAGCTATTGAACATTTTTGTTCGGATAGACATAAAAAACGTTCAAAAGTTAACCAAGCCAATCGTAAACAACAAGTATGCGTAAACCGTGGAGGAACGTCGACATATAGTAATTCTTGTTATAAAAAAGTAATGCTATATATATATGTATATATATATATATATGTATTATTTGTATTATATATAGTAGTTCTTGTTATAAAATAATTAATATTTAATGTTAAACAGACTCAGAGTCGACTAGATATGTACCGCGCTGCTCATACACGTAAAGATGGGATGATTGACAGCGAAGCAGAGCAAATAATTGTAAGTATTTATTTAAAGTATAATTTTCAATATGTATTTGTGTGTGTATTAAATCATCTTTGTGAAATTAAATACAGTCCCAATTAGAGATGGAGATAGAGTACCAAACTCAAACAAATCAAGGGACTTCTTCATCTCGACCGAACGAAGTCGAGGCATTTGAAAAGGTCCTAGGTACTCGGCGCGGATGGATTAAAGGGATTGGGTTTAAACCTTCATCATCTCAAGCGCCGGATTCTTTTGAGCAGTCGCAGGTGCAGCCTACACTCCCAAACACACAGGTAAAATGAACCATTTGACCCTTTTAGACTTGAAACTTGTATGTATGTAGACATATATGTGTAAAATGAACCATTTGACCTGTTTAGACTCGAAACTTGTATGTATGTAGACATATATATGTAAAATGAATCATTTGACCCGTTTAGACTTGAAAGTTCTATGTATGTAGACATATATATGTAAAATGAACCATTTGACCCGTTTAGACTCGAAACTTGTATGTATGTAGACATATATATGTAAAATGAATCATTTGACCCGTTTAGACTTGAAAGTTCTATGTATGTAGACATATATGTGTAAAATGAACCATTTGACCCGTTTAGACTCGAAACTTGTATGTATGTAGACATATATATGTAAAATGAATCATTTGACCCGTTTAGACTTGAAAGTTCTATGTATGTAGACATATATATGTAAAATGAACCATTTGACCCGTTTAGACTCGAAACTTGTATGTATGTAGACATATATATGTAAAATGAATCATTTGACCCGTTTAGACTTGAAAGTTCTATGTATGTAGACATATATATGTAAAATGAACCATTTGACCCGTTTAGACTTGAAACTTCTATGTATGTAGACATATATATGTAAAATTAACCATTTGAGCCGTTTAGACTCAAAACTTGTATGTTTGTAGATAGATATATGAAAAAATGCCCGTTTTGACTCGAAAACTTGTATGCATGTATGAATATATATATATATATATATATATATATATATATATATATGTAAAATTAACCGTTTAGTCTTGAAACTTGTATGTATGTAGACATATATATGTAAAATGAACCATTTGATCCGTGTAGACTCCAATCTTGTATGTATGTAGATAGATATATGTAAAATGCTTGTTTTGACCTAAAAACTTGTATGCATGTATATATATATGTAAAATGAATTGTTTTGACTTGAAACTTTTATGTATGTTGACATATATATGTAGGAACTAAATTTGTATGTAATTGTAGGAACTAACTAACATGTTATTCGACGACCCGAGTTTTATAGATAAACTTAACAAGTTTAATCTTTCACAAATGGGACAAAGTAGCAGGGGCGATGACGAGGGCGACGACGATATGGATGAAGATTAATTGTTTAGTTTTTATGTTGTATTAAGATTCGGAATAACTTGAATGGGTCAAAAACATTTACATTATGTTCTAACTTTATATATTAGTATATTTGTGGTTATGTTTCTGTTATATTCGGCAAAAAAATAAAAAATATGCAGGTTTTGTAATGCATGTATGTTTTAGGAAAACTGGAAATAATGAAAATGGAGAAAAAACTTCGAAAACGGACATAGTTATTAGCGGCGACATATCTCGCCGCTAAACGCGAATTGGCAGCGACACAATGGTAGTTTGCCGCTAATATTCCACCATTAGCGGCGACAAACAGGTAATAGCGGCGACAAGTGGGGTATTAGCGGCGAAGTAATAGCGGCGACATTTCGGTGTATTAGCGGCGACATGTGTCGCCACTATTGACCCAATTCTTTGTAGTGGTTATATGGTGGTTTAAGAGCACAAAGGTATATTTCTGATGCAGTAGTTAATTGAAGGTTATATGATGCCTGTATTTGAAATACAATTAATTTGGGAGCATTAGAATTTGCATGAAAAACTTCCGAGTCACATTTGTTTCTACTGAGTACAGGTTAAAATTTTAAAGTTGGATGGATGCATCAACAAAAAGACTAATGGGTGAATTTGGACAGAGATTTGTCTTTTGAAAGGAATTTGAGCTAAGATGATTGCTTGAGTGGCAGTGTGCTAGTGTTCTTGAGTTGCTTTCTTTTGGACTGACAGAAAATAAATAAAATAGGTATGTTGACTCCCTACGTGTTGCGACTCGCCTCGCACATTGCAACGTAAACAGGACTTACTTATCGTGCATTCATGCTATGTCAACATTTGCCAAATTCGTTAAAAAATTAGAATAAAGTAAAAATAGAAAACATTTAAACGTTGTGGCTCGTTAAACCGTGAAATCAATCAACGTTTTCGAAACTTTGTATAAAAAAATCAAAAACATTATGTAACTCACATGTTGTAGTTAGAGCATCGATAATATTTAAGACCTTATATAAAGAAAAGAACGGCTTTATACTCTTGTTGTAGCGGAGGCATAAATGCGTGACAAAAACCCAAGTTTAAACATTAAGACCCGCGTATTGCGGTGAAGCCGTACAATAACGCTAACATGGGTTAGGGCGCGTTTGCGAACTTAGTTACGCGCGTAGTGGTGGTGACACTAACGTGCTTAAATACATAAAAGAAACGTACGAATTTTAGGCATCTCGATTTTAGAGATTGAACCATAGATAGAAAAAATATTATGATTCTCACATTGCGGCTTAATAATTAAAATAAACAATGACATCTAAAGAAAATAGCAAATCTAAAATGAAAAAAAAAACAAAAAATAAAATAAATTTGTTGACACAAGAATCAGACCTGTGACCTAAGAGCAACCAAACAAAGGCACTAAGAAAGCTTTTTCCAACTCACCAAATCCAGCACTTGATAAAAGAGTGTAAAATCAAATTGAAAATAAATAATAAGGGCTTTGTTGTTGGCCTCTCATTAGCCATCGACATTATTTTTTATGGTTTAGTAAATATAGAAAAGATAAGTGTAAGAATCATGTGTATATATCAGTACTAAAAAATTTCGGGTATATCAATATAGAAAAGAATCAAGTGTAAGAATCATGTGTAAAGAATCATGCTCTTTAAGCTTTTTAAGGGATGTATTCGAGATTTCGAGTGCCCAGACGAGTACTAAAAAATGGGCCCTTAAATATAATTTTTTTCCAAAGATCGATGATAATTGTAATAACAATAAACAAAAAAATGTTATTGTAGCCATAAACAAATATAAAACAAAGTTAAACAATAAACAGAAAAAATTTAAACGAATCGAGAAACTCTCCTTACATTTTCCGAAACAAAGTTGTTGATCAATTCTTCACATGAACTGATACTATCTAATATATCGTTCTCGATAGTTATCATTGTCAATCCATTAAGTCTTTCTTGAGACATTTCGATCGTAAGTACGACTTCAACAACTTCAATTTTGAGAAGCTTCTTTCTGCAGATGCCACTGTTACTGGAATAGGTAACAAGATTCGATACGCAATTAATGCATTAGGGAAAAACTGGACTTGCTTCAAGTATTTTAAAACATTAGTAGGTTTGATAATATCATTAGGTAATATAGTGTCAAATGACTTTAACAACATATAAAGCTCAACACCATTAATATTTGATTCTCCTTCATACTTCAGTGCATCCTCAAGAAGAATACAACACGACTTAAGCTCTTTGTCTTCAACATACTTCAAGTTATCAAGAAACAAAAAACCAAATAGCTTTTCATAGTCTTTGTATTGTTCAAATCTTATTTCAAGTGAAGCAGACGCTTTATATGGTGTTAAAGTTATCCTCAGCTGAGAATAAAACTTATTTGTCATTTGAACTCTCATCAAATTATTTTTTTTTCTACGAAGCAAAGGCCTATGAGGGAATACCGGGTCAATACCCATTTCAATGGCGATTTTCTTAGCTTGATCTATCGAATCAGAGAACCTGGTTTCTCTAAATTTCTTGAAGAATTCATTCAAATTGTTCACTTCTTTAATAGCATCATCAAAAAGCATATCACCCGATTGTAACTTTTTGCTCACTGTATTCACCATGTCTAGTATTCGATACCAAAAATTCAAAATCAGAAATGTCGTACATCTATAAAGTATTTTTCTGCAACTTCAAGTAAAGCTTCTCTTACATCTAAAAGTTGAAATCTAATGGTAAAGAGTCGAGGATTGCAAAACACAACTGGAAAAATAATGTGCTTAATTGTTTCACATGATTATTTAGTTATTCTTTTTTTAATTAAAAATCCACATTAGCATTTAAAAGAAAAAAGAGTATTGTTTATGGGACTTTCAACAAAATTAGTTATTGGTTTAAATGAGTATGGTAATACTTAAATAGTTGATAATATGTTTATATTTAAATATTTTTTTGGGTCTCTAAACAAAATTTTCATCTACTTATTTTGGTTCTAATTTTAAATAAATTATATATACATATACACAATTTTTTTTTTTTAAATTTTGGGCCCTCGTGAAAATGGACCTAAGCGACCGCCAATGCCAGCATAGGGTCCGGAACACCCTAGTATATATGGATATATGTATGTACGCAACTTGCATGACTATATTTATATGCAATGTAACATGATCTAGGATTTGACCACGGCATGAACTAGCATAACAATATTTTAGTGGATAGACTACGATTACAATAACTTATCTCTTGCACGTCTAAATAAGACAATCTTTTAAAGGTATGACATGCATTTTTGTGAGTTTCATATAGGTAATAGGTTTGTCCATATGTGTATGTTTTAATTAATTAATATATGTAAATATAAAAGTTCTATTAAAAGGTATAAATAAGTTATAAGAATCGTAAAAGCTGCATAAAATTTAAATTATACATTACTTAACTAATTAACTTTTCCCATGCAACATCTTTGATGCCATTACCGTTAAAAAAAAATAAAAAATAAAAACCTTAACTAATTAAATAAATTTTAAAAAATAAACAAATAAAAATAAAAATATATCTATGCGACTTCCATTTGGTACATATATTTAAAAAAATTCTTATTCATACAATGAACTTTTAACCAAGTGTGTTATTATTGTAAGTTTTTTATTTGTGTGTCATTTAATATTTTTCTAAATATAACTAGTTTTTTCAAAGAAAAGTATATAAAATTATGGAAGAATTCAATCAACGAACTAAAATCTCACCCCCTCGATCCAATCGTAACTAGAGGTGTTTAATATTTTGTTTCAAATCGATTAAACTGATAATTGAATTAAAATTGAAACCGTTTAAAACTAAACCTAATTACATATTTGATTTTTGGTTTGGTTTAAACCATAAATCGAATTTGTAATTTGGCTTTTGGTTTGGTTTAGTTTTCAAGATTTTGAATTCGATTTGAACAAAAAAAAAATGAATTGAGTTATATGAATATTTTAATTCATATTTTATAGTTAACCCAATTCATTTATATTAATAATCAATACCTATATATGGATTATAAATCATTATTTGATGAATGTATGTTTTTGTTAAAACTTTCCTAAAATATTGTGTTGTTTAAACCGAACTTATTATGGCTACTCAAAAGGGAAAAAAAAGTCTTTTTCTTTTAGCTAATTCGGTTTGTTCGGTTCAAACAAAAAACTAAACCGAATTTTAAAGTGGTTTTAGGTTCGGATTAGGTTTCCACGAATTAACGTTCGATTCAGATTGTGGTTCCAACAAAAAGAAAATCAACCCGAAAACCCGAATCGAATAAACCGGAAAAACGTAACCCGAACCAATGATTGTTGTCGACACCACCGCCATCATCGTCACCTTTTTTTATCTCGAGGGTGGATACCTTTTGTATCAAGACGTGTTTTGCCTGGGCGAGCAACTCATCGGGTGAAAACAAAACCGTGAGTTCCTGGATGGGCAACCTATCGGGGGCAAAGCGGACAATATATTGGTACGTTTTGCTTGGGCTGTTACATCATCTTGTTCCTCTTCTTTTTCATCAAATTCTTCTTCCACCTCATAATGTTGTTTTTCCTCATCTTCGTTACCCTCATCTTGTTCCTTGTCATTTTCGATTTGTGTAACGGTTTGAGTTGCGTTACGTAAAGGTTGGTTAGATTTTGGTAGAATGAAAACTGGTTGGGTCCTTCAGGTTGTGGAAGCACAAAATGACCTGGTGCAATATGGACGGGCATTGACGTTTGGGTTGGAGGGTTTTAGTAGAATTGAAGATATTGAAACGATTGTAGAGGAGTCGGTTCGCTTGGACACGAACAGACTTTTAATTTATAGGTTTTGCGGGTGGATGAAGGTTGTTTCCTTGGATCCATGAGTAGAGTATAAAAATAAAAGTAGTAGAGTAGAAAATTAGGAAATTAAGAGTAGGACATTATTTGTTTGATATAAAATTATGTATTTAAGGTTTGTATTTATAGGGGGAATTTTTTTTATATGAAATAGCCTAACGGCTATAATTGCATTACAACGGCTAGAATCTAACGGTCACAACAACACACAATACACGGCTTCGTGAACCATGTCGTGCGCCAATGTTGCCGTGAATCCGTCCCAACCCGTTTTCTATCACGACGTCCCCACTTGAAGATTAAGTTTTGCATTCTGCTATTACGTCAACCGTTTCGCCTGAACTCGTATCTAACCCTCACAGATGAATTTTTTTTAATCCACTAGTGTGTAGTTAACCAATGAAACTTTTAAACCATATAATTTGAAACATGTCATTGGGGATGATGATCCAATAAAAAAGAAAAATCCTCTTAAAATATCAAGATTTAAAAAGTTTATGTGTTCTTAGTCTAACTTTTTCACATGATTAAAGAAATTTAGATTTCTAACAATAAATATATTTTGAAACATTAACCACTAGTTATGTGAAGTGATCAAAGTTAGAATTCTTAAGAGGTTGTGGTGTAGTGGTTGAGCTGAGGCATGAAGTCACAAGGGACCCGGGTTCAATCCCTGCCACCACCATTAATTTCTGCAGCATCGCAAATGAGGCCTTTTAGGCTGATGAATCAGGGTTTTACCCACGCCGATCCAGGGTTCGAGCCTCGGCTCTCTCTCAAGCCCGGAAGGGGCCGTATTGGGTGGGGTTTTTCCTTGAAAGCTCTCCAACTATGACGCCAAGTGGGCCCGGTTAAGACAACATATTGGCCGGAGTTGGACGACGCTCTCCCATGTAACGGGGGGTGCGACATCACAACATTCAATGTTCGCCTTTCAAAAAAAAAAAAAAAGTTAGAATTCTTTTGATAAAATATTTATATAATCTATATGGTCAAAAGAATCCAAAAAGAGTAATAAATGAATGGAGTTTGATTTAAAGTTACGAAACCGCATGGGTGGGTGCAGTGTTTTGCGTTTACCCCGGAACCTCACATATCATTATTTTATTTTATTTTATTTTATTTAAAGGCCTTTGAAGTTGAAGATAACTCCAACATGTGTTTTCCCTTTGTTGGAATTACAAACTATCCAATATGTAAGATTTTCATCTCATCTTTTTGTTTTAATGCAATATGATATATTTGAATCTATAATTGTACTTTCTTTTTTCAATAATATATGAAGGTATATCCTTAAATAGATTTTTATCTCATCTTTTTTGTTTTTAATATTAAGTAGTAATGATGACTCATCTGTGCGTTAAGGTGGGGTCGTACAGTAATATTAACATGGTTAACTACATAATTAAGTGTGTGTCTGTGAATCCCGCTACACGTGTTGCGGATGTGACACTAACTTCGTTAAATACGGTTACATTAGCATCTCGTGCTCTGCGGCGGGAAACGAACCTTAAACATTTCAGGCAGTTAATAACGTGACTAAGCACAAAAAAATGTGATTAAGTACATAAAAAATGTATGAAGTTACGGCGACTCGATTAGCTCAATAAAAAGATATGTAAAAAAACGTAAGAAAAAAATTTAAAAAAAAATTATGAATCAACAGATAGGTGACATGTGGCGTGGATTTGGAGAAAAACACATAATTTTGACATTTTACAAACTTCAGGGGAAGTTGTGGTAGACACTTGTAAATGAGGAAAAAACAAAATTTATACCGGAACGTAAAGAAAAAAAATACTAAACGTATATTTGAGTTTTTAGAAAGTTGAGGGTTATTATTTAAAAATGTAAAAATTAAGGGGTTCATATGAAAAAAGAAAAAAAGTATCATTGGCCATCGGCTTTGTAAATTGAGAGTAAGGGTAATACAGTATGATATATTTGAATCTACAATTGATTTACTTTCTTTTTTCAATAATATATGAAGGTATATCCTTAAATATTCCTATACTAGCTTTAACCCCGTGTGTTACACAAGGTAAAATATTAACATTATATTGATAAATATCTTAACATCTTTTTTATACAAAATTGATATTTATTTGTAATTTTTTTCATTTTGTTACATGTTAAGATTATATGGATGAGAGTAATTAAAACATCAAAAAATACATGAAAATTCATTTAATAAGTTGTGCACTTTTTACAATACATTAAATTAAATGTCAAATTAAACCTTACAATGATTATTTACAAATTTAAAAATACTTCATTAAATGTAACATTTAACGTGGTATTGGTAATTTTTCCATGTTTACCAAAGATTAATAACTTGAATCCATATCTACTTTAAAAGCTTGATAATACAGCATACAGTTGATAATGAATAAACACCGGATCTTTCAATACCAACCAACATTTTAAAGTGATTGCCGTATACTTTTATTCATGGTCATTGCAAAAATACAACAATTGTATATTTTTTTCTTTGAAGTTTAGTGAAATTCTTTTGTCTGAATATGTTAATCCAATTATAAGGATAAAATTATGATTATCAAAGTTGCTTCAAAATATAATCTCCGCTTCTATAACGTGATTACCTTGTGATTTAACCTAAAGACTTGTTACATTACCTAAACCATTTTTTCATCAATATTTGTTAATAGCATAACTGAAACACCGATATTTAAAACTAATTTATGGTTTGACTAATCTGATAATGTAAGTCTATTTAGAAATTCAGGAGATTATAAACGTTCATCAAAATCATCATCAAGATGATCTGATTGACGAATACTATTTGTACTTGTATGCGGAAAATCTCGCTAAACTTTTAATACTAAATCTCTCGTTAAAAAAGTAATAAAAAGATACAAATAAAATTTAAATTTCAACAATATATCGTCTTTTAAATTCAAAATTTAAAAATCCAAATTTAAAAATTTTACTTCTTAATATTTCGACACAAATAAATTTAAAATTCCAAAATTAAATATGAAAAATTTAATACTAATAAATTAGAATTAAAACTTGTAAACATGATTTTTGAAAAACAAAATATCGTCGTTTAAAATATAAAACACTTTTAAAAATAAGTATTTGCGAGTTTCTAAACTTTACTAAAAACTAAGTATTAAAATTTTTAAATCAAAATAAAAAATATGCTAATAAATATCAAATTTAATTAAAAACGACTACTTAAATATTAGTAAACTTTATTCTAACACATATTTATTTCAAATACAAATGTAGTATTTTCAAATTTTATATGTAAAACTAAAAAATCTTTTTTTTTATAATTAGATTTAAAAAATTAGTTTTTTCATAATAAAACTTTAAAAACTCGTTTTTTTTAAATCTCTTGTTTTTTAATTCTTGATTTTTTTTACAATATTAACTTTTGATGATAATTTTAAAAAAATATGAGCCAATGGTAATAATGATGAAAACATTTATTTATGTAATTTAGAAAAAAAGCTAAATATGGAAATATTAAATAAAGGATATAAATATGGTTTTGAATGGAAAAAGTTGTGAGATAAAATATGGAGTTACCAAGTGACAAAATCATTTAGTTTTTGTATTGTAAAAGAGATGTTTTCGTATAGTATACGATTTAGACTTCAGAGTATTTTTTGTGGTTTATTTGATTCTTTAAAAAAAATTATTCGAAAGCCTATATATTTTACTAGTAGAACCTCTGAACAAACAAAGAATATTGACGTAGATGTCATACAAACATTAGTGATATGAATGTCCACTTAATATAATCCTTTATTGTTCATTTAATAGACTGTGTAGCTCCCTTAACGCCCCCACACTCTTGGCTTATTGGGCCACCTCACCACCAACCCTTCTTTCTCCCACACGCTCGCTAAAGCCACGCCACCCCGCCCTTGGCACCCTTCCTTGGCGCACGCGCAATGGTGTTTAGTGCCCCTCCTTTACTAAAGTGTATATGGGCGTTAACCTACTATACTTGGTCTTAAAGAGAATATATGTTAGGGAATTTCAAATGGTTAAAGTTTTATAAAAATTACATGAATTGTTGTATGATACGTCGACATTTTCCCGACGACATGACCGACAAGACAGGCACTACCGACAACGTGTCGTCGGCATAGACCCGACAAGACCGACAAGAAGTTTTGACCAATACCGACCAATATCGATGACATGTCGTCGGAACAGGTCAGGGCGGACACTTCGGTGCTTAAAGAAAACTTTGGCATTTTGGAAACCCTGTCTCGACGATAAATTAAAAATACTAGCTCTACCCTATCGATATATCATGTGTGTCCAACTCCACTACTACAAAAACGACCATTTGCAACCGTCAAAACAGCCGGGAAACAGTCGTGAATGCCTTTTTGCGACTGTTTTGTGACCGGTTTCGGAGGTCGGTTAAACCTCGGTCGCCACGACTGTTTTGCGACCGGTTTCGGAGATCGGTTAAACCTCGGTCGCTAATCACGTTTGCGACTATTTTTTGCGACCTATACGGAGACGAGAATTCCCGCTGCAAATTTAGTGACCGGTTTTGCGACCAAACTCTTTTTGCGACCGATTTTGTGACCGAACTTTTTGCGATCGATTTTTGTGACCAAGCTTTTTTTGCCACCGATTTTGTTACTGGACCTTTTGCAACCGATTTTGTGAATGAACGGTTTGCGACTGATTTTGAGACCGAACATTTAGTGACCGATTTAGTGACCGAACCTTAGCGACGGAAGTTGCGGCCGAGATATTTTACGACGAAGTTTGCGACCAAAATGTTAGCGACCACAACAAGAAAACTATTTGCAACCAAACCTTTTTGCGACCACTATCGTGACTGATGTGTTAACAACCGAAGTGACGAGCGATTTGTGACCCAAATCTTTGACTACCAATTTTGGCAACTAGGTTTTTGTGACCAGTTTTGTGACCGATTTACTAACCAAGTTTTTTTCTCAAACTTGCGACCAACTTTGCAACCACCGTTTTGGTCAAAAACAATAAGAAGAAAAAAAAAGTTTTTTTTTTCGAATTTCCACTATTTATAAAATAAAAATACCCAAACTTAAATAACAAATTCACAAAATTGTATCAAATGATAAAAAGTATTTAAACATTCAAAATTAATTCGATCCAAGTATTTAATGATAGGTGCATAAACATTCAAACGTAAGTATTGAAAAAATATCTGAATTGGCTATGTTCAACAAAAAAAATTACATGCCTAACTATTTGAAATTTTTTTTTGGTATGTTCTTTAAAAGGAATTCAATTTGTTATTTCATTTCAGCATTTGCTTCTTTCATTTCAGCATTTGCAATTCTATCTTCCTCGATTTGCCCAATCATGTGAGTTTTTCTTCTCTTTCTTTTTCTTTCTCTAGTCTTTCTGTTTCTTTCTATTGTTGCAGTTGCGCTATTTTCTCATTCAACCGTTGAACATATAGTTAATATAACACATTACAACCAAACAACTCATTATAACCCATTAGAATCAATATAAGGCATTCGTACCTATTATGACCCATTATAATTAAAAAAAACTATGACTATCAAATATGGCTAATTAATACTTATTATGGTCGGTTACAACCAAATGGCTCACTAAAATGGCTCACTAATAGTCGTTTTGACCAATTATATCACTTGAATATATATAGAAGTTTTGACTAAAATTATAAGAAAAAAAAACACACCTCTTCATTTCTTGTATGTAAAGACGAACAACCAGTAATCGGCATTGACGATGTACCGATCATCAAGAAATGTGGATCACTAATATCATTAAACCCATACAATCTACCCTTTTTCTTGTTCCCAAAAGCTTCTATCCATGAGTCTTGGTCAAACAATGGGCGTTTGCCATTGTCATCTCCATAATTCTCATCGATAAATTCTTGATATGATTTATACGAAATAAAAGATCAAAATAAATTTTCATAGTTATGACATTTAATAATTATTTAGTAACAATATACATTTTAAAAGTAAAGAAACTTACAAGAGATTCCTTTACCCTAGAGTCAACCCATTCAACATTGTTTTGTAGATTGATCTCATCCAAACCGTCAGCCACTGATGCCATGTCACATTCTTGTTTGCCATTTCATAAAGACAACGATGCAAACACAAACACATAGCACATAACAACATACTAGCAAGCCAACTCCGGCCACCAGCCTTCGCGCACTACTGCCAAGCCGACTACGGTCACCAGCTACAACTCGTGGTCACTACTGTCACACCCCAACCGACGACGGATTATACGTCGGGGCGAACGCGGTTGTTCAAAAGCACAAGGTTTACTATTAAAGTTTAAATAATTTCATTAATACTTTCAAGTTTACAATACAAGTAACAAACAAAGCATAACAAGATACAAAGTTTATTTGATAAGTAATCTAGGTCCAAAGCATCCTAAGTGATCACAATAAAGACTCATGTTGATGTACCTGAAACATGTGAAGAAATCTGTCAACCAAAAATAGTTGGTGAGATACGAAGGTTTTGACACAGTTTAACAAGTCTTTGAAAAGTTTTACAATTCACTATGTCATGCATTCTATAGTATGAGTATGAGAACAAAACATGTTAAACATTGTGCATATCAATCCTCCAACCAAGTTTAGGCATAACCCGAGGTTACCCTTAAAAGTTTAAAGTCTAAATTCAGTAACAATCACCAAGGGCTCCCCCCGAAGGGTCAATAAATCTAGGAGGATTGGTCAGATACGATAGATCTATCATTGTTACTATAGGCTTGATCAAAGTTAATGGATATGCTAGTTTTAAGTTTAATTTAAGCATGCAAGTCTCAAGCATAATAACACAAGAATAAGCATATGGGCATAGTTGTACAAGAATTGTATAAGTTTTGATACATGTTTCACCCCAAGTTTATAAAGAATGTAAAACGAAAAGGGGCTAAGTATACTCACATGGATTGAGGAAGGAGTGTCGAACAAAGATTAAGTATAGCAAGACCTTGAGGGAGAATATCATCACAATAAGCCTAAGAATGCAAGTTTAAAGTTTTAAGTTTGATCCTATATGTTTATGTCTAAGCATCTAGGATTCTAAGATTATCTAGGGTTTCAAATGGGAGACGGGAATGATTGTGTTTATAAAGTTTAAATCAAAGTTTCAAATAAGGTTTTGAATGCAAGACTTGGATATCAACGTCTTAAAAAGTTTGTAGTTTAGAATTATTATTAATCAAAATAATTATTTAAAAGTCTTACAATTATTAATTACACACAATAGGCAATAATAATCAAAATAGTTTTTCTAAATATTTGTAAATGGAGTTGAAATAATAATTAAACGAAAGATTAAACAATAATTATTTAAAGGGTGAATAGTTATTAAAGTTTAATAATAAGCAAAGGATAAATAATAATTTAGAGATTTATAATTATTATTTAAAATAATTATTAAGGATACATGAAAAGTATTTAATGGATAGATAAATATCAAGGATAAATAATTATCTACAAAATTAAATAATCAATCTAATCTATTTAAGATTCTTTAAAGTATTAAGTATTTACAAATACTTCGTAATTAAATAATGTTTAAAATGATGATTATAAGTTTAAATAGTAATTAAACACTTATAAGTCTATAAAATGTTAACTAGAATTTCTTATAATGTTTATATTTAAACTATAAGTTTATAAATGTTTTTAAAGTTCAAAATATAACCATAAGTTTATAAAGTCTTAACTTATAAGTTTATAAGTATTCTAAATTTACATATAAGTTTATAAATGTTTTAATATTAAAGCTTCTATTTAATTCTTATAAGGTTTATAAATTTAGAATATTCTGTTTTTAAATAAATGAGCAAACAAGTTTTCTGTTTTTATAAAGTCTATAAAAAAATAAATAATGTTTATTTATTTTCTTATTTTATTTAAATAAATAAATAGTCTTTGAATAACAAAAATACAAAAGTTTATGAATCTCTGTTTTCTAAAAATATGTAAGTGTTATAAATTCTCTGATTTATAAATTTTATATAGGTTATTTATGTTTTTTTTTGTATTTATTTATTTTTAAGGTTTTAAAACAGGAATAATTAGGAAATACTAATAAATTAAAGTTTCAAGGTTTATAAATTATTTCCTGTTTGGTATATAAGTTTTTATAAACTTTAAAAGTATTTCTATAGTTTCCAAGGATTTTAAAACTACTTTTAAAGATCAATTCTTTATAAGTTTTAAATAGGTTTAATTAATTAAAAATGATTCCAGAGTATAAAGATGTAATTAAAAATCATTTTTAAGTTCAAAATAGTTTAACAGATTTTATAAAAATTATTACAAGATTTAAAAGTGCTTTAAAAGGCTAAAAAAATATAAAATGGCAAAACTCGGGCTGGCCGGATCGAACCCGGGCCACCCGAGTCACACACACACTCATCTAACCACCCGGCTACGGGCCTCGCTGATGTTTTATACAGAAAAAGAAATTGATAAACAACACTTCCAAACACCCCCAATTCGATATGAACCCTAGAATCAAATCTCCTAAATACGAAGTGATTAACCCTCTTTCATTGCAAATTGACAGAGGGCTTTTGATATATGAAGAGAAACGAATATAATGGTCATTCGAATTACCTGAAATGAAGTCGATTTGAGTGAGAATGGTTCTGAGCTTTCGGTCGGTTGTTCACAGGTCCGAACAAGCAATGCAGGTACAAATTGGATGAATTGAGAGTAGGAGGAGTATGAGTGGTGTGTCTTTGATGCGTTTTATCCGGTATTTATAATCAATTTTGGCGTTTAATGCTCGTACCGTTGGGAGGTTTACGGGTGAATGAAACGAGTTAAAGTTCGAATCACGCGGGCGTTTAATTTGAAATTGGACATTAAATGTCATTGTGTTTCGGTCGCACGCTCGAGGCGAAGCTCGAGGTTCGTTGAATCTGGCCTGGAACGCGTTTTTTTGGATAAAAGGGATGAAACCCGGTTGATGTGAGATTCGAACCCGCGACCGATTTGGGTTCCGAAAGTTTGGCTAACTTGCACAAACAGTCCCTGGAGTTTGAAGTCTTTATCATTTTATGTTAAAACATGAGTTTGAGTTTAAAATAAGTTTCAGAATTTGCAGTTTTAGTCCCTCGACTTTTTATAAAAATAAATATGTTTTATCTTTATAAAAACTAATTAAGTTTTATTTTATAAGTTTATAAAATAATTCTTAAGATTTAAGTTTATAAGTTTAAGTATATATTTTTTTTTAATTATATTATTTATATAACTACATCTTATAAAGTTTTAAGAATTTTAATATATTCATAAGATACCTATATATATATATATTTATAAATCTCATTAATATATACATATATATATATATATATATATATATATATATATCTCAAGTATATTTGTGTTCTCTTAAATATATATCAAATTAATCAATATTTACTATTTAAAAAAAATAGTTTTACTAGAATTTCAAGTTTGAATTTATAATACGTGCAAGGGTTTTAGGAAAGTATAGGTCGGAAAATCCTGTATATTACAGTCTCCCCTACTTTAGGAAATTTCGTCCCGGAAATTAAAGTAGAAGGGTCTGGTTCAGGATTTAGGTTTATAGTATAAACAAGGAAAATGAGAAAAAATAATTCTCGTTCCCGCGTAAGCCCTGGGCTACGTTCAGAATTCTGAATGAACTTCGACAATAGGAATACGATTTTGCTTGAGTTTCTAGATTTCATGTTTCATGATTGCCAAGAGTTTCTCTAGGAAGTATATAGTTTCATCGAGGGGTATGTTGATTTAGTCTAAGGAGAAGAACTGTCGAATTCGGATTCTAAAGGTGAAATACATTACATGGAATGAATCTGATGACAGTTTGATGGCCTAAGTTTGCTCAGAATATGGTCTAATAGGCCTAAGAGTTTGTTATATTACCCTTGCTATCTATTACGATAGTTTTTAGGTCATAGCACATGACAGAGTTTACTATGCCTTTCCATGCGCTGATTTTCATAGTTATGTGTGCACCCGTAAGTATTCGAATCGTCACATAGTCCGCATAGATCCTTCCGTTTGTGTGTGGGTTAAGGGAGAGCACAAGGATCTGCTCAGCTCATAACTAGTGTTTTCACGTAAGAGTAGTTAACAATTAACTGAGTCCCTAGAGGGAAACGTCAATTAGTAACTAAAGAGTAATGATGTGGCAGGACTTAGAGTTTCAAAGCTTCCTCGCGTTTGAACAAGAATACGTCAAACCCCGAGTAGATTTAAAGTCTTTTAGTTTCCAACTTTAGTTAATAAAGTGTGTGATCACACTTTGAGTATAAGGTGATCACTCAAATACTCTGGTTCTTATGAGAGACGTGGGGAAAGTGTTCGTAATGGAATTAATTGTTATACGTTCCTTATTGCTATATAGGAGATTCTGGTCATTTAAGGAGACCAGATGGATGTCGATGTTTGGTTTTGATTCGAAGGCAAGTGAGGTACTTTGCTATAGAGGACAATGTCCTTCTTCATGCTAGTTTCTAGTATTAGAAATGAAGTTTCTTGTGCATTCGGGATGCAACGAGTAACAAGTCTTATAAGTTTTTATTCAAGATGAAAGTACAATGATTGTAGTAATCAGGAATTTAGGCATGATTTAGTAAGGCAAATCATTTAGCTTAGATTGAAGCCATGACATATCGTTGTACATGCTTACCTTCGGTAACCGAAAGGTGTTGAGCTTTATGGATACGGGTTTGGATGTCATATTAACTTTTGTATAACGTATCAAGGTGGGTCCCTCTAGACTTAAAGTTTTGACTTTATAGTAAAGTGTATTTTGCGTATACGTAAGTTTATTGTTTTTCATCAGTAAAGTGTGCTTCAGTTTTTTTTTACTCTCATTGTGGTTTATAAGTGGTATAACTTTCATGTAGCAGATTCATTTATTTGACGAGGAAAGTCTTCTATTACCGAAAGTGTAAGATATCGGGGAGGTTTCTGATAGTGTTTATAGAAATATGCTTCACGAATAACTGATCTTGTTTTGTAAAAGAAATTTGTAGTTCACTTTTGGTTGTGTATAGATAGGATGTTCAGTGAAATAACGAGTTAGACAAATGGATGAGTAGTTATAAGAAGTATTTCTCAAGGGACAGGTACGGTTAACAAGTAGTTAGTTTAGCCAAGGCTTAGAAATGGTAAGTCTTAAGAAGGAAAGGTCATAGTTGATCAAGATGATGGTTCATAAGTCATGTTGTTTTAAAAGAACCTTTTCAAAACAGAATGCTTGTTCAAAGTTTATACTTAGGGTTTGATAACTTAATATGTCGTTATTTAAATCAGATATCAAGATGAATTGTTTTCGAAGAAGGTGTTGGGTAAGAATGTTAAGTTGTAATAGGAAAAGGAAGGTTTCGGTATGATTCATGTCAAGTCAATAAGTAATAACAATGAATTGCAAAATAGACTTTCATTAAACGTTTCAAAATTGGGACTTTTAGTCCCTACAAAGGAATTGTTTCTTAAACGAACCTTAAAACAAAGAAAAATAGAAAACTCCATCTAACGCCCTAGATAACTCTCCACTAGGAAGCAGATGAGTACTACGACGAGAACCTCTAGGGTTACTCGAATGGCGAACCTAGCCTCGTCTCTAGTGGTTTTGGTACGACACTCGAGTATTTCCCTGTCTTCCTCCAGGGTCGTGATCTTCTCTTCCTGGAGCCATATTTGATTTGCCAGGTCGTCGATCCTTTGATTTAGCACGTCATGCCGTATTCTGTGTTCCATCTCCCGCCTCACAAATTCCGCTGTTCCCACAAACTGGGGAATATTAGGTACCATTGTTTGGGCTTATGGTATTATGATAAGGTTCATTGTGGGCTGGGCTTCGAGTTTATTCATTCTAGCAGGCCCCTTCTTCTTGGGGAAAACAAGTAGGTCCCTAAATTTCTTGTTAATGTACCTTAGGTCCAAAAGATGTTAAGTTTTGTTTACAAGGGATGGTGATGTGTGTAAGTTTTAAGGATGTATGAAGATTTAGGGAGGTATAAAAGTGTAGTAAAAGCTTAAGATAGTTATCCAATGAAGTTTAGCTAGGTAATACGAAGATAGGGATAAGCACAAGAGCATCATAAAATTATGAGGTTTGTAGGGTAGTTTTAAGTATTGTATCATAAGAATTTGAAGTCTAGTTTCAGTTATGACGAGTCGGCAGGTTGTTATCTGACAAATCATGAAGAGAAGGTTCATAAAGTAAGGATTACAGATGTGGATTTGAAATCATGAAATATAAGCGTTTATATGGTACCCATTTAGTGAACATTACTAAATAGGCACTTTGACACATCAAGAGTAATTCAAGTTCACCAACGCTTGAGAAGTCATGCATTCCTATAAGTGAACACTCATCCCAAGAATTCCCAGGAAAGCATACGGGTCCAACGGTTGATCTGGATTTGTACGAAATGCTTTCCTTGACAGAATTTCTCAGAATACATGTATCCACCCTTCCGGTCTGCACGAGTTCTCATACATTGTTCAGAATTTAAATATTCTTGACGGGAGTTAGTTTTTGGATTAGGCCTTGAAGCCTAAGAGTATAACCTCGATGTAGTAGATTCTTGCAGGCCGTAAGTAGATGGAGGTATAAGATTTCAGGTATAAGCATACACGTATAGGGTTTAAAGTTTAAGAATAGAACGAAGAGGAGAATTCTTAGTATAGGGAAAGAGATAACTCATGTTTGGGACTCCTAAGTTATAGTCTAGGTCATGTGTCTAATAACCTAATTCCCTATAACCAAGGCTCTGATACCAATCTGTCACACCCCAACCGACGGCGGATTATACGTCGGGGCGGACGCGGTTGTTCAAAAGCACAATGTTTACTATTAAAGTTTAAATAATTTCATTAATACTTTCAAGTTTACAATACAAGTAACAAACAAAGCATAACAAGATACAAAGTTTATTTGATAAGTAATCTTGGTCCAAAGCATCCTAAGTGATCACAATAAAGTCTCATGTTGATGTACCTGAAACATGTGAAGAAATCTGTCAACTAAAAATAGTTGGTGAGATACGAAGGTTTTGACACAGTTTAACAAGTCTTTAAAAAGTTTTACAATTCACTATGTCATGCATTCTATAGTATGACTATGAGAACAAAACATGTTAACAATTGTTCATATCAATCCTCCAACCAAGTTTAGGCATAACCCGAGGTTACCCTTAAAAGTTTAAAGTCTAAATTCAGTAACAATCACCATGGGCTCCCCCCGAAGGGTCAATCAATCTAGGTGGATTGGTTAGATACGATAGATCTATCATTGTTACTATAGGATTGATCAAAGTTAATGGATATGCTAGTTTTAAGTTTAATTTAAGCATGCAAGTCTCAAATATAATAACACAAGAATAAGCATATAGGAATAGTTGTACAAGAATTATATAAGTTTTGATACATATTTTACCCCAAGTTTATAAAGAATGTAAAACAAAAAGGGGCTAAGTATACTCACATGGATTGAGGAAGGAGTGTCCAACAAAGATTAAGTATAACAAGACCTTGATGGATAATATCATCACAATAAGCCTAAGAATGCAAGTCTAAAGTTTTAAGTTTGATCCTATATGTTTATGGCTAAGCGTCTAGGATTCTAAGATTATCTAGGGTTCCAAATGAGAGACGGGAATGATTGTGTTTATAAAGTTTAAATCAAAGTTTCAAATAAGGTTTTGAATGCAAGACTTGGATATCAACGTCTTAATAAGTTTGTAGTTTAGAAATATTATTAATCAAAATAATTATTTAAAAGTCTTACAGTTATTAATTACACACAATAGGCAATAACAATCAAAATAGTTTTTCTAAGTATTTGTAAATGGAGTTGAAATAATAATTAAACGAAAGATTAAACAATAATTATTTAAAGGGTGAATAGTTATTAAAGTTTAATAATAAGCAAAGGATAAATAATAATTTAGAGATTTATAATTATTATTTAAAATAATTATTAAGGATACATGAAAAGTATTTAATGGATAGATAAATATCAAAGATAAATAATTATCTACAAAATTAAATAATCAATCTAATCTATTTAAGATTTTTTAAAGTATTAAGTATTTACAAATACTTTGTAATTAAATAATGTTTTAAAATGATGATTATAAGTTTAAATAGTAATTAAACACTTATAAGTCTATAAAATGTTAACTAGAATTTCTTATAACGTTTATATTTAAACTATAAGTTTATAAATGTTTTTAAAGTTCAAAATATAACCATAAGTTTATAAAGTCTTAACTTATAAGTTTATAAGTATTCTAAATTTACATATAAGTTTATAAATGTTTTAATATTAAAGCTTCTATTTAATTCTTATAAGGTTTATAAATTTAGAATATTCTGTTTTTAAATAAATGAGCAAACAAGTTTTCTGTTTTTATAAAGTCTATAAAAAAATAAATAATGTTTATTTATTTTCTTGTTTTATTTAAATAAATAAATAGTCTTTGAATAACAAAAATACAAAAGTTTATGAATATCTGTTTTCTAAAAATATGTAAGTGTTATAAATTCTCTGAGTTATAAATTTTATATAGGTTATTTCTGTTTTTTTTTTGTATTTATTTATTTTTAAGGTTTTAAAACAGGAATAATTAGGAAATACTAATAAATTAAAGTTTCAAGGTTTATAAATGTAGAGACATGTTTTTCTGTATAAGCTGTTGTCATTATTTGTATGTTTGAACAATGTTAGCTTAGCTTACTTTCTGTCATTTCATTATTGTAATTTCAGTTTATGTATTTTACAGCTTTATTTTTAGTTAAGTCTGGGCCATCGAAACTACTTAGTGTCGATTGAGTTATGTTCAATCGAAACTAGTAGTTTCGATAGATAGTAGTTTCGACAGGGTGTTCATTCATTTGTAAATGTTCAATCGAAACTAGTAGTTTCGGTTGACATAGTTTCGATACATCTCAATTACTATAAATAGCCTAGTTTGAGAAGATTTAGGGAGTGAGTAGCGGCTGTAACCCTGAACCTTATCTTTCATTGTTGTTCAATCAATACAATCTGCATTTTGAGTATTGTGCACTGTTCTTACAATTTCATATCATATTTGTGTTGATTGTGAGTGTGTTTAGCCCGTTATCTTCACCAAATCTGTTTCTATCCTATGTTTCACCTCCATACACACTGTTTTCGCCTTTGTGTGTGGAGAATCGATCATTTGTGAGATTTCTGAGTGAAATCTAGACCTACAATTGGTATCAGAGCATTATGCTCTAGAGTTTTTTGAGTATTATCAGGTTTTTAAGATCGATTGTAGGTGATTTGTGTGGTATTTCGAAGTTTTTCTTTTTTCTGCACAAAATTCTCAGAAGCACTGTTTCATTGCGATTGCTGCTGTTTCATCGATTACCAAGGGTTTTTGTTCGTGATTTCAAGATCGGAGGTTGGTTTATTGATCAGGAGAGTTAGCCGAAGTTTTTCGCTGGATTGGATTGTCATTTCTGCATTATTTATTTTAGAGCTTTTTCATCAATGGAATATTTCTGAGCTTGGAGACGACGGCATCGAAACTACTGGGAACATTCTCTGAATTCCGTTGGTCATCGAAACTTCTTGTGTACTTTTTGTCTGAAGAATGTACAATCAAAACTAGATTTTTTTTTCTTGTTCTAATCGAAACTACTCTGTGCAGTTTACTTGGGTATCGAAACTAGTAGTTTCTACTGAGCAAGTGTTAATCATCGAAACTAGTTGTTTCGGGTTATATTTCTTCAATCGAAACTAAGTAGTTTCGGGCATGTTTACTCAATCGAAACTAGGAGTTTCGATCAGTGTGTCTCTATCGAAACTAGTTGTTTCAATCAAGTTTGTCCACCCGAAACTAGTCACTGTTTTAGTTTCGATCTCGGATATTATGGCTACTTCAAGTTCAATTGAGTATTCTGGAGGGAACAAACCACCTGCTCTTGTGTCTACAAGAGAATTTGATGACTGGACTAAGAAGATGAAACTTTTCTTCCAATTTCATGATCATACATTGCTGAACTCTATCACTGATGGTCCCCACAAGCCATTAATCACTACTGCTGATGTTCAACGTCCTAAGACAGTAGCTGAATATGATGAGAAGGATCTTGCCTTGATTGCCCGAGACAACAAGGCTTACGGGACTATTGTCATGGCTCTTCCTATGGATATTTTCAACATCTTTGCTGAGTACACCACTGCCAAAGACTTATGGGTAGCTTTGAGCACCAGATATGAGGGAAGTGCTTATGTCAGGGAGAGTAAGAGAGATCTGATCAAGAAGCAGTATGAGATGTTTAGCAGTGTCAGAGGTGAATCAATGTCTGATTTGATCAACCGTTTCTCAAGCATCGTATCTAGGTTGAAAGTAATGGGTGTTGAGTACCCTACTCTGGAGCTAAACAAGAAACTCCTAGACTCTCTTCCTGAGGAATGGAATATGTATCGAATCATTATCAAAAAGACTGAGAATCTTAGTGCTTTGTCTCAACAGGAAGTCTACAGCATTCTTGAATCTTATGAGATAGAAATTAAGAAAGGAGCAGTTACCCCAACAAATCAGTCTGGAAACACAGCTCTTATTGCTGGAAAAAGCTCTTCTAGTAGCCCATACTTTCAGACTGATGTTCCTCATTCTGCCGCTGCAATTCAATCTACCAGCTCCTCTGCTCCTCAGAAGTCCATTACCATAATTCCTGATGAATATGTCCCAATCATGACTGCTTTCATGTCGTGCTATGATGCACTGATTTCTGGAAACCTAACACCGGTTAGCTTTCAACCTGATGACTTGGAGCAGATTAATCCTGATGATTTGGAGAAAATGGACATTGATTGGTGTATGGCCACGCTGACCTTAAGAGCCAAAAGATTTATCAAAAGTACTGGTTTAGACAGATTCAAGCAGGGAAAGACACTTGGGTTTGATATCAAGAAGGTGAGAGGCTACAATTGTGATCAGCTGGATCACTTTGCTAGAAATTGCAAGGAGTCTTCATCCAAGGATCAGCAAGAAAAGAAGATTTCCTCTAGAAAACAAGCTGCCAATCCTCCCAAGACAAACACATCTTCAAGCTCCGCAGCTCTTGTGTGTCAAGCTGATGGACACTATCATTGGGGAGAACAAGCTGAGGAAGCTGCTGATAAAGCCTTGATGGCTGACGTGGAGGACAAGGGCAAGTGTGTCATGATTGAACCTGCTGAGGATCTCACTGCTGTGCCTGCTGAGGTTATTTCTAAACTTTGTAATGCTAGATCTTGCTTAAATGAAATTCAAAAATACAGATTCATTAATCAAGCTTTGATTGATGAACGAGATCATATTAAGGTGATGCATGACTCTGTGGCCAAAAATGAGAAACTTTACTTAAAAAAAATTCGTGATATTTCAGGTGAAAATCGTTCTTTAATTGTGCAACTTAATACTCAAACCATTAATAATAAGATTTTAAGTGAAAGAGTCCAAAAGGCAGAAAAGGCCAAATTACAAGTTGACCACATGGATATGGATCAAAAAATTCTGTTTGAGATAATTGATAAACAATTTAATAGAAAAGGCACAGAGGGTCTTGGATATAACTCTCATCCACCACCTTATTATAAATCAGGTAGATTTGCTGATATGCCAACTCCTCATGTTTCCACACCATTTGTTTGCACTTTATCTCCTGATGATTATATTACGTCCTCTGATTCTGACAGTTTTGCTTCATGTGCAGAATCAAATTGTGTAACTTCCGAAGATGATTGTGATGAGAGTACCAATGATAGAACTGTTTTAAATAAACTTGAGTCAGATGAATGTAATAATATGTCCGTGTCAAAACCAGATATTTGTGAACACGTTGAAAACTTGTATTTTGATTCTATGCCTGCTGAGCATACGGGATTGGGATGTGATGTTTCTAAATTTAAAAATGCTTTGCCTTTTGTTCCTAAATCGTTGAATGTTGTGTCATGTGTTACCAAGTTTAAAAGTGCAGGAATTATTGTGAATGATGTACCACGTGAAACCATGAGCAACATGGACTTTTTCAGATTAAAGGAAGAACATCGTCTTCAAGACAAAGTTATTGATGAGAGAACCGTCTCATGTTCAGATGCCTCAACATCACAATCATCTTCTTCTTGTGATGACAATTATCAGGCTAAGATATCTTGTGAAAAAGTTTGTTTTAGTTGTGGTGCTTCAATTCATGTTTCAAAAAGTTGTAAATTGAAAACCACCAATTGTAATGATGAATCGTCTCCCAAAATTTTAGTGAATTCATATGCGTTGTCTAAGTCTTCTCACAGTACAAAATCTAGACGTAAAAGAATTAAAAATGCTAAAAATTATTTGAAAAGAACTTGGAAAATTAAAAATAATGTTCTATTTGATGACCGTGCTTCATCAAAGGATGATTCTAATTATGATTCCAATATGATGTCCTATCCTGACACAAAACTTCTTGATAGCAATGGTATTGGTCAAAACGTCTAAATGGTTTGTTGTGTATAGGGTCAATCAAGAAGAATCGGCGATAAAATTTGGCACGTAGATAGTGGATGTTCAAGACATATGACTGGTCATTTTAACTTGCATCAAGATTATCATCAAATTGATGGAGAGTATGTTGCTTTTGCTGGCAATCCAAGAGGAGGAAAGATTGAAGGACAAGGAACAGTATCAAATGGTGTAAATAGTCTGGAATTTGTCAACTTTGTTCCTCAATTGAAGTACAATCTGATGAGTGTTTCTCATATTTGTGACAAGAATTTTTGTGCTTTGTTCAAATCAAGAGAATGTCTAATCTTGAAGCCTGGAGTGGTGATTCCAGAAGAACTTATTCTCATGCGTGCTCCCAGAAGATACAACACATATAGCTTGGATATGAACAACCCATCGGGCATTGAATCATGCTTTCTTTCAAAAGCTTCCGAAGATGAATCATTCCTGTGGCATAAGAGGTTGGGACATGTAAATTTCAAAACTATGAACCGACTGGTTCGAGGAAACCTCGTCACTGAATTACCTCTTAAATATTTCTCTCCTATGGAACACTGTATCCCATGTTCCAAGGGAAAACAACACAAATCTTCTCATAAGCCTAAAACCACAAATTCCATTGACTCTCCTCTCCAATTACTTCACATGGATCTCTTTGGTCCGGTGAGTGTCATGAGTCTTGGACGAAAGTCATACTGCCTAGTGGTAACCGATGATTTCTCTTGATTTACTTGGGTGTTCTTCCTAGCTAAGAAAGATGAGACGCCAGAGATTTTGAAAACCTATCTGCTTCAAATTGAGAACCTCTTCAATCTAAGTGTGAAGACTATCTGCAGCGATCATGGAACAGAATTTAAAAATGCAACTCTTGATTCCTTCTGTGAAAGCAAAGGAATTTCTCGACAATTTAGTGCACCTCGTACTCCTCAACAAAATGGTGTAGCTGAAAGGATAAACCGCACTTTAATTGAAGCTGCACGAACTATGGTTGTTGACTCTAAGCTTCCCGTGACTTTCTGGGCTGAGGCGGTCAACACTGCATGTTTTGGGCAAAATCGGGTTCTTATCACTAAAATTTGCAACAAAACACCTTAGGAGATCATGTACAAGCGCAAGCCAGTTATTGATTTCTTCAGAAAATTTAGGTGTGTGTGCACAATGCTAAATATTTCAGATCAACTAAACAAGTTTGAAGCCAAAGCTGATGAATGCTATTTTGTGGGATATTCATCCAATCAACGCGTTTTTCGTGTCTACCATAAGAAGAGAAGGATAGTACTGGAGTCCATTGATATCAATTGGCATGAAAACAATCATACGGACGCAGGAGACGGTCCTAATTGGCTCTTTGATGTCGATTCAGTTTTTAAGTCATTTAATCTTCCTGAGTTCTCTAATGAATCAACTCCTGCTAATCCTTACTTCTCTGTGAAAACAATCTAGGGAACATAAATGATCAAGGTTCTTCCTCATCCGCTCATGTTTAAATCCCTGTACCTGCTCGTTCTGAATCCACTATAGAGTCTTCCGGTTCTGGTTCAACAAGTGAAACAATTGAAGACAACACAATTCCACTCGTAGATGTTGCACCACAATCACCTGCTGAAGATCCTACTAATGATATCGCTAATCTTCCTGCTGAAAATATTACAAATTTGGAGGAAGTCTTGGAAGAAGATGAGATTCCTCAGTTTTAGAATTCACAAGAATCATCCCACCGACAACATCATTGGTCCACTCAATGTGGACGTTCGTACCCGGAGTGCTTGTGATGCATTGGAAAACAGCATGTTCTCCTGCTTCATTTCTCAAGTTGAACCTAAGAACATCAAAGCAGCTTTGCTTGAAAACAGCTGGGTGGAAGCAATGCAGGAAGAGTTACAGCAATTCTCAAAGCTGCATGTGTGGAATTTGGTAGATCTTCCCAAGACCAAAGTACCAATCGGCAGTCGTTGGGTATTTCGCAACAAAAAGGATGAAGGAGGAATTGTGATTCGGAATAAATCTCGTCCGGTGGTTCAAGGTTTCTATCAAGAAGAAGGGATTGACTATGAGGAAGTCTTTGCACCAGTGGCTCGCTTGGAAGCGATCAGAATGTTTCTCGCCTATGCAGCCTGCATGGACTTCACTGTTCATCAAATGGATGTCAAAAGCGCATTTTTGTATGGAAAAGTTCAAGAGGAAGTATATGTCAAGCAGCCATCGGGTTTCATTGATCCTAATTTTCTAGACCGTGTATACAAGTTAGACAAGGCATTGTACGGTCTTCACCAAGCACCTCGTGCGTGGTATGAAACTTTATCAAAGAATATGCTTGAGAATAGTTTCACACGAGGATCAATTGACCAAACTTTGTTCAAACGGAAGGATGGAAAGGATACAATCATGGTGCAGATTTATGTGGATGATATCATTTTTGGATCTACAAATCCTCGTCTTTGCAAAGAATTTGAAGAAGTGATGTGGTCTAAGTTTGAAATGAGCTCTATGGGAGAAATGAAGTTCTTTTTGGGACTACAAGTTGACCGGTCTGAGTCAGGAATCCTCATACATCAAGAAAAATACGTGAAAGAAATCTTGACCAAGTTCAAAATGGCTGATTCCCATCCAGTAAAAACTCCTGTAGAAGTTCGACATTGTCTGACTCCTGATGTGGATGGTGAAAGCGTTGATCAGAATCTCTATCGCTCTATGATAGGATCTCTCATGTATCTCACGGCCAGCAGACCCGACATCTTGTTTGCAGTGTGCTTGTGTGCACGTTTTCAGGCTAATCCTAAACTCTCTCATTTATCTGCTGTCAAACGTATTTTGAGATATTTAAAGTATAAGCCAAAATTGGGTCTGTGGTATCCTAAAACTGACTTGTTTGATCTTGTGGCTTATTCAGATTCAGACTACGGGGGTTGCAACTTAGACCGAAAATCCACTTCTGGAGGTTGTCAGTTCCTTGGCAACCGCCTTGTCTCATGGAAATGTAAGAAACAATCCACCGTTTCCCAATCCACCGCCGAAGCCGAATACATTGACGCAACCCTCTGTTGTTCCCAAGTCAGATGGATACACCATCAGATGCTTGACTATGGGATCACATTCCATGAGACACCCATTATGTGTGACAACACTGCCGTTCCCCATATCACCAAAAACCCCGTTCAGCATTCCAAAACAAAACATATTGAAATCAAACATCACTTTATCCGTGACTGTGTTGAAAAGAAGCATATTCAAATCGTTGAGGTCAAAACCGACAAGCAAACCGCATACATCTTCATAAAGGCTTTTGACTCTATCAGATTTGCCCAACTGGTGGAGATGCTTGGAATGATAAACTTTCAGTAAACCTTGTGAATATTAGTGTGTTTCCTATTTCTGATTTATTGTCAAGAAAATTTCAAAAAAAAAAATATTTTTCTTTACAGTTTCTAAGCAACTCTTTTGGGGGAGAAATAAGAATTTAATATTGAAAAGAATTGTTTTGTATATAATCTTACAAGTGGTTTTGTTAAAGGAAAATTGAATCTGACCTTTGAGAAATGATAGTGTCTGATCTCATCTCTTGGACATGGAATGGACCAAAAGCGATGGTGTTTACTGAGATATAGCTGGTAGGCCCGGCATATGGTTAAAACTTGTAAGTAGTGTGAAAAACCTAAAATATATCTCATACTTGTGTGTTTGAACCCATTATTGAAACATCTAACCCATTTTATATATCTAAGAAAACCAATCCTATCAGATACAGTCTTACGTATTGGATTCCTATTCATACGCCAAGTGACCATCAAAGTAACGATATTTACCACCGATGACCCCATATGTTTTGCTTACGCAAAGATCTCGGGTGTTCATCCTTTTCCCATCCACTTGGATGATTTGACCCCGTCTTTTTTGCTTACGCAAAGATCTCGGGTGTTCAACATTTTTCTATCCGCTTGGATAATTTTACGACTTCTTCTATTTTGCTTACGCAAAGATCTAGAATGTTCATACCTTTTTAATATCTACTTGGATATTTTTCATTTTAATCTTCTAATCCACTTGGATTTCATATTTTATTTTGGTGGCACTTTGAAATCACTAAGATGGTACCTTGGTTAATCAGAAAGAGATGATAGGATGAATATGGGTATTTCTTGAGGATTGATAGGTTTTCAAAACCATTTTATTTCAATATGTGGGGTACACCTTGTATATTGCTTAAATGGTACCTTATAATCACATGAAATCTATGTACAAACAAATGTTCGTGTTTACTTTGCACAAATATCAGCTATCTTCAGGGACTCACAATAGTTAATTGCAAAAGGAAGTGTTTCAAGAGACTGACCAGATCTGATCTCATGTTGGATCTTTTCAAGAAGATAAGTGTAAATATTTTGTGAATAGTTTTATTTTTATTTTTTATTTTTATTTTTTATTTTTTATCTGCTCTTTGCCTATCGAAACTACAAAGTCAGCCGAAACTATTCTTTGTCTATCGAAACTTCAAAGTCTATCGAAACTATCTTTGCCTATCGAAACTTCAAAGTCTATCGAAATTATCTTTGCCTATCGAAACTACAAAGTCAGCCGAAACTATTCTTTGCTTATTGAAACTACGTCTTCACCCCGAAACTTGTTTTGCGTATCGAAACTAATAGTTTCGATAGGGGCATTTTGGTCATTTACCACATGGGAAAATTAAATGAGTTCATAATCTGATTTCTTCGTCATCAAGGTTCACTTTACCGTCTCTGATCAAATTACACCTTCTCTCACACACACAAAAGCTTTCAAATACCTTCGGTCTAAGTTGCAAAATATCAGCATTAATCACCTGATTTCCCCGTTTTCACCGTCGTCATCATCATCAAGTATCGATTCTCTATTCTAAATGGGCGATTTTGTGAAACGACAGACCTAGGGTTTCAATTTTGAAATTTTTACGACTAAATCTTCATAATAGTAGTCGTTTTGTGCTTATCCTTGTTTGCAAACATCACCATTATCTTTGAACTCACATATGTTGTGCATACTTGCAGATTACAGTCATACACCTCGGTAAGATGAAGTTTTGACTTACACAGGCCACTCTTAATCCCTCTTTTAATCTGTTTTATGTTCATATGATTTTGTATATCTTAGTTGAAGTCTAATGTCTGGGTAAAAAAAAAATTTAACAGGTTTTCGATCGAAACTAGTAGTTTCGACACCCAAACTTGCCCTAGTATCTCTGCCCGAAACTAGTTGTTTCGATCGAAACTAGAAGTTTCGATAAGTCTTCTCTGAAAGTCTAAGTGATGATCGAAACTAGTTGTTTCGATCGAAACTAGAACTTTCGATAAGATTTCTCAAACTATCCAAGTATTGATCGAAACTTGTTGTTTCAATCGAAACTAGTAGTTTCGATAAGGCTGATTTTCTGAAATGTCCAAGTATTATTTCAATCGAAACTAGTTGTTTCGACAGTGCTTATTTCAGAAATTTTCTAAGTGTTGGTGTAACTAGTTTCGATCAGGTTTATTCTGAAATTTGACGAAGTATAAAAACTGATGAATTTTTACTTACACAGGTATGGATCTCCTATTTGTGAAGAGGCACAATGTCTGTGCCTTCCTTACTGCAAATGATCCAAAGAGTGCAGAGTTTATTCCAGTCCTGAATTTCCTAGCAAACTCCAATATCAGCTTTGCCATAAGTCACAACCTACCTGTGTTTGAGACCATAATAAGGGAGTTTTGGTAGAATGCAGAGATAATAACTGTTGAAAATGTGGAGCATATAAGGGCAATTGTTCATGGCCAAGAAGTTCTATTCTCTAAAGCTACTGTTAGAGAGGTGCTGCAATTCAATGATAACCCAGAGGCACCAACAGAATTCCCAACCTTCTACGTCAAAGAATGTTTTAGAAGACTGGGTCATCCTGATGAGTTCAAGAGTGGTCAAATTATAAAGAACGCCCTTCCAAGCCATTGGAGATACAGTGTTCATGTATTCATTCACTGCCTCTCCATCAGAAAAGGTGGCTTTGATTCAGCAAATACCATGGTAGCATCTGCTGTTTTGGGATTGATTAAAGGCAGGGACTACAGCTTCTCAGGGTTGGTATTTAGACAGCTTAAAGAAAATTTGACAGGAGCTGTTAAGGAGAAGTTTCTGGCTTATCCAATATTCCTTCAGATCATAATCAACCACCTACATCCAGACCTTCAACAAGGTGGAAATGTATTTGTCTTTGACCATATGATAGCCAAAACTCTCAGCTACATGAAGAGTTCGAACAAAAGGACCAACAGAGCCATTACTGATATTCCTCTGTTTAGTCACATTATTGGAGAAGAGGAAGAGTTTATTCCTGATGTGGATCCAGATCTAGAGGTGGAAGTGTCATCGTCTGAGGAAGAAGAAGAGGAAATGGATCTAGATCAAGGTAATCAATAAGTAGCTGAACCTGAGATTGAAATAAAAATTCCTCATGCTCAAGAAGAAGAACAACCTATTATTGAGCATGTGATAGAGGCTCCTTTTGTTGAACAAGTACAGATAGCTCTAGAGCCAGTGGTTAATGTTGAAGCTGGTACACAAGGAGTTGAGGAGGAAGTTGCAGAGTCTAGTGGGACTCTGGATGCAAGAATTTATGGGTCTGATTACTACAAGTCCGATTCTGATGAAAGGACAGAGCATCTTGCATCATCCTCCAAAAGACAAGTTGAGTCAGGTTCTGACTATGAAGAAGAGGAGCCTAAGGCGAAGAAGATTAAGACTGGACTTGAAGATTTGTCATCTTCTTCTTAGCCTTTATTCAGTACACCACAACCTACTCCACAAAAATCACCCATCCCTACACCACCACCATCACCTCAACAAATACACATTCCTACTCCACCTACATCACCATCACATGAACCAACTTCTTCTGTGCCAAGAGTCAAAACATTAAGTCTTGAAGTGAAGATGCTACAAGATCATGTTCAAAAGAAAGATGAAGTTATTGAAGGCTTAAGATCTGAGTTGAATAAGTGCAAGGAAGAGGTTAAAGACATGAAGCTGGAAGTTGGGGGTTTACATACCCAGCTTGGGGTTCAACAAACCCAACTTGAAACCCAACAAAGACTCATCTCAAAACAGCAAGAAGAATTCAAGGCCTTAGCTGAAATAGTGGAACAGCTCAAATCCTCTCTTATAAAGTACTTGCAACAACAAACAACCACTCCAACAGCTCAGGGGGAGACCACATCCACTGTTGAACCCTTGTCTCCTGCCTATGTCATTAATCCAGAGTCTGCAATGACTATCCATACTGGCCAGGCTGCCAAGACAAAGGAGGTTGTTGAAGTTAAAATTGAAGAACAAGAGTTCGACCTTCCCTCAGCTAGTGAAAGAAGGGAAGCAAGGAAAAGAGGGAAGGGAACTGAGACTGAGATTGAAACGGTGATTCTCGATGAAGAGGATATACCGTCTGATGACGAGCTCAATGCCTTACTAGATGAGATTGACAATTTTGGCTATAACGAACTATATCCAGAGATCCTTCCTACAGAAGAACGAGAGAATGAAAAGACAAGGTACTTCACAGAGGAGGGAGATGAAATTCAAGCCCTGTCTGATGAAGAGAAAACTGAAGAAGATGTTCAGGTTAACACTGTTAAGCCTGTTATTCCTGAACAAAGCACTACTGGATCTGAAGCTACTCAGACTCCAACCCAACCTTCCATTGATCCTGAATTTCCAAACCCGAAGAAACCTTGGTTGAGAAGATTTGTACCAGAGGAGAGCCCACAAACATACGAATGTATAGCCGAACACCAAGACCTAAAAAGGCCTCCTATTGGTTGGAAGTATGATGCAGAAAGGAAGTTGTTCATAATTAGAATATGCAGGGGAGGAGTTCATCACTTCAAGAACATGACTGACTTCCAGACTCTCCCCTTCTATGACCTTAGAGATTTGGCCAAACTTCCCCTTCAAAACCCTTGGAATGTCATGATGGCCTCTGATTTTGAACACTTCTTACACAACCAGGTCAACTGTGATTTTAAGGGAATGAAGCCTAGAAAGACTCAGAAGAAAATTTCAAAGACTAGGTTTCACCCTAAGACCATGAAGCCCTAAGTCTTCCTGAGGTACAAGCCTGCCCAAACTCACAAAACCATCACTATTCCCAAGACCGTGCCTGTCCAGCTACAAACTTTCAGAAAATGGTACTGCAATCCAATCATCGGCAGTGCAGTGATCGAGTGTGAAGGCAAGGAAGACATCGTCATCTTTGAGCCTATGGAGCTATTAAAGTTTCAGCCTGAAGATCTGGAGGTACTATTTCAGAATCACATTCAGGCTTACAGTGATGAAGATTAGGCGGATGCCAAGGCTTATCAACGGGTTTTGTCTCTCCATGTCAAACCTTTCATCCTAAGAAATACTGAAGGACCAGCTGCTTAGTGAAGAGCTGAAGAAAGTAATGCAACAGCTTAGGGGGAGATTGTAGAGACATGTTTTTCTGTATAAGTTGTTGTCATTATTTGTATGCTTGAACAATGTTAGCTTAGCTTACTTTCTGTCATTTCATTATTGTAATTTCAGTTTATGTATTTTACAGCTTTATTTTTAGTTAAGTCTTTGAGTTATGTTCAATCGAAACTAGTAGTTTCGATAGATAGTAGTTTTGACAGGGTGTTCATTCATTTGTAAATGTTCAATCGAAACTAGTAGTTTCGGTTGACATAGTTTCGATACCTGTCAATTACTATAAATAGCCTAGTTTGAGAAGATTTAGGGCGTGAGTAGCGGCTGTAACCCTGAACCTTCTCTTTCATTGTTCTTCAATCAATACAATCTGCATTTTGAGTATTGTGCACTGTTCTTACAATTTCATATCATATTTGTGTTGATTGTGAGTGTGTTTAGCCTGTTATATTCACCAAATATGTTTCTATCCTCTGTTTCACCTCCATACACACTGTTTCCGCCTTTGTGTGTGGAGAATCGATCATTTGTGAGATTTCTGAGTGAAATCTGGACCTACAATAAATTATTTCATGTTTGGTATATAAGTTTTTATAAACTTTAAAAGTATTTCTATAGTTTCCAAGGATTTTTAAACTACTTTTAAAGATCAATTCTTTATAAGTTTTAAATAGGTTTAATTAATTAAAAATGATTCCACAGAATAAAGATGAAATTAAAAATCATTTTTAAGTTCAAAATAGTTTAACAGATTTTATAAAAATTATTGCAAGATTTAAAAGTGCTTTAAAAGGCTAAAAAAATATAAAATGGCAAAACTCGGGCTGGCCGGATCGAACCCGGGCCACCCGAGTCACACACACACGCATCTAACCACCCGGCTACGGGCCTCGCTGATGTTTTATACAGAAAAAGAAATTGATAAACAACACTTCCAAACATCGCCAATTTGATATGAACCCTAGAATCAAATCTCCTAAATACCAATTGATTAACCATCTGTCATTGCAAATTGATAGAGGGCTTTTGATCTATGAAGAGAAACGAATATAATGGTCATTCGAATTACCTAAAATGAAGTCGATTTGAGTGAGAATGGTTCTGAGCTTTCGGTCGGCTGTTCACAGGTCCGAACAAGCAATGCAGGTACAAATTGGATGAATTGAGAGTAGGAGGAGTATGAGTGGTGTGTCGTTGATGCGTTTTATCCGGTATTTATAATCAATTTTGGCGTTTAATGCTCGTACCGTTGGGAGGTTTATGGGTGAATGAAACGAGTTAAAGTTCGAATCACGCAGGCGTTTAATTTGAAATTGGACATTGAATGTCATTGTGTTTCGGTCGCACGCTCGAGGCGAAGCTCGAGGTTCGTTGAATCTGGCGACCGGTTTGGGTTCCGAAAGTTTGGCTAACTTGCACAAACAGTACCTGAAATTTGAAGTTTTTATCATTTTATGTTAAAACATGAGTTTGAGTTTAAAATAAGTTTTAGAATTTGCAGTTTTAGTCCCTCGACTTTTTATAAAAATAAATATGTTTTATCTTTATAAAAACTAAATAAGTTTTATCTTATAAGTTTATAAAATAATTCTTAAGATTTAAGTTTATAAGTTTAAGTATTTTTTTTTTAATTATATTATTTATATAACTACAACTTATAAAGTTTTAAGAATTTTAATATATTCATAAGATACCTATATATATATATATATATTTATAAATCTCATTAATATATATATATATATATATATATATATATATCTCAAGTATATTTGTGTTCTCTTAAATATATATCAAATTAATCAATATTTACTATTTAAATGAAAAATAGTTTTACTAGAATTTCAAGTTTGAATTATAATACGTGCAAGGGTTTTAGGAAAGTATAAGTCGGAAAATCCTGGATATTACAACTACCACCACCGAAACCACCACTTTACTCGCAACCCTGACCAAAATCCCAAGTAAAACAAGTACAAATGCTTAAACGAATATAAACCTGAATTACCTGATCGTGTTCCTAGCCTCTGCTGCTCCTACACTGCCCGGAACCGCCGTGACCACCTCTCTTTGGCCTCCTCCACTCGTCGCTCCCTGCTCTCGTCTTCCTTTCTGCCGTCGCGCATACACCTTGGCTGAATGGCTTAGGGTTTCTCTTAACAAGGTTTTTAAACTCATACATGTTACACTCGGGTCCATGTGTTTTCCCTAACATGTGTTTCGATCTCAAACATTGCGTTAAACGGTTACTTGTTTGTAGTTAAACACACTATTCGTAAAAGTCCATGCTTAATATTACCTTCAAACAAGATTCGGGTCGTCCACTAGCCCGAACCATTTTCATTTTGGTTTCCGGGATGTTACAGTATATATATATATATATATACATATATATATATATATATATATATATATATATATATATATATGGGAAAGTTCCACTAATAGGTGGTTTTTCGCTAAGAAACGCTAAGAAGTGGGTCAAACGAACTCCGATTGAGCTCATTCCAGTGGCGTTAGAACCGTCTCATCGAACCCTAATTAACCCGGACCCAAAAACCTAAACCCTCCTCTACCCGCACCCCCAAAAATCTAAACCCCCTCTCCAACCCCACCCTAAAAAGCCTAAAACCATCACCCCCACCCTCCCCCAAAAACCTAAACCCACCCCTAAAAACCTAAACCCCCCACCCCTACCTCCCAAAAAGAATTTAAACCATAAGGCTAAAACCCTAAACTTCAAACGTAAAATATAAACCTTAAAAGCTAAAACCTAAAATCTAAGATGGTAGAGTTCGACGAGACGGTTCCAATGCCACTGAAATGAGCTCAATCGGAGTTCGTTTGATATCGTTTCTTAGCGTTTTTGTCATTTCTTAGATTTTCTTATCGAAAAACTAGTTCTTATTTGAACCTCCCTATATATATATATATATATATATATATATATATATATATATATATATATATATATATATATATATATATATATATATAGGGTTCCAGATAAAACCACATAGTTTGGCGAAAACCACTAAAAACCCAATTTTAACCAATAATATAATAATATTTATTTTTTATTTTTTTTATTTTTTTTTATAAGAGTGTCAATGTAATATTACACATTTTTACCAAAAGATAATTTAAATATTGGCTTACGTATACGTAACCTATATTGTTACGTATACGTAAACATAAAACAAAAAAATTGTGGTTACGTATACGTAACTCATAATATTACACATTGTTTTAGTGGTTTTCTTGGTTTTCGCCTAACTTTGTGGTTTTTCCTTGATCCTTCCCCTATATATATATAGAGAGAAGGGTTAGGCTTCAAAGGGTTAAAACCCTACAAAGTGTAGGAAGGAACCACAGCACGACACGTGTACAATGGGGGGAAAATGAGGGAAAGGGCAATTGCGTCAAAAGGCTCTAAACAAAGGAAGTAATCTGCACATGCAAGTCATATGCCATTTCCCCCATTTTTTTAAAACGTCCATAACTTTTTTATACGTAATTATTTTTTAAAAAAAAATTCACCATAAAATCGAGCGTCGTTTTATCTTTCCAGCGAGTATGGTATTGCTATATTAAAAAAAAAAAAAAAAAAAACCAACCGGGTGTTGTTTGATATTGGGAGTTTTTATAGTGTTTTATGTTTATGGTGTTGAAATTTTAAGCTAAAGTGTAAAACAACATAACATAAGCAAAACGCCATAAGCATAAACATGTCAAAACAACATGACTAAAAAAGCAAAAAAAATACCATGTTGAAATTTGTCATTGTGAAAACGCCATGACAAAAAAAAACTAAAACGCCATATTAAAATTGACATCTAGATGTAAAACACCATGACCCCAAAAACTCTTTGTTGAAAAACACCATGACTAGAAAAACTCAATGTTGAAAAACACCTAGTTGAAAACATCATAGATGTAAAACACCATGTTGAAAACTCACTTTAATTCGAACACAGGCTTAACCAAGTTTATGTTTATGGTATTGAAATTTTAAGCTAAAAGTGTAAAACACAATGACAGAAGCAAAAACGCCATAAACATAAATTATGGTGTTTTTGTTTTGTCATGTTGTTTTACACTTTTGGCGTAAAATTTCAATCGAGCGTAAAATTTCAATCGACCATTAGTTTTTCATTGTGTTTTATACTTTAACTTTCATATACATGGTGTTTTGCCATATTTGTGTTTATGTTGTTTTACCTTTTTTTTAAACGTCTAGTTCAACATAAATTATACGTACAGTTGTAAAACACAATGACAAACTAAACATATCATAAACACATAACCAAAAACACCATGTTGAAACTAAAACACCATGACCATAAACACCATGTTGAAATCTGTAATTTTGAAAACACCATGACCAAAAAAGCTAAACGCCATGTTGAAGTTGGCCTCTAGGTGTAAAACACAATGACTAGAAAGACTCTATGTTGAAATACAACATAATCTAAAAAACTCTATATTGAAAAAACACCATAGATCTAAAACACAATGTTGAAAAAAAAAATCACTATCAATGTTATTTAAATAAAAACGATTTAATATATATATATATATAATAATAATAATAATAATAATAATAAAAAACAAATTGTAATGTTGAAAACACCATGACCAAAAAAGCTAAAACGCCATGTTCAAAATGGCCACATGTGTAAAACACCATGACCCGAAAAGCTTTATGTTGAAAAACACTCAGTTAAAAACACCATAGCTTTAAAACACCATAAATATAAAACACCATGTTTAGTAAAACCCACTTTAATGTTATTTTAAAAAAACGATTTAAATATATATATATATATATATATATATATATATATAATAAAAAACTAATTGTAATGTTGAAAACACCATAACCAAAAAAGCTAAAACGGCATGTTGAAAATGGCCCACATATGTAAAACACCATAACTAGAAAAACACACAGTTGAAAACACCATAGATCTAAAACACCATGTACAAAAAAACCCACTTTAATATCATCTAAACAAAAACGATTTAAAAGAGTATATAAATATAGCAATACCATACGCGTTGGAAAGATAAAAAAAGCTCGATTTTATGGTGAATTTTTTTTAAAAAAATAATGACGTATAAAAAAGTTATGGACGTTTAAAAAAAATGGGGGAAATGGCATGTGACTTACATATGCACTTTTTGACTTGGCTCTTCCCTTAATACTCTTCCTGGTGCTTTTCCACTTGCTATTATTTACAAAAATACCACCGCGTGAATCTCAGCCACAAATCACAAAGATCTTGTGGGTGAGATTCCTTCCTACACTTTTTAAAGTTTTGAGCCTTTGTAACAGAACCTCTACCCATATATATATATATATATATAGATATAGGGAAAGGATCAAGGAAAAATCACAAAGTTAGGCGAAACCAAGAAAACCACTAAAAAATGTGTAATATATGGGTTACGTATACGTAACCGAAGTTTTTTTGTTTTTTGTTTACGTATACGTAACACTATGGATTACGTATACGTAAGCCAATATTTAAATTATTTTTTAGTAAAAATGTGTAATATTACATTGATACACTTATAAAATAAAATAAAAAAATAATATTATTATATTTTTGGTTAAAATTGGTTTTTTTAGTGGTTTTCTCGGTTTTCGGCTAACTATGTGTTTTCTTTGGAACTCTTCCCTATATATATATATATATAGAGAGAGAGAGAGAGAGGAATGATCATGAAAAAACTCTTTATTCGTGAGAAAACTAGCGAAAACCGACCCAAACCAACTCCGAATGAACTCATTTAGGTGGCTTTGGAACCGGCTCGTCTAACCTAATTATATATATTTTGGGTTTAAGGTTTAGCTTTAGGGTTTAAGGTTTAGCTTTAGGGTTTAAAGTTTAAGGCTTAGCTTTAGTGTTTCGTTTTAGGGTTTCGATTTTAGGGTTTAGAGTTACTTTTTAGGGTTTAGACTTATGTTTTAGCTTTAAATTGTAGCTTTAGAGTTTTAGGTTTAGGTTAGACGAGCCGGTTCCAACGCCGCCAGAATGAGTTCAATCGAAGTTCATTAATTTGGGTTGATTTTCACAAGTTTTCTCACAAAAATAAGTTTTGTCATGAACCCTACCCTATATATATATATACATTCCTATTTTTCCGTTGTTAAAAAAAAGTAACTCCCAACCGTTTGATAAAACTCATGCATAGATATGATGATGAAAGTTGTATAAAATACATATAAAATAGTTTCATACGTGTTGGTTAGCGTACATGCTTAATGAAATGTCTTAGGTATGTATAAGATGATCATAAATTGGTTAGCTTAGATATATTTCACAAAGATTGCATTAAGAAATATTTTGTGCAAGTGTTTAACATGATGACTAGCGACTACGCCATTTGTTAGTCATCATGGACAAATAAGCTTCATGCGTACACATTAAAATTTGTTAGTGCAATGCTTTCCAAAATACCCTCCTTATCTTTCTTAAGCAATTATATCTTTTTATTTAAGCATTCCCATGTTATTTTAATGGTATGAACAACAAACAAGGCTGAGGGGTTGGGTTCAATGGGAAATCCAATTAGAGTTAGAGTGGTAAAGCTCCCCTTGAGGTCCAGGACCGTTCGAACCCCGTCTGTCGCCCGTTTGGTGTGAATTATTAGAAGTGGTTTAGGGCCCAAAACAAACAAGGTTGGGAGATTTGTTTCAGTGACAAAACCATTTGAAGTTAGAGTGGTAAACCTCTATCTGAGGTCAAGGTTCGAGCCCCGCCTATAACCCAGGTTGATGTGAATTATTAGAAGTAGTTTAGAAAAACCCAAAATAAAATTTTGCTATTAGAGAAAAATAAACAACAAACCAACACAACATATTATTTTGTACATTTTACATACTTCTATTACTATTTTGTCAAACTTAAAAAACTCCCCGTTATAAGTCAGAGCTCAAAACTCACATATCTAACTCCAACATGCTTTATAAAACATTGTTTGGTTTTATAAATATAACTCGGTTAAAATCCCGTGTATTACACGGGTTAAATAAATAAAATGTTATATATCTAGTAATAGAAATTTTATATTTTTAAAAACCCGTGTAATGCACGGGTTGAATAAACCGGTATATTACATCGATTGAACTATTTATAATTAAATAATAAGTATCTGTAATAAGATTTATATTAAAAATCTAAAAATAAATTCTTTTAATATCATTATTCAACATGTGAGAGAGATGCGGGAAAAAAATGATACAAATGAACCAGAAAGTTACACGTGTCCATAGAATTTTATTTATTAATATAAATATTATTATTTGAGATTATTATTTAATAGGAGAGAGAAACAGAAAAATTAATATTTAATAGAAGAGAGAGGCAGGAAAATAAATGTGAGGAGTAACCGGAGAGTGACACACGTCCCCCATGGTTTTCCTTTATTATATACTAGTTTAGATCCCGTGTTTACACACGAAGATAAAAATATCAATACATAAAAATTTTAAATCTTTATTTATATATTTTACAGGCGTAAAAATATATTACATATACTAAGGATAGAAAACAAATTCAAAATATGTAAAAATTAATATATAATTGGGTTTCGAAAATACGTTAATTACTATTTAATATAATTTGACTTTCATTTACTATTTGATTGAAAATAAAAGTTACATAATTAAATTTCAAAGTTTCTTATAATAAAGGATAATTTAAAATTAATATGTTTTATTAGTATAATTAGTATTTTCTTTAAATATATATTATTATTAAAAGATATAAGTGTATTTAATAGGAGAGAGTAGCGGGAGAAAAATGATGAGAATGAATATGGAGGTGACACGTGTCATGAAAAAATATTTATTTATTATATAGTATAGATATAGATTATAGATATAGATATATATATCAAATAGTCACTTTGAGAAAAAAAAAAGTTACACAGCCTCTAAAATGATAGAAAATTGACATAAAATAAAACAGTGTAAAAGGACTTTAATTAACGAATTAACAATTTAGATTTACTATAATTAATCAACAATTAACATATGATAATTTGAAAAGGATAATATATGAATAAATTATATCGTACCAATGTAATGTAACTTTTGACCAAGTCAAATGTAATCCATCATTCCAGCTGATTCTTGAGAACTCCCAAAAGAAATAAAATAAAAAGAAAATTTTACAAATATAAAAATAATTAACCCAGCTGGGTAACAGTTGGGTCAAATTAATATTTCTTAAATCATTATTATATATATTTAAAGTTAGGCCAGTAAACTTTAGTTACCAATTGGGCACATGGACTTCCCAAAGTCATACACTTATGCACTTGTTTTTTTCCTCTACATAAAAATGTCAAAAGTTTCAGGCTCTCTCATATTTGCATTCTTTCAAAATTGTGTTAAAGGGGGAAGGGGTACAACCCTCATTTAAAAAATTACCATAACAAAATACCTAATGAGAGTATCCATCATATTTTTACTCAAATACTACCCTAATCCCCAAAATTGATGGGGGCACAACTCTAATACCCGCAAACCTCTACCTCATTTTACAACGGCTCGATTTGTGTAATTGAACTCGGGTAAATGTACCTGTGACTGAACCCGCATTGACAGCGGCGGTGTACCCGCGTCAACCCGAGTACCCGAGGCCCTTACCCTTCCCTAAATATCCTTTACAAGGTTATAACATTATTGATCATGTTCTTTAGCATCGAGTCATACAAAGACGAACACTTCAAGACTACCATGCCATTTCATCTTTCTTATCTAAGGTTATTTATCATGTGAGCTCATTAGTCTTTATTAGTGGCTGGAAGAATCACATGTTAATAATAACCTTAATATGTGTTCACATGTAGATACGGGTCTTGCTACCTCGTCATTCCGACAACACCAATTCCTGCCTAATATGATATGCCCGCGTTGGGGAAGACACGCATGATAAAGTATATAAATTCTAAGACGACCAATTTTTGCTGCATCACTTATTACAATCAACTCGTTGACGTGTGCTCGGGAGATAATTTACATACGGCGCCCAAGCAAAGATCTTCAATAGTTTGAAATATCGAGACATTGTAGTTTATACGTTTCAGAGACCATGCGGGTACAACAGTCTATTTGTAGTAAATTTTCACCGGTGTGTGTTTTGCAATTCTTAGAAACATCATGAGTTGGTATATATAGGTTCGGTTTCCGACCGATTTGTGACAGAATTCCGTTGAAAGGCATGACTAGACAATTTACTGGGAAAGTATATATGTTATATGAGAAACTGGACTTTTTTGGAAATGTTGACTCCGATGGATGTCCGTCGGAAACAACTACCGTGCAAACTCCTGCGCATCAAACTTGAAAAACGGGGCAGTGATCGGAAAGCTGTTACCAACAAATATCCGACAGATTTCCTTCCGTCGGTAAGTTTATGACGGATTACCGACGGTTGTGGATTTTATTTAAAAGGAAAAATAATAATAATAAAAGGGTGTACCGACGGAATTCTGTCACCAATCTGTCGGAACTAATCCAATGCCGCATACATCGGAAACAATACGTCGGATATAGTGTTGTTTTCTTGTCGTGTTAATTATGTCAAATAATATTTACTATATTAAATAAAACTATTATATTTATATTATTAACACACTCGTTTATGCTACGATCGAGTCTAGTAAAATTCAGTATATATATGAAACTCACACTCGAACTCAATATTAAATTCGTATTAATTTAGGATCAAGCTCGGGTTTGAGTTCTGCTTGATTCGACTATTAACACGTCGATCTCAAATAGTTTACGAGTTGGTCGAATCATTTATACTCTGTCCAACAATATGCAAAAGTTTTGTAGATTATATAGAAAAATGTAAATATTATCGGTGGTAATATATTTTCAAATTGTCATTTACCATTTTACCCATCATTAATTACCATTATGTAAAATTAACACCTTTACCTTTGTTCACACCTATTTTGTTCATATTAAAATGTGTATACATTGTATCTAGTTACTCTAAACAACAAAATGAAACCATCTCATTTTTAGACTACACCTGCCCTAACCGTCACGTATAGGTCTAAATGTGACGTTTATGGCACTAACTATCACGTATAGGGTAATCCGTCACCCTTATCCACCAGACTTTGGAATCAGCGCGCCAGAAAATGTCGGGATATGTTGGTTTGGTGGGTTTTATTTTGGGAGGGTTGAGTTGGGTTTGAAAATGGCGTACAGGGAGCCAGGCATACACGTATTCATCGTGTATGTATCTAAGTACAGGAAAATATCGGCATGCTTTTTTCGACCAAGAAACGGTATATATAACATGTGGAGCTAAACGTCACATATGGACCGAAACGTCTCACCTCAAGCCACCGTTGTCTCACCAAATAAACACACTGTCTATCTGAACTATATTTATAGTGTGGAGCTAAACGTCACGTATGGATCGAAACGTGACCTCGACCTCTTTATTGGAATACACATTTTGCCAGGTTTGTGTCACCCGAATAATATCTACCGTCACATCTAGGTCCAAACGTGACAGTTACGAAGAAAAAAATAGTTACAACTGTCACATCTGGGTCCAAACGTGACGGTTATGGACGAAAAGCCTTAGGGTGACGGTTATGAACCAACTAAATCTAACGTATGAGCCCGAACGTGACGTATAGGCCTAACCGTGACCTTTATTATTATTATTAGCTTGCCATTATAATTTATGTACATACATACATCCATACGTACATACATATATGCATGCATGCATACATACATGCATCCATACGTACATACGTACATGCATGCATACATACATGCATACATACTTATAGGCATCCATGTATGCATGCATACATACTTACATGCATCCATGCATGCATCCATACATGCATCCATACGTACATACATACATGCATGCATCCATACGTACATGCATGCATACATACATGCATACATACTTATAGGCATCCATGCACGCATACATACATGCATACATACTTACATGCATCCATGCATGCATCCATACATGCATCCATACGTACATACATACATGCATGCATCCATACGTACATACATGCATGCATACATGCATACATACGTACATGTATACTTATAGTCATATTACATACGTACAGGCATACATACATGCATGCATACATACATACATGCATGCATGCATTCATACATACATGCATACATACGTACATGTATACTTATAGTCATATTACATACTTACAGGCATACATACATGCATGCATACATACATATCATTTATGTGAACTTTGGGTGTGTACGGTTAACGTTTCATTATCGTTTATGTACATACATATATGCATGCATGCATACATTCATGCATCCATATGTACATGCATGTATACATACATGCATACATACTTACAGCCATCCATGCATGCATACATACATGCATACATACTTACATTCATACATACTTACATGGAAGGTGCATACATTCATGCATCCATACGTACATGCATGCATACATACATACATGCATCCATACGTACATGCATACATACATGCATCCATATTATATGTATGTATACGAACGTATTTGAATACGATTTGATATCAATATGTGTATGTAGGTACACATAAATGCTAATGATAAGTGACCCGGACACTTCAAAAGGTGACGGATAGATCGAAAGGTGAGCAAAAATTCAAAAGGTGAGGTCGAAAAGGTCACGTTTAGGTCTAGCTGTGACGTTAAAATCGGGGATATACGTCACGGTTAACGTGTAGACGGCACCTAATAATTAGGTGACGGATAGGTCGAAAAGCGAGCTAAATTCAGAAGGTGACGGATAGATCGAAAGGTAAGACATTTATGATGAACGGTCACGTTTAGCCTCAAACGTGACGGTGACTGACCAGTCTGGTAATACACGTGACCGTTAGATCCTAACGTGACGTTGATCGTGATTCCCAATAAAGGTAACGGTCACGGCTAGGTCTAAAGGTGACGGTGGTCTTCGTTACATATAGACCTCAAAATGTCACGTTTAGCCTCAAACGTGACGGTGACTGACCAGTCTGGTAATACACGTGACCGTTAGATCCTAACGTGACGTTGATCGTGATTCCCAATAAAGGTAACGGTCACGGCTAGGTCTAAAGGTGACGGTGGTCTTCGTTACATATAGACCTTGCTACTCACAGATGCAGCATAATTTTTCTAAACGTGAGGCCGGAGAAGAACACCATCGTCGGAGAAGAAGACCACCACCCTACCCACACTTTTCAACTCTGAACATACTCGAACAAATCTCACCGGAGCCACCTCTTGGCGGTGCAAACTACACCGGTATGTCTTCTTTTGATCCGTAATTGAAATCCATACCCTTACAATTATTTATCAAGGCTTATTTATCAACGTTTTCTTCCGGTCACTATACGGTTATTATCTTTATTAAGTCTCGAAAATTTCCAAACGATACTTCATCATATCTGAGCTAATTTTTTTTATTTTAAAAGTTATTTACTTTATTGTATTCAAACATAATGGAAACATCGTGTTTGACATTTTTATGTTTACTAGTTGCATAATGGAAGTTGGATGGGTAAAATGGTTGTGCGTGAGGATTTAATGGACGTCGATTCTCCATTATAGGTAAAATAATAGAACTAATAATGGAGCATCGACGTAGATTAAATCTTCACGCACAACCGTTTTATCCATCCAACTTGTATCATGCTACTGGTTAAACATTAAAATGGAAAATATTATGTTTCCTTTATGTTTGAACACAATAAAGTCAATAATTTTTAAAATAAAAAAGATGTGGTCAGATATGAAGGAGTCTCTATCGGAATTTTTCGAGACTCAACAATGAAACTAAACGTAAAGTGAACGGATGAAAAACGTTGATAATAAGCGTAATAATTGTAAGGGTGTGGATTTCGAGTACGGATCAAAAGAAGATCTGTCGGTGTGGTTTGCAACGGCAACAGCCGGCTCCGGTGTTATTTGTTTCAGGATGGACATATGTCACTTATAGGGCGAACCGTCACCCTTATATGTTCGTATATACATGCATATGTCACGTATAGTGCGATCCGTCACCTTTATGCATGCACGCATGTAATATGTCACGTATAGGGTGAACCGTCAACCTTATACGTTGTATGTCACGTATAGCTCGAACCGTCACCGTTATACGTTCCTTTTTTTTAATATGTATTTGTTGATACTTTTGATATACTTAAAATATTATACATTGTAAGATTTTATAGCCACTACAAAGATTCATTAATACAGAGGCTATCGTGATATAGTAATAGTGGGAGCGGGCTGGTGGCCTCGTATCCGATCCATCATTCTAACGTATCGGTTTATACGATCCTGGTACATAACTTGCCATTCCAGTGCGTCTGCAAATGCATATCTCGGCCAATAGAATATCACATTCGGCATTGGGTAATCCCCAACCAATTTTAGGGTGATAAAGTGATCGTTGTTAACAACGACTAGTGCTACAACTGGATACTCAAACTGTGGTTCTGGTCGTGTCATCACCGGGAAAAAAGACTGGCTGCCAAATAAGCCTATAAGATGTACAACACAATTGAATGTTTGAGCAATTATGAGTCCGTGGGTGGGAAAGCTCAGCCAACGATTCTCGGGTGCGGGTAGAACCATGTCAAACCAATCTAAGCTGTTACGAACAGTGTCATATAATCCAGGCAACTCGCGGTTCAAATTGGGCCGCCAATAAAAAATGTTATTGTCCATTTCCGTCATCATTTTTCGCCTAACCCACGCCCAGTCATTTTGGTCCCTTCCTAAAGCGACAGCGATCCCTCGAAAACCGCGGTTACCATCTGGCCGCACATTTTTTATTATTGAAACGTACTGGTGAATCCATTGGGGGATGCTATCCTTAAACCGCATAATTTTCAACACGTGCTTATGTTTCAACATTAAAGGAAACCCTAGGTCAGCTTCTGTCTGCTGTACCTTAGATGCAGTCTTTAACCTATTAGGACGGTTGTTGGGCGTCTTCAACTGTGACTGGGGGTATAGGAGCTGTGCCTAGTCGGTTCAGGCATAGTTTGTTCTATCGTAGTATACGAGCTGTGTCTCGTGGTGTCAGGCGTAGTTTTCTGTGACGTCTTGGCGTCCGATTTTCTTTGTTGCTGATAAAGATTTGGACGACCACGAGGGTCCTGACGTACCTCAGGCTCTTTCTTTTTTGTTTTGCCTGTAAACACACTTTCATACATTTTCTTAAACAAACTTCTTTTTACTTGGGGTTGGGTGACGACATAACCTTTTGTTTCACGTCGTGAAACTTCTTTTCATAGTCGGGTTCTGGCGCCTAGGCGTACGCCGGCTTGAAATCAAGCTTCCTCCAGTGTGCGTCTACCGCTTCGGGTGGAATAGGTGTGACTGGATTAAAATAGTTAGTGAACAATAGGCAATCATATGACAACGGTAAAAAAAACGTATTTCAAGTATTAGATAACCTTGGTTGATGTGTTCCTCCAAACGACAAGCACATGGCAAGCCCATGGACGTGGACAACTGGTGTCCACACGTACTTCCTGTATCTAGCATCCTTTCCATTATCGTCATCTCTTTTTCAAGAAGTTCAAGACACCTAATAGAAACCTTATAATGTAATCCGGAAAACACTTGCAGTCGATGGACCTTTAATATCTTAATGTGGGACTCCTCGAAGGTTTTGGAGATTTCAATGTCCTGGCCCTATACAACGTTACTGACATATCCGACAAGTGTGTGCAACATATTGTTGGTCCCTGTAAGATAACTCTTAAAGTTGGCGTGTTGGCCCTCGACTCTATTAGTTGTATGTTCACCAAAGTTGAGGCGGTCGTACATCCAACAAGAAACAAATTTTTGTTTGTACGGACCCAACCAACTATTACAAATATATTCCCAGACATCTGAAACAAAGAAAAAAGAAAAATTATGAAATGAAAAAAATAGATTTTTATAGAAACATTAAGTATGAAAATCTTACTCTGTTTACCGTCTTCATTTAGTTTTTCCTCCATCTTCCTGCAATTATAATCGTACAACGCGTCCGTGGGAGACTCACACAGAACCTTCCACCAGTATGAAAAATATTTCCAAATGTTGACTTTGAAAAGTCCTTTCCACCTTCTGGTGATATTCTCCATGATGTGCCACCTGCATAGGTTTTTAGAAGCACCCGGGAAGACCAAGTCACACGAACTCATCAGGGCTAGGTCCCTGTCTGTGACAATGACGCGTGGCTCCGCACACCCATCGAGAAGCCCTTTGATCCGCTCAAGGACCCATGTGAAGTTGTCCTGTCGTTCCCTCGATATAAATGTGTGCGTAATACAAAACGACTTCGATGTCGACGTCACACCAATAAACTGAACAAAAGGAATGTCGTACATGTTGGTTTTGTACGTCGTGTCTACTAACATCAAGTGTGGGAAGGCGCGCCACATTTTATAGGAGGTAGGATGACAAAAGAAAATATCTTCCATGACATTAGTGGAGGGATTCTCCCGGGTGTGATACACGAATTCTTTAGATTGTAGTAAGTTTTCAAGTTCCTGCATTTGTGTCATGCCTATTTTACTTTCGGCCCTAATCTTCGCTGTGGCGTTGTATATGTCCTGAACAACACATCTGCTACCTGGAAACTCTTCCCGTACGGCTGCAAGAATGTGACGTGCACGCACGTGCTGCCGGTGTAAAATCTCAACTAGATCAATTTCCCCGGCGGACATCTTCCTAAGCTGCGCGTGGCCCTCCTCAAATACAACAGGATCGTGGTTTTGTGTCTCGTCTGTCACGTCCAACCTCCAACTATTACTCTTTCCGATGTACCTCCCTACGAGCTTAAAGGGACATGATTTTTTTATGCTCCCAGTTCGCATGACTGTGCCCCTGCATTTGGGTTCCCCACCACGATTGCATCCGAGTTCCACATCTTTTTTCCTTGACCGACTGATCACAATGACGCACCCATGCTCGCGTCCTCTCTTCTTAGCCCAATCCACCAAATCCTCACGAGAATTAAAATACTGAAATAGTAACAAAGTCAGACTTAAAACGTGGTACATAAAACAAATAAATAAACAATTTAAACGAACGAAAGAGTTGTTGTCATACTTTGTCTGTTTTATATGAAACTGTCGCCTTGCGTATGCGATCATCGTCCAATGGATTCTCCGCATCCCCATCGTTTCCTTTCAAATGAACGGAAGACTCACTGTCATCTGTGTCATTCCTATGGAAACTATCTGACACGTGTGTAGGTTCTGGTTGTGACCGGTACGAGAAATGTTCATAATCCGGTTCTGGTTGTGACTGGCACGAGAGATGTATGTAATCCGGTTCTGGTTGTGACCGGTATGAGAGATGTCCGTAATCCGGTTCTGGTTGTGGCCGGTACGATCCTTGACCGTAATCCGTCGGTCCAAATAGTGACATGTACGCCTCTTGACTGTAATTCGGTAATGGTTGCTGCTGCGACGACTCTTGACCGTATGTATTCAACGGGTTGGTTCCCCCCCCCCACCACGAAGGGTGACTCCCGAATACGAAACACTCCTGAAAACGTAATGGCCGGTTAGATACCCGACGTAAAATAAAAAAAAACTTGCACACTACTAAGTTTACCCGTCCCAGTAGAACCCTTAATAAAATAAAGACTTGTTAAACCTGGTTCAGATCTTCGAAGGTTGGCTCCTCATTCAAATCTGGAAGCTTCGACTTCTGATAAGGATCTCTCGAACTCGACATCGGTGTCAGGCTTGAAACAAATATTACTTGGGTGTCCCAACAACAAATAACCACAACCAAGAACTCAAACACGCTCTTTCGTCTATACTTTCTGTTCTGTTTAATTATGGTGAAAATGGTAGTGTCGGGTTTGTGTATGATGGTGGGTTTATTGTGATGAAAGTGAGTGGTGAGAGTTGTGGATTGTGGGTTTAATGTGATGAGAGTTGTGTTTAATTTTGGGTTTAGTGTGTGAGTGAGTGGTGAGAGTTGTCTTGATATAAGCTGAAAGGGAACCCTAACGGTCACGTATAGGTCCAACGGTGACGGTTAGGTTAGGTGTCCGACAACACTGTCAACGTTAACTTTCTGTCAAAACAACCTCGTACACAACGGTCACGTATTGGCCTATACGTGACCGTTAGGGTTCCCTTCTTGCAGACTGCAAAACCGCGTATTATCAGTGTCATTTTTATTCCCGGACTCACGAGAGACACACCGTCACGTTTAGGCCTAAACGTGACCGTTTGTGGCACAACCGTCACGTTTAGGCCTATACGTGACGGTTAGGTCAGGTGTGAAAAAAAAAAACCCAGCGGTGTCCCCAGCACAACCCATATAGTACGAACAAGGGGTGTTGAAATTGATTTTTCTCTTTTGGTTTCTCTTTCGTAGGCCCTTCATATCCTCTCTTTTGATTCAACCCTCAAGCATTCATCTTCTGATCATCCATATTAATCAGTCCATCCATACATGTCCATGTGCATGAACTCATCGCCCCCCTATTAAATACCTATCAAAATTACACAAAAAACTTTTTTTTTACTGTTTTCATGGCGGCATCCATGAACAACTGGCTAGGTTTCTCACTCTCAGCTCAAGATCAGCAACAAATGGTTGATTCTCAGTCATCTATTGTTGATAACTTCAACTCCGATAGCATCTCCGGCACCGGAGAATGCTTTGATTTGGGTTCTAACTCCGTCCACTCCTCCATACCTTCTCTTAACCTACCTCCTCCTTTTGGTTTACTTGAACCCTACCATAACCACCATGGTAAGTTTTAATTAAATAATTTTTCTTGTTTAAGTTTCAATATTTTTTTTTATTTCAATTAACAAATTAAACATGTTTTTGTTCAGATTTAATTATTAGTAGCATATTTTTGCTTTATTTTACTAACTAAAAGTATGTTCTTTGTTATATTTTGGTCATAAAAAACATCTTTTGATGAATAAAATAGAAGCAAAACCATATTTTTAATGGTGATTAATGATCAAAATGATAAAAGAATGATGCAATAGTATCTTGATATTTTATGCAAAATTTTATTTTTTTATCAAAGATTTTTATAGGGTTTTTTTGTTTTAGAAGAAATAAGACTACCCAGATTATAAAATTAAATCTTAATGTTTTTTTTGGTGAATTTATAGATTGGAACATGAAGGGAAGCTCAGAGTTGACTATGTTAATGTCTGGTGGTGGTTCATGCAATGAAAACCCTGAAATCCCACCTCCAAAGTTTGAAAATTTTCTAAGTGTTGGTAACACCGGAAGCTATATGTACCAACTTCCGCCACAGGCGGCGGTCGCCGACGTCACAACCACCACACACGACACCGCTAGAGGAACCACCGCCACCAGTAGCATTGGTCTTTCCATGATAAAAAACTGGCTCAGAAACAACCCAACTCCTTCTAACCAAAACGCCACCGCTGGACCGCCGGAGATTCAAGAAAACAGTGAACGAGTGGCGGCGATGAGTGTTTTCTCCGGTGGTGGTAGGACCAACGAGCTTTCACTTTCTATGGGGACAGGTGATGGTGGTGGGTTTGTCGTCGGTGGCGGTGGTGGTGGTGGGGATAGTTTGTCTTCCGATAATAAACGGCAGCAAATGGAGGTAGCAACCGCCGGAGATAGTGAAAACGGCGGTGGCGGTTCGACTGAGGCGGTGACCCGGAAATCCATTGATACATTTGGACAAAGAACTTCAATTTACCGTGGTGTTACAAGGTGAAAAAATTAACTTTTATTTGTATATTTTAAATATTTCTTTAAATTTATATTTTTTATTATTTTTTTATAAAAAATATATTTAGGGTTTTTTGGGTAGTGTAGACACAGATGGACGGGGAGATACGAGGCTCATTTATGGGATAATAGTTGCCGAAGAGAAGGACAAGTTCGTAAAGGAAGACAAGGTATTTAAAAATTTAAAAATCATTTTATGTTTGAATTAATAAAATAAATTGATAAATTCTTCTACTAACCTACTTTGTTTTTGTTCCTTTTTTTGCATGGATTAATAAATGATTGATCAACTGGGATATTATTCAATATTCTTGCAGTTTATTTGGGTGAGTTTAATTACATAAAAAGCTGTTTTTTATTTTCTTGTGCATAATGAAAGCTAGGGTTTAATTTTTTTTAACATAAAGTGCTTATACTTTTAGCTTCTTTGATTTCAATATTGTGCAACATATATACTAACATCTATCGATCTTTTGTTAATATAGGAGGTTATGATAAGGAAGACAAAGCCGCAAGAGCGTATGATCTAGCTGCGTTAAAGTATTGGGGCACCACTACGACTACAAATTTCCCTGTAAGTTTCTTAAAATTGATTGAGAACAAGAAGACGAACACGCAGCCCTAAAATCTACTAATAAAATTCATATATTTGTCCATTTTGTGGGACTTAAACTTGCCATACTTTGATGGCGATACACCCCCTCACCATTTTGTTTTTTTTTTCTTTTAATCTGATACTTAGGTTACTTTTAATGTGTTCACTCATGTTTATTATTTTCTCTTTCTTACTATTATTTCAAACGGTTAAATGTTCATGTATACGATTTGACATATGTTTTTGTTTCGTTTTTTTTGTTCTTTTCCTGTTAAGTTATAATTTGAGGGGTCATATATGGTATCTTTTTCTTTAAAATTTATTATACAAACTTAAATAACCAAAAAATGAACTTTATATATTTTTTTGAAATTGATATTGATTTGTTGGTTTAGTATGATGTGAATTAATGAAAACATAAACCCGCAGATTGGCAATTATGAGAAGGAGATTGAAGAGATGAAAAACATGACGAGACAGGAATACGTTGCCTCGCTTAGAAGGTACATTATATAACACGATTCGGGTTCAAATGTTTGGATATATATGTGTATATATTTATTACTTGGAAGGATATATAAACACGAGAAATTGTATAGGAAAAGTAGCGGTTTCTCACGAGGTGCTTCCATCTATAGAGGTGTGACAAGGTACATTACTCACTATGATACTTAAATTACATATGCATATTTTTGATTTATTAGAAAAAAAATACTCATTTGTATATATATTTTTTTAATTTTTATTTATAATATAAATGTTATATCAACATATTAGATATTATTTATTTATTAGAAAGATCCCATTTTGGATACCATTTGCATGCTATAAATAATTATATTAATGTTGGTGATTAAATGGGACCAAAAGAAACCAGTTTGCACATGCTATTTACCCACAGGAGTCAGAATCTTGCAAAATATGCTTTGGAAGTTTTATTTTAAAAAATAAACTCAATAAATAATAGAATCTAATAATGTCGTTGGATATATTTGATGATCACATTATTTAGTTTTTTATGCAACAAAACATTATTCATTGAAAGATTGATATTGTTGACATAAAAGCATTGATGGTAATGATATCTGGAATATACAGACACCATCAACATGGAAGATGGCAAGCAAGAATTGGGAGAGTTGCAGGCAACAAAGATCTTTACTTGGGAACTTTTGGTAATTTATTTTTCTCCTATTCTAGATTTATAAATCAATTAAAAACAAGTATGATAAGTATGACTAAATTATGTATAATGAAATTGATTAGTTATTAAACATGTCAAAATTCATATAATATATATTTATAGATCCAAACCTACAAATTTGTTTCATTAAAAAAATGTACTTTTATCACAATAAAATAATTCTTATATATAATCATATTAAACATGTTAATTATCTATGATTTTATCTTAATTGAAAGTTGGATTAAAAGTGTTTGTAGGGTAACCTGACCTGTTTTTTAACAAACAGAAAATATATATGTTATTTGTATATTTTATTTTTGTTACACATGTTACTCAAGTCGTCTATTTTGACACCTTTAGTAACAAGTGTAACCAGTTTGATGATCGTTTTAATGTATATCACGTATGTTTAACCTTTCGTAGGTACGCAAGAAGAAGCGGCCGAGGCATATGACATAGCCGCCATCAAGTTTCGTGGGCTTAACGCGGTCACAAACTTTGAAATCAACAGATATGATGTTAAATGCATTCTTGAGAGCACCACCTTACCAATTGGTGGTGCAGCCAAACGTCTCAAAGATGCCGAAAAAGCCGCAGCTACCGAGTTAATCAGGGCTGCAAAAGATGACCACTTGACCACCCAACTAACCCATGAAGGGATAAACAACTATGCCACCATGACATGGCCGAGCTCTATCGACTACCACCACCAAGCCATGGCTCAAGCCCACACCCAACCGTTTAGCATGCATTACCCACAATATAACAACTCGAACCAACAACGGTTATGGTGCAAACAAGAACAACAACAACACGAACCCGATGGTCAAGGTTTTCAAGATCTTCAACAACTTCATCAGTTTTTCCAACCTTCTCCAAATTCTTCTGTTCTTCACAACCTTATGAGCTTAGATTCGTCTTCAATGGAACATGGTTATAGCAGCGGTGGAGGAGGTGATCATCAAATGATGGGATATGGCGGTAGTGGTGCGGGTGGCGGTTACATGAACCATATGATGACTAATAGTGCTACTACTGATTCTTCTCAGGATGGTGATGGTAGCATGTATTACCATCACCAGGGGTCCAGTTATGGCAGTTGGGTGCCAACTGCCATACCAACACTTGCAGCAAGAACTGCTAACCTGGTGGTGGCTCACAGCGGTTCTCCTAATTTCACTGCTTGGAATGACTCATAGTGAGTTGAATACCATGATAGAATTTGAGGTTTTTAGGTAGTTTTTTTTCTTGCAATTCTTTGTTCTTGGTGAACTTGGAAACAGATCATTAGGGTTTTTTTTAACTTTGTATTAGATTAGGATCTAACCAAAGCTCAAGAAACCATTAATGGCATATAATATATATGCTATGGTTTTGCGAACTTAATTTTGAAAATGTATTTAGATCCACGGAATGTAGAAAACCAAGCATTGTAATTTGGAATTTAACTTTTAACCACACTAAAAAATAGTTATTTTTATATTTTTATAATATTTTGGTCACGCCTTTGCTGTTAGAAAAACATAGTGGTGGGTTCATGTTTTCTTCTAACAAGAAGAGGAATCTTTATCAATAACTATTCCAAATATGTGTTAATTTTTATTTTTATAATAAAAAAACCTTTTTTTAAGTTTTTAAGTATTTTAAAACAACAGTTATGAAACATGGATATGAATTTTTAAATTTGATATGTTGCAAAGTTGTATATAAATGAAGATAAATTTCGTAAAATTAGGAAAAATAACAGATTAAATTGAAAAACAAGTTAGATTACTTTTCAAAGAATATACAGATAATGAATGGGCCTGGGCTACGGTTTTTTATGCACTCTTTATGGAACCCTCACATCCAGATCCAAGGTTCTTAAATTTGGGTCGGACTATTAGAAACCAGCAGGTGAAAACTAAACAATTTAAACCGGTCAGACCGAACAGGTTAACGGCCGTCGCAACTGCAACTTCGGTTTTTCAAACCATAGATGATGCGTTTAAGTTTATTTTGATGTAATCTTGGTAGAACTAAAAAAAAAGTTGAATTATCCGTCTATACGAAACATGAATGAGTATTGAGAAAAACATATGAACTTCCGATGAAAGTTCGACGGTTTAATTATTCATATATTAGCTTAGAACCTGTGTACCACACAGGGTAAAAAATATCAATACATAAAATTCATAAATCTTTGTATATCCCTCTTATAATAAAAAAACTAAATGATTTTGCCACTTGCCATCACAAGATTACATCTCACAAATTTTCCCCCCAAAACCACATTTATATCCTAAATTTAATACTTTCATATTTAGCCTTTATTTTTGGAAAATTACATAAATAAACATTTTACCAAATCAATTTATCATTATTACCATTGGCTCATATTTTTTTAAATGTATCATAATCAAGAATTAACAAATATGATATTTTAAAAAAAACGAGTTTTTAAAATTTTATTTTAAAAAAATTATTATCAAAATACAAGATTTTTTTTTATTTTACATATAAAATTTGAAAATACTACGTTTGTATTTTAAATAAATATGTATTAGAATAAAGTTTACTGATATTTAATTAGTAGTTTTTTCTTTAAATTTAATATTTATAAATAAATTTTTTGTTTTGATATTTAAAATTTAATTTTTTTTAAATGACTAGATTTTTTTTTTTCAAAAAATATGTTTACAAATTTTAATTCTAATTTATTAGTTTTAATTTTTTTGATACTTAATTTTGGAATTTAAAATTTAATTGTGTCGAAATATTAAAGAGTGAACTTTTTAAAATTTGGAGTTTTAAAATTTGAATTTAAAAGATGATATATTGTTGAAATTTAAATTTTATTTGTATATTTTTATTATTTTTTTAATGAGAGATTTAGTTTTAAAGGTTAGCGAGATTTTTCACAGACAAATACAAATAGTATCCATCAATCCGAGTATCTTGATGATGATTTTGATGAAAGTTTATAATCTCCTGATTTTCTAAATGTACTTACCATTATCAGGTTTGTAAAATCATAAATTAGTTTTAAGTGTCGGTGTTTCAGTTATGCTATTAAGAAATATTGAAGAAAAAATGGTTTAGGTAATGTAACAAAATTACAGCTCAAATCACTATATAATCACGTTATAGAAGCGAATATTATATTTGAAAGCAACATTGGCCATCACAATTTTATCCCTATAATTGGGTTAACATATTCAGAGAAAAGAGTTTTATAAAAATTTCAAAAAAGAAAATATACAATTGTTGTATGTTTTGCAATGACCATGAATAATAGTTTAGGTCAATCGCTTTCAAATATTGGTTTGTATTGAAAGATCCAGTGTATATTCATGATCAACTGTATGTTGCATTATCAAGTTAAAAGTAGAGATGAACTCAAGCTATTATTCTTTGGTAAACATGGAAAGATTACCAATAGCACGTCAAATGTTTAATACAATGAAGTATTTTCATATTTGTGAATAAGCATTATTAGGTTTCATTTGACATGTAATTTAATGTATTGTAAAAATTAAAGTACACAATTTATTAAATGTATTTTCATGTATTTTTTGATGTTTTGATTAGTATCATCCATATAATCTTAACATGTAAGAAAATGAAAAGAAGTTACAAATACAATATCAAATTTATATAAAAGATTTGTTGAGATAAATATCAATATAATCTTAACGTTTGTATCTTATAGATGGAAAATTTTATTACATATACTAACAATAGAAAACAAAATCCAAAAATATGTAAAAATTAATATATAATTGAGTTTCGAAAATACATTATTTACTATTTAATATAATTTGACTTTCATTTACTATTTGATTGAAAACATAAGTTAGATAATTAGATTTCAAAGTTTCTTATAATATGAGATGTTTTAAAATAAACGTGTTTTATAAGTATAATTAATAATTTGTTTAAAAACATACTATTATTGCAAAAATGGAAGTGTATTTAATAAGATAGAGATGCGGAAAAAAAATTATAAGAATTAATATAAAGGTGACATGTGGCATTGAAAAACCTTTATTTATTATATAGTATAGATAAGTTGGTGTTAGCTAATCTCATAACTTTAATAGATGTGATATCCTTTACTTGCTTTCGTGTTTATGTAGATGAAAATACTCTTCATACATGATTCTTTGTGATCTAGTTAACGTGGATCATAGTTGTGTCTTTCGTAGTCATGAACGCTAGTATGGTTTTGTGAGAGCTCTTATAAATTGTGCCCCTAATAATTAATTCACTTCAAAGCCACCATATTTTTCTCACATAGGTAAATACTCCCTAATGGGGTTGGTGGCCAATTGGTAGAGGAAAATCCTCTAGGAACACTAAGGATTGAGGAGGTTATGGGTTCAAGTCCCACTCCCATAGAAATAAAGAAATTTGCCTTTAAAAAAAAGGTAAATACTCCCTAAATCATGAAAAATTGATCATATGCTTATCCTCATATCACTATTACTGATTGTTATTGAAATGGACTGTTAAACTGAGAAACCAGAATCAAGAACACAATTCACACTATTGATCAAAATTATTGATCGACTCTTTCTCTATTAACAAAACAGAACTTTCGAAAGAATACAAATTAAACACAAGTCATGACCCTCTTAAATAGTACTACTTCTACTTGGCTAACAATAAACCAATACTAATTCTAAACACACTCTAATTCAAACTAATTTAAGGTTCAAACATACAATAAACCAAAAAAGAACAATTTGATATCCTCCTTCCCGCCCCATGAGATCAATCAGTACCTCCCTCTCGATATCCTAATCGTCTTCATCTTCTAAGTCGATAGTGTACCAGTTTTCACACTCCCTCTCAATATCGACTTTTCTCATATCCAAGCTGGACCAAAATTGCATCAGCTTATGTTTTGACATCCCCTTAGTCAATACATCTGCTACCTGTCTGTTCGTGTCAACACATATTAAATCGACTTCTCCATTTAACACGTTCTCTCGAACAAAGTGGTAATAAACCTCTATGTGCTTGGTTCGAGCATGAGACGTTGAATTCTCAGCTAATCTGATTGTCGACATGTTATCACACGATAGTTTAAATTTATAGTCAACTGTTTGGTTCGATTCCTCCACTAGGGCTGTAAACGAACCGAACAAAAACGAACATCGGCGTGTTCGTGTTCGTTTATTTAATTTTTAACCATACTAATTCTTGGGCTTCAACGACCGTAGCTCTGTATTCTGCTTCGGTGGTCGATAAGGGCACCGTGGGTTGTGATTCGCTACACCACGACACAACATCTTCACCTATAAAGAATGCTTACTCGGTTGTAGACCGTCGACTAGTTTGATCCCCAACATAGTCGGCATCGCATAACCCTTTGTTAAAATATTAATTAATTTCAATTTGATAATCTATTTTCTTTTTATCTTTGCATATTGGACCCATGTCTTTTTGCTGATGGGCTTGCATGGCTGTTGGGCTTCCACTGGGCTTTCCTTTATCTTCCTATTATGCCAAGGCCCAGTCTCTTCATCTTAGTCTTCAGCACACTCCATATGACAGATTAGAGAAAAGGGGCGCATGCCCTAGCAGCTCCTGATGGATGCCTCCCCTTCAACGGCTCTATGATTTCTCCATTGATTGCGGATAGTTGATTGTATTTCCTTATTTGGTTGATACCATCTGCTATTTATGATCGCGGGCTCTCTCTGTCGCCAAGCACGAACGATTATCTTCCGTTTGGTGTGTATTGTTTATTTTGATTAGGGTTTCAAAACCCTCTCCGTTCGTCTTTATTTTTCTTTGTATTTTGTGTTGATTGAAGGAATAAAACCGTATTAACTTGTCTTTTTGACATGGTATCAGAGCCTCGTTGCTCTTGAATCAACGGTATCCTTCGAAATCACACCTTGGTTGATCTGTTCTTGGTGGTTCTTGCTTCTGTTCTTGGTTTTATCGACGGACCGGCTCAAAAAAATTGAGTTGTTGTTGATCGATTCTGGTTAATCTTGGTAATATTGAATGATCTGCTCAAAAATCTTGAGTTGTTGTTGATCGATTTTTTTGTTATTAAAAAAAAACCCTTTTTTCTACCCTCTTTCTGGGAGCCTCAATTGATTTGCTTATGTGGTCATTTGATTTATTTGGGATTAACTGATCATCTTTGAACTATTGGTTTTATTTCAATAGATAATCCTACAATTTGGGGTATTATTGATCTAGTAGTTGCTTGGCTATTACTATTGTCTGTTAGCCTTTTTTTTATCTGGTACTGTTGACTGTTCGTGTGGTTGCTAGTATGAGAATTTTGGATTATTGATTGATCAATTGGTTACCTGTTTTTTGTCAACAATTTTATTTTTGTTTGTTTCTGGTATTAATTATTAGTTACTGATACGGACCCCGATTATTTTGCGTATCTATAGCCTAATCGGTGCGTCTATTGAAACTAGAATTGCTTCTTTCCGCTGCGTTTTTTGATTCGGCTAACCGGGTTCTTAATCAATAAGAACACGGAGAAAGCCTTTGAGAAAAAAAAAATTGTTGACTATATTAAAATAAAGATTACAATTGCCGCCTTTTAACTATAAAAAGGCTTGTGCGATTGATTAACCTAAGTCCGAAGGCTATAATAAACAACACATTAATTTCGTGCGACCGCCGGTTTAAAACCAGAAGCGGATGCCGGTTAATTAACTGTTTCTATGTTAGTCATTCAGGGCCTAGGTTTTCTTTTAACATTTATTTCATAATTATTTGCATTATTTGTGTTGGTTCTTTTATATCTCTCTGTTGAATCTATTTAGAAAGGAACCCTTCGGTGCATGCTGGTTTGATTGAAGAATGTGTTTTTGGTATATTTCCGATGCTGTGTTGGTATTGTTCTTGGATACGGCTCATTTTTTAGGGATGTTTGGTGACACATGTGAAGAGCCGAATCCTAAGTGAAGCTTTAGTTTAGCTCCTTCCTTTCTTCAAACATCACTGTAAGTTCTCATATTAGATTTTCTCTCTTCAATGAAAAAAAGAAAAAAAAAACTTTAATATTTTGTTTTTCCGTTTACTAAGTTGAAATATCGTACGTGTTCTATGGTCTCTTAGTTCAATAATGTCAAATATAATCCAATCTTATGTGAAAAGTTGTGTGATTATCAATCTGGTTCTAATATGACTTAGTTCAATATGTGTGACAAATCGTATGTGTCATGAAATTAATCTTAATCATGTTTGCTAGTAGTAATAATCATAAAATTATTAAAAATCTTATTATGTCTCGTGTTCTTAAAAAAAAATTGTTTGGCATTTATGTTCTTTCTCTTGTGTAATAGATTATTTGACAGCATATTCTTTCTCTTGTTTAAGATATTCTGTGAATTCGTCTTTCATTTAAAATATGTTTGGCTGTGGCTTTCTTGTCTGATATAGCTTATGCTATTCTTATTATTATCAGACTTATTTCTTGAATCTTGTGATTCAGTATCTTTTGTGAAGTTGTAAAAGTTTTTGCTTGAATCAAATTAGTCTTTATGTTCTTTGCGAGTCTCATCTTATATGATTCTCTATATTATTCTCGTAAAGTTGTAAAAGTTTTTGATCAAGTTAAATTAGTCTTTAAGTTCTTCACAAGTCTTGTCTTTCAGACACTGTTCTGAAGTCTTTAAAATGTTTGTGCATTTTATTCTCTGATCATATATTTTCTGATAGTCTTAAATTAATGTTGTGATTCGTCTTTTCTAAAAGTCGTGTGACTTGTCTTATAAAATTTTCTAAAAGTAGCATAACTTTTTGTCTTATCAGATATGTTTCTGATAGTCTTATTGAATCAAATCTTTTCTAAAAGTCGTGTGACTTTTGTCTTATAAAACTTTCTATACAACACATGTGAATCTATATGATTAATATATGTTCTTTTTATGTCACATGTATGGGCCAATGAACTTCGTTGATCTTGCTTTGGTTTCTCCTTGGTATGGTTGAGAGTTTATTGTTGATGCTATATGAGTTCAAGTCTTTCCAAATATTGTGTATTCTCTTTAATGGCTTCACTAAAGGTTTGTTGTTTTCTAACACGATTTCTTAATTATAAAATTATATGTGGTTGATATGTTTGGATTATCAAATTGAGGAGGGGTGTTAAAATATTAATTAATTTCAATTTGATAATCTATTTTCTTTTTATCTTTGCATATTGGACCCATGTCTTTTTGCTGATGGGCTTTCATGGCTGTTGGGCTTCCACTGGGCTTTCCTTTATCTTCCTATTATGCCAAGGCCCAGTCTCTTCATCTTAGTCTTCAGCACACTCCATATGATAGATTAGAGAAAAGGGGCGCATGCCCTAGCAGCTCCTGATGGATGCCTCCCCTTCAACGGCTCTATGATTTCTCCATTGATTGCGGATAGTTGATTGTATTTCCTTATTTGGTTGATACCATCTGCTATTTATGATCGCGGGATCTCTCTGTCGCCAAGCACGAACGATTATCTTCCATTTGGTGTGTATTGTTTATTTTGATTAGGGTTTCAAAACCCTCTCCGTTCGTCTTTATTTTTCTTTGTATTTTGTGTTGATTGAAGGAATAAAACCGTATTAACTTGTCTTTTTGACACCCTTTAAGTTCAACTTTTGACTCCCGCTTAAACTTGACATCATAGTCAAACGTGTCCTTCCTGTATCTTAATACTCTTCGGGCAGCAAACAAATATGGTCTCATTGGTTGTTGCATGAACCGACTTAGCATTCCCACCGAAAACGCTACGTTCGTCTTGTTAAAGTTAAGTAGATCAAACTTCCCACCATTTAACGATACTCGGTGACTTGCTCAAGTTTTGTTCCTTCATCAACATATAACTTTGTATTGACATTAATAGGTGTTGTAGTCTGCTTTGAGTCCACCATATTGAACTGATGCAATAATTCGATCGCATATTTTCGTTGGTGAAGTAACATACCTGTATCTTGATATTCTACTTCTAGACCCAAAAAGTGACTTAATCATCCTAAGTCTTTAACCTTAAATCAAACACTCATGTTAGCCTTTAGTTGATCTGTTTCTTCTTCCCAATCCCCTGTTGCGATCTGGTCATCTACGTAGATCGATACTATGGCTACTCGATTTCCACTCTTCTTAATGAACATGCTAGCATATGCAGTTGTGCTAGCATACTCATTGTATTCAAGAAAGTCTCCAGTCTTGCCATAGCATGCTCGTGGGGATGGCTTGAGTCTATATAGTGCCTTTTTTAGTTTGCATACATAACAAGGGTTTGCCTTAACTTCAAACCAAGTGGGTTGTTCCATGTAAATGGTGTGACTTAGGTTTCCGTATAAGAAGGCGTTATTCACATCTAGAAAGTTCCCATTTCGGCTTGCGGCAACAGCTAATATGACTCGAGCAGTTGTAAGTTTAGCTACAAAACTAAGCGTCTCGTCATAATCCCCAGCCAAAACTCTTGTGAAAACCCCCGAGCCACCAATCGAGCTTTATACTATCAATACTTCCATCTGCTTTTCGTTTGATCTTATATACCCACTTAGATGAAACGAGTTTGGTTTATTCTGGTTTTGGGGCTAAGTCCTACGTCTCGTTGCTTTGTATTGCATGTACCCCTTGTACCATTGTTTCTATCCATTTTGGTTTACTGCATGCTTCAGAATAGTTAGATGGTTCTATGACTTCTTCTTCAACTAGGGCAACATTGGCATATTTATGGTTTGGCCTTCTTTCCATGTTTGACTTTCGTATTGTTTGTTGTTGTGGTTCCTCTTCATTTTCGACTTCAGATTCAGGTTCCTTACCTTGTTAGGTCGATTCATATGGTTCTTAATAAAGACATGTTTTATTTAACTCGTGTGGTTTCATGTTCTTCTTTTAACTCTCTTGAATCTGGCAGAGGTTCTTTATTGGTTGACCACCAAGATGAATGCTCATTGAACATGTTGGATATATGATATCCGATCATCATTTAAGTCAACGTTACTAACGAGGTATGATCCAAATAGCTACTCGACACTATCGAACCTGAAATCCACTCTCAATCGCTCTTTATAGTTGGCGGCAAGGTTTCCTACCCACTGGCTACTGGCTACCGGCTAAGGAGGTATAATGTAGCTACTGCAGCTGCAGTTGGGAGCTAGACCATCTACCCTATGTTTCAAACTTGTTAAACCTGGTTAAACCGATAGAACATTGTTTAAACCATACTTGTGAGAGTGACTGTCTTACGCAACGAACAAATATATAATGTTTAATTGTAAATATTATAGTTCACGAAAGATGGATATGATAAACGGTGGATAAATAATTAGAAAAATATTTATCGGAGATTGAGATAATTAATTTCTTGGTGAATTAATTATTTACGCGGTATAAACGTTTAATCTGTTAAACATTTAATGAATTTATTTTACTGATTATTTATGATTAGTAAAATACAAGGGTTAATAATTTGATAGTTAATTATTAGTTGGGTGTTAAGAACCTGGCCCTCATTGAGCTTGAGCTGTAAATGCAAAGGCAAAGGGGACGAAACAGAATAAACATCGTCCATTGTAACAGAAGAAACATCGTCAACAATCTACCGATAAGCTTCACAAAAATATTGTTTTGAACAATGTTTATTTCATTCCTATTTTGACTAGGAATATTGTTTTAGTATCCGCTTTGCGGGAACAATGATTTAATTATGATTTTGACAATGATTTAATTTCTGCGTATTTAAATGGTTTGTTTTATTTTACTGCAAAGCCTCACAATGGAATCTATGAGATAGAAGTCCATGGTAATAACGTTCTATTTAATATCTCCTCCAAACGTATGAAATTTGATTTCAATAATACCTATCTGTGGCATTGTAGACTTGGACACATAAACAAGAATTGCATGAAGAAAATCTAGACTGCCGAAATTCTGAATTCTACTGGTCAAGCGTCATTTGATGATTCCAAATCATGTTTAAGTGGAAAGCTAACCAAGGCTCTTTTTACGGGTATCGGTCAAAGGGCTAAAGATCTGTTGTACATACTGACGTATGTGGTCCATTCAGAACAATGTCTAGAAGTGGAGAGAGATACTTCGTGACGTTTACTGATGACTTAAGTAGATATGGTTATATTTATCTTATGAAGCATAAACATGAAACGTTTGAAATCCAATCCATGTACGACAACCATGTATGGGACTTGGTTGATCTTCCTCCCGAAAGTCGGACTGTAGGAAGCAAGTGGATTTTCAAGAAGAAAATCGACATGGATGGGAATGTGCAAAGCTTTAAAGAAAGGCTGGTAGCGAAAGACTTTACTCAGACTCAAGGAATTGATTATGATGAATCCTTCTCGCCAATAGCCATACTTAAGTATATTAGGATCTTGCTTGCCATTGTCGCGTATTATGACAACGAGATATGGCAAATGGATGTCAAAACAACGCTCCTTAATGGGCATCTTACTGGAGATGTCTATATGGTTCAACTAGATGATTTTGAAGATCCAAACAATCCTAATAAGGTATACAAGTTAAAAAAATCCCTTTATAGATTAAAACAGGCATTCAGAAGCTGGAATCATCGCTTTGACTAAAAAATCAAAGAGTTTGGTTTTGTCAAGAACGAAGATGAACCGACTGTCTACAAGAAGTCAAGTGGGAGCCATGTGACTTTTCTGATTCTGTATGTAGATGACATACAGCTCATTGGAAACCACAACCCTATGCTACAAGACGTAAAGTCTTGGCTAGGTAAATGTATCGGAATGATAGATCTTGGTGAAGTTGTTTACATTCTGTGAATAAAGATCTATAGAGATAGATCAAAGTGTATTATAGGTTTAAGTTAAAGTACATACATTGATAAGGTCATTCGACACTTTTTTATGCCAGACACTACGAGAGGATCTTTGCCTGTGGCACATGGAACCATACTGAATAACAAACAGTGCCCTGAGTCTGACGAGGACAAGAAGTAAATGGAAAAGGTTCCATATGCTTCTTGCTTCTGCAATTAGTTCGATTATGTATGTCATGCTATGTACTAGACCTGACGTATCGTGCGCCTTAAGCATGACAAGTTGATATCAACAGAATCCTGGTGAGAGTCACTGGATAGGTGTGAAAAACATCCTTAAATACTTAAGAAGAACTAAGGACATGTTCTTGATGTATGGAGTACTAGAAGAAGAACTAGCTGTTAAATGTTACATTGATACTAGCTTCTAGACTGACCGAGATGATTCTCAATCACAAACGAGATTTGTATTTGTTCTGAACGGTGGTAAAATCACTTGGAAGAGTATTAAACAAAGTGTTGTTGCTTAATCCACCACCGAATCAGAATACATTGCCGCTTAAGAAGGCTGCTTGGATGAAGAAGTTCATTGCTGATCTCGGAGTAATGTCTAGCATTCAAAAACCAATCAAGATATTATGTGACAATACTGGTGCCATTGCCCAAGCTAAGGAATCAAGGTCACACCACAGCACGAATCACATACTCAGAAGATTTCACTATATCAGTGATATATTATAACGAGGAGACATCATGTTAAACAAAGTTCACACTATCAGAATCTAGCTGACCCATTCACTAAGCATATGCCTCATTCTAAACATGAGGAGCATGCTGATAAGATATGCCTTACATTTGCTAGACAATGGGTTTGATCTGTATTTAGTATTTGGTGCTTTCAAACAATACAATTGCATTAGTTTTTATATTTGATTTAATGGTTAAATGCATTATAAATAAATGTTACTGTGTTCGATAGTTTATACTCTTTAGAAATCCTTGAATATTTTATTCTAAATGTCCGTAGTCGATCAGATTCATGGGAATCAATCTGAACGTAAGACTACTGTGAATCGGATGGTTGGTTCATCATGGCTGAAAGACCAAGAAGTTGGAAATCATATTCACAGATAGTTATTATAGAATAATTATCGGACGTAACTCGTTTCAAAACTATCTTCATGGATCAATGTCTTGAGATGTTTTGAATATGGTAAAGTCTATTGATCCTCGACCCGAGGCACATACTAGAACTAACTCTGACTAAAGTTCGTTCTTTGATCTTATCTAACGTTGTACCTTAACAGGCAATAATAAGGATATGATCATGAGTAATCTGAAGTTCAGTGGGAGTTGTACGTGGCGAGAGGAATTCTGTTCTTCTTTAATTAGGAGTTGGACATTCTGGCTCTCGTTGATTCAAGCTGGTGTAAAAAGCATGGCCATGCTCAAACTAAAGAGTAGTTTGTTTAGACCAATTTGAATTGGAGAACGAGTACAAGAATTGTTGAACGTCATATAAAAAGTGAATTGTATACATGTCTCGTGTTCAACGGATTCCCTAAACAGAAAGGATACATAGATATGCTTACTATGACTGTTGTACTTGGTAAAGTTAAGGTTACTTGTACACAAGGAAATAGTTTGACGATTGTAATACGTCATACCTTGCTAGGGGCAGTGAGATGCAGCTAGGCGTCCACCACTGTCTATGTTGAATCGATTAATTGATGAATCTTGCAAGTGAGAGATTGTTGGATATATGATGTCCGATCGTCAATTAAGTCAGCTCGTGTGAAGTTTTGTTGCAGGTTTCGTGTACGTGTCATCTAGCGTGACGTTTGTTGATCTTTAGATTTGGTTATCGTCAAAGGTATAATCTTTGAACACCCTATGGTTGGTTTATATTATATTGTTTATACGCGTGTAATCGGATCACTGACAGCAATCCAATCTAATATGTTTATTGTACCATGTAATCGGTAAACGAATGATCATATATGCTGAAGTAGCCATAAACACATCTCAGAATTTGCCATGTACATTCTTGTCATGTGACATACTTCCACACATCTCAGGTAAGTGTCGGGTTTTGCGATCTGCCACCCCATTTCGTTGTAGGGTGTTCGGGAAAGGTTATTTGCCTACCTATGTTAATTTCCTTCAAGAACTTACTGAACTCATGAGAAATGTAGTCACCACCTTTGTTACACTGCAGCAATTTGATATTTAGGCCTGTGACCGGTTTAGCCTTTTGCTTGAAATCTTTGAACTTGTTTGGGCTTCTGATTTACTTTTCATAAATGCAACACAAACGAAGCAAGAGTAATCATATATGAAGGTTATCATGTATTCCATTCCTCCTAAGTATTTTCGCTTGACTGACCCAAAGACGTTTGTGTGAACTAATTTAAGAGGCTCATTTTTTTCTGCTTGGATTAGTCGAATTCCTGTTGATGTGCTTTTCCATATTGGCAACTTGTACATACTTTGTTATTAGTCGTTTCTAACCTGGGTAGAACGCTTACCACAATTTTCTTGGCCATTAAACCCACCTTGTCATACGCCACATATATGGCTGAGGCGGAGGTGCCATCGGTCAACAATGTTGTTATTTCGAGTCTTCTCCACATACCACATATGCCAACTCATAAGATAAAACACACATGACTTCTTTCTTTCGACCCTTCAGTATCGGTATTGACTTGGTTTCTAACTTCTCGAATACTTGAAATTCATTAGCCCGGAAAACATATACTTCTCAGTCTCAGTTATCTGAGGGACTAACATAAGGTTTTTCTTCATTTCTACCACATGGAACACACTTTCGAGAGTCAACCCTTAGCTCCCTTTCTGGTTTGGGAATTTTACATCACCGATACTTGATATGGGGTGTCTTGAGTTATCAACTATCACGACCACTCGAGTGCTTCCGTATTTCCTAGGGTTTGTTAACTTTGCTTTATCTTCGGTCAAGTGGTTTGAACATCCTGAATCGACGACCCATTCATCAAGAATGTTTGAACTTGCTTCAACCGTGGATGTGAATGCATTAACTTCTTCTTGTGCATAATGAGCTACATCGTCCCATCCTTGTTCAACATCAACCTCAACGCTATTACCTTTGGTTAGTTCGACAATCATTGGCCATGTGGCTCTTTCGACCACAATTGTAGCATTTATACCGGAACTGTTTGTTGGAATTTCCTGTATAGTTTTAGCTTTTAATAAAATAGATCCAACCAAAACGCAGCGAAAGTCTTTATCAAATCAAGACGAGAAAAATCGTACTAGTGATCCAGTTGCAAGACCTTTAGAAACAAGAGATGAAGAACACGCAATTAACAACTTTAATTACATACCTTTTATATAGCAGAAAACGATGGATGAAAATACTTCATATATCCATAACGGTTAAACAAACAGAGGTTGCTAGCCCCTACGCGAATCTCCAACCGGCACGCAAAACGGATCACTTAGTCACCTACCAGGGCTTGGCCGAAAACCCCTTTGGGGGAGGGTGGTGGCGGCATGAATGAGAGGATAGGAGGTGGCTAGGGTTTTCCCAAATTGTATCTCAAAATCTCTCTGTTTTAAATCAGGATTTAAACAATATTTACTAGGCTTATAATTGGATTATTCTTTGGCATATCCCATGACATATTCCATGCTATGACATATTCCAACAAGACATATATGAAATATATTATATTAATAATTTCAAAATATATATATCGTATATATATATATGTATATATATATATATATTAATTTTGAAATTAATAATAATATATAAATATATTTTTTTTTATCTTACCTAAATATATATTTAAAACCATTATTTATATTCCATGAATATAAATAAGTACACTTTAACCCTTCCATTATTAGTTATTTATTATTTTCAAAATAACAAATAGTAACAAATAATATTAATTATTCTCCGAATAATTAATGCCACTATTAAACTTTCCCGTTTAATGTGTCTAACACATTAACAATTTCCATTCATGAGACTCGTTAGGATCATCTTCATTAGCAGTATTATATCAAGTCGAAGCTTGGGCATACCGGATCCAACAATATCCTACTTCCACAAGTTTCAAAACACATATATCAATACCGACAGTGTCGAGCGTCTAGTATCACCGTATTGCCCCCAACGAAGCTGAATACTTTTACAAGTTATCCACCATTAGCAAGCAGTAAGGTACTCTTATTGTTGTAATGATCTGGAACTCTTTGTCAATCTTTATCCTTTCTATTATTCAGACATTCCATGGAACATGAGACGTGGATCAAATCACTCTCACCTATATTCAATTATTCTATTTCTTGATCAAGATTCAAAGTGATCTATCCCAACTCTCAGTTTGAGCACGACCATGCATTTTATACGAGTTTTAACCAACGAGGGACCCATAGATGTCTTCCGCTCACAGTAGTAAGGGTACAAATCCCTACTGACAACATACAACTCTCACTATACATCCAGTCATTTCTGACTAAGGTCCTTATGACCATTCGGTCAGGGACAGAATTAGAAAATATCAACCAATAACCTTTTGAATAATCAAGCTTTAAGTATGCATCTCAGGTCTGAGGATACAAGAGACAACACTGCTTTCAAAACCTACTCATGAAGATGATCCATGATGTAGTTCATAAATGAGTCACGTCCAATATTTATCACTCTATAAATATTGATAAATCCTGGTTGAAACACTTTGCCTTTTCTCACCTCGTGAAAACTAACTAACTATTCATAATAGTCGTACTTTAGGAATATTTTCATAGTTCTACTTGACTACGCACATTTTGAATAAAACTTTTATTCAAGGATCTTAAACGTGCTAATATAGAATTATTCTCGAACCATTGTGGTTCATTAGCAAGCAAGAATGTAACATCCATTATTTTCCGGCCTTATTTAATTAATTTTTTTTTAACAATAATGACACTTTACTTCAACCCCGTACCTACCACCTTAATTATTTCAACGAGTATCAAATTCAAAATTTCAATCCTTGCAGATACATATCATCTATCTCCTACTATATATATATATATATATATATATATATATATACACACACACATATATATATATATACGTGTGTGTGTGTGTGTGCGCGTATCATAGATACGTATACATGTACATTTTTTTTTGTCATAATAAATATGTCCAAAAATAGAACCTTTGAGTTTTAATTATGTAGCTACATCTTTTATATATATATACACATTTTTTTATAAACACATGTATATTTGATTATATAAAACAAACCATTTATACAATTTACAAGTTTATAAAAATGAAAGTTATCTATTTTTAAAATATTTAAAATCTAATAGGTTACATTTATAAAAACTATTTTTTTTATATAAAAGAATTTATACTTGGATTTATAAAATAAGACTTATGAAATAAATTAAAACAATTAGATTTGATTTTATACAAATAAATCAAGTTTTGAACCCCCCCCTCTAATTACCTTTGAACCCCCACCTTTAGTTTTGAACCCTCCCCTTTTTCAATTTTGAACCCTGGAACATTTTCAACCCAATTTTGACCTCTAAAAAGTCAAACCGCATGGAATCTCTTCAATCACCTGTAATTCCGGGAATCAAATCTCCCTAAATATTTACCAACTCGTTTACAATCATTTAGGAAGGTTTAATTCGTGTTTAATTGATGAATCAAGAGCCACTAATCGCAAAACAGTTTTTTTTTAGAATCCATAAATTTCATTAAAAAATCCCGTAAATCTCGCCTTGACCAACTATGAAACGCGTTTCAAGCGTTCTATCGACCTCCTACGATTCCCCATTTCACTCCAGAATCAAAATCTCCACTCGAAACCATCCAAAAATCGTCTCTTTTCCTCTCTCGGTTCGCGTCTAGCAGTGGGATTGGACTCCTCGTTTTCGCGACATATCAAGGATCGATTTCAGGTAATACACTCACTCTCTTGCTCGATTTAACTTTCTATTACAAAAACCATTTGACCTTGAATCGATTGGATGAGGATTTAGGACTAGGGTTAGAAAATTCTTGAGTTGGGTCTGGAACTATTATGTTAAAACCCAAACATTTCTAGCTTCTATCAAGGCTTTTAGCCTAGTTCACCCGGTTAAGGCTTATAACCTCTAAACACAAGGTCACGGGTTAAAGACCCGACCTTGCCCATTTTTTTTGTGTTTTCTTTTTCCTTGTTATTGTACCCTCATAATATCTCACACTCTCGTTATATATATATATATATATAGGGGAGGGTTCCCGAGAAAACCACATAGTTAGGCGAAAACCGAGAAAACCACTAAAAAACCAACTTTAATCGATAATATAATAATATTTATTTTTTATTTTATTTTACTTTTATTTTTTTATAAAAGTATCAATATAATATTACACATTTTTACCAAAAAAATCATTTAAATATTGGCTTACGTATACGTAACCCATAGTTTTACGTATACGTAAACAGAAAACAAAAAAAATACGTAAGCTATAGTATTACACATTGTTTTAGTGGTTTTCTTGGTTTTCGCCTAACTTTGTGGTTTTTTCATGATCCCTCCCCTATATATATATATATATATATATAATTGTATGTGTATATTTTCATACATGTATATAGAGACAAAGGGTAAGCATGCATTTCTTTTATTTTTATTGTATTTCTTTCAGTATAACAAACTTGTAACAAATAGATCCTAATACTATTTTTTTTATATAAACTTTTCTTTTAACATGTAATCATATACATGTATATAATATGTATATAAAATTATCGTTATTCTTTTATAAATGTGCAAGAGCGTTACAATTCATATATTATATATATATACATATTTATAAACTAATCTTGTAAACGTCATGAACTAATCGGGTTAATGGCAATACGTTATTGTTAACTAAACTTGAGTGTTACTTAACAATGAATCATTAACCGTTAATGGCCCGGTCATAATATTTTAAATTTACAATAATAATTTAAGATGATAAACATTTTATTAACAACCTAAATTTTTGCCACTTTTGACGTTGTGAATACTATACTTAACAAATTACAAATAGTACTCATTATGGATGTTTAAACCTCTTTTATAGATAAGAATTTATAGAGATTTATATCAAATAACCATTTTTAGTCATCTTTAAAATCTGTATCTTTCCCTTCGCCCGTTCGTTCCAAATCCAAGAGTCCCAATCATTCAGTTTCCTTTAATTATTTCTACATTATAAATGTACAAATTATCAATCCTTTATATTTCGACAAAACATAGGTTAATATTGTGATTAGCTAGAACATTCGTGCAGCAACAACATATTTGTGTGATTTCCATGCTACATATAACAGGTGAGTTTACATAGCCCCTTTTACATTTTTACATTTTTACATTTTTGGGGTGGAACATGAGTACAATTATACAATGTTTACAAACTACACAATACAATTACACCCTACATTCATGTGTGTAATTTGAGCCTTATGCTTGAGTACTAGGTGTGCAAACTACAATGTGTGTGCAATTTACATGTGCAATCATTAACTACACAAGCCGACGGTTAACAATGATAGATCTATTGAGTCTGACAAACCCACCCAGTTAGGGTGATTATTACCGACAACACAATTGGTTTTTGTGTACAAGTTACAAATGTTTGATTGTACAATTTGGTTTCACAATAGTAACTCTCCATTTTTGCCTTATTAACTGTGACAATCCGTACTTTTCATGTTAACCCCGTTAACAATCCCGTTAAATATTCTCTTAAAAACTTAACCCCGTTAACTAAAACCAGTTAAATCTAACCCCAAGGGCCATTTCTGTCAGTCTTGTAGTTTAAACTACAGGGACTGAATCTGCCAAGTCCCAAAACCCAATCAATTGACTTATCAAAGTCAAAATCAAAGGATGTGGATTCCTGTTGACTTTGAAAAAGTCAAACCGAAAGCCTTTAACCCAAATTCGCATTCTTCAACCCATTTTCGTTCAAATTCGTAACTGCAAATCACATTAATCGTCATAATCGACCACTACTGCAGCAATTAACGAATCTTTAATCCGAATTAATCCCAATAATGATTAATTAAACTATAACCGTCGACTTCATTATCTTTAAGCACGAATCCACATCAATTCGATCGTCAACACTGAAATCAACCATATGCGCATCTAAATCGAGTCCCACAGAACCTGTTGCATCTTCCAATTCGATCAAAAACTGAGCCTGTGTCGCCGGAGACCAAAATACGCGAAGTCGGAGTTCAACCTAACCGAGCACCATCAATCCGATCCCCATTCTGGTAATAAAACACTTCCTCAGTTTCGTTTTCATCTAGGGAACAAAATCCCTATGCCAATTTGTTCTGATAACATCGAATTGATCAAGACCCGTAATCTAGGGTTTATACGAAACCCAATTTGGGGCTTTTGATGCTAAACTAGATTAAAATTCAATTGAATTACATGGTTAGACTCGCGATTACCTACTCTTTGAAAACCCCATATCAATTGAATCGAATAATATCTAATTGATTATAAACCGTAAACTAGGGTTCTTCATAAAAACGAATTGGGGGTTTGTATTCTAGACTTAACCAAAATGAAATTAATCTATATGGTTAGCTTCGAAAGGTTTCAATCTGTAAAAACCCCATGGTTTCATCGGTTAACATCATCGGATTTTGTCGAATCGATTTTGTGTTCATATTCTAGGGTTTCAATACTCAATCTGTGTATAATCGATTAGGTGTTTGTTGTTTTCGCAATTAATTTCACTCACATGTTCGAAATCCCTTGTTAAACAAAAACCCTATGAATCCAAGATCAATCGTGATCGATTTGGGTGGAATCGGGAGTGATTTTGGGTTCGGTTCGCGACATAGGGGAAGAACACAGGGGTGTTGAGGATTAAAACCCATTGAATCCGGATGCTTGTGCGATACCCTAGCGGGCGGACTTGGTTAACACCCTTGGCTCCGACGCAGGAGACCCGGGTTCGAGTCCGGTCTCCTGCATTCTTTTTGGGGACTTTTTACTTACATATATTTATTAAAAATCAAACCTTATATTATTATAATAATATATTAACTTGTTTTAATCCCGAAAACCGCCCGTAGGCTCGGGTTTGATTTTATAACCCATTTTTATATTAATTATCCACTTTTAAAATAATATATTTATATTATTTTCAAACCATAACTTCATATAAAATAATATATTTATATTATTTTCAACCCGTGATTCGTGTTATAAAATAATATATAGTTTATATTATTTCGTATCGTTTTATACCTCGTGTGAAGTTTCAAACCAATTAATAATATAATTGTTATATTATTTACCCACGTTTATATACTCGATTAAAAATAATATATTTATTATTTTTCCACACAAATGACTATTTTAGTTAATCCTTCGAACCTAAAAATAATATATTAAATTATATTATTTTTCTAACTTTTGTAAACGACTTTAACATACGAATGTATTTACTTATTTATTATTCGTTATTAACGTACGACACGTAACGCTTTTTCCTTAATGATTATATTAAGAAATTTATATAATCCCGTAGACACGTTCGTCTACTCTTAAATCCTTAGAAAGCGTTAAGGTGTTCTAACTTCCGTGTCGTCGTCACAAATCCCATATGTCCCTAACTTATGTGTTATAATTATAGGGCATACGTAAGCCGTGCAGGCTAACACTTGAGATTCTAAATCTCATACTTGTGTGATACTACCTACTACGCAACGCAGGTGAGTTTCACGGCCCCTTTTTACTTGTTTTACTATTGGGGGAGAAACATGCTTACACACAAACGTATTTTACTTGTTTTCCTGTTGAGGAAGAAAACATGACGGAACTATTTGATTATGGTACTTTATATGATATCACTGTTGAGGCTAAGCGTAACACACTATCACAGAAAGTCCTCATCTTATATAGGACCGTTAATATGGATCTTAGCGAGGTAATGTTTAGTAGTACTACTGGGTTTGACAAGCCCCACCCGCGTTAGTCGCGCTAACTCGATTGGATATCGAACGGGTGAAATGTTAGCCTACTCACATTTGCCAGAGTTGATAGACCTGGCAGGAGGCATACAAACACAGCCAGCTTCGGTTGCGAGCGCTTTAGTAAAACATTAACATAGGTTAGCTACCTATAGATACATATTGAATGTACATAATCTGGCAAACACTCTCTTATTGCAAACTTGAAACCTGTGAACTCACCAACCTCGTGTTGACACTTTTTCTTACATGTTTCTCAGGTCGCTTTGGCACAGGTTGCGCACTTAGGACATGCATGGAGTCCTACTGTCATATCATTCATTTCAAATATTTTAAACAGTTTATTTAATTACATTAATTGACGCTTGTTGCGTGTAATTACGTTTTACTTTATTGTAACGTTTACGCTTCCGCATTAACTCTGAACTTTTATGTTATGACATTTTAAGTCCCATATAGTGTCGTTTGATGTAACTAATGACTGAGATCCTGGTGTGTCACCTTCCAAACGGTAAAACTCCGTTAGTGGAATTTGGGGGTGTGACAGATTGGTATCAGAGCCATTGGTTATAGAGAACTAAGATTGCATACTAGACTATAGCCTCACACATTAGTTACACGGCACAGATACTCATACCTGATACATATAGCACCTATACATAACTTGTAGTGCAGGCATGTAACACCATTCGTATCACCCTCAGTTGGCAAGGGATACATCATTTACATTGCATCATCATTCCCAGTGGCGACATTCAGGGAATCACTAGAACGTCATCCACTCCCGTCCGAGGGCAGCGAGACGGAGCCTTCGGAGGAGTCACTTACATCACCATCACCTGTTGGGTATGGTGGGTATGGTGGGATTTCTCAGGTCCATGTTATGGACGACACTCAGCACTAACGCATATCTCTTATGAGTTGGGATCGTCGGAGGCGAGTCCCTACTGTACCCACTAGTAACAATACGCCGAGTGAAGGCAGACCGTTGCACCCATTATTGCAGAACCCATTGACACGTAGATGTCATCACTTTCTTGAGCCATGGGCTCTCGTCTTTGGTTGATATTCTGTTGAAGATAGATTGACCACAAAGTTGAGAACGCATTGCTCATTGCATACTCAGACCCTCTCCCGACTCAGTTGGAAGGACGGCTACTATGCTGCTTCTTATAACTTGTATTCATGAATTAGTTTCATTTCTCGAAGTCTCATTTCATGTACATGGTTGTTTCATGTGCATGTTCTCATCTACAATCCGTTGGATTGGACTCTCGCATTGTGTTTCAACTCGAGAATACTCAGATCATACGATTCTCGACTACTCATCCTGATATGAGTCCTAGTTGATCAACTTATGGTTGATGGCTAAGCCTTTCGATGACCTATCATATCTGACAACACTCTGTACTCAACAATACAAACTTAAGGACATTATGACACAGGACAGGTAGAACTAGGGTGAGGATGCAAAGCAAATTATCATTACGGGTGCACACGTAATATTAATTTGAGGTGCATGTAAGTCCTGGTGAAACCTAGTGTGTGGATAAATGGTCCTAATCTGCGAATTACTGACTTAAGTTTCCACTATCCGTAGAAATTCTCGTAACCCACTCAACGACTAGTTGGTATCATTAATCTTGTTCAACAATTGATAGCCGCGACTATCAGGTTGAAGGGATTTACGGACACACTGAGCTATCATTAATGGAATCCATCGTGTTATTTTCACTCATGTAAAAGCCTTAGTGAACTTAAGACTCTCATCCAGACTTGATCAATGGAACCACCTGGGTTGAAAATCTAATAGAATCTCATGACAAACTTACCGACTCCAGCTATGTAAGCGAAATTTGTGGAATTCTTTCTAAGCTAACACGTTATCCCTTACGTTCCAACAATGAATCTCATTTGACCCTATTGCCTTATCCGATGACTAATCCTTAGTCTAATACGAATTATACCCAGCATATTCAATCCTGTAAATGAATCTCTTTCTTCATGAAATGATCCAATGACATTAGAAAGCGAGGATTTAATCTAACCAACCCCATCAACAACAACATAGGTTTAAGTCTACTAAGACTTTCAACCAGTCGACCTCTTCAAGTCAAAACCAGAGTGGTTATACGGGGAGGTAACCCAAGTGCAACAAGTATAATTTCCACCATGTCGGTGCTTGTAATCGTTGCCAACGATGTGGTAAGATGGGTCACGCTGTGAAAGACTGTAGGGTTGATCTTCTAAACAAGCAACCATTTCGGCCGCAGGGATTTACATGGGGTGTTTTCAGTGTGGCAAGGACATGTTCAAAGGGATTTTCCCCAGTCGAAGAAGGGTGGAAACGGTAATGGAAACGGTAACGGCAGCGGGAATAATCAGGGCCACAACGGTAACAACAATAACCAAGGTAACAACAACAATGGTAACAATAATGGCCACAATGGAGGAAATGGTGCGAAGGGACGAGCCTTCGTGCTAGGGTCTGGAAAGGCTCGCTACGATCATAATGTGGTCACCGGTAAGTTTCTCTTAAATAATTACTTTGCTTCTGTCCTTTGTGACACTAGTGCTGATAGGAGTTTTATATCTAAGAAACTTAGTGATATGATAAAAGGAACTCCAACTCTGTTAGAAGCTAAATATATAATAGAGATAGCTGATGGCCAAATAATTGAAGCAACCCACATTCTTAAGGGTTGTAAGCTTGATCTAGCTAGTCATATACCGGATATCGACCTTATGCCGGTCACACTTGGAAGTTTTGATGTAATTGTCGGCATGGATTGGTTATCTAAAAACCAGGCTGAAATCATCTGTCATGAGAAAATTGTTCGCATCCCTCTCCCGAGTGGAGAAACCCTTTCTGTTCAGGGCGAAAAGGTTGGTGCAATCATGGGCATCATATCCTTTATGAAAGCACAGAAATGCCTTCGAAAAGGGCATACTGCTATTTTGGCTCTCGTTGCTGAGCAGCCATCGGAAGAGAAGAAGATTGATGATATTCCCATCGTTCGTGAATTTCTGGAAGTATTTTCTGAAGATTTGTCTGGTTTGCCGCCTCACCGTCAAGTTGAGTTTCAAATCGATTTAGCACCCGGAGCGGCACCGATCGCTCGGGCACCTTACAGGTTGGCACCTAGTGAATTGCAAGAGCTATCTACTCAACTACAGGAATTGTTGGATAAAGGTTTCATCCGACCTAGCTCATCGCCATGGGGAGCTCCAGTTCTGTTTGTCAAGAAGAAGGACGGGACGTTCCGCATGTGCATCGACTACCGTGAACTGAATAAAGTCACAATCAAGAATCGTTATCCCTTACCTCGCATATATGACCTCTTTGATCAACTCTAAGGATCAAACTTCTATTCCAATATAGATCTTAGATCTGATTACATCAATTGAGAGTCCGAGATAAGGATATCTCTAAGACTGCTTTTAGGACTAGGTACGGCCACTATGAGTTTATGATCATGCCTTTTGGGTTAACCAACGCACTCGCGGTGTTCATGGACCTCATGAACCGTGTGTGTAAGCCATACCTCGATCAATTTGTTATCGTTTTCATCGACAACATTTTAATCTATTCCAAGAGTGAAGAGGAACATGAGGAACACCTGCGTTTAATTCTAGAACTTCTTAAGACTGAGAAGCTTTATGCTAAGTTTTCCAAGTGTGAATTCTGGATTCGGGAAGTTCAATTTTTAGGGCATGTAGTTAACGAGAGAGGGATACATGTCGATCCATCAAAAATAGAAGCCATCAAGAATTGGGCAGCACCGTCAACTCCGACTGAGGTGCGACAATTTCTGGGATTGGCTGGTTACTACCGTCGTTTCATCGAAGGATTTTCTAAGATCGCACAACCCCTTACTGCTTTGACTCAAAAGGGTAAAGCCTATATCTGGAGTGATAAACAGGAGTCAGCATTTCAACTCCTTAAACAGAAACTTTGCAGTGCACCTATACTAGCCCTTTCGGAAGGAACGGACGACTTTGTAGTGTATTGTGACGCATCTATCCAGGGTTTAGGTTGTGTGTTGATGCAGCGGGAAAAAGTAATCGCATATGCATCGCGTCAGTTAAAAATTCACGAGAAAAACTACACCACTCATGACCTAGAGTTGGGAGCCATAGTTTTTGCACTTAAGATATGGAGACATTACTTGTACGGTACCAAGTGCACTATCTACACCGATCACAAGAGTCTTCAGCATATCTTCGAACAAAAAAGAGCTGAATATGAGGCAACGTCGTTGGGTTGAACTCTTGAATGATTACGACTGTGCGATCCGATATCATCCGGGAAAGGCTAACGTTGTAGCTGATGCCCTAAGTCGAAAAGAAACCAAGCCCAAACGAGTTCGAGCATTACAGCTTACTATTCACCCTGGATTACCGGACAAAATCCGTGGTGCTCAACTCGAAGCCTTAAAGGAGGAAAATCTACCTCTAGAAGGTACGCGCGGTATGGAAGCACAGCTTGAAGTCAAATCAGACGGAATTCGTTACTTCGTCGAACGAATATGGATTCCAGTGTTCGGAAATTTAAGGGAACTAATCATGGATGAAGCTCATAAATCTCGTTACTCCATTCATCCGGGTTCCGACAAAATGTATCATGATCTAAAGATACTATATTGGTGGCCGAAGATGAAAGCCGATATAGCCACCTATGTTAGTAAGTGTCTGACTTGCGCGAAGGTCAAAGTTGAATATCAAAAACCATCCGGCCTTCTGCAACAACCGGAAATTCCTATGAGGAAATGGGAACAAATATCCATGGACTTTATCACCAAATTACCATGAACCCCTACCGGATGTGATACCATATGGGTAATCGTTGATCGATTAACAAAGTCCGCTCACTTCTTAGCAATCAAAGAGACTGACAAAATGGATAAACTTACTCGTACTTACCTGAAAGAAATAGTCTCTCGGCACGGGGTGCCAATTTCTATTATTTCGGATCATGATGCACGATTCACTTCCCGTTTCTGGCAGTCGTTACATAAGGCCTTAAGCACGCGTCTAGATATGAGCACAGCATACCATCCTCAAACTGATGACCAAACTGAACGTACTATCCAAACTCTGGAGGACATGCTACGAGCTTGTGTGATCGATTTCGGTAACACTTGGGAGTCTCACCTACCGTTGGTGGAGTTCTCCTACAACAACAGCTATCACACTAGCATCAAGGCAGCTCCATTTGAAGCACTTTATGGACGGAAATGTCGTTCTCCCATTTGTTGGACTGAGGTTGGAGATAGCCAACTCACAGGTCCTTAACTTGTATTTGAAACTTCCGAAAAGATCGTCCAAATTAGAAACCGTATGGCGGCAGCTCGTGATCGTCAAAAGAGCTACGCCGACAAGCGTCGTAAACCTTTGGAGTTTCAAGTAGGTGACATGGTCTTACTCAAAGTCTCACCTTGGAAAGGTGTCATTCGTTTCGGGAAACGAGGAAAACAAATCCTCGTTATGTTGGACCATTCAAGATAATGAAGAGAATCGGACCAGTAGCGTATCAACTGGACCTACCTGAAAGACTTAGTGGTGTACACAATGTCTTTCACGTCTCAAATTTAAAGAAATGCCTAGCGGACGAATCACTCGCAGTTCCTCTTGAGGAACTACACGTTGATGAACAGTTACGCTTCATCGAAGAACCTGTGGAAATTATGGATAGGGAAGTTAAAACGTTAAAGCACAGTAAAATCCCTATTGTCAGAGTTCGTTGGAACTCGAAACGCGGACCGGAATTCACGTAGGAGCGCGAGGATCAGATGATGTGCAAATATCCTAGTCTGTTCAAGCACTCCACATCAAAACCTCAAGGTACTATTTAATTTTCGGGACGAAAATTCTTTCAACTAGGGGATGATGTGACATCCGGAATTTTTTTTTTCTTTTCTTTCTTTTATTTTAATTTTCGGGACGAAAATTCTTTCAACTAGGGGATGATGTGACAATCCGTACTTTTCATGTTAACCCCGTTAACAATCCCGTTAAATATTCTCTTAAAAACTTAACCCCGTTAACTAAAACCAGTTAAATCTAACCCCAAGGGCCATTTCTGTCAGTCTTGTAGTTTAAACTACAGGGACTGAATCTGCCAAGTCCCAAAACCCAATCAATTGACTTATCAAAGTCAAAATCAAAGGATGTGGATTCCTGTTGACTTTGAAAAAGTCAAACCGAAAGCCTTTAACCCAAATTCGCATTCTTCAACCCATTTTCGTTCAAATTCGTAACTGCAAATCACATTAATCGTCATAATCGACCACTACTGCAGCAATTAACGAATCTTTAATCCGAATTAATCCCAATAATGATTAATTAAACTATAACCGTCGACTTCATTATCTTTAAGCACGAATCCACATCAATTCGATCGTCAACACTGAAATCAACCATATGCGCATCTAAATCGAGTCCCACAGAACCTGTTGCATCTTCCAATTCGATCAAAAACTGAGCCTGTGTCGCCGGAGACCAAAATACGCGAAGTCGGAGTTCAACCTAACCGAGCACCATCAATCCGATCCCCATTCTGGTAATAAAACACTTCCTCAGTTTCGTTTTCATCTAGGGAACAAAATCCCTATGCCAATTTGTTCTCATAACATCGAATTGATCAAGACCTGTAATCTAGGGTTTATACGAAACCCAATTTGGGGCTTTTGATGCTAAACTCGATTAAAATTCAATTGAATTACATGGTTAGACTCGCGATTACCTACTCTTTGAAAACCCCATATCAATTGAATCGAATAATATCTAATTGATTATAAACCGTAAACTAGGGTTCTTCATAAAAACGAATTGGGGGTTTGTATTCTAGACTTAACCAAAATGAAATTAATCTATATGGTTAGCTTCGAAAGGTTTCAATCTGTAAAAACCCCATGGTTTCATCAGTTAACATCATCGGATTTTGTCGAATCGATTTTGTGTTCATATTCTAGGGTTTCAATACTCAATCTGTGTATAATCGATTAGGTGTTTGTTGTTTTCGCAATTAATTTCACTCACATGTTCGAAATCCCTTGTTAAACAAAAACCCTATGAATCCAAGATCAATCGTGATCGATTTGGGTGGAATCGGGAGTGATTTTGGGTTCGGTTCGCGACATAGGGGAAGAACACATGGGGTGTTGAGGATTAAAACCCATTGAATCCGGATGCTTGTGCGATACCCTAGCGGGCGGACTTGGTTAACACCCTTGGCTCCGACGCAGGAGACCCGGGTTCGAGTCCGGTCTCCTGCATTCTTTTTGGGGACTTTTTACTTACATTTATTTATTAAAAATCAAACCTTATATTATTATAATAATATATTAACTTGTTTTAATCCCGAAAACCGCCCGTAGGCTCGGGTTTGATTTTATAACCCATTTTTATATTAATTATCCACTTTTAAAATAATATATTTATATTATTTTCAAACCATAACTTCATATAAAATAATATATTTATATTATTTTCAACCCGTGATTCGGGTTATAAAATAATATATAGTTTATATTATTTCGTATCGTTTTATACCTCGTGTGAAGTTTCAAACCAATTAATAATATAATTGTTATATTATTTACCCACGTTTATATACTCGATTAAAAATAATATATTTATTATTTTTCCACACAAATGACTATTTTAGTTAATCCTTCGAACCTAAAAATAATATATTAAATTATATTATTTTTCTAACTTTTGTAAACGACTTTAACATACGAATGTATTTACTTATTTATTATTCGTTATTAACGTACGACACGTAACGCTTTTTCCTTAATGATTATATTAAGAAATTTATATAATCTCGTAGACACGTTCGTCTACTCTTAAATCCTTAGAAAGCGTTAAGGTGTTCTAACTTCCGTGTCGTCGTCACAAATCCCATATGTCCCTAACTTATGTGTTATAATTATAGGGCATACGTAAGCCGTGCAGGCTAACACTTGAGATTCTAAATCTCATACTTGTGTGATACTACCTACTACGCAACGCAGGTGAGTTTCACGGCCCCTTTTTACTTGTTTTACTATTGGGGGAGAAACATGCTTACACACAAACGTATTTTACTTGTTTTCCTGTTGAGGAAGAAAACATGACGGAACTATTTGATTATGGTACTTTATATGATATCACTGTTGAGGCTAAGCGTAACACACTATCACAGAAAGTCCTCATCTTATATAGGACCGTTAATATGGATCTTAGCGAGGTAATGTTTAGTAGTACTACTGGGTTTGACAAGCCCCACCCGCGTTAGTCGCGCTAACTCGATTGGATATCGAACGGGTGAAATGTTAGCCTACTCACATTTGCCAGAGTTGATAGACCTGGCAGGAGGCATACAAACACAGCCAGCTTCGGTTGCGAGCGCTTTAGTAAAACATTAACATAGGTTAGCTACCTATAGATACATATTGAATGTACATAATCTGGCAAACACTCTCTTATTGCAAACTTGAAACCTGTGAACTCACCAACCTCGTGTTGACACTTTTTCTTACATGTTTCTCAGGTCGCTTTGGCACAGGTTGCGCACTTAGGACATGCATGGAGTCCTACTGTCATATCATTCATTTCAAATATTTTAAACAGTTTATTTAATTACATTAATTGACGCTTGTTGCGTGTAATTACGTTTGACTTTATTGTAACGTTTACGCTTCCGCATTAACTCTGAACTTTTATGTTATGACATTTTAAGTCCCATATAGTGTCGTTTGATGTAACTAATGACTGAGATCCTGGTGTGTCACCTTCCAAACGGTAAAACTCCGTTAGTGGAATTTGGGGGTGTGACATTAACCATGATATGTATGGATTGTATACACACAACACTTTGATGCTATTTAGAGTCAAAACCTATGTATGCTCACCAACTTTTTAGTTGACCTTGTTTTAATCATGTTTCAGGTACGAATGTTTGAGTTGAACAAGCTTGCTACAATTAAGATGTGGACCTAGTTATTTAACTAAAAGAACTTGTTATGTATTCCATTTTCATGTACTTTGTTGGATTTTGTTTGGTTGGAACTTTGAAATGAAACGTGATGTTTAAATATATTACAATCTAGTCAACCATGTGCTCATGAACAGTTTCCATGTCCCGCCCCGACGTTTCCTCCGTTGGTTGGGGTGTGACAAAGAAAACCCGAACCCATGTGGTTCATTAGCAAGCAAGAAAAACCGAACCCTTTGTGGTTCACATAGCGAGCAAGATCGAGCCATTTTTTGTTCTAATAGCGAGTAAGAGAAACCCTAGTGTTTCAAAGTGAGCAAGGAAGAACCGTGTGAAAAAAGCAAGCAAGAAAGACCCATGTGGCAAAAGTGAGCAAGAAAGAACAAACTTTGGTCAAAAGAAGCAAGCAAGAAAATTGACCATCCGATCAAAAGTAAGATCAAGAAATCAGAAACCATTTTAGTCCTGATTAGCAAGAAAGTTAGCACAATTTAAGAAGATAGTTTGTCCAAGTTTTAGGAAGCAAGTAAGCACGATAGGAAGACAACAAGCATGATAACGCATCAAGCAGTACAACATTTCGTTAGAAGGAAATGTTTCACTTCAATATCCCAAGCTGGATGAAACAAATTATACTACTTGGGCATTATTGATGGAAACAGTCTTGAAAGCCTATGGTCGAGGAAACAAAAGCAAGGAAGAACTCGAATATTATGAATGTAGTGGAACTAAAGAATAAAATGAAGGACATTGAGAAAGAAAAGGATAAAGAAGCTAATCTCATCTATGATGATAAACCAACACTGTTGTAAGCGCAAATCAAGCAAGAAGACCCTCTTTAAACTATATTTAGTTTAAAGTGGAGTATTGAAAAGTATTAAACCAAATGATAGTTTTGGTCGAAGTTGTAAATACTAGAAAGTCAAGTTTAGAATCAAATATGTATTTATCGGAAGTTAAGGGGTATGTATGTAATTATGTTAAAATTAACCATTGCGTCGTTTGGAAAAGGACGCGCCGATCTATAAATTTGGGTTATATACCTCCCACCAAACCGTATGCAAAACCGTCGACTGTATATTTGTGTGTTCATCCAAATTCGTATTCTGTTTTACCAACGTTAGATACTGTTAAAATATTAAAATTCCTTTTATTTTATATTTTTCCAATTTGATAATTTACTTTTATTTGTTTTCTTTTGTTGGCTTCCATCGGTTTTGTTTAAAACCCATTTGTGGATTGGGCCATGCTCCTGGAAGACCACTTCATATCTCCCCATCTTCAAAGAAAAAAGCCGTTTAGGGCTCATTTTCCAATTGTACGCTTGTGTTCATCTTCTCCAAGGCAAGGCCCCCATCTCCGATGATTGCGCTCAGTTTTAGGGCAAGATTGCCTCCTCCGGCTGTCATTGAATCAAGTCGTTGCAGTAGTATGTGAGGATATATATTGTTTCGGTAGAGCTTCTCAAGGAGTGGATCGATCATCTCAGTCTTTTACAAACCCTTAATCGAACCACCACAAGTGTATCTCATTTCTGTTTATTCATCTTATTACGGTTGGTTATCACAACCGATTTCGTCTTTGTTTCTTGCTTATTATTGTAATAAAACACGTTATTGTTTGAATCATTCACTTTACATAAGCTTATGTCTGAGTTTTTGACAGATACACTCACAGATCCGTATGTTAATGGTACCGGTTTGAGAGTCCTTAATAAACGGTTACGGTTCCTGGTGATTGGGTTGAGCTAGTTCATACCCATTCAATCCTAATGATAACCAGAAGTTCAAATAGTGATCCAATATATTTTTGGATTCACCTATATAAATAATAATCCTACATTCCATATCAAAAGTTTTCTATTCCGTAAATCGAACGTATGTCATGATATCATTAACATATAACTATAATTGCAGCATTCTTAAACGGTTATAAGTTCTTAAAATAGGATAACCTCTAGAAATCATTGCTCGATCCATTGCACCAAAATTGTCAGTAGTTAGCTTATTATAAAAATATAACTACAATAGCAGCATTATCTCCACAAAACGACACCTTCTTTCCTCTAATCCATCACCTGTAGAGAAAGATAAAAGTTAACGAATTTTAAATGTTCTTCATGCAACCCCATTTTGCAAACTTCTATTTTTTTATTCTTAAATCACGAATTTTGAAAAACGGTGCCATATTCGTATCCCACCATCTACAATTCACAAATCAAATCCTGTTTCAATATATGTTCACTCCAACCTTCTCATTTTCTTCTCTTGACACATGTAGTCAGTAAATTTTTATCTATAAGAAGTTACTTAAAATAAATTTAAATAACCCTAAAAATCAAAATGTTACAAAACAGCCGATGAATTTGTTGAAGATCTTGGAAACATACATTACAAATTTACGATACAAATAATAACAGTATATATCTTAACAAGTTCTAATATATTTCCAATTCATTAACTTAAGCAAACATATCTTACAAATTTACAATACAAACTTGTTGAAAGTAAAAATATGAACAATGCTCTCATTTAATCCTCAAGGTAATAACAGAATTCAAAGCCCGACTTTTTCCAGCATTTTTTCGATGTCATGCGTGGACAGATTTCCACTGCCGGTGATTGCTATACTTCTTCTATTACTGGTAGAAACCAACTCAGCCGAGACATCGAGGATACCATTGTCATCTATGCTAAAGCAAATGTTAATATTTTCCTTACCTGCAGGGGCTGGTGGAATAACATGAAGAATGAATTCGTCAAGGAAGATGTTGTCTTTTGCTTCATCGCACTCACCCTGAAACACTGATACTCTGCATTCTTCTTGGTTGTCCGCTAATGTCACATAAACTTCCTCCTTGGTGGTCGGTATTCGTGTGTTCCTTGGGATTATGACACTCATATATCGTCCTTCTGTTCTCACATCAAGGGACAAAGGAGTCACATCCGAAAGTACCAAATCCTTCACAGTTTTATTGCGATTACCGCTTAAGTTTGCAGCCAACACTGCTGCACCATAAGCAACGGCTTCATCCGCATTAATGCTCTTGCAAAGTGGTTTCCAGTCAAAAAACTCCCCCAGCATTTGTTGTATCTTGGGAATCCTAGTTGACCCACCGACAAGAACTATATCATCGACATTCTTTTTGTACATATTCCCGTCTCTTAAACAGTTTTTCACATGCTCAATACACTTGTTAAAAAAACCAGCATTTAGCTTCTCGAATTTTGCCCGGCTGAATTTCATGGAAAAATTAGTTCCATCAAACAAGCCATCAATAAAAATTGAAGTTTCATTTGTTGAGGACAAGTCTCTCTTTGCTTTCTCACAGGCAACTTTCAATCTCCCTTTTGCTCTTGCATTATTACTGATATCTTTCTTTTGATTTTTCTTAAAATCTTCTACACAGTGATCAACCATCACCTTGTCAAAATCCTCTCCACCCAAATGAGTGTCACCCCCAACAGCTTTAACGGTTATGTTTCCGTCCCTGCTGATAGATAGAAGTGACACATCAAACGTCCCCCCACCTAAATCAAAGACGAATACGTTTTTCTGTTGTGGGTGGTTTGGGTCTGCAGACTTTTCTAGACCGTAGGCAATTGCAGCTGCTGTGGGCTCACTGATCAAGCGCATAACATTGAGGCCAGCCAGTGTACCAGCATCCTTCGTTGCCTGTCGTTGCTTGTCACTGAAATATGCAGGGACCGTAATCAGTGCATCTCTAACAGTTGTTAGAAGGTACGCCTCGGCAGCCTCTTTCAACTACTTCAGAATCATGGAAGATGTTTCTTCCGGTGAAAATTCCTTGTTTTCACCCTTGTGTTCAAGTACAATCATTGGCTTATCCCTTGATCCTTCAATTACCTTAAAAGGCCATGATTCTATGTCTTTCTGCAATCTCATATCGCTGAATTTGCTCCCCATCAAACGCTTAACATCTAAAATTTATATAAAATATGTAAGTAAATCTATGCTTTAACTTCTTGTGTGAAAAACATCAAACTTGTTCATCAAATCGACTTACCGAAAACAGTGTTAATAGGGTTCCCGGTTATTTGGTTTTTGGCACCCTCACCTACTAAAAGCTCCGTGTCTGTAAAGGCCACACATGATGGGGTGATCTTGTTACCTTGTTCATTACAAAGGATCTCAACACGATTGTGTTGATCAACCCAGACAGCAACACACGAGTATGTTGTTCCAAGATCAATACCGATTGGAATCGTTTTACCACTTGTTGACATATTGGAACACGTAGCTGAAGGAATTAATGTAGTGAATCAAGATTGTAGCATTGAAATTACAAAAAAAAAATTATGAGAAACTATAGTTACATCTATTAATTACTGTTTCAAGTTGCTGAAACTAGCCTCCACGATATAGTTTCATCATCTTCATTTTGTCAATCACAGTTGCTGGAATAGGAGCAAAGTCAGCTTATATAGGAGAAGTGTCATTATATAAGACATTTACTTTAAATTATCTCAAATCATAAGAAACTTTAAAATTTAATTATATAACTTTTATTTTCAATCAAATAGTAAATAAAAGTTAAATTATATTAAAAATAGTAATTAACGTATTTTCGAAACCCAATTATATATTAATTTTTACATATTTTAAATTTGTTTTCTATCCTTACTATATGTAATAAATTTTTACACATGTAAAATATATACATAAAGATTTAAAATTTTTATGTATTGATATATTTCACCCTGTGTGTAGGCACAGGATCTAAACTAGTTGTTCTACTATATTTCTCTTAATTTACACCGATTACCAAACAGTTTCCAAAATTTTAATTTATTTATGTTGTTTGCTTTATAATTTTCGCTCATTTCACAATAACCGGGGCCGGTCTCGAGATTCTGTGAAATGTTTTAGACCCGGGCGTGTAAAAAAAGCGGGCCCCTATAATATAAACTTAATAGTTTTATATAAAAAAATCATAATACAATCCCCGTTTTTTCTTAAATTTAAAAATATGCTTGGGCCTTTTAAACTTTATATGGGTTGATTACAACTTGAGTCTTTTTTAAATAATTCAGGTCACATGTGTAAATAATGGCCTAATAAGATTGGGTTTAAAACTAGAAACATATAGAGTTTATTGTGTATATATATATAAATATAAAATACAAAAAAAAAAATTAAAAACTCTGCCCCTGAGGAGACCAAGCCCTAAACGGTCTCCCCCCTAAGGGCCGACTTTGACAATAGCTACATATATTTTTTTTAAGTTGCTGAAACTATCTAACAACAACAAAAATGAAACGCTATAGTTTATGTTGGAAAATGTGTGCGGTTTATGAATACAATTATCATGACAGTAAAATCATTTGACACAAACAGTTATTAAAGTTTCAACCATAATCTTATTATTCAATCCACACATCCGGTCCTTACCACCTGACTCATGTGTACCACCGTATACACAGGTAGTATACCCTATAAGACAATGGCCAGAACTTCGTCTTCTATTACTTACACGGGGAAGTACCAGCCCCAGTTCGGGACATTCACCGAGACTCATGTAGCATTTGATCAAACTTTACATATACTTATGGACTGAATGCTTTGAATGTAGATGAACTTTATGCATCAATTATTTAACACTTGTTTGGCCATTTTCGTAAACGTAAACGTTTGACTCAAAATTTTAAGAGTAGATAAAGTATTCACCTTTGTTTTAGAGAGGGTGACAACTTAGAACAACCTCTTAAAATTGGAACTAGGGTACTAGCTTCCTATCTTGAGCGTTTCCTAGTTTCTACGAGCGTTTCTTCGAGAAAGCTGGACTTAAGCAAGTATCAGTCAAACCGGGGCAAGTGGGGATCGTCTAGAATGTCTCTAGAATGAATATGTGAAGGATTCGAAGTTGGATGTTTCAAATGAGCTGAAATCGTGCAAGTACTTATAGGCACGTATACACATATCAGAATTCTCCCAATTAGTCATCAGCCACATGTCGTTCACGGGTTGATTGCTTAGTGGTTAAGTAGCGGGTCGTTAGGGTTCATGTGGTGGTCCGCCACAAGCTTAGCGGACCGTTACCGCTTATTTTAGCGGTCCGCTAAGGTCTAACTTTCACTATTTTTCACTTTAAACCCTGGACTTTTGGTCTTTAAATACAACAAGTCTGTGTGGTTTAAACCTTGGCTCTTTCACCGTGGAATTCAAACAACATATATAAGGACTCATTTATGCAGACATTAAAGTCTCAGCTGTCCATTTTAAAATTAGATGACCATTTTACCCTTGCTTGACCCAACCTGCATAGCATTAAACATGCATAGATAACCTGACTACCATCAAACCTACACACCATGCATTAAACCTTCAACTTGACCCATTTAATCTACACAAATGACATATTTACACCTAGAGCCATTAAACATATAATCTGACCCATTTGACCATAACTAATCATCTTGCTTACCCATTTGTCCAAACCATGACCCACTTGACATAAACATGACCCATGTGACCATAAACCAAGATGGATAAAATACATATTGTTTCCAAAATTAGTAACCTAACGTGTTTATTGACAATAATAGTAACATAACATCATAACACCAAAAACAAGCATACAAAAGATAATAAATTTAAATTCAACTGCAACAACTTCTCATTATTCTTGGAGTAGACAAAGTACATATTGCCTAACCTCAACATATATGGCAATACATACATCAACCAAATACACAATTGAATACAATCATAATTAATTATTAGTTGATATAGACGTATACGTCAACCAAAACCACAAACATCAACCATATATTTAGATTACGGATAAATACACCAAAAGATCTAAATTAGCTTATCAAAAGATTGTCATTTAAATGGCAACTATATAGATACACATAAATATATTAACATGCATACATTGTCCAAAAAATATATTGTTTCCATCAACCTATCATGACATAGCATCCGAAATCAAATTCTCATCAGATGTGGCATGTTGGCCGCTAGACCATATCTTATCATCACTTACAGCAAGCTTCAGGCCTCCGCACATAGAACATGGGTACCCATCATCACTTACAACAAGCGTCAGGTAGCATCCTAGACAATCAGATGAAGTATATAAGCTGGACTCATCCATCATCTCCAAGTATATGGATATTTCATCAAACTCCTTCACGTAAAGGGCCAAAGCCCTTATATCCCATTCATCGTACAATGGAACTAGTCCATAGTCCAGCGTCAGCTTTGTGATCATATAGTGAATCGAGTACCTTTCAATTAAATTTGACGAACACCCAACGGCAGAGAGCATTTCTCTAAACTGGTCCACAGTCAATACGTCAATGTCGATGTAGTCTAGGTAGGTCACACAGCCTTCGTAGTACTATCAGCCTCTGTGATGGATTTTGAAAGAGAACAACGTCCGATTGTCGCCTAAAATTTCAAAACAGTTTACACATTAGCTTAAAAAACCCAAATTGTTGAAATTTTAAAGAAGATATATATATATATATATATATATATATATATATATATATATATATATAGGGGAATGATCCACTAATAAGTGATTTTTCGCTAAGAAAACCTAAGAAGTGGGTCAAACGAACTCTGATTGAGCTCATTCAAGCGGCGTTGGAACCGTCTCATCGAACCCTAATCCAGACCCAAAAACCTAAACCCCCCTCCACTCGCACCCCCAAAAACCTAAACGCCCCGTCCAACCCCACCCGAAAAGCCTAAAACCACCACCCCACCCCCCAAAAACCTAAACACCCCCACCTATAATATCCAGGATTTTTCCGATGTATCTTTCCCTAAACCCGTGCACGTATTGAGCATTCAAATCTTAGAAACTTATTAAAAATACATTTTTAAATATTAAATATTAATTCAATTAGTAAAAACAATTATACTTGGTATATATATATATATATATAAGACAAATATATATATATATATATAGATGTATCTTATAAATAAAAATGTTTGAAATTCTTAAAACTTTATAAGTTTATAATTATATAAATAAAATAATTTATAAACTTATTTTTAATACTTAAACTTGTAAGCTCTAAATCTTATTAATTATTTTATAAAATTATAAAATAATAAAACCTATAAAACTTATGTAGTTTTTAATAAAACATATTATTTGTTTTATAAAGTCTAGGGACTAAAACTGCTATTATAGAAACTTATTTTAAACTTAAAAATTATGTTTTAACATGAAATAATAAAGGCTTGAGACTTCAGGGACCATTTGTGTAATTTGACCAAACATCCGAGTTAGGAACTGATCACGAGTTCGAATCCCACATCGACCGGTTTTCAAACCCTTTCATTCAGAAACGCGTTTCCGGCCGAATTGAATGCGCCTCGAGCTCCGACTCGAGCATGCAACTCAAACCCAAGACAAATCAATGCACGAATTCAATTCTAAACACCGCGGGATTCGAATTTGAACTCGTTTTTGTTCACCCGGTAACTCCCCAACCGTACGAGCATTAAACATCAAAATTGGCTATAAAAACCTGTTTCCACACCTCAACGACATCACACTTAAACTCCTCATACTCTCAATTCATTCGATTCGCACCTGTATTACTCGGTTGATTCCAGTGGCAGCCGACTTCGAACTCGGACCCGTTCTCCCTCGTCTCGGCTTCATTCCAGGTAATTCGAAAAGCCAAAGTCTTCGTTTTCATCATAGGAACATTTGCCCTCTGTTAATTGCTAAAGACAGAGGGATTTACAGGTCGTATTTCAGGGATTTGATTCAAGGGTTAAAAAGGAAAATGGGGGCGATTTGAGAATCTGTTTATGCATTTTCTTTTCCGTGTTTAAACCTAACGAGGCCCGTAGTCGGGTGGTTAGGCGTGTGTGTGACTCGGGTGGCTCGGGTTCGATCCGGCGAACCTGAGTGTTGCTCTTTTATTTTTTTTTAAACCCTTTTAAAACAATTTAAATCTTGTAATTATTTTTATAAATTCTGCTAAACTTATATAAACTTAAAAACAAATTTTGTTTATACTTTTAAGTCCAGAATCATTTTATTTAATTAAACTTAGTTTAAAACTTATAGAAATTTAATCTTTAAATTAAGTTTTAAATACGAAAAAAAAACTATAAGAATACTTCAATACTTTATAAAACTTATACATTCAATAGAAAATACTTTATAAAATCAGGAAACTTGATTTGTTGTTATTTTCTGAAATACTAAACTTAGTTTATTCCTAAAAACTTTAAATTTATTATTAAACTTTAATTTAAAACAGAAACTTATATAAATCTTATAAAATTAGAAATGTTTATAAAACTTGTATATTAATTTGAAAACAGAAACTTATAAACTTTTACATTTTATTGAATGTATACCTATTTAATTCAAGTCTTATTTATTTATTTAAAATAAATATACTTTATTTTCTAGGTAATTATAAACCTATAATTTATGTAAATAGAAACTTGTTAGTTTATATAAAGCAAGAGAAACAATTATACTTTATTTCCTAAATAATTCTAAGATTATAAACTTTATAAAATTAAATGGAAACTTTAAACATTTATAAATTTGTAAACCTTATTTAAATACTTTAAAGAAACTTTATTTAAGACATCATGAACTTATAAACTTTATAAGAAATTCTATTTAACTTTTTATAAACTTATAACTACATATCATTTATTTAAACTTACCACTACATTCTAAACATTATTTATTTACAAGTTAAATTGTAAAATAAATGTTTAACATTTAAATACTTTAATAAGTCTTAATGGTCTATATTAATAAAAAAAAAGTATTTATTCTTATGGATAATTATTTAACCTTAATAATTATTCATTTTTATAATTATTATTAATCCTTAATCACTACTTATTAGTTAAATAACTTTATTTATCATTAATAAATATTTTATTCTTGAAATAATATTTATTAACCTTTAACAATTATTTAGTCTTTAAATAATTATTATTCTTTAATAACAAATTATTCTTTAAATAATTATTATAAATCTTTAATAATTATTTAGTCTTACACTAAATTTATTTATTTGTAAATACTTAGAAGACTTTATTGGATTATTATTACCTATTTTGTATAATTGTAAGACGTTTTAAATAATTATTTTAATTAATAATTATTCTAAACTAATAAACTTATTACATTTTGATATCCAAGTCTTATGTCATTCATTCAAAATTCCTATTTGAAACTTTAATCTAAACTTTATAAACACAATCATTCCCGTCTCACATTTGAAACCCTAGTCAATCTTAGAATCCTAGAAACTTACCATAAACTTATATGATCAAACTTGAACTTTAGACTTGTATTCGTAGGCTCGTTGTGGGGATATTCTCCCTCAAAATCTTACTACAGTTAATCTTGTCGGACACTCTTTTCATCATCCATGTGAGTATGCTTAGCCCCTTTTTCGTTTTACACTCTTTATAAACTTGGGGTGAAACATGTATCAAAAACTTATACAATTCTTGTACAACTATGCTTATATGCTTATTCTTGTGTGATGCTTGAGACTTGCATGCTTAAATTAGACTTAATACTAGCATATCCATTAACTTTGATCAAGCCTATGGTAACAATGATAGATCTATTGTATTTGACCAATCCACCTAGTTTGATTGACCCTTCGGGGGGAGCCCATGGTGATTGTTACTGAATTTAGACTTTAAACTTTTAAGGGTAACCTTCGGGTTATGCCTAAACTTGGTTGGATGATTGATATGCACAATGTTTAACATGCTTTGTTCTCACACTTATACTATCGAATGCATGACATAGTGAATTGTAAATTTTTCAAAGACTTTATTAAACTATGATAAAACCTTTGTATCTCACCAACTATTTTTAGTTGACAGTTTACTCAACATGTTTCAGGGTTGCAAGTATGAAGCCTTATTGTGATCACATAGGATGCTTTGGACCTAGAATACTTATCAAATTAAACTTGTATTCTTGTTGTATTCTATTCGTTCCTTGTATTGAACCTTTTGAAAATTATTAATGGAATATTTAAACTTTAATAGTCAACCTTGTGCTTTTGAACAACTGCGTCCGCCCCGACGTATAATCCGCCGTCGGTTGGGGTGTGACAGATTGGTATCAGAGCCTTGGTTATAGGGAATTAGGTTATTAGACACATGACCTAGACTATAACTTAGGAGACCCAAACATGAGTTATCTCATGTCCTTTACTAGGAATTCTCCTCTCCATTCTATCCTTAAACTTTAAACCTTATACGTATATGCTTATACTTGGAAATCCTATACTTCTATCTGCTTACGTGTTACAAGAATCTACTACATCGAGGTTATATTCTTAGGCTTCAAGTCTAATCCACCAACTAACTCTCGTCAAGAGTATTTGAGTTCTAGACAATGTATGAGAACTTGTGCGGACCGGAAGGGTGGATACCTGTATTCTGGGAAATGCTGTGAAGGAAAGCATTTCGTACAAATCTAAATCAACCGTTGGACCCGTATGCTTTCCTGGGAATTCTTGGGATGAGTGTTCACTTATAGGAATGCATGACTTCTCTAAACATTAGGGAACTCGAATTACTCTTGATATGTCAAAGTGCTTATTTAGTGATGTGCACTAAATGGGTACCATCTAAATACTTTATACTTCATGATTTCGTGATTCTAAATCTTCATATGTGACCCTTACTCTATAATTATTATGTTCCTTCTTTTCAAGAATTAACTCATAACAACACGCCTACTCGTCATAACCAAAATTAGACTTCAAAAAAAAATTCTTATGACACAATACTTAAAAACTATGTACACATAAATATATAATTATATAGATATTACTTAACAAACTTTGTAATTTTATGATACAATACTTAAAACTATATATTACACTACAAACTTCATTGTTTTATAACATGATACCTAAAGAAAACTCTTGTGTTTTACCCTACCTACATACTACTTAACTAAATCTCATTTGATACTATCCTGAGTTTTACTACGCACTTATACATTCCAAATTCTACATACTTACTCACATTACCATTCTTTGTAAACAAAACACCTTTGGGCTTAAGGTACACTAACAAGGAACTAAGGAGACTACTTATGAAGAAGCCTACTGAAGCAAATAAATCTCATCAGGGTCAAACAATAATATTATTAACACATAAGGACTGAAAGAGTGTATAGACTCACGAGGAGTTTTGGCTAGGGAAATAGGGTACTTAAGTGAGTCAATTGTGACCCACCCTTTTTTTCCGGGAATCTCCTTTTCTGAGCACATCAATTTCAAGTCAAGAACCATTCTTAAAACTATTACTGTGATGACTCAGTATTATGAATAATAAACTTTGAACATATTTAATAAACTTACTTACAAACTTCTTTATGTTCTTTCTCTTACTAGACAATAGACTCACACTCACATCCCTCACCCGTGTACCGCCCTGGAGGAGAGTCTGATCGTGAAGAGAGCAGCGAGTCACCAGTGTATCAGCCAACCTCCTACCCTACTGCTAGGGCAAGGATTGACCTAAACACTAATTGGACCAGAAACCCTGGTCCAGGATTCGGAGCCTCTGGACCATCCCCACCAGGAAATCATTACCAAGCACCCCATCTTCATCGCCGGTTCTCATCCCCACCAAGGGACCCGTATTCAGCACCTGACACCCCCCCAAGGTCTAGGCATGCCGGGACACCTGCTGTGGCAATGGGAATACCGGTACCTAATATTCCCCAGTTTGTGGGAACCGCTGAATTTGTGAGGCGGGAAATGGAGCACAGAATACGACATGACCTGCTAAACCAAAGGATCGACGACCTGGCAAATCAAATATGGATCCAGGAGGAGAAGATCACGACCTTGGAGGAAGACAGGGAAATCCTTGAGTGTCGTACCGAAACCACTAGGGATGAGGCTAGGTTTGCCATTCGAGTAACCCTAGCGGTTCTTGTCATAGTACTCATCTGCTTCCTAGTGGAGAGTTATCTAAGGCGTAAATGAAGCCTCTATTTTCCTTGTTTTTTTTTATTTCTCCCGTTTAAGAACAAATGTCTTATGTAGGGACTAGAAGTCCCAATTTTGAAGTCATTAATGAAAGTTGATTGTGGAATTTAATTGTACCACTTATTGACTTGACATGAATTATACAAAATCTTTCCTTTTTCCATTACAACTTAACTCTTTTATCTAACACATTCATCAAAAGCAATCCATCATAATGTGTGGGTTGCTAAACCATGAGATATTAAGTTATCAAACCCTAAGTGGTGCATATAATTGAAGAATAAACCTTGAACAAACATTCTATTTTGAAAACAACACGACTTATGAACCATTATCTTGATCCACTATGACCCGTACTTCAAAAAAAAACTTACCATTTCTAAAGCCTTGGCTAAACTAATACTTGTTAATCGTACTTGTCTTTTGAGAAGTCCTTCTTATAACTGCTCATCCTTTGTCTAACTCATTATTCTTTGAACATCTCATCTATACACAAACAAGGATGAGCTACAAGTTACTCTCGCAAAACAAGATCAGTCATTCCTGAAACACACTCCTATAAATACTATCCAAACTTTCCCGTTATCTCACACTAGAAGACGTTCCTCGTTAAAATAGTGAATCCTGCTACATAAAAGATTCGCCATAAAACACAACGGGAGTCAAAAACCCAAATGCACATTGCTAAAACATTAAACTTACGTATACACATCTATAAAGTCAAAAACTTTAAGTCTAGAGGGACCCACCTTGTTACGTTATACAACATTCAAACCCGTATCCTTAGAGCTCAACACCTTCTAAATCACCGAAGGAAGCATGAACAGTGAAAGGTCATGTAAAGCTTAACTTCAATTTAAAACTTAAAATCAAATGACTTACTATGCTTCCTAACTCATATCCGGATTCCTGACCTTGAAAACTTTTGTACGTTCATCTTAAATAAAACTTATAAGACTTGTTACTCGTTTCATTCCGAATACACAAGAAACTTCATTCCTGATACTAGAAACTAGCATGAAGAAGGACATTGCCCTCTATAGCAAAGTACCTCCCTTGCCTCTGAATCAAAACCAAACATCGACACCCACCTGGTCTCCTTAAACGACCAGAATCTCCTATATAGGAATAAGGGACGTATAACAATTGATCCTATTACAAAAACTTTCCCACACCTCTCATGAGCACCAGAGTATTTAAGTGATCACCTTATACTCAAAGCATGATCGCACACACTATTCACTAAGGTTGGAAAACTGGAAGAGTATAAAGCTACTCGGTGTTTGACGTATTCTTGTTCAAACACGAGAAAGATGTGAAACTTTAAACTACTCGGGGTTTGACGTATTCTTGTTCAAACACGAGAAAGATGTGAAACTTTAAACTACTCGGGGTTTGACGTATTCTTGTTCAAACACGAGGAAGATGAAAGACTTTAAACTACTCAAAGTTTGACGTATTCTTGTTCAAACACGAGGAAGCTTGAAACTCTACGTCATGCCACATCGTTACTCTTTAGTGACTAATTAACGTTTCCCTCTAGGGGCTCAGTTAATTGTTAACTACTCTTACGTGAAAACAATAGTTATGAGCTAAGCAAATTCATGTGCTCTCTCTTGATCCACACACAAACGGAAGGATCTATGCGGACTATGCGACGATTCGAATACTTACGGGTGCACACGTAATTATAAAAATCAGCGCATGGAAAGACATAGTAACTTCTGCCGTGTGTTATGATCTAAGACCTATCGTAAAATATAGCAACGAAGATTAGGTACCGTGACAATCCTTAGACATATTAGACTACAAACTCAGATCATCAAATTACCATCGAATCCATTCTGAGTGATGCATCTCACTTTGGATTCTGAATGATAATTCAATAGTTCTTCTCCTGAGTACACTTCTGAAAACTAAATCCTCATATACTTCGATGAAACTATATGCTTCTTAGAGAAACTTCTGGCAATCATGGGTTGTGAAACTTAGAAACTCGGACGTAATCTTATTCCTATCATTACAATCCAATTTAGATTCTAAACGTAACCCAGGGTTTTACTTGGGAACGTAAAGTATTTTCTCTCATTATCTCGTACGTACTATAAACTTAAATCCTGAACTACACCCTTCTACTTTAATTTCGGTACGAAATTTCCTAAAGTAGGGGAGACTGTAATATCCAAGATTTTTCCGATGTATCTTTCCCTAAACCCGTGCACGTATTGAGCATTCAAATCTTAGAAACTTATTAAAAATACATTTTCAAATATTAAATATTAATTTAATTAGTGAAAACAATTATACTTGGTATATATATATATATAAGACAAATATATATATATATATAGATGTATCTTACAAATAAAAATGTTTGAAATTCTTAAAACTTTATAAGTTTATAATTATATAAATAAAATAATTTATAAACTTATTTTTAATACTTAAACTTGTAAGCTCTAAATCTTATTAATTATTTTATAAAATTATAAAATAATAAAACCTATAAAACTTATGTAGTTTTTAATAAAACATATTATTTGTTTTATAAAGTCCAGGGACTAAAACTGCTATTATAAAAACTTATTTTAAACTTAAAAGTTATGTTTTAACATGAAATAATAAAGGCTTGAGACTTCAGGGACCATTTGTGTAATTTGACCAAACATCCGAGTTAGGAACTGATCACGAGTTCGAATCCCACATCGACCGGTTTTCAAACCCTTTCATTCAGAAACGCGTTTCCGGCCGAATTGAATGCGCCTCGAGCTCCGACTCGAGCATGCAACTCAAACCCAAGACAAATCAATGCACGAATTCAATTCTAAACATCGTGGGATTCGAATTTGAACTCGTTTTTGTTCACCCGTTAACTCCCTAACCGTACGAGCATTAAACATCAAAATTGGCTATAAAAACCTGTTTCCACACCTCAACGACATCACACTTAAACTCCTCATACTCTCAATTCATTCGATTCGCACCTGTATTACTCGTTTGATTCCAGTGGCAGCCGAATTCGAACTCGGACCCATTCTCCCTCGTCTCGGCTTCATTCCAGGTAATTCGAAAAGCCAAAGTCTTTGTTTTCATCATAGGAACATTTGCCTTCTGTCAATTGCTAAAGACAGAGGGATTTACAAGTCGTATTTCAGGGATTTGATTCTAGGGTTAATAAGGAAAATGGGGGCGATTTGAGAATCTGTTTATGCATTTTCTTTTCCGTGTTTAAACCTAACGAGGCCCGTAGTAGGGTGGTTAGGCGTGTGTGTGTGTGACTCGGGTGGCCCGGGTTCGATCCGGCCAACCCGAGTTTTGCTCTTTTATTTTTTTTAAACCCTTTTAAAACAATTTAAATCTTGTAATTATTTTTATAAATTCTACTAAACTTATATAAACTTAAAAACAAATTTTGTTTATACTTTTAAGTCCAGAATCATTTTATTTAATTAAACTTAGTTTAAAACTTATAGAAATTTAATCTTTAAAATAAGTTTTAAATACGAAAAAAAACTATAAGAATACTTCAATACTTTATAAAACTTATACATTCAATAGAAAATACTTTATAAAATCAGGAAACTTGATTTGTTTTTATTTTCTGAAATAATAAACTTAGTTTATTCCTAAAAACTTTAAATTTATTATTAAACTTTAATTTAAAACAGAAACTTTTATAAATCTTATAAAATTAGAAATGTTTATAAAACTTGTATATTAATTTGAAAACAGAAACTTATAAACTTTTACATTTTATAGAATGTATACCTATTTAATTCAAGTCTTATTTATTTATTTAAAATAAATATACTTTATTTTCTAGGTAATTATAAACCTATAATATATGTAAATAGAAACTTGTTAGTTTATATAAAGCAAGAAAAACAATTATACTTTATCTCCTAAATAATTCTAAGCTTATAAACTTTATAAAATTAAATGGAAACTTTAAACATTTATAAATTTATAAACCTTATTTAAATACTTTAAAGAAACTTTATTTAAGACATCATGAACTTATAAACTTTATAAGAAATTCTATTTAACTTTTTATAAACTTATAACTACATATCATTTATTTAAACTTACCACTACATTCTAAACATTATTTATTTACAAGTTAAATTATAAAATAAATGTTTAACACTTAAATACTTTAATAAGTCTTAATGGTCTATATTAATAAAAAAAAGTATTTATTCTTATGGATAATTATTTAACCTTAATAATTATTCATTTTTATAATTATTATTAATCCTTAATCACTACTTATTAGTTAAATAACTTTATTTATCCTTAATAAATATTTTATTCTTGAAATAATATTTATTAACCTTTAACAATTATTTAGTCTTTAAATAATTATTATTCTTTAATAACAAATTATTCTTTAAATAATTATTATAAATCTTTAATAATTATTTAGTCTTACACTAAATTTATTTATTTGTAAATACTTAGAAGACTTTATTGGATTATTATTACCTATTTTGTGTAATTGTAAGACGTTTTAAATAATTATTTTAATTAATAATTATTCTAAACTAATAAACTTATTACATTTTGATATCCAAGTCTTATGTCATTCATTCAAAATTCCTATTTGAAACTTTAATCTAAACTTTATAAACACAATCATTCCCGTCTCCCATTTGAAACCCTAGTTAATCTTAGAATCCTAGAAACTTACCATAAATTTATAGGATCAAACTTGAACTTTAGACTTGTATTCGTAGGCTCGTTGTGGGGGATATTCTCCCTCAAAATCTTACTACAATTAATCTTGTCGGACACTCTTTCCATCATCCATGTGAGTATACTTAGCCCCCTTTTCGTTTTACACTCTTTATAAACTTGGGGTGAAACATGTATCAAAAACTTATACAATTCTTGTACAACTATGCTTATATGCTTATTCTTGTGTGATGCTTGAGACTTGCATGCTTAAATTAGACTTAATACTAGCATATCCATTAACTTTGATCAAGACTATGGTAACAATGATAGATCTATTGTATTTGACCAATCCACCTAGTTTGATTGACCCTTCGGGGGGAGCCCATGGTGATTGTTACTGAATTTAGACTTTAAACTTTTAAGGGTAACCTTCGGGTTATGCCTAAACTTGGTTGGATGATTGATATGCACAATGTTTAACATGCTTTGTTCTCACACTTATACTATCGAATGCATGACATAGTGAATTGTAAATTTTTCAAAGACTTTATTAAACTATGATAAAACCTTTGTATCTCACCAACTATTTTTAGTTGACAGTTTACTCAACATGTTTCAGGGTTGCAAGTATGAAGCCTTATTGTGATCACATAGGATGCTTTGGACCTAGAATACTTATCAAATTAAACTTGTATTCTTGTTGTATTCTATTCGTTCCTTGTATTGAACCTTTTGAAAATTATTAATGGAATATTTAAACTTTAATAGTCAACCTTGTGCTTTTGAACAACCGCGTCCGCACCCCCTCGAAAACCTAAACCCACCCCCACCCACCCCTAAAAACCTAAACCCCCACCCCACCCCCCAAAAAAACCTAAACCCTAAAATCTAAACCCTAAAAGTTAAACCCTAATGCTAAACCCTAAGGCTAAAATCCTAAAATTCAACGCTAAAATCTAAACCCTAAAACTAATATGGAAGTCTTCGACGATACGGTTCCAACGCCGCTAAAATGAGCTCAATCGGAGTTCGTTTGATATCGTTTCTTAATGATTTTGTCATTTTTTAGATTTCTTAGCGAAAAACTTTTTATTTGAACCTCCCCTCTATATATATATATATATATATATATATATATATATACACCGTACATCACGTTATTCTCCATGCCATAATTTGGACGAATGAAGACGAAATTAATTAAGCAAGAAGTGCACCTCGATCCACCACTTAGGCTGATCCATTACCCTTAGCTAGTTCCAGATAACAACGACCAGCATATTCCCACGACTGGTTCAATAGTTATTAGCTCTAGGGCGCTGATGACTCATTTGCTAGACTTGGGCGCCTATTTCAGGCACATGGCACTGAAGAAGTTTTCGGATTTATGGCGTTGACACGTGGGGTTTTGAACCTGATTTTCTGAGCTTCCAACTTTGTTTCCGACAACTAGATGAGTGGAGCAACAACATTCTTTGCGGTTTCATATATCTGTGACACTCCCGAGATATATCATACATGCTCATCCACGAGTCCTTAGACACCTTCGCCGAGAATAAAATTCCATTCGACTGAGTTGAAGTTTGTCACCACCTTCAACACCAGTTACCCCTCAGACAGCTCACCTTGTCTTCGGATTAAAGCTCTCCAACCACCCAACCATGGGCTTTTATGTTGATCTACTCCCACCACCATTGCTTAGCCATCTTTTCAAAACAATTGGGATAAGTCACGTGCCACCGTATATGAGGAACGACTTGCTCTAATGCCACTTTTTCTCGGGGTATCTTTCGAGGCCCAGTGTGGCGCCCAGGCTTTAAGTCGGCAAATCCATCCCGCTTATATTAAGGTTCACTGGTTTCGTCCTGCTTTGAAATCATAAGGGGAGCGACCCCAACTCTTGACTAGTGGTGCGTCCGTAGTGTAAGCACTTTGGGGCACGAACACTTTCCAAATCACTAAGGAGTTCCCCGATAAGGACAATAGGAGTAATTAGTAACCCAAGCGTTCAAACACAGATCGAATAAATACAATCTTCAAACATTTGGGTCATCACACTAAGCGTGCTTAAGCTCGAGCTCGACTCATTTAACTTACGAAAGCTCAAGCTCGAGACTCCAAGTTTCGAGTTCTATTTCTAAAGTTCAAATTTGGCTCGTGAGTAGTTTTTCAAACGTGGCTCGGGCTTGACTTGTCTATTATTTTTTATTTTATTAATAAACTTATTATATTTATAATTACATTTATACATATTTATAAGTATAATTTATATATATATTTTTTTCAAATATTCATTTTAATTTTTGTAGATGTTTAATTCTATATAATTTTAATTCTCTAAGTTTTTTATCTATATAATTTAACATTTATAAAATTAATTATAATATTATAAGTTTTTAAATCTGGTTGAACCGGCTTAACCAGTATAGCTTTTGAACAACCTATTCATAACCGAACCGCTCTGGTTTTAAACCTATTTGGCATAATGAACAAAGTTGCCCTCAAACGTTCGGGTTAAACAAATCTTAATTTCTAATTAAATATAGAGTAAACTTCGTTTTTGGCCCCTGTAGTTTGATCAAAATAACGGTTTTGATCCAGTTTCAATTTGACTTTTTTAACCCCTATGGTTACCTAATTTTCTCAATTAGAACCCTCACACTAACTCAGTTAGTTTTTTATTTATTAAAAATCAGGGTATTTTAGTCTTTTTCATGTACAAGGGCTAATTGTATCATTTTCTTAAATTAATAGAGGGACCATACATGTAAATTACTCAAACAATTAAAACCAAACCATCTTCATCCCTCACCACCACCACCACCATATCCTTCCCTTTCGGCCACCACCTTCACTTCCGGCACCAAATACAACCACCACCACCACAACACCACTGCCACCCCACACTCAAATATGTGAGGGATTGAAGGTGGTGCTCCTCCACCTGTAGGCGATGGAGGTGGCGATGGCGATGGGCTCCTCCAACTTTATTGACAGATTTTTGAGGAAAAACCACCATTAATTTACTCAATCATATCTTCAAGAGATTCCTCAAGCTTCAACCTTTCATAGTAATTATATATAAAAATTTATATATATGTATATAATCTGACGTAAATTCAATCAAAAGAGAAAACTAGAAACACAAGAAAAACCAACAAAAAAATCATCAGATCTAAGATAAGCAGAGCATAACCCATTAGATCAAAGCAAAAACCTTAAACTTTTGGAATCACTATCTCCCTAAAATTGAAAGAAATTATAGGGTTTTCCGGTAAAACAAGCAAATAGATCCATACAAAACTTCAATCTTGTCACTTAAATAATGCCAGATTATAGAGATCTTTATCTTCAGAAGAAGAAAATTATGAAACCCCTCAGAAATTAGGATGGCCCCTTCAAAGATTTGAGCGACAACGGTTGTGGTGCGGTGATTTTAGCCGTCGTGGTTGGGGGTTTGATTTACAAGGATGGCCGGAATGTGGGGAGACGTGGTGGTGCAGCGGTGGCTTCAGGCGGCGGAGGTGGGGGTGATTTTACCCGTCGGTGATTGGGGGTTTGATTTACAAGGATGGCCAGAAAGTGGGGATCAGCGGTGGTGCGGCGGTGGCTTCAGGCGGCGGCGATTGCTTCAGGCAGCGGAGTTGGGGGTGATTTTAGCTCTCGGTGGTTGAAGTGGGGGTTTGAGAGAAGATTGAGGGAGAAAGAGATTGTATTAATAGTAAATTACATAATTAGCCCTTGTACATAAAAAAGACTAAAATACCCTGATTTTTAACAGAAAAAACTAACTTACTTAATGTCATGGTTCTAATTGAGAAAATTAGGTAACCACAGGGCCAAAAAAATCAAAATAAAACTAATGGAACAAAACCGTTATTTTGACAAAACCACATGTACCAAAAACGAAGTTTACTCTTAAATATATCTTCATTTAAATGTCTCTTACTAGGTCAAATGTCAAATGTCAAATGTCTTTGCATCCGCTCAGCTGCTAGACCAATATAATTGATTAGTTTATAATAAAATAAATATTGTTTTTAAATAACAGATTTTTTTTGAACGGCGAACATTGAATGTTGTGACGTCGCACCATTCCGTCACATGGGAGAACCTCGTTCAACTCCGGCCAATATGTTGTCTTAACCGGGCCCACTTGGCGTCAGAGTTGGAGAGCATCCAAGGAAAAATCCCACCCAATACGGCCCCTTCCGGGCTTGAGGGAGAGCCGATGCTCGAACCCTGGATCGGCGTGGGTAAAACCCTGGTGCATCAGCATAAGAACTAGGCCTCATTTGTATGCCTCAGAAATTAATGGTGGTGGTAGGGATTGAACCCGGATCCCTTGAGACTTCAGGCCTCACCTCAACCACTACACCACAACCTCTTTCGCTTTTTAAATAACAGATGCCTACAATTTTCATAAACTAATGCAACAATTTGATCACTTAAATGGACATATTATTAATAAATAACTTTTATTTCCATGAAACGCAACTTGATTAAATAAATGCAGACTTGGTTTCTTATTGCATCAGCAACTTCATAAATAACTTGGTTAATATTTCAAAGTTATTAAAAAAATCAAATTATAATTCGTAATAACTATTAGAAAATATCATTAAAAATGAATATATGACCTTTAGTGTTATACTTTGTCTCGGGCTAGTTGACTATTTTGTGCTCGATCTTAAGATCGTGTTAGATAGCACCTTAATCTATTTTTGTTTGGACGTGTTCATCGTCTCGATTTGTCTAATCCTCAATTTACTTGTTTATAATTGAAACCAAAAATCAAGTTAAATCGTAAATCTATACTATATAATAAATAAAGGTTTTACATGCCACGTGTCGCCACTATATTTATCGTCATCATTTTTTTCCCGCTTCTCTCTCTTATTAAATACACTTCTATATTTTAATAATAATACATATCTTTAAATAAAAGATTAATTATACTAATAAAACACATTTATTTTAAACTATCACTTATTATAAGAAACTTTGAAATATAATTATGTAACTTTTATTTTGAATCAAATAGTAATGAAAGTCAAATTGCATTAAATAGTAATTAACGTATTTTTGAAACTCAATTATATATTAATTTTTACATATTTTGAATTTTGTTTTCTATCATTCGTATATGTAATACATTTTTACATATGTAAAATATATACATAAAAAATTAAGAATTTTATGTACTGATATTTTTTATCACGTGTGTAGACACGGGGTACTAAGCTAGTCATATTTATATATCATTCTGTTTCAAAACAATGAAACTAAATTTTAAATTTTACTGTTTTGATTTTGACTTTTAAGTAAAATTATTTTAAACTAATCAGAGTTCAATTTTATGTATAACTAAAATTTTTGCCTAACACTCCGTGACGGCAAGCGGATCTTAAACGGTTAAGGCGACGACACTAACGTGGCTAAACACAAAGAAATGTGGTTAAATTAATTTTTCCCCGCGCTCCGCGGCGGGAGACGGGCCTTAAACGATTGAGACGGTGACATTAACGTGACTAAGCACACAAAAAACATGTACTTAAAAATATAAAAGAAATGTATGAAGTTACGGCTACTCAGTTGTGGAGATCGAAACATAGATAAACGACAGTTAGATAGCGGTATAGAGTTTTTCAATCGGTGTCGGTCTCATTTTTCCCAGTACGAGCACGTCGTGGTCAAATAACCTACGATACTTAAAATACTCTATTTTCGATACGACAAACAAACAAAAATTATTAAGGAAAAAAATCATATTACATATACTACAGGGGGTAAACTTGAAACTTTAAAACTTGAGGGGTGAAAGCGAAATTTTATAAAGTTGAGGGATCATTTTGTTATTTCACAAAGTTAAGGGTTAAATTTGCCAGTGGCATTGACGCTTGCCTTTTTTGCCTCGCGCTCCGCGACAGGAGGCGGACCTTAAACGGTTGAGGCGGTGACATTAACGTGACTAAACACAAAAAAAACATGTACTTAAAAATATTAAAGAAACGTGTGAAGTTGCGGCTGCTCGGTTGTGGAGATCGAAACGTAGATAAAAGACAGTTAAATAACGGTACCGAGTTTTTCAATCGGTGTCGGTCTCATTCTTCAAGGTATCAGCACGTCACTATCACCCACAATACTTAAAATACTCTATTTTGAATACGACAAACAAACAAACAAAAATTATTAAGGAAAAAATCAGATTACATATACTACAAGGGGTAAACTTAAAACTTTAAAACTTGAGGGTGTTAAAACGAAATTTTATAAATTTGAGAGATCATTTTGTTATTTCACAAAGTTAAGGGTTAAATTTATAGGTAGCAAATGCCACCGACACTTGCCTTTAACTAGAATCATAATTAAACTTCTCATGGTAAAAATCAATATGAAATAAAATTTCGGATTCAAAAGATTTGTCCGAGCTCTTCCAATATCAAGTTAGGTTGCTGACAAGACCAAAATAGAGGTGCATAAAACGGTTTTTTTTAATACCGACCGGGTTTAGGTCTGATCGCGTTTTTCAATATCGGGTATGGGTATTGGCGGAAAAAACTCAACCCTATGTACCCAGGTAGGATAAGGTATGAAACCGGGTAGAGTTCGGGTCAGGTATACCGTATACCGGATATTAGAAGAGGGTTTTAATACCCTTTTTCTATAACTTTTTAAACAATATAACCATTTTAAACTTTTAGTTTGCTTTATATTTGGTAAAAATAATTAAAACTAGTTTTTTTACCCGCCACGCGTTGCGGTGGTGCCGTACACGACGTGATAAAGTATAGACTAAACGATCCAACTCATTTTCGAACTAAATTTACATTGATTATACAGTGGAATGAAAACATATTATATTTGACGCGGCTCGTTTTCAAACAAAATTTACATCAAACCGTAAACCAACTCAAAACGTACATATAAATAAGTACGAAAACATATTGTATTTGACCCGGTTCGTTCAACCACGAAATCAATCAATGTCTTCGTAAGTTTGTAAAAAAAATTAAAAACATTACGTAAACTCACGCGTTTTAGTTAGATCATTGATAATACTTAAGACCTTATATAAAAAAAACTACCGCTTTATATCCACGCGTCGCACCGGAGGCGTAAACTCGTGATAAAAACCAACGTTTAAACATTAAGACCGTGCGTTGCGGTGGAGCTGTACGATGACTTTAACATGGTTAAGGGAGCGTTTGTGAACCTAGTTAGACGCGTTTTGATATTGACACTAACGTGCTTAAGTATATAAAAAAATGTATGAATTTGATTCGAATCGGTTTTGGAGATTGAACCAAATATAGGAAAAAAAAATATTATGTTTCAGATATTACGGTATAATAATTAAGAACCTTGTTGGGAGCAAGGTTTGAACAAGCGTCCCTAGACGAAATGAGAGGCTTAACCTTCAAAGGGAGGTGGGAGTGGTACCCTCCCAAATTAGACCTCCTTCTCGTGTATTTCCGCTTCTGTACTTATTTCTCCTTCAAGTGAAGTAACATGTTGTATCCTTTCGGCCACATCCAAGTGATCTTTCACACAAAAGCACATTTCCACTAGATTCGAATTGAGTCTTGTTCTTCTTAAAGATATAACCGTGTCACTAACAGAAAATGTGGATTCTGAAGCTACCGTAGAAGCTTGTACGCTTAGTAGATCATGGGCCATAATGGGAAGAATCGGAAATTGGGATTCTTTTCCTTTCCACCAAGCTAAAATATCAAAATTTTCAAGTTCTTGTGGGGAGATGTGTAATACGAAGTCCGTTCTATGAAACCCGACAAATTCCGATTATCCCCGTTAACCCAAATCCAGTTATCTCATAACCCAGTTAACTCTATTACAAACCTCAGGGACTAATTCTGTCATTATTCAAACTTAAATACACCTAAAACTACAAGGACTAGTTGTGTAATTACTCAAAACCAAATCTGTTGACTTTGTAAAGTCAAAATCAAGTGTATTGTGTTATGTTGACTTTTAAAAGTCAAACTCAGATTGTGTTTGATCGAAATTCACATTCTTAACTGTAAATCTGTTCGAATTCGAAGTTATAACGTATGGCATTGATGATTTCGAACATCATTAAGCCGTTTCTAACCGTCCATCATCGTTATGATTGTGAATTAAGTTCATTAAACTCGAAACCGTCGAACCCATTACTAAGACTCATCAAACCCTTTCCAAGTGTGATCTTTATGTTATATATGGTCGTGCCTAAGGGCATATCGGTTGAAGTAGATTCTTCTTTTTTATCAATCAAAACCCCTTCCCAAACTGTACAAGCTTCTTCCAAAGCATACGGCTTCCTGGATTCGATCAATTGGCCTATCAAATTTGAAACCAATCACTCTGCGCACGCTAGTCGAACCTCTGTCAAGCTTTTACACATTCCAATTTGATCGGAGAAACGCCGGAGAGCAACCCGTCGAGGCCGCGATTGAGTTTTAGTCGAACTCCATCAATTCGATACCAATTGAGGTAAACAAACACACTCTCATACTCGTTTCAATCTCTAGAATGAAAGCGCTAACCTATTCATGGCTTATATCATCGAATTCAACTCGAATCAGACCTAGGGTTCATCGCAAAATTCGGTTTAATCGAACCCCACCCTAAACTCAATCTCAATCTAATTAAACTATATGAACAGATTCGCAATACTCTAATTAGTAAAAGCCCTATGATTCCGGCAGTTAATCTTATCTAATTCGATCGATTTGATTCCGTGTTCTTAAACTAGGGTTTCGGTTTTTAAACGAGTAATTAAACAATCCTAGACTTGATGATTTTGCAATCAAACTCATGCTCAGACTCGCAATAGACCAATAATCAAAACCCCTAAACCTCTGTGTTCATCCACGATCAAAACCAGTAGCATTTGGATGGGTTTTGGTTCTGCTTCGCGATGGGGGGAAGCACATACGAGGGGTAAGGATTAAAACCATTTGAAACGGGCTTGTGTTGCGATGACCCTAGAAGACGTAGTGGTTAAGTTGTTGGACTCGTGTGTAGGAGACTCGGGTTCGAGTCCGGTCTCTTGCATTATTTTTTTTTGGGACTTTTTCACTAGTTTCATTTTTATAAAATCACTCCCTATGATATTATAATGCTATATTAAAATGTTTTGACACCCGAAAATACCCGTATGCTCGGGATTGAATTTATAATACATTTTTAAGTATTATTTCTATATTAAAAATAATATAATTAATTATATTATTTCCCTAAACTATTATTTAATTCATAAAAACACGCAAACATTTATTTAATATTAGTATCCCGTTTTTGGTGACGTTTTATACGTACCACATCTATTTAAGATATTAAACTAGGGATTCTCCTATCTCGAGGACAAAAATGTCTACTCGTTAATCTTAAGCATATTTAGGACATCCGATCTGTCCCATATCGTTGTCACAAAAATCCTACGTGTTCCTAACTGTCATAAATTATTCTAGGACATTCGTAGACTGTCCACGTGCTATCCAATTGTGGTTTATGTTGCATCCTTCTGTGGTTCTAAATTACTACGCTTACGCAACTCAGGTGAGTTTCACGACCCCTTTTTACTTGTTTTTTTATTGGGGGAGAAACATGCTCACAAACAAACATTCTTTTACATGTCTTCCCTGTTGGGGGAGAAACATGCACACAAAAAACATCCTTTTTACTTGTTTTCCCGTTGGGGAGAAACAAGCACACAAACAAACACGGATAACATAATATTTTATTACCACTTATTTACTTAAGAGCAAACATAACATACTAAGTCCTTACACTCTCGAACCATTAGGATAAGGTATATAGCGAGGAAAGTTGAGTAGTACTATTGGGTTTGACAAACCCCACCAGAGCTAGTCGCGCTAGCTCGATTGGAGGTCGAACGGATGTAAATTGTCCTAAACACTTGTCATTGTTGATGTTAGCAATGGTGGAAGGCATTCAAACACAAACAGTCAGCTTCGGTTACGAACGCTAGAGTAACTTGTACATTGTCTAGCTAACAATAGGTGTGACTTATGTATGTGGATCCTGCAAACACTCAATCAGTATATTTACTTACAAACCTGTGAACTCATAAACCTTGTGTTGACACTTTAAGCATGTTTCTCATTTCACTATGATACACATCAGGACTAGGATGCATCATGGAGTCGCATTGGTTTTATCAATAAAGGAATAATGTTTATTATCTATCATTTACATTAATTGACGCTTTGTTGCGTGTAATTACTTTGGATTTAATATTAACGTTTACGCTTTCGCATTTACTTCAATATTTAATGGTATTTTTAAAACTCATATAGAGTCATTCAACGTAACTAATGACGATGATCATGGTTTGTCACACGTCTCACGGTAAAACTCCGTTAGTGGATTTTGGGGGTGTGACACGTTCCAAGATACCTTTTGAGTTCGCTACTTGGGTAGAACCTGTAGAGTTAAACACAAAGGCTGGTATTATCAAAATCACTAAGTGTTCTACTCCGAATGAAGAGAATCTACTCCAGATGAAGAAGTTACTCTGAATGATGACTAATCCGGATAACTATCTTATGCTAAAATGTCTAAGGACCACTCTAAATGAAGGTCTACTCCGGAGAAAGAGTTATTCCAGAGTAAGACTTAGTCTTGAGTATTTAACATGTGCTCCGGATAAACAAAGAACAAGAACAAGGCTTGTACTCCGGGGAAGTAAGGTACTCCGGATAATATGTAAGTGTTGCCCTTGTATGCCCGAGTAACGACATTTGACAACACGACCGCCGATATAAGATCCAAAGAGTTACACCGTGAACAACAATATATGAGAAAGGTCGTTCAAGGGTTTAAACAAGCCTTACACGAATTAAACCGAAAGGCAAGATAATTATTTATGAAATAACTATCTGGATTACCCGTGATAATCTGCGGCGAAAGGGATATTGTAATTTAGAGTTACAAACAACCAAATTAACTATCTTTATAATTCGAAATTATAGAACAATTAAGTTATATATATTAGATATATGTATATAATTAATTATAAAGTTAATTAATTGTGTTTATAAATCTATACAAATAAATAAAGGTTTAAGTTGGACATTGTTGGTGGTGATATACACTGAACGAAAGAGGAACGAATAGAGATTTGTCATTGGTGATCGGGTGATTCGGAGACAAGCCTGATAGAGATCCGAGTTTGTACGGGCGATTAGAGTTGTGGGTTTTGTTCGTTTAGCCGGATCTAGCGACCAGATTGTTGTCATATAGTGTTACAACTTGGTTGTCGTCTCCTATTCTCGAAAGGTATAACCCTAAACCCCATGTGGTTGTTATTGGATATTTAGTTTACATCTGAACTCATGGTGGGGCGATCTCGGGTTTGGCCTAGATCGGTTCGTTCTTGTTTTTCCGCTTTGTGCGTTTTAAAAGAGTTTTGAAACCCTTGCACGAAATCCCAACCGTGGTATTAGAGCCACTTATGCGAGCAAATAGTTCAATATATTTTTTTTATTGCAATCTGCTTTTAGTTTGTCAAAAGTTTTATTTGACAAAAGATTGCATCCTTATGTTTCTTGAATTGTGTTGTTTGTTGAATCAAGTCCTAGACCCGTGGTTTTGAATGTTTGATTAGGTTGGTTTTGTGTTTTAAATCACCTTGTATTTTTTGGCTGTTTTGGAAGCCTTGTTGTAATAGACTAGATTTGTTACTTTTATTTTATTGAAAAATTGTAAATTGCAACCGGAACGCGAAAATAAAGGAGAAGTTAAAGACAAAGAAACCAAGATGACCCGGAGAACAAGATGGAGATTTTGAAGGGACCGGTGGAAGTCAAATCCAAAGAGTTGGAAGTTTGATTGTTTGTCCCATTTGACTCGTTCCTTTATCCCATTGGCTCTGGAAAAACCGGATACCTTAGTGGCTTGATTTAACTTTTGTTGGGTTGTGTTTGTTTTGTTTTTGACATTTAGGATAAATGCATTTTTCAAATGACAACCATATATGTTTTTAAACTGTTTTAAAACGATTCAACACAGTTGAAACATCAAGATTTTAAAATAGAGATTTTAGTTATCTTGTAAAAGGTTCTTTAAAATAAAGAGTTATTTTAAAAGTAAAACCAGTTTTTTAATATAAAATTAAAACTCGAATTAATTATTGATAAATGATTTTATTAATAGGTAATAAATTTTGATTCGCGATTATATCGACTCACTTAAATAATATAGGATATTAAAAATTAAGCTTCTCGAGAGATGAAAGGAGTTTTATCGCTATCCTGAACCAAAATGTAAAATTGGGAATTTTACAAACATGGACGACAGTCTTGCATGTGGATTATTGTTATGTGTATTTTCGACCCTTAACCGGTAAACACACTAAACAATCCCTTAGCAAATTGATATGTCTATGCCACCCTATTGTTAGGACACTTGGACCGATATACCCGAACGCATGAATACATGTGCATCAAGCTTACATTTGAGCCTACGTGTGTCGAGAAATGGTGGTAACGCGATTCTAGATAGTCTTGGACCGATTGCCACACGTCGCTAAAATAGGACGACTTATCGCTCAACCCTATAAGAAGTGTGTTAGCCAATTATGAGGGAAAAGTGGGCATAGGCAGGTTTAAACGTCTTGACCTAGATAACCGTAATCTATACCACCCCATAAAGTCTAAGAATTATATCGGATATAATTAGTAATCGTTACCTACCTACATAGTGCACACCCATTAATGAGATACGGTGAAGCATGGATCTTAGCTCTTAGGTAAATAATGTTAAAGTTTTTTTTAAGGGTCATTATTTATTAAGATTAATTTAAACATCAAAAATACTAAAATGTTTATTCTTCATAGATGTCTCAAACTAAAATGAGAGTGTGCTAAAGCCTACTACCGATATACTAAAAGTTAAACTTTATAGAACAAACTTTTTGGATTGGTACTATAACTTGAAGAAATTCCTTAAGAGCAATAAGAAGTTATACGTTCTAAAATTCCTGGTACATAAGCAACCGCCTGGGCATGCCAGCAGATTTGTTTAGGAAGCCTGGAGCAAATTCAGGGATGATGTGGGTAGTCGTAACAAACCTGATGCTAGCATCCATCGACCCAAGGATTAGATCTACCCTAGGGTATTGGTCTGCTTAAGACATGATCAAAGATTTTAAGAAAATGTTTCATTAAGAGTACGACAAGAATCCTTATGGTTCATTGGAGGAACATATTGAGAAAGTTACAATGAATGATCCTAAACGTGCAATGATCTTGAGGTGCAAAGTGGATGACCTCAAGAAAGCAAGCATACCTTTAAATGATCACTTAGTAATTGACAGTTTTATCGATGACGTTTATGAAAACTACGAAAGGAAAATGTTCCAACCAAGTCGTTATGACGAGGTGAAGGAATTCATCTCTTCGTATGTGAGAGTGAATCTCCAATATGCTTGGAGCATGACATGCCATGTTAATGAACTTGAGCGGACGGGACCTACATCAGTGATGACATTGTTAAAGGAATGTTTAATGATGGTCTTCACATGTCTCGCACAAGTGGAAACAAAGAGGAACAAGAAGAGACTATCGAGACTAGGGGCACGGGCAAACTTTTGGTGGGACCAAGAAGCATATCATAAACCAAGATATCGTATTAGAGAAATGCACGAGGCAGCTAAAGCAACAGAGTGTTTTAAGGCATTCACTTTAGATATCCTGGCAGCAGTTCCCTATTTCTTTTATCTTTTAAAAGTTGGACTTTTAATATGCAAAACAATTATGAAGAATTGAAAGAAAAGGAGGGAAACAAGAAGATGGTATGAAACTTGAAGGTCACTTCATAGTGAAGATCTGAAATATTCAAGTTTCATGATGCATCATTGGATTATGCTATGATTATTTTGTTTGGAACAATTTAATTTCCGGTTTTAAATTCTCTTTTGATTATTACTTGAACGAATGATTTTATTTGGAATAAAATTTAGACTTATTATTATAAGTAATTTATGTGATGTCAGTGTTGCCACAATAGAAATTGAGAATTCAAGCATCTAAAGAAAAAAGATATGAAACATATGAGATGTGTTACACATGTCAAATAGATGAATATTAGATCGCATTTAATTGATACCAAGAATGAGTTTGAAATAAATTACTTGGTTAAACTATGTAAAGTCATTATATGAGATATAATGTAACACGGTTAGGTTAAATCATTTAAGATGATCGAAACTGTTTCATCATCAACTTTTGCGAGAATCATCTTATGAGATAAGATAAGATCTAAGAACGATAATAGTTATCGTTACTCTACTACAAGGTGATTAGACGAGTATATTATGAATCATGTCTAAACACCGGGTCATAAGAGAAAGAAATCAGCTATCATGGTTGAAAAGTCTAAAATGCAAAGACTAGCTTAAAGCAAATCATTCAGAACAGGTAAACCACACCATATTGGATATGGAGTAGGAGGAGTCTTACAAACAATTAACGATAAGAAGTTATTCTTGAGATGAAAAACTCCTATACAAAAAGGGGTTTTCGTATGTTTCCTTAAAAGTCATTGATTTTTTATGAATCTTACGAGTAAGATGAAATAAAACTCTCTGAAAAAAGTATACCTAGTTCTTGGACAATAAGCAAAGAGTTGCTTAAGTTCTAATATTTGGAATAATCATATGCATGACACATAGAGACCTAAGAAATCATATCCAGGAATATGGGAATCTTCCATGATGAGAAATCCTACCAAGTCATCTACAAATTGATCACATAAAGTCTGTAAAAGATATCATTTCATGATAACTTAGACGTATAATCCATATCTAAACAAGTGAGACTTGATCACACTACACTATCAATATAATTCATAAAAGGTAGAAATTGTTTTAATAATAATACATGGATGTTGGACTAGTATGTCCGAGTAACTATATTTGATAATATTGCTAACGAGGTAAGATCCATAGGGTTACACTTTGGGCAACGATTACAATCATTGGATATATTAACTGTTAATATAGTCCATTACATGAATACATAAAAAGGCGAGATAATTATTTTTGAAATAGTTATTAGGGTGGATAAACGACAAATGATAAACATGATAATTATTTATGAAATAATTATCATCATTAATAAATAATTATCATCATTATTAATCGGATTAATAATGAACATGTGGAAATATGTTTGAAACATATTTATTAATTATGATTTTATTTAATTGCAATTATAATTATATTTGATTAACTAATTGTTAGTTAATTAAACAATTAAATAAATAAGTTCTTTAAATGTAACTAGAACTTGGAACCCGCGCGTTGCGGTGGGACGTCTACCGCTTTGCAAAATTCATTACACACATTGAGACGGTAATATTAACATGAAGGTGTGACGACTCAGTTCCGGAGACCGGAACACACATAGAAAACCGTTGTAAAACGACATCAATGTTCTTCGATCGATATCGGTTTCATTATTCATGGTATCAGCATGTTACCAACGATAATAAAAGGCGGGAGGCGGACCTTAAACGGTTGCGGCGGCGACACTAACGTGGCTAAGCACAAAAAGAAACGTGGTTAAGTACATAAAAGAAAGTATTAAATTACGGTGACTCTGTTGTGGATATCGAAACACGGATAAAAGACAGTTATATGACGGTACTGGTGTTCTTCAGTCGGTTTCGGTCTCATGTTCATGGTACCAGCACGTTACCTTAAGTCGAAATAACCCACGATACCCAAAAAATACCCCATATTGAATACAACTACGTTTTGAATAAAATTTATACCGAGACACCAAGAAAAAAAAGTTAATACAACTACAAATTATTTTTTTTTAAATTAAAGAACGAAAGTTAGTAAAGAAAAACCAGATTATGTATACTACACAGGGTAAACTCTAAACTTTAGAAATCTAAGAGGGTCAAATTTGCATTTTACAATATTAAGGGGTTAGTTTTGACAATTTAACAAAGTTGGGGGTAAGTTTAGATTAATAACAAATAACTTTAAAAACTTGAGGGGGTCAAAATGATATTTTACAAAATTATGGGGTTAGTTTGGATAATTTAACAAAGTTTGGGGTAGTTTTTGGTCGGTGACAAATGCCACCGACATTGCTAATTGTGGTTGTTTGAAATTATGAGATTATTACATAGATCTAATAGTAATTAGGGAATCCCTAAAACCCTAACTTGGTGACTAAGTTAAGGGCTTTTAAATATGGATTAAGGAGGATGCAAAATAGCTGACCAATACAGAGAGCAGAGCCGGCCCTGGGGTAGGCCAAGCCGGGCCGTCGGCCAGGGCCCGTTTTTTTCTGGAGCCTAAAATTTTTACGGGGCCTGTATATATATGTTTTTTATAAAATTTTAAATACCGGTTTTATATATTGAGTCTTTTTTATGAAAACTTAAAATATATTGGGTCCTTTTTATAATGGTTGGGCCCTTTTTATAATGATTGGGCCCTTTTAATTATAATGGTTGAACTCATTTAATCTTTAGAATGGTTGGGCCTATTTAAACTTAAAACCCATTAACCTTTTAATAAAAAAAAACGGATTCTACAAATAGGGTGAGCGCATGTGCCTGTTTGCCTCCCTCTCCACGTCCGACGTCTCCACACGACTCCACAAAATTGCTTCAGTTCAGCCTGCGTTTTAATCCATTCATTCATCCACTACCACAGGTTAGTTTAGTGGCTAGCCTAAATCAAGTTATTTGACTTATTTGCTTCAGCCCTTTGTTTTGTTGTTTGATAAATCATAAATTGATAATTGCCAATGACCCAAGAAAGACTTAGTGGATCGGCGATGATAGCTATCGAGAACAAAATTTTAAAGAGCATAAACTGCGAAGAGGTGATCAAAGAGTTTTGTTGTCAAGAATGCTATGAGAGCTTCGCGAATCATCGGTTAGCTATTACGGTATGTAATATATATACTATATTTTTCTATGTGTATTGTTATAACGTTAATCGTCGCTTAAAAAAATTTAGTTTATATATTTTGTTCGTATGGGCCTTTTTTCCGGCTTCGGCCAAAGCACTTAAATCCTCGGGACCGGCCCTGACAGAGAGAATTAATTAGGCTTAGCAAAGTTTGCAAACACTAGCTACTCTCCACTCTCTTGCGCTGCTACCACCTTAGTCGGATTTCGCCACTGCCGCCAGCCACCCTAGCCAACCGGCCACCACCTGTCGCCGACCAGCACTTGCGTTGGTCACCGCCTTCGTCGACTGCAGCAGGACCGCTGCCGGAGTGGCGCCACGTTGTCGCTGTAGGGCTGCCTGAACGTCACCGCACCGCCGCTGCACCGTTGTCGTTGACCGACTGTTCTGGTTCGATCTGTTTTGCCAGTTTTACATGTAGTAATACTCGTTTGCTATTAAGTCCAATTTTACATGCGGGTGACTTGCGGTTGAATCTGAAGGAGCTCGGATTTGCGGGTTCCTAGAGATTGGATTTGAAGGAGTTCAAATCCGGTGGAGATTCGTGTGAACCATACCTAGCGACTGAATCGTTGTCTTAGAGTGTTGAGCTTAATTTGTCAACCGGTTACACGAAAGATATAAAGTTTTAACCCCCTATGGTTGTTAGTTTTCTTATTGGTTTGCATCTGCCTAGACTGGTTCGTGTGTACTTTCCACTGCGTTTATTTTATCCGATCAAAAATAGTTTTTGAAACCGTATGCACGAAACCCCAACAGTGGTATCAGAGCTACTCTTGCAAATAATAAGAAACATTTATTTTTAATTGCAATAAGGTTTTAATTTTGTCAAAACTTTTGTTTGACAAAAGATTGCATTCTTTATGTTTTGTTAATATTTGTGTTGTTGTTTGTGGATCAAGCCTAGACCGGTGGTTGTGTTTGTATGGTTATTTTGGGTTTTTTTTATGTATTTTTTTATGGCTGTTTTGGAAACCGGTTGTAATAAATTAGGGTTTTCAATTTTATTTTAAATATATATTGTAAACTAATCAAGACAAGACAACAGGAAGATTAAAGACCAAGAGACTGAGACGATCCAGATGATAAGATGAAGATCTTGATGTAAGTGGGAGCTATTCAAGAACAAGAGTTGGGTCTTGGTTTATTGTCCCCTCGACCTAGTTCGGTTTGGCTAATTGGTTCTAGCAAACCGGATGACTTTATGACTTGATTCACATTATGTTTTGGTTGTGTGTTTTATGCATTGCTTGAATGTTGGTCATTTAAGTTAAATGCTTTTATAAAAACAATCAAACGGTTTAAATGGTTTAATCATAAACAACAAGAACTGAAACAATGAGATTTTTAAAATAGAGATTTTAAGTTATCTCGTGAAAGGTTGAATAAGATAAAAGAGTTTATTTTAATAGTTAAAACCAGAGTTTTGATTTAATATATAACTAGATAGAGGCCCGCGCGTTGCCGCGATTTCCGACCAATAGCTATAGCTTTTCAATTTAATAGTGGTATTCTGACCCGTAGTTCTTGCATTTCGATTTAACTGAGTAATAGACATACCTATTTACATAAGTGACATTTTTTTGTAATAACTATTGTTTATAAAATGTAGGCAAAACAAAACACAGCTTAAAACACTTATATCAAAGACATTAAAAAAGATATAGTCTCAATAGTAACATTCATTAACAATGAAAAGTTACATTTTAATATAACAATCGCGTGTTGTGGCGCGTAACAAAAATATTTACGTAAACTAACACGTTACAGCCAGTGCCGAATTTTATATAAAAAATGAAACCGTTAAAAAGAACGTGACGGTGACATTAATTAAAATAAAAATGTATTATTTTTAAATATCATGCAAATATTATTTAAAATATGAGTTTATTTAATAATTTAATAAGTATTGTGAAGACATTAATTTTTTTAGATTAATGTCAAAAATTCAAATGGGAGGGAAGGAGGATGTTGCATGGAGTCGAACACAGGTTGTGGGTTTCACCACACAAATAATTTACCACCAAAGAAGACATACATTTGCTTATCATTTCAAAATCTACTAAAATATAAAAGAAAAACGAAATGTTAAAAAAAAAAACCATGCATCACCGGCTTGTATTCTATGCTCAAAAAATAGTAGTAAAGGAACAGTGATTTTAACTAACATTCAAAAGTTAGCTTTTAATATTTATTAATTATTATTAATAAGATTAATTATTTAAAACTCAAATATTAACAAAGGAGTATATATTAATAGATAAAATGGATCGCGATAACGAAAACGGTTATTAATATAGGATATTAAAATACAAGCGTACGTAAGATAAACAGTTTATTCGTATCACGAACCATGTATAAAATTTGGAATTTTATGAAAATCACGTTTATATTAGCATGCATATATGCTACACGGTGTGTTTTTTACCCGTAACTGGTAAAACACTACACTTGAAACGATTTATCTGAACCCCTGAGTATATGGGCCTCAGCCTTATACTTGGGCCTACAGATGTCGGGAAAATGTGATGTCAGGATTCCCGAGAGTCTTGGGCCGACATGCACATGTTGCTGGATTAGGATGAAATATTGCTCAAACTTGTAAGAAGTGCTTCAGCCAATTGCTCAAACCGCATCGACTCAAGACATTAGATGTCTTTGACTTGCCTTATACTCATGAGTATTGTATCGGATACAATTGTTAATCGTTACCTATCTAAATAGCTATGACTAATTAAAATTAAAATTACTAACTATATGATTCATTAACGTTTATGAATAGTCAACCAACCTAACATGTTGCTGAACTTAGCTAGCAGCCCGTTGAATAATTTTTTTTATTCATCCCTTATATAAAATATAAGTGACGTTTTTAATCCGTTTAATTGTGTATTAATTTTGTTTTTCTATAATAACTTTCGTTCTCATTCGTTAACTTCTTTTAAAAAATCGAATGTGTCGCTATTTTTTTTGTCAATGTTATGATATAATTGTTTTAAAAAACAAAGTTGTATTTAAAATCGAGTATTTTTTGATATAGTAGCCTATAGAGATTGTCGTTACCGTTATGATACTTTGACGACCCGAACATATTATTAGCGAACATCATTTCCGGTATTGGTATTATTGGAACCAGTATCGATATTCGCTTTTATTGTTTTCGACAGTCTGAACCAATAACGACCAAAATCCTGCCGCGTAACGTTGACGAAAAACGACCAGACTCCCGTGATAAAGCGCAAACGTTCATTTATACAAGCTTATTTAACTTTTTTTGTTTTTGTTTTACGTGGATACATCTCCGGAGAAAACGCCAGCAACTAGCTAGTTAAAATTAAAGGTAAAATCATTTGAAAAGATATTAGGGTTTGTGAAGATAGCAAATACTCGTGTTCAAGTGGGTGAAAATCACCCTAAATCCACACAACCATCATCGACGGCGAATCCTACCTGAAACATGTCCGGAAGAGAAGTCCGGGAATACACCAATCTTTCCGATCCCAAAGGTAATTCAATTGCTTCTCTATTTCCTTTTTCCAACCACGTTTTCCAATTTTTGTTCAATTTTTGCAGATAAGAAATCGGGGAAGGGGAAAGATAGAATCGACGATGAAGACATCACTTTTCAACGAATGGTTGCTAAGGTTAGCGAATCCCGCTTCTCCTCTCATACTTGTTCTTTCTAGCCACTTAACCTAATTTCTTTATAATCCAATGTGTTATCGTTGAAAGCCAGATTAAGTGATCCAACACATTGAAAGGTAGAAACTCATGTTATCTTTGATTTTAAATAGTAAATTAGGATGCAAACTTTAATGGATGTGTGATTTTGATAAGGATATATCATTGGATTAGGATGACTTGAAGTATTAACATATTTCTGTTGATGATTTAAACATATGCATATAAATGGTGTGAAATGAAAAATATGGTGTATTGGACATTTATAGCAAACATGCTTCTAGAAGCACCACCAACAGAAAAAAAAATGTTATTCTTCTACAGAATTGCAAATTTTAAAAGAACTGGAAACCACGTGCGTCAAGTGAAACTTATTGAAGTAACTGACTGTTTAGGGTTCTAAGACTTATTTGTAGCTTTGGAGGATTCATAGTTGTCAAGGCGCATAGGCGCACTCAAGGCGTAAAGGCCTCGCCCGGAGCTTAGTCACAAGGCGTTTTAGCATGTTTTAGGCTTGTTTAGGCCTTAGGGCTAGTTTAGGCTTTTTTAGGTTGATTCTAGGCTTGATTAGGGGTTTTAGACAAGTTCAAACAAGTTTCGGCGACTTTTTGGACGGAATCTTGCCTCATGCGAGTTTGACAACATAGGGAGGATTTAATATTTTATGACTATCTATGATTTGTCGATATGCCTTTTACCAAATCAAAGGAGACAAGTAGGAAGGTTGTTAATAAATGCTAAAGAAATGGAAGTGTGGAACATGCCCTAGATGCTATATATTAAGATTTTAAACCTTTTATTAGATGTATCATGTGGGTTTGTACATGTATTTTACTTCTTATCTGTCAAACAGGTATAGTAAATAAGTTTAGCCAAAAATGTAACAGGTGAAACGGTTTAATGTACTGAAGTGCTTAAAACCTTCCAAACCCCTTTATTGAAAAAACTATATTATTGTTTAAAGGGTAAATGACTTTAAAATGCAATCAAGTTTCAGGCTTTTACAAATGAACGCAACTACGTTGATTCTTTTCCTGTTAATGCAGTTGTATTTCTACTTGATACTATTCTATACAAAAAAGTGAAACCAAGTTTCACTTTTTAACTTAACAATGCAACCAAGTTTCACTTTTTGGCATAAATCGTATTGAGTTGAGACATGGCTGCATTAATTGGTAATAAACCCACTTAGTTGCATTCATGGTAATAATATATAATAAATACATCATTAGCCAATTGTTTTAAAAAATGGAGAAAAAAGACTTTGCAGTTTAATCTGCCCATTTTTCCATCTCTACTTATTATATAAATCTGCCCATTTTTCAAATTATATTTAAAAAGACTTCAAAAATTGTTATTCGTTGCTGTTAAAAAAAACTTATTATATTTTAAAACGTTTCATATTGCTTGCAACATTTTGGCTTTCGAATATGCTAGAGTAAGCACCTATTATCTTCAAATTTGATTTAAAATTTTAGAAGGTTATTCTGATAACATGCCCTGCAGGGATTTTGGCTGGTCCTATTGGTTGGTTAATGTACACAGATGCAAGAGGTGGCAGGAGATCGTGGTGGTTACCTTCATGGACGTGGCGGTATTAAGCTCCTCCTCTCTCCCGTTTTTAGCCTTTTATTGTTTTCAATTCGCAACAATCAGTTTTTAGTGTTTGGATAAACTTCTGCTTTTGATTATCTAACAATATAATTATATCAGGGTCAAATAATCGATTTAGATAATTATTTTTATACCGCCTTCAACAAAAGTGATTATCAAGGGTAAAATAAGATTGTCTAATTACCCCTTCTTTAATCTATTTGAGAGACTCTTTACTTCCGTCTCAAGAGGAGTCCCCTTTTTTTCAAAAAAATGTCGATTTGGTTATTTATGTTTTTATAATTTTTGACTTAATTAGGATTGCCAAACACTCGAAGCGCTGAATATTTGATTATTACAACTTCAAACAACAAAAGCTCATCCATTTCCAAACACCGTCTCTTACAGCCTGCTTTATTATAGTTAATTATCTGATTCTGGTTATTCAGAATCACTTAATTACTTTCAAAACGCACATCCAAGCACACCCTGAATTTAGTTGCTGGGCTTTCCTTAAACTTGAATTAACATGGATATCTTTTGAAAGGGTGTTTGGATTTCTGTTTTGAAACTGAAAATCTGATTATTGCAACTTGTAGTTGCAATGTTCATTTTTCAATGTTAGGGTAAACTTTTGCTTCTTATTATCTAATTATATAGGGGTTAAATAACCAGTTCCATACTAATTGCAAGTCTGCAATTTAACTGATTATCACAAAGTAAATAAAATTACCTAGTTACCCTTTCTTTTAACCTACCCGAGACACCTTTACTCCCATCTCAAGACGTGCCCCTCCCCTTTTTTTGGTTATTTATATCTTAATTTCTTAAATAATCTGAATTTTCCAACCTCTTAAACAACTTATTATTTTTATTATTACAACTTCAAACAATAAAAGCACATTCAATCTCCTAGAGTCTAGACTCGTACTGCCTGTTTTATAAGTTATATTAGTTGGTTATCTGATTCTGATTATTTTAGTATGGCATAATCACATTCAATACATACACCCAAACACCCCCTAAATATATTTGTTAGGGATTCCTTAAGTTTGAATTTGCAGCCTTGGACAGTGATGATCTGCTCTATCTCAAAGAGCAGATGGAAGCAGAAGAGGACGCAGAACGTTTATTACGGCGCACTGAAAAACGGGCATTTGCTGCATTTAAAATATCCTTTTTTTGTCCAAAGGTGCATTAAATGAATTAAAAAGTCCAATAATATAATATATACACATTTAATTGTTACCACATTCAACTAGGGTAACTTCTGAGGTTTAACAAAATGGATTTACCATATAACTTCTGAGTTTTGCTTTCTTCAGTTTTTGTCTGACAATAAGCATATTGGCTATGTTCTTTGTTTAGCTTGCTCAGTATGGTATTGTGCTATAGTTGTCATTTGACAAGCATCATGCATGGAATATATGAACAATAATGGTAACAATTGAAATGTAGAACCTATTGTTTCTTTGGTTCCGAACAATCAAACATTACTTATATTTTTAGAAGGTGTTTGATTTGGTTTTCGGAACTGGCTCTCTGAAGCTGCAATAATCAGTTACTAATTTTTGAATAAACAGATGCTGCTTCTAAATTTGATAATTTAGGGGACGAGTAATCAATTTGATAATCAGTGTCATAACAGCCCCAACAAAATTGATTATCTAAGGTTAAAATATAATTAATCTTTTATCTTACCCCTCCTTGCATAATTTGAGAGGCTTTTATAATTTCATGAACCGTTGCTTTTTCAACAAAATTGACATTTTTGGTCATTTTATCTATTAGTTTCTCAAATAACCAGAATTTACCAACCAAACACTCAAACATCTGATTACCCTTATAGTAACATCCAGACATAATTTTTACAGCCTGTTTAATAACAGGTGATTATCTGGTTTTGCTTGTTCATGCTCGTAGGTGGTAGGCAAGACATGCCACAGTTTCAATAAAAAAAGTATTAGTAGGTTAGCTGATTCTTTTACAATAGATTATATTAGTAGGGAAAGTTTTTCAAGGTGACTTGCCTTCAAATAATCTTAAAATTTTAAGAATTGGCCTTGGAAGTGTTCATGTTTGACTGTTGGTTAAATATCTAAAACCCCCTTAAAGACAATTAAGGAACCCTCTCGTCCAAGATTGTAGTAGAAGCCAATGGGCAAAAAGGTAAATTTGGATCGAGTGTGTATAAAAAATGGAAATGTTGTATTTTTCTTTTATTTGTTTATTCCTTGACTCCTTAGAACAAAGCTGCAACTTTAGCTGATTCTTCACCAGCTACAGTTCCATTGCCACTGCGTGTTGAGCCCAAGACAAAAACTGGAATAAGGTGTTTCCCTTACTCTCTACATGTGAAAATAATTATTTGATTATTCTGATTTGAAGTCGTAACTAAAAGTTTTTAATGTTTGGATAAAAAGATTGTCTTTAATTATTTGAATATTTGAGTTTCTTATTACTGCAACAAAAGTGATTATATATTGGTAAATTAAAATTACCTTTTTACCTCAACTTTGAACCTAATTTCAGAGACGGTTACACTCAAATTTCACGAATCGTCTATTCTTTCTTCACAAAAATGTCTTTTTTGGTCATTTGTCTACTACTTTTTTTACACTAATATTACAGCTAATCTGATTTTGAATATTCAGTATCACATATATCACTTCTAAAACACACATCCAAACACCCCTGAAAGTCGCATTTTTTTTAATTACTCAAAGAATGTGTGACATAATGGCTTTTTATTTTTTATTTTTTTTTTACAGACAACAAGATTTACTTAAAAAAGTAGTGGAAGTCAAACCGAAGCGACAAAAGGTTTCAACACAAGCTACTGGTAATGCGTCCACAGAAAATAAGGTGCAGGTTAATACAGAAGATAAAAACCCGTCAGTAATTCAAATCAACCCCATAAAAAGCTTGCTTGCAGCATACGAGAGTTCAGATGACGATGAAGATTGAACAGGGGAATAAGTCTTTTGTTGATGGAACAATGACTATATATATATGTTTTTGTGATTGTGGTTCGACAGTTAGCAGCAGGTGTTTTGTTAATTATGTCTGGAAGTTCTATAATCTTTAGCAAAGGAAATTCAGGTTGATTTTGTAGAATTCTTTGTTGATGATTCTTGATTTTAGTCTGAAAACATATATACTTATGTGAAGTATTTTGATATGGAAAGCCTGTGTCAACTGCACAATTAGGGGTGTGTACTTGGTTCAAACCAACCAGACCTGGACCTATTATGTACGCTGCGGTTCCTGGTCCATGATGTGAAAAAAATTGGTTTTCTGGTTCTAGTCCAGGTTGAAAACTTATATATTTAAGGTAGGTTCAGGTCCTGTGTAGTTCCAAACCGCACCGGTTATGGACGCCAGAATTATAGGGTGTGGTTATTGGTTCTTATATTTTTTTGGTTTTGGGTTGGTTTGATCTGCTCAGGTATTGGACCGTGCGCACTAGGGGTTGGCACAAGCGGTCCAGCCAAACCGTGACTGGGTTGGGTTTGTCTAAATGGTCCGGTTTTCGTTTCTGTTAATGATTTAATATTTTTTTAGTTCTTGGTCCAGACAAGTCCGGTCCAGAACCATGTTTATGAAACATTTATTATCAATGTGTACACATGCATACATCCACACATTCCTCTTAAAACGAAATTTTCATGTTACAGAGAAAGCTAGGGGTGAGTATGGGTAACCTAACAAATTTTGAGCACAAATAAGTTTATGTTTGTTTCGTTTCAATTAATTCGTTTTGAGTTAATCGGTTAATTCGGTTACAATCGGTTAATTTGGCTATTTGCTCTCCTAGGCCCACATTTGGTCTTTATTGGATCTGAATCTCCACCACCACTTTATAGTAGAGCTAGATCGGCTTCTCTTAGGCTCCCAATACCTAATCCACCAGTTTGTTTAGAAGCCACCATCTTCTAAACAACCCACCCATCTGTAAGGCCCCGAACCCGGGTAACCTCAGTTGTTGGATTTTACTCATAAACACATAGTGAATTAAACTTTGAATTAGAATGAAAGTAGCGGAATCATCATTCAAGTTACAAATTGTCTTAAACGTAGCGGAAGCATTGTTTTAAACATAAATATCAATAACACAAATAAACGGGATGTCAGTGTCATCGTTTGAGTAATCTCTCGGTGCAAGCTCCGTGTCCATCGTCTAAAGCACCTACACCTAACCTGAAGTAATGCTAAAAGTCAGCTAACGCTGGTGAGTTATAATAGTAAATAAAATGGTACATAACCAAAACATTTGCCAAAGCATAACATTCGTCAATCGTAAATAAAATCGTACATACATGCAATAACAGTAATCATAAACTACTTGTGTCAAATCTGCGCCTTTTCGTAACCGTCAATTCCTTTAGGAATTACTCGAGATTAATCGAGGCGTAGTGTCTGTCTATGATGCCCGGTCTCATCCGGAATCCTAACCTAGACAGAATCACACCCCACCGTGATAGTAACATTGCTCATGTGCATCCACACGACATTTACACGATAACTAATCCCGTCATTCACACCAGTTGTACAATCGTTTGCTAGCCACAAAGGCCCCTGTATAGGTATAGCAAATCTTCATGTCTAGGACACCCAGTCTCGTCTGGAATCCTAACCTAGACACGGTTTCATTCATCGCATTTGTTCCAAGGAACCGTTGGCAGATTCTACTTACATTATAACTTTCATTCATTCATAAAACCTTTTAGTTAAAACATTGTACGTTTTATTAAAACATCTTTCATTCAAAATATTTCGCAAACATTCAAGGCAAACACATCTCATAAATCCTTTCATAAACGTTCGTTTTGATAAACATTTCGTGAGCATGCGATCGGTCCCAAAACATCGTAAAACTTTTATAAAAAGGGACATATAGACCTCACCTGAGATAAGCACGGTCAAATGACTCTATATATCTTCTAACTTGTACGTACACATCCTAAAGGGCTTAGCTTCACATACAACGCATTCATACAACTTTCAAATACCGAGAACATGGAAGTACTCGTAGGCATACCCGAGAACTTGGGAAGTTCTCGATTCAGCCTTAGGTACGTTTAGAAGTTTTCGACCAAGTCTCCTACACGAGAACTTGGAAGTTCTCGGCACACACTCCCCCGAGAACTTGCGGTTCATTTCCAAAGCCCTAGTTTTGCATGGATTCAGATCTGATTCGCTTAAGATATCAACCTCGAAGCTTTATACGTTCAAAATATTTATAAATATCTGATTCTACACGTAAAAACCCAACCTTTTTGATTAAAAACCCCCCCAAAACCCTCAAGAACAAAGATAGAAGGTTTAGGTCGGGTTCTTACCTCAAAAACGTGTAGAAATCAAGCTCCTTCTTCTCCCAACGATACTCAGCAACAACGAAACCCAAAAGATAGCTAAACTCAACCCGATTCCTTCTTTAAAACCCAATCGAGAAGTCACGATATTTGCTCTCAAGTTTTCAGTGAATATTGGGGAAATGAAATGAAGTGTTCGGCTAAGGGGCTGATCCAAGGGCTTAGTAGGGTGTTTCTCCAATTACCCAAAGGGCCTTTCAACTTCAAGCCTTCCACAAAACACCCATTTTATTATTCTTATATAAATTTAGGGTGTTACACCATCTCATTTTGTTTATTGTATTCACCACTCCCTACATAAATTTCCGTCTAATGCCTTCTAGAGTCTTAATTACCTTCACCGCGCCCTCTGACCCTTATTAAGTTCCTCTCCTGAATGGCAGGGAATATGCCGTTGTCCTTCACGCTTTTGATTCGGTACATTACATAACATTTACCCCTTGTGAGTCAGCATGGACCGGATAAGGAGACTATGGAGTTGCACACAGCTCATATATGTGATTTCTTTGACATTTATGTCCATCCAAATCTTTGGTGAGTTGAAAAGGGTTACCGGGAGAATCTGTCATTTAATATAGTTATCATTGGGGAGTTGTAGTTTAAAGAATTGTCTTAGTTCCTACGCAATGAAGAATGGAGATAAATATCATGAAGAACATTGCATATTTTAAATAGTAATAGGTATATTCGGTTCGGTTGTTAATTCAGTTATGCTACACATCAAAACCAAAACCGAACCAAAGTTTTCGGTTAATCGGTTATAGCTTAATCGAACCATTGGTTAATTGTTCGGCTCAGTTAATTCGTTTTGAGTTAATCGGTTAATTCGGTTACGGTCGGTTAATTTGGCTATTTGCTCACCTCTAGGAAAAGCCGAAATCGAACGAGGCATATCCAGGTCTAATTTTGTCAATTTCCTTGATTCCGGTCCAGTTTGTGACCCGTGAACATTCGTCGAGGGTGGTTTAGGTTTGTTCTTTTTAGAGCGGCTAATTCACACCCAGTCCAGGGTGGCTCTAAAGTACAAGCAACTATAGCAACCGCAAATTTGAAAGACCCTAAAAATTGAAAAACTACTTTAATTTGTATCCTTAACTTTTGTGTTTTTAGAGAGAAATGATAATTTCACAACTTTTATGTCAATATTATACGTTTTGACGCTCCATTAAATTACATTTTAATTTTTTTATATATTTACAAAACTTTCACAGAAGGCCTCAATTTCAACATTCGCTTTAGGCCACAAAATATGTTGAGCCGGCCTTGACACCCATTAATCATACTCCTAAATCTACAACTTTATCAAGCGTTGCCTCAGACCGCTTCTTGTAAACACCTCGCCTCACCACCTTTGACGTGCTGCCAACCGCCTCTTTTTTAAACCAAGGTGAAGTGAAACTAATTGAAGTAATATATATAACTGACTGTTTAGGGTTCCAAGGATTATTTGTAGCTTTGGAGGATTTAATGTTTTATGACTTTATCTATGATTTTGTTGACACACCTTTTACAAATCAAATCAAAGGAGACAAGTAGGAAGGTTGTTATTAAGTGCTAAAGAGAGGGAAGTATTGAACATGCCCTATATGTTAAGATTTTAGAACTGTTATGGGTTGCATTCACTTCTAACCTGTCAAGCGGGTATAATTAATAAATTTTGGCAATTCTACCCACATTTCCATCTCTACTTATTACATTTAAAATGTTTTATATAGCTTGGAACGACTTGCTTTCGAATTTAGTAGAGTAAGCAATTATTTTCTTCGAATTTGATGTAAAATACTAGAAGGTTATTCTGATAACATGCATTGACTGGGATCTTGGATTGTCCTATTGGTTGGTTAATGACACAGATGCAAAGGGTGGTAAAAGATCGTGGTGGTTACATTCATGGATGTGACGGTATTAAGCTCCTCCCCCTCCCTTACTCTTAGGCCATCCGTAATTATGGTGTGAAAGGGTGGGTGTGAGCTACTTGGTTCTTTCACCGGCGTGGAACACCGTCCCTATGGCGTGGGTGAAAGAGGGTGTGAGGCTCTTAGTGTGAGCCATTTCACGGGCAAAGTGGCAAATCCACATACTTGCAACACCCAATCATGTCATGTGTTGACACCTCATAATTTCCTTTTTCATTTTTAATTAAATATTGGGTTTAGGATTTAGTTTGGTTTTTCTTAAATAACTAATACTCGGTAATTATTTAAAAAAATGAAAATACATGGGCTTGTTTATTTAATTTTTCTGAACATCTACGTATAAATTTTAACGAAAATCAATTTATTTAAAAAAAAAAAACTATTTTGTGTCACGTAAATGGTTATTTAACGTGTTTGAATCGAAATTTCAAATGATAAGTAATTGTTTTAAAAAATAAAATCATTTGTTTATAAAAATTAATAAAATGAAATAAAAAAATTCACTCATTAATGTTGGACGTGAAACAATTACGTAGCTTAGTGATTCTGTCAAGTGATTGTCGCTGTGTAGATGTGGCAGTGACATGGCATGACGTGATTCCCTTTTTAGTAAAACCCCTACGAATGGCCTTAGCTTTTATCGTATTCAGTTGCATTTATATATTTTGAAGGGGTGTTTGAATTTGCGTTTTGAAATTGTTACCCTTATTACCATGACATGTAGTCACAATAATTAGTTTTTAGTGTTTGGATACACATATTCTGATTCTGATTATCTAATTATAAAATTATATCACTTTCACAATAATTAGTTCCATACACCATCTTTTACAAAAGTGATTCTCAAGATTCAAGGGTAATAAGTTACCCCTTCTTTTAATCTATTTCATAGACTGTTACTCCCATCTTAAGACAAGTCCCCTTTCTACACAAAATTCCCTTTTTGTTATTTTTTGTATTAATTTCTAAATTAATCTGGATTTGCTAAACACTCAAATAGCTGATTATTTAATTATTACAACTTTAAACAATAAAAGCTCATCCAGTTCCATACTTATTTAATGGTCGAATAACCAATTCATATTAACAACATAACTATTTATCATAAAGTAAATAAAAGTACCCAATTAGTAATTACCCTTTCTTTTATCCTACTTGAGACAAAGAATAATTATTTAAGCTCATCCTAGACTCCTACCGCCCGTTTTATAACCGGTGTATTAATTTATATTAGTTGATTATCTAAATCTGATTATTCAAAATAACATAATCGCATTCAAAATACACATCTAAACAACCCCTATATATGTATATATTCTTTAGGGTTTCCTAAAGTTTGAATTTGCAGCCTTGGACAGTGATGATGATGATCTGCTCTATCTCAAAGAGCAGATGGAAGCAGAAGAGGATGCCAAACGCTTACTTCAACACACTGAAAAACGAGCATTTGCTGCATTCAAAATATCCTTTTATCGTCATACGGTGCATTAAATAAAATAGATAAGTTTAAAATAGGTAAGTTCATAATATAATAGAGTTATTTTCGCTTTTTCGTCCCTAGGGGTGGAGGGGGCACCCACCCTTCTATTCCACACCACACATCCAACAATGGGATAATGCCGCATCAATTCATGCCCTTCATGTCAAATTGGAGAGGACACCCATGCCACACCATGTCACACTTTTTTTAATTAAAAAATAATAAAAACTCAATTTAAATAAAACTAAATCATTTGATTCATAAATAAATATAAAATAAAAAAATTACAAATAAAATAAAAATAATTAAAAAAGAAATTTTAAATTAAAAATAACTAACAATAAAAACCCAAAAATTACAAGCCCATCCATGTCTTGCGGCTATCTCCCGTTTTTGTTCTAGAACAGCCGACAATAATGGTTCGAGAATATTGTCGTGCGATTCCATAAAAAATTTCATGTCTTCCCCGAAGACCATATCGTTAAATATGACTTCGTTGTTTTTGCACCACGGCCAACTTTTCTTTGGCCAATTGCAAGAGGACGGCTTCTTGTACTAGTTTTGCCGCTTTTTCTTCTTCCCTCATCATCTTTTAATCGGATACGGCGTCACTCAAGGCTCCCTTGCCCTTGCTCGATGAATCCGCCTTCCCTTTACGTCTAGGCCCGGTAGGCGTCGAGTACGTCTTCGTTTAAGTCAGGAAGCTTGCTTGAAAATTACATGTCATGTTTGGCCATTTTATCTATTAGTTTCTTAAACAATAAGAATTTTCCAAATTGGTGTTGGTCGGTTTGGTATCACAACCCCTTTTCTCTTTTTGGTGATTGCCCTTGGTGGCGAATTGTATTCTATTTGGTGCTGTAATGGGGTTTTTGTTTTGCTAGTTTCTCGCTAGCGTGTTCTATGAGTAATGCTCATTGTTGTTAAAAAAAAAAGAATTTGCCAAATGCCAACCAAATACCAAAATATCTGGTTATCTTTTTTTTTCAACTTGGGACAGCATAATCATATCCAATCACAATTTTTACAGCCCATTTCATCACAGGTGAATGTTCAGAAGTACCCCTGGGCTTGTAAAACCTTGAAATGGAAATTATAGAGTGACCCATGATCATACTTCATTTTTCAAGGTGACTTGCCTTCAAATAATCTTGAAATTTTAAGAATTGGTCTTGGAATTGTTAATGTTCTACTATTGGTCAAATATCTAAAATGCCCCTATAAAGACAAGAAAGAAACCTTCTTGACCAAAATCAAAGTTGCAACCAATGGGCAAAAAGGTAACTTTGGATTGAGACAGTATCAAAAATGGAAATGTTACACTTTCCTGTGACAAGCCAAAAAGGACATTGTTGTATTAAAGCATCACTCTTTTTATTTGTTTATACTTTGACTCCTTATAACAAAGCTGCAAGGTTAGCTGATTCTTCACCAGCTACAGTTCCATTGCCACTGCGTGTTAAGCCCAAGACAAAAACTGGAATAAGGTTCTTCCCTTACTTTCTACATTTGAAGCTAATTATTTGATTATTGTGATTTGATGTCATAACTAAAAGTTTTTAATGTTTGGATAAAAAGATTTTGCTTTTAATTATCTGAATATTTGAGTTTCTTATTAGCTGCAACAAAAGTGATTATCTATTGGTAAATTAAAAATTACTTATTTACCTCTTCTTTGAACCTAATTTCAGAGACTTTTACATTCACATTCACAAAATGTCTTTTTTGGTCATTTGTCTACTACTTTCTTTATATTAATATTACAACTAATCTGATTTTTAATATTTACATCACATAATCACTTCTAAAACACACATCCAAACACCCCTGAAAGTCGCATTTTCTTCAAATATTCACTACCAAAAAACTGAAAAATTTGCGACAGTAGATTTCGTAGGAAATTTGTCGGAGTTGTCCGTTAGCGACAAGTTTCCAACAAAAGGTGTTTGTTGGAAAAAACCCGTAGAAAATGTTTTTCCAACAAAGTCCCGACTAATTTTTCGACGAATTAGCATCAAAAGCCTTTCGTCGGAAATTTCCGACAATATTCCGACGACTATACTAAATAAAGAGTAAATTACATTTTTCGTCCTTTAGGTATATATAAAATTTCACTTTTCGTCTTTAAACTTAAGAAATAACATAAATCATCCTTTATGTTCATATTTTGTAACAATTTTTATCCTTTCCTTTAATTTCCTTCTATATTTGAAAGGATGAAAACTGTTACAAAATATAAACATAAAGGATGATTTATGTTATTTTCTTAGTTTAAGAATGAAAAGTGAAATTTGCTATATACCTAAAGGACAAAAAGTGTAATTTACTCTTAAATAAATAAGTGAACTTATTTAATGCAATTTGTCAGAAAATTGTAGTAAATCTTTTGGTTACTTTTTTGTTTTTGTTTTGTCGGAAAGTTGTCGCTAATTTGTGAAAATTTTCTTTTGTTAGTAACTTGTCAGAAATTATTGTATAAAATACACATGGTTTCTAGTATTGACGGAAAGAAATGCTTGTGACATAATATTTTTTACAGACAACAAGATTTACTGAAAAAAGTAGTGAAAGTCAAACCGAAGCGACAAAAGGTTTCGACACAATCTACTGGTAATGTGTCCACAGAATATAAGGTGCAGGTTAATACAGAAGATAAAATCCCGCCAATAATTCAAACTAACCCCATAAAAAGCTTGCTTGTACCGTACAAGAGTTCAGATGACGATGAAGATTGAACAATCGAATAAGTGGTTTGTTGATGAAACAATGATTATATATATATTTTTTGTAACTGTGGTTTGACAGTTAGTAAGCAGGTGTTTTGTTACTGAGATTCTGTATTTGGTCTGGAAGTTCTATAATCATTAACCATGGAAATTTAGTTTGATTTTGTAGAATTCTTTGTTGATTCTTGATTTTAGTCTGAAAACTTATAAATTTATGTGACAGTATTTTGATACGGTAGGCGTGGGTCAAGTAATTACAATTTGGTGTTACGTAATTTCTTTATGTTTTGTTATTGCCTTTTAGTTCACGGGTCATTATGGTTATTGTTGGATTGTTAGGGGAGTTTCTTGTAATTGCATCCAATGTTTTAAAAATCGGTTTAAACCGGCCAGTATTACCGGTTGAACCGGGTTTCGGTCACTAGTCCGGTAAGTTTGAGTCCGAGAAATTGGAAGAAAGGGTTGTAAGTTGTACCGTTTGTATTACCTACCGGGTTGTACCGTTGTACAGGTTTTAGGTTTGAACTTTAAAACAAAAAAAATTGTTCAGTTCCTTTTCTAAAAAGTTAGCGGCCAGTTTAGAAAAAAAAATTGTATTAAGGCCCAGTTTAGATGAAACAAATTAATTGATCGGTTCCTTTTCAAAAAGTTAGCGGCCCAGTTAAAAACCATCATCCTTCTGCAGTTCTGCTTGCAATTAAAATTTGTGTAACCTAGACATCGATTGATCAGTTCTTCTTTAAAAATAGTTCATTGATCAGTTCCATCGATTGACCAGTTCCTATTCAATCTTTTATGTGATCGTGAACTTGATGCATTCAACACTCCATTTAATGGCATAAAGCAATTGCACACTTTTATTTAAAAAAAACTTTGTTGGAAAATTGAGTGAGTTAAAGTTGTATTTTTATGAAATTATATGATTAACTAGTCAACCCGGTTGAATCGTCCGGTACAACCGGTTGAACCATTTTTAAAACATTGCATTTAATTACGTAGCTGATTACAGTTTATCATGTCTCCTCTCTAGCTTATCTTTGTTACTGTTCTAACCCCATCAAAGGTATCAGAGCCTAGGCGATCTTCTATCGTAATAATCCAACGACGACCACACACAGTCAAGATGTTGAGAAAACAGTCAAGGATCACGACAAGGAGATCTCGAAATTCCTGGTAACCCTAGAGGCATTGATGAGCCAACAAGAAGAGATCTTGAAGGCGGCGAACGACAAGAAGTCCAACGGATTAGGTGGCGGGATCGGTTGGTAATCGCAGATGCGATTGGGCAAGGTAGAATCCCCCAAGTTTAACGGGTAAGATTTGGAAGGTTGGATTTATCGTTGTGAGCATTTGTTCACCGTTGATGAAACACCACATAATATGAAACTCAGGTATCCCGTCATCAGTTAGAAGGCAATGCTATTCAATAGCACCAATCGTTCATGAAGACCTGGGGTGCGACCATGGTTGAACTTCCATGGGAAGCTTATATTTGGTTTTGGATTTGTATTGTTGGGTTTTAACATGTCTTTTAAAATATTTTGCAACGGAAGCGGTTTAAACATGTTAGATCTAAAATTTTAGAAGAACAAAAACCCACCAAGGATCCATATGTAGTTCTCGAAACTTAAAAGGAAACAAACCATAGGGTGTTAGAAATAACAACCTTTGATGAGAAGTGGTAGCTACAAGATTGAAGATGATATGAACACTAGTGTCTTCACTCGAAGAGTTAACACACCAAGCAAGATGGATCCAAGTTGCTAGCCAAAACCTCCTTTGAATGTCAAGAACCGAGTATGTAGAATCACCTTAAGAACATAAATAAACCACCCTATTAGTTAAGGTGTTTATATATGTTCTTGTGAATTTATAAACACACAAAAACACTTGTTCTTGTCTATGCTAAATCTCGGCCAAAACCCCTCAAAAATGCTGTAAGTTCCTTTTGGTTCAAGTGATTGCAAAAGTTGTTTGTGATAGCTATTTAAAAAAATTAAATGGAAAGGCATCCAAAGCCTTTTTCACAAACCAACTTTTGTAACACCTAATTTATCTATTGCTTGGGACTTGCAAGAGATAATCTAGTCAAACAAGCCACATATTTGGCTTCATATGTGAACTTTCGACAGAAGCACAAAAGGGAGCAAAAGATGGTGTTTTACAAATACATATTGGATATTAGACACAATCATATTAATTAAATCATGTGTTATTAATATATAATCCTATTACTTTGTATAATGAATATTTAGGTATAAACCCATATTCCATTAACGGTCACATCCAATATTCATCTCTCATGAATATTCGTGGTCTTTAGTTACTCTCTCTAAACTAAACGACCCACAATAGTCTTAATTCAAAGTTATTCCCATAACCTTGACTGACTATGGACATTTTGAATAACTTAGTTATTAATGGATGTAATCGTGCTAATATAGAATACAATATGCATAAAGAGATAACATGTCAGGATAAATGAAATGATACTGATATATAGTTCCAAATATCCAAAGTACAAATTAGATCCAATCACTAGACATACAAAGCCCTATTGATCTAGCATGTGCCTCATGTTTAGCTTGAGGCATGGGCCTAGTGAAAGGATCCGCCAAGTTTTGATCCGTGTGCACTTTGCTAACGATGACATCTCCTCGTTCCACTATCTCCCGAATATAATGGAAATTCCTCTGAATGTGCTTGTTTCTATGATGCGCCCTTGGTTCTTTCACTTGCTCTATAGCACGAGAGTTATCACAATAGATCTCAATAGGGTTCTCGATGCTCGGCACCACCTTGAGATCAGAGATGAATTTCTTCATCCATGCAGCCTCCTTGGCCGCTTCATCCATGAAAGAAAAGCTTCATTTTTTTTGTCCAGTCATCAAAATCTCTTGTAGACACAAGAGCAGGTGGTCTATTTCCCCCAGAATGTTCTGTTGAACTTGAAGTGGCCATAATGTTTTTTTTTTTTTTTTTTTTTTTGAATCGAAACTAAAACAGTAACTAGTTTCGATAGGTCAACTTTTATCGAAACAACTAGTTTCGATAGGATTAGATTCGATAGACCAACTATTATCGAAACAACTAGTTTCGATAGGACTAGTTTCGATAGAACTTTTATCGAAACAACTAGTTTCGATACTGAAAATTTCACAGACTAGTTTCGATAACCACAGTTTCTATAAGAGACAAAATCTAGTTTCGACAGTACCTTCTCCCGACAAAACGTACACAAGAAGTTTCGATGATCAACAGATATCAGAGATTGTTCCCCGTAGTTTCGATGCCTTCTTCTCCAAAGCAGAAATACTCCATTGATGAAAAACTCCAGAAATCAAAGGTGCAGAAATAACAAACCAATCCAACGAAAACCTTCGTCTAACTGTCCTGATCACGAATCCAACCTCCGATTCCGAAAATACGAGCAAAAATCCTTGAAAAATGATGAAACAGTACCTCGAGAATAAATGTGCAAAAACCCGAAATAAGCAACGAAAACCCTCGGTAATCACCTAGAATCGATCAATAACCTGATAACACTCAAAAACACTAGAGCATATAGCTCTGATACCAATTGTAGGTCCAGATTTAAACGAAAATCACTGATATGATCGATTTAACACATACACAGGCGGAAACTGTGTATATGTAGGTGAAACTGATAAACGAAACAGTGATGGTGAAGATAACCAGCTAACCACACTATGAATCAACAATCAAAGGGTATGAAAAATGTAAGAACACAGTGAATAAACAACTGCAGATTGTATTGATTCAAGCAAAATGTGAAAGAGAAAGTTCAGGGTTACAGCCGCTACTCACTCCCTAAACAATCTCAAACTAGGCTATTTATAGTAGTGACAGGTATCGAAACTATGGTCAATCGAAACTACTAGTTTCGATTGACCATTTACAAATGATACATAAACCTGTCGAAACTACCATCTATCGAAACTACTAGTTTCGATTGAACAGACTCAATCGAAACTAAGTAGTTTCGATGGCCCAGACTTAACTAATTTAGAAAACTGAAATTACAATAATGAAATGACAGAAAGTAAACTAGTCTAAAAGTGTTTAAACATTACAATAAATGACAACAGCTTATACAAAAATATATAACTCTACAATCTCCCCCTAAGCTGTTGCATTACTGTCTTTCAGCTCTTCTTCAAGCAGCTGGTCCTTCAGTTGTCCTAGGGATGAAAGGTTTTACATGTAGAGACACAACCCTTTGATAGGCTTTGGCATCAGCTTCATCTTCATCACTATATGCCTGAATGTGATTCTGGAATAGCACCTCCAGATCTTCAGGTTGAAATTTCAGCAGCTCCATGGGCTCAAAGATGATGATGTCTTCCTTGCCCTCACACTCGATCACTGCACTGCCAATGACTGGGTTATAGAACCACTTTCTGAAAGTTTGTAGCTGGACAGGTACAGATTTTGGAATGGTGATAGTCTTGTGGGTTTGGGCAGGCTTGTATCTCAAGAACACATAAGGCTTATTGGTTTTAGGGTGAAACCTTGTCTTTGAGATCTTCTTCTGAGTTTTCCTTGGCTTCATCCCTTTGAAATCATTATTGACTTGAGAGTGCAGAAACTTCTCGAAGTCATAAGCCATCATAACCTTCCCAGGGTTTTGAAGTGGAAGCTTGGCTAAGTCCCTGAGGTCATAGAAAGGAAGTGTCTGGAAGTCAGTCATATTTTTGAAGTGCTGAACTCCCCCTCTATATCTTCTAATGATAAAGAGCTTCCTTTCTGCATCATATTTCCAGCCAATTGGAGGCCTCTTTAGCTCCTGATGCTCAGCTATCCATTCATATGTTTTGGGAGTCTCTTCCTGAATGATTTTTCTGAACCAAGATTTTCTTGAAGTTGGAGGTTCAGGTGCAACAGACGGTGGATCTTGTGCTGGACTAGACTCAGAGGCTGTAGTGGTTGGTTCAGGAGTGACTTTCTTGATGAGATTAACCAGAACCTCTTCCTCATCTTTTTCTTCATCCGACAAGGTTTGAATTTCTTCTCCTTCTTCGGTGAAGTATCTTGTTCTTTCAGTCTCCTTTTCCTCTGTAGTCAGAATTTCTGGGTAAAGATCGTTATACCCAAAATTTTCAATTTCATTCAAGAGGGCATTCAGCTCGTCATCAGATGGGATATCTTCTTCATCTAGTATAACAGTCTCTATTTCTGTTGACGTCCCTTTTCCTTTCTTCCTAGCATCTCTTCTCTCACTTGCTGAGGGAAGGTCTAGTTCTGGTCCTTCAACCTTAACTTCAACTGCCTCCTTTGTCTTTTCAGCATGCCCGGTAAAGATGGTCATTGCAGACTCTGGATCAGTGATGATGGCAGGAGACAAGGGTTCAACCACAGATGTGGTCTCCCCCTGAGTTGTTGAAGTGGTTGCTTGTTGTTGCACAGGCTTAACAATGGAAGCTTTAAGCTGTTTCACTGCTTCAGCTAAAACCTTGAAATCTTCATTTTGTTTTGAGATAAGATTTTGTTGTTCTTCAAGTTGGGTTTGTTGAATGTCAATCTGTGTATGTAGACCCCCAACTTCCAGCTTTAAGTCTTTTACTTCTTCCTGGACATCATGCAGGTTAGATTTCAGACCTTCAATCTCTTCATCTTTCTTTTGAAGCTGATCCTGCATCTTCTTTAGTTCAAGGCTTAATGTTTTAACTCTGGGAACAGGGGAGGTTGAATCATGAGATGGTGATGTGGGAGAAGTATGGATGGGTGATTGTTGTGGAGATGGTTGTGGAGTTGGTTGTGGAGATGGTTGTGGAGTTGTGAAAAGAGAATCTGATGAAGATGACAAGTCTTCTAATCCAGTTTTGATCTTCTTTGCCCTAGGCTCCTCTTCTTCAAAGTCAGAACCTGACTCAACTTGCCTCTTGGAGGATGATGCTAGATGCTCTGCCTTTTCATCTGAATCAGACTTGTAGTAGTCAGATCCATAGATTCCAGCATCAAGAGTCCCACTTGATTCTGCAACTTCCTCCTCAGCTTCAATTATACCAGCTTCAACATTAACTGCTGGTTCTAGAACAACTTGTATTTGCTCAACAAATGGAGCCTCAATCACAGGATCAACTATGGGTTGAACATCTTCTTGAACAATAGGAATGTTCATCTCAATCACAGCTTCATCAACATGTTGATTACCTTGACCCTGTTCAGCTTCCATTTCCTCTTCATCAGATGATACATCAACCTCTTCTTCTAGATCTGGGTCAATATCCGGAATGAAATCTTCTTCTTCTCCAAGGATATGACCAAACAAGGGAACATCAGCTATAGCCCTGTTGGTTCTTTTGTTTGTACTTCTCATATAGCTGAGAGTCTTGGCTATCATGTGGTCGAACACGAAGGTGTTCCCTCCTTGTTGAAGCTCAGGATGTAAATGATTTATGATGATCTGTAGGAATCTTGGATAGGCTAGAAATTTCTCCTTCACTGCTCCGGTCAGATTATCCTTTAGTTGTCTGAAGATGAACCCAGAGAAATTGTAGTCTCTTCCCTTGACTAGCCCCAAGATTGCTGAGCCTAGTGTACTGTTTGCTGAGTCAAACCCTCCTTTTCTTATTGATAGGCAGTGAATAAACACATGCACTATGTATCTCCAGTGGCTAGGTAGAGAGTTCTTGATTATTTGACCATTCTTAAACTCATCAGGATGACCCATTCTTCTGAAGCATTCTTTCACATAGAATATTGGAAAATCGATTGGTGCTTCTGGGTTGTCATTAAACTGCAGTACCTCTCTCACTGTGTCTTTAGAAAATAATACTTCTCGGCCATGTACTGTTGCTCTAATGTGTTTCACATTATCAACTGTGATTATCTCTGCGGTTTCCCAAAATTGTCTAATAGTTGCCTCAAACACCGGCAGATTGTGGCTTATGGCAAAGCTTATGTTGGAGTTTGCCAGAAAGTTTAAGACCGGAACGAACTCAGCAGCTTTCGGGTCATTGCTGTTAAGAAATGCACAGACATTGTGCCTTTTCACGAATACGAGATCCATACCTGTAAGATTCATCAGTTTTGCATAATGAGAAAAAAATTCTGAATACACTTGATTGAAACTTGACATCCCGACACTTAGAAATATTTGGGATAAATCACTGTCGAAACTATGACACTGTCGAAACTATGACATCGAAAGCACTTGATCGAAACAAGTAATTTCGACACTTAGAAAACTCAGAAATCCTTACTGTCGAAACTAAGTAGTTTCGATAGAGATGAACTTATCGAAACTAAGTAGTTTCGATAGTAGCAATAAGCTTTGATCAACACTAGAATAAACTCTGAAATCAACACTGTCGAAACTAAGTAGTTTCGATAGAGATGAATTTATCGAAACTAACTAGTTTCGATAGAGTCAATGAGCTTTGATCGGCACTTATAAAATTTCTGAAATCAACAATGTCGAAACTAAGTAGTTTCGATAAGGCAACTAGGGCAAGTTTGGGTGTCGAAACCAGTAGTTTCGATTAAAAATTTTGAGAAATTTTGAGTTGAACTCTTTTATCGAAACTACTTGGTTTTGAAACCCAAACCCCCTTTTGATTCACTATACACAGACTAAAACAAACAGTTTAATGAAGGGTTTAGAGTGGCCTGTGAATGACGGAATGTCATCTTACCGAAAGCGAGTATGTTATCTGCAATAAAACATCATAAACGTGAGTTCTAAGATGATAAAGATGTTTGCAAACACGAATAAGCACTCAACGACTGTTATTATGAAGATTCAGTCGATCAATTTGAACTTTTGAAACCCTAGGTCCGATGATTCGTAAGAATCATTCAATTTGAGAAAATGAGACGTTACCTGATGGTGAAGACGATGGTGACGACGGGGGTAATCAGGTGATTAACCCTGATAATTTGCAACTCAGACCGATGGCTTGAAGGTGAAGAGGGTTCGGGGAGAATGACGAGTGAAACATAGCATGAATGAGAGAATTTGATTATGAAGGCATTCAATTTGCTTATGACAAAAGACAAAAATACCCCTGTCGAAACAACTAGTTTCGATAGACCAAAGTAGTTTCGTTATCAAGGTTGTTTCGATTTATACAGGGTAGTTTCGATATCAAAGTAGTTTCGATATATACAGTGTAGTTTCTGCAAGTCAAGGTAGTTTCTATATATACAAGGTAGTTTCTGCAAGTCAAGGTAGTTTCGATATCAAAGTAGTTTCGATATTTACAGAGTAGTTTCGATAGGGTAAACTAGTTTCGATATTTACAGAGTAGTTTCGATAGGGTAAACTAGTTTCGATATTTACAGAGTAGTTTCGATAGGGCAAACTAGTTTCGATATTTACAGAGTAACAGAAATAAGACTAACCTATATACACAAGATATTTACACTTTTTCTTCTTGAAAAAGATCCAACATGAGATCAGATCTGGTCAGTCTCTTGAAACACTTCCTTTTGCAATTAACTACTGTGAGTCCCTGAAGATAGCTGATATTTGTGCAAAGTAAACTCGAACATTTGTTTGTATTTTGATTTCATGTGATTAAAAGGTACCATTAAGCACTATACAAGGTGTACCCCACATATTAAAATAAAATGATTTTGAAAACCTATCAATCCTCAAGAAGTACCCATCTTCATCCTATCATCTCTTTCTGATTAACCAAGGTACCGTCTTAGTAATGTCAAAGTACCACCAAGATAAAATAAGAAATCCAAGTGGATTAGAGAATTTAAAATAAAAAATATCCAAGTAGATATTAAAAGGTACGATCATTCTAGATCTTTGCGTAAGCAAAACAGAAGAAGTCGTAAAATTATCCAAGCGGATAGAAAAAGATTGAACACCCGAGATCTTTGCGTAAGCAAAACAGACGGGGTCAAATCATCCAAGTGGATGGGAAAAAGATGAACACCCGAGATCTTTGCGTAAGCAAAACATACGGGGTCATCGGCGGTAAATGTCGTTACTTTGACGGTCACTTGGCGTATGAATAGGAATCCAATACGTAAGACTGTATCTGATTGAATCGGTTTTCTTGAATATAAAAATGGGTTAGATGTTTCAATAATGGGTTCAAACACACAAGTATGAGATATATTTTAGTTTTTTCACACTACTTACAAGTTTTAACCATATGCCGGGCCTATCAGCTATACCTCAGTAAACACCATCGCTTTTGGTCCATTCCATGTCCAAGAGATGAGATCAGACACTATCATTTCTCAAAGGTCAGATTCAATTCTTCCTGCAACTCAAAACCACTTGTAAGATTATATTTACAGCAATTCTTTTCAATATTATATTTCTCCCCCAAAAGATTTGCATTAAAACTGTACGGTAAAATAAAATCTTTTTGGAATTTTCATTGACAAGCAAACAAAATAAAAATAAATAAAAGAATATTCACACAATTTACTGAAAGTTTATCATTCCAAGCATCTCCACCAGTTGGGCAAACCTGGTAGAGTCAAAAGCCTTTGTGAAGATGTCTGCGGTTTGCTTATGGGTTTTGACTTCAACAATTTGAACATGCTTCTTTTCTACACAATCACGGATAAAATGATGTTTAATTTCAATGTGTTTGGTTTTGGAATGCTGAACGGGATTTTTGGTGATATGGGGAACAGCGGTGTTGTCACATAGAATGGGTGTCTCATGGAATGTGATCCCATAGTCAAGCATCTGATGGTGTATCCATCTGACTTGGGAACAACAGAGGGCGGCGGCAATGTATTCGGCTTCGGCGGTGGATTGGGAAACGGTGGACTGTTTCTTACATTGCCATGAGACAAGGCGGTTGCCAAGGAATTGACAACCTCCAGAAGTGGATTTGCGGTCTAAGTTGCAACCCCCGTAGTCTGAATCTGAGTAAGCCACAAGATCAAACAAGTCAGTTTTAGGATACCACAGACCCAATTTTGGTTTATACTTTAAATATCTTAAAATACGTTTAACAGCAGAGAAATGAGAGAGTTTAGGATTAGCCTGAAAACGTGCACATAAGCATACTGCAAACATGATGTCGGGTCTGCTGGCCGTGAGATACATGAGGGATCCTATCATAGAGCGATAGAGATGCTGATCAACGCTTTCACCATCCACATCAGGAGTCAAACAATGTCGAACTTCCACAGGAGTTTTCACTGGGTGGGAATCAGCCATTTTGAACTTGGTCAAGATTTCTTTCACGTATTTTTCTTGATGGATAAGGATTCCTGATTCGGACTGATCAACTTGTAGTCCCAAAAAGAACTTCATTTCTCCCATGGAGCTCATTTCAAACTTGGATCTCATCACTTCTTCAAATTCTTTGCAAAGACGGGAATTTGTAGACCCGAAAATGATATCATCCACATAAATTTGCACCATGATTGTATCCTTTTCCTCCTTCCGTTTGAACAAAGTTTGATCAATTGCTCCTCGTGTGAAACCATTCTCAAGCAGATGCTTTGATAAAGTTTCATACCACGCACGAGGTGCTTGGTGAAGACCGTACAATGCCTTGTCTAACTTGTAAACACGGTCTGGAAAATTAGGATCAATGAAGCCCGGCGGCTGCTTGACATATACTTCTTCTTGAACTTTGCCATACAGAAATGCGCTTTTGACATCCATTTGATGGACGGTGAAGTCCATGTAGGCTGCATAGGCGAGAAACATTCTGATGGCTTCCAAACGAGCCACTGGTGCAAAGACTTCCTCATAATCAATCCCTTCTTCTTGATAAAAACCTTGAACCACCAGACGGGCTTTATTTCTAATCACAATACCGCCTTCATCCTTTTTGTTGCGAAAGACCCAACGAGTACCGATTGGAACTTTGTTCTTGGGTAGATCCACCAAATTCCACACATGTAACTTTGAGAATTGCTGGAGCTCTTCCTGCATTGCTTCCACCCAGCTGTTTTCTAGAAGTGCTGCTTTAATGTTCTTTGGTTCAATTTGAGAGATGAAGCAGGAAAACATGCTGTTTTCAAATGCTTCACAAGCACTTCGGGTACTAACACCCATATTGAGAGGTCCAATGATGTTATTGGTGGGATGAATCTTGTGAATTCGCAGTTGAGGGATTTCATCTTCCTCCACGACTTCTTCCAAATTGGTAAGATTTTCAGCAGGAGGATCGGCAATATCATTAATAGGATCTTCAGCAGGTGATTGTGGTGCAACATCTACTATTGGAATGGAGTTGTCTTCAACAGTTTCACATGTAGCACCAGAACCGGAAGACTCCATATCAGATTCAGCATTTGCAACCACAGGAATTTCAACCTGAGCAGATGAGGAAGAACTTTGATCATTTAAGTTCCCTAAATTGTTCACAGAAAAATAAGGATTAGCATGAGTTGAGTCAATTGAGAAATCAGGAAGATTAAATGATTTAAAAACTGAATCGACGTCAAATAGCCAATTGGGACCGTCTCCTGCGTCAGTGTGATTATTTTCATGCCAATTGATATCAATGGACTCCAGCACTATTCTTTTCTGTTTATGATAGACACGAAAAGCACGTTGATTGGAGGAATAACCAACAAAATAACATTCATCAGCTTTGGCTTCAAACTTGTTGAGCTGATCTGAAGTGTTCAGCATCGTGCAGACACACCCAAATTTTCTGAAGAAATCAATAACTGGCTTGCGCTTGAACATGATCTCATAAGGGGTCTTGTTGCAACTTTTAGAGATAAGAACCCGATTTTGCACAAAACAAGCAGTGTTGACCGCTTCAGCCCAGAAAGTCACGGGAAGCTTGGAGTCAACAATCATAGTTCGTGCAGCTTCAATTAAAGTGCGGTTTCTCCTTTCAGCTACACCATTTTGTTGAGGAGTACGAGGTGCACTAAATTGACGAGAAATTCCTTTGCTTTCACAGAAGGAATCAAGAGTTGCATTCTTAAATTCTGTTCCATGATCACTGCGGATAGTCTTCACACTTAAACTGAAGAGGTTTTCAATTTGAAGCAGATAGGTCTTTAAAATCTCTGGCGTCTCATCCTTCTTAGCTAAGAAAAACACCCAAGTGAATCGAGAAAAATCATCTGTTACCACCAGACAGTATGACTTTCGTCCAAGACTCATGACACTCACTGGACCAAAGAGATCCATGTGAAGCAATTGGAGAGGAGAGTCAATGGAATTGGTGGTTTTAGGCTTATGTGAAGATTTGTGCTGTTTTCCCTTGGAACATGAAATACAGTGTTCCATAGGAGTGAAATCTTTGAGAGGTAATCCAGTGACTAGGTTGCCTCGAACCAGTCGGTTCATTGTTTTGAAGTTGACATGTCCCAACCTCTTATGCCACAGGAAAGATTCATCTTCGGAAGCCTTTGAGAGAAAACACGATTCAATTCCCGATGGGTTGTTCATATCCAAGCTATATGTGTTGTATCTTCTGGGAGCACGCATGAGAATTAGTTCTTCTGGGATCACCACTCCAGGCTTCAAGATAAGACATTCTTTTGAATTGAAAAGAGCACAAAAGTCCTTGTCACAAATATGAGAAACACTCATCAGATTGTATTTTAATTGAGGAACGAAATTGACATGCTCCAGACTGTTCACTCCATTTGATACTGTTCCTTGGCCTTCAATCTTTCCTCCTCTTGGGTTTCCAGCAAAAGCAACATACTCTCCATCAATTTGATGATAGTCTTGAAGCAAGTTAAAGTGCCCAGTCATATGCCTTGAACATCCACTATCTACATGCCAGATGTTATCGCCGGTTCTTCTTGATTGACCCTATACACAACGAACCATTTATACGTTTTGACCAAGAATGTTTCAATCAAGAGATTTTAGTATCAGGATATGACATCTCATTGGAATCAGAAGTACAACCAACCTTTGATGAAGCACGGTCATCAAATAGAACATTATTTTTAATTTTCCAAGTTCGTTTTAAATAATTTTTAGCATTTTTAATTCTTTTACGCCTAGATTTCCTTCTGTGAGAAGAATTAGGCAATACATATGAATTTAATGAACATTGGGAAGGTGATTCTTCATTAAAATTTGCGGTTGTCAATTTACAACTCTTTGAAACATGATTTGAGGCACCACAACTAAAACAAACGTTTTTACAAGATATCTTAGCCTGATAATAATCATCACAAGATGAAGATGATTGTGATGTTGAGGAATCTGAACATGAGACGGTTCTCTCATCAATAACTTTGTCTTGAAGACGATGTGCTTCCTTTAATCTGAAAAATTCCATGTTGCTCATGGTTTCACGTGGTACATCATTCACAATAATTCCTGCACTTTTAAATTTTGTAACACATGGCATAACATTCAAGGATTTAGGAACAAAAGGCAAAGCATTTTTAAATTTAGAAACATCACATCCCAAACCCATATGCTCAGCAGGCATAGAGTCAAAATACAAATTTTCAACGTGTTCACAAATATTTGAGTTTGACACAGACAGATTATTACATTCATCCGACTCAAGTTCTTTTAAAATAGTTCTATCCAAGGAATTCTCATCACAATCATCTTCTGATTTTAAACTATTTGATTCTGCACAAGAAGCAAAACTGTCAGAATCAGAAGATGTAATATAATCATTAGGAGATAAGGTGCAAACAAAAGGTGTGGAAACATGTGAAGTAGGCATATCAGCAAATCTACCAGATTTAGAGTAAGGAGGAGGATGAGAGTTATATCCAAGACCCTCTGTGCCTTTTCTATTAAATTGTTTATCAATTATTCCAAACAGAATTTTCTGATCCATATCCATGTGGTCAACTTGTAATTTAGCCTTTTCTGTTTTTTGAACTCTTTCACTTAAAATCGTATTATTAATGGTTTGAGTATTTAGTTGCACAATTAAAGAACGATTTTCACCAGAAATATCACGAATTTTCTTTAAGTATAGTTTCTCATTTTTGGCAACAGAGTCATACATCACCTTAATGTGATCTCGTTCATCAATCAAGGCTTGATTGATGAATCTGTATTTTTGGATTTCATTTAGGCAAGATCTAGAATTACAGAGTTTAGAAATAACCTCAGCAGGTACAGCAGTGAGATCCTCAGTAGCTTCAATCATAACACACTTGCCCTTATCCTCTATGTCAGCCATCAATGCTTTATCAACAGCCTCCTCAGCCTGTTCTCCCCAGTGATAGTGTCCATCAGCCTGACACACAAGAGCTGTGGAACTTGAAGTTGTGTTTGTCTTTGGAGGATTGGCAGCTTGTTTACCAGAGGAGATCTTCTTATCTTGCTGATCTTTGGAGGACGGCTCCTTGCAGTTTCTGGCAAAATGACCCAGCTGATCACAATTGTAGCATCTCACCTTTTTGATGTCAAACCCAAGCGTCTTTCCTTGCTTGAACCTTTCTATACCAGTCCTTTTGATGAATCTCTTGGCTCTTAGGGTTAACATGGCCATGCACCAATCAATATCCATTTTCTCCAAATCATCAGGATTGATCTGCTCCAAGTCATCAGGTTGAAAGCTAACCGGTGTTAGATTTCCAGAAATCAGTGCATCATAGCATGACATGAAAGCAGTCATGATTGGGACATAATCATCAGGGATCATGGTGACAGTCTTTTGAGAAGCAGAGGAGCTGGTAGAGTTGATTGCAGCAGCTGAAGGAGGAACATCAGTCTGAAAGTATGGGCTACCGGATGAGCTTGATCCAGCAATGAGAGCTGTGTTTCCAGACTGATTAGATGAGGTGACTGCTCCCTTCTTAATCTCAATCTCATAAGATTCAAGAATGCTATAGACTTCCTGTTGAGACAGAGCACTCAGATTCTCAGTCTTTTTGATCATGATTCGATACATATTCCATTCCTCAGGAAGAGAATCTAGGAGTTTCTTGTTTAGATCAAGAGTAGGATACTCAACTCCCATTACCTTCAACCTTGATACAATGCTTGAGAAACGGTTGATCAAATCAGATATTGATTCTCCCCTTACACTGCTGAACATTGCATATTGTTTCTTGATCAGATCTCTTTTGCTTTCCCTAACATCCTCACTTCCCTCATATCTTGTGCACAGTGCAGCCCATAAGTCTTTGGCAGTAGTGTACTCAGCAAAGATGTTGAAAATATCCATAGGAAGAGCCATGGCAATAGTCCCGTATGCCTTGTTGTCTCGGGCAATCAAGGCAAGATCTTTCTCATCATACTCAGACACTAACTTAGGACGTTGAACATCAGCAGTTGTAGTTACGGGCTTGTGGGGACCATCGGTGATAGAACTCAATAGTGTATAATCGTGAAATTGAAAGAAAAGCTTCATTTTTTTTGTCCAGTCATCAAAATCTCTTGTAGACACAAGAGCAGGTGGTCTATTTCCCCCAGAATGTTCTGTTGAACTTGAAGTGGCCATAATGTTTTTTTTTTTTTTTTTTTTTTTTTTGAATCGAAACTAAAACAGTAACTAGTTTCGATAGGTCAACTTTTATCGAAACAACTAGTTTCGATAGGATTAGATTCGATAGACCAACTATTATCGAAACAACTAGTTTCGATAGGACTAGTTTCGATAGAACTTTTATCGAAACAACTAGTTTCGATACTGAAAATTTCACAGACTAGTTTCGATAACCACAGTTTCTATAAGAGACAAAATCTAGTTTCGACAGTACCTTCTCCCGACAAAACGTACACAAGAAGTTTCGATGATCAACAGATATCAGAGATTGTTCCCCGTAGTTTCGATGCCTTCTTCTCCAAAGCAGAAATACTCCATTGATGAAAAACTCCAGAAATCAAAGGTGCAGAAATAACAAACCAATCCAACGAAAACCTTCGTCTAACTGTCCTGATCACGAATCCAACCTCCGATTCCGAAAATACGAGCAAAAATCCTTGAAAAATGATGAAACAGTACCTCGAGAATAAATGTGCAAAAACCCGAAATAAGCAACGAAAACCCTCGGTAATCACCTAGAATCGATCAATAACCTGATAACACTCAAAAACACTAGAGCATATAGCTCTGATACCAATTGTAGGTCCAGATTTAAACGAAAATCACTGATATGATCGATTTAACACATACACAGGCGGAAACTGTGTATATGTAGGTGAAACTGATAAACGAAACAGTGATGGTGAAGATAACCAGCTAACCACACTATGAATCAACAATCAAAGGGTATGAAAAATGTAAGAACACAGTGAATAAACAACTGCAGATTGTATTGATTCAAGCAAAATGTGAAAGAGAAAGTTCAGGGTTACAGCCGCTACTCACTCCCTAAACAATCTCAAACTAGGCTATTTATAGTAGTGACAGGTATCGAAACTATGGTCAATCGAAACTACTAGTTTCGATTGACCATTTACAAATGATACATAAACCTGTCGAAACTACCATCTATCGAAACTACTAGTTTCGATTGAACAGACTCAATCGAAACTAAGTAGTTTCGATGGCCCAGACTTAACTAATTTAGAAAACTGAAATTACAATAATGAAATGACAGAAAGTAAACTAGTCTAAAAGTGTTTAAACATTACAATAAATGACAACAGCTTATACAAAAATATATAACTCTACAATCTCCCCCTAAGCTGTTGCATTACTGTCTTTCAGCTCTTCTTCAAGCAGCTGGTCCTTCAGTTGTCCTAGGGATGAAAGGTTTTACATGTAGAGACACAACCCTTTGATAGGCTTTGGCATCAGCTTCATCTTCATCACTATATGCCTGAATGTGATTCTGGAATAGCACCTCCAGATCTTCAGGTTGAAATTTCAGCAGCTCCATGGGCTCAAAGATGATGATGTCTTCCTTGCCCTCACACTCGATCACTGCACTGCCAATGACTGGGTTATAGAACCACTTTCTGAAAGTTTGTAGCTGGACAGGTACAGATTTTGGAATGGTGATAGTCTTGTGGGTTTGGGCAGGCTTGTATCTCAAGAACACATAAGGCTTATTGGTTTTAGGGTGAAACCTTGTCTTTGAGATCTTCTTCTGAGTTTTCCTTGGCTTCATCCCTTTGAAATCATTATTGACTTGAGAGTGCAGAAACTTCTCGAAGTCATAAGCCATCATAACCTTCCCAGGGTTTTGAAGTGGAAGCTTGGCTAAGTCCCTGAGGTCATAGAAAGGAAGTGTCTGGAAGTCAGTCATATTTTTGAAGTGCTGAACTCCCCCTCTATATCTTCTAATGATAAAGAGCTTCCTTTCTGCATCATATTTCTGGTATCAGAGAAACAAGGCTAATGATAAAGAGCTTCCTTTCTAATGATAAAGAGCTTCCTTTCTGCATCATATTTTTGAAGTGCTGAACTCCCCCTCTTTATCTTCTAATGATAAAGAGCTTCCTGTAGTTTCGATAGGCTCTACTTCAGTCGAAACAAGGCTAGTTTCGATAGAGGCAGTATCGAAACAAGAAGTTTCGATAGAGAGATTCTTCAATCGAAACTAGTAGTTTCGATAGGAGATTCTTCAACCGAAACTAGTAGTTTCGATACCCTCTAGTTTCGATAGCCTAGTTTCGACAGCCTAGTTTCGATGTCTTCTACTTCTGATTTAGGGCAACACCAGTAGTTTCGATAGAAAATGTTCAGCCGCCACATAGTTTCGATTGACCATCTTCAACCTTCAGCTACTTCGATACCCCCAATCCAGGTCTGAAAAATGCTTCAAAAGCCTTACATCTTCAGATTTTGAAAGTGGAAATGTAGAACAGCAGTCACGAACCTGCTACACATCGATTTCTTCATGTTTAACGTCTCAATGGCGGGTTTTTCTCTGTTTTTCGAGCAGATTCGAGAGCAATAAGAGCCACCATGGCTCTGATACCAATTGTAGGTCCTGAGCAGATCCGCAAATACAGATCTGCGGAGAAATTCTTCAATCAGTCCGGATCGAGAGGCGGAATCTCTGGACCCGGTATCATTCTCGAATCAGAAATGGGTAGAGACGGGTGCGGGAATCACATACACGAACAGAAACATATGAAAATGAAAAGAACAGATAATTGAAAGCATAAAACGTATGATTCTTTGATTGATATGAAAATTAAAATCATACACTAACAATTAGTCTCACCCCAGGGTGAGCTCCCCCTGGGGTGGTGATTCCCTCTACAGACACACACACACTCCTAGGACATAATCTGATATATATAGGAGGCCAAGCAATGCGCCTTGTTTTCCAAGCCACCGCCCAATGGGCCTGAAAAACAGGTATCGAAACTACCTAGTTTCGATTGAACAAATGTTCAACCGAAACTAGTAGTTTCGATTGAACAAAAAATTCAACCGAAACTAGTAGTTTCGATTGAACAAAAGTTCAACCGAAACTAGTAGTTTCGATTGAACAAAAGTTCAACCGAAACTAGTAGTTTCGATACTGTAATTTCGATTGACAGCATCAGTCTCAAAATTATACCCAACACTTCTCCTAAATCTTTCATTGCAAAACACTTTCCTAACCAAGACTTAACGTCCTTCAAAGTTGGAATGTGATTACCAATGAGTAATATGTCATCGACATATAAGATTAGGAATGCAACGGTGCTCCCACTAGTCTTCATGTAAACACATGGCTCATCTTTATTTTTGATAAATCCATATTCCTTGATTTTCTCATCAAAATGAAGATTCCAGCTCCTTGATGCTTGCTTTAATCCATAAATTGATCTTTTAAGCTTGCATACTTTATTAGAATGTTTAGGATCGACAAAACCTTCCGGCTGAACCATATAGACATCCTCAGTTAGATGTCCATTAAGGAAAGCTGTTTTGACATCCATTTGCCATATCTCATACAGGCGAGAATGTATCCTCATAATCAATTCCTTAAGTTTGAGTGAATCCCTTCGCAACTAGCCGTGCCTTAAAAGTATGCACATTTCCATCCATGTCGGTTTTCTTCTTGAAAATCCACTTACTCCCAACGGCCTTTCCATTGGGAGGAAGATCAACCAAATCCCAGACTTGATTGTCATACATGGACTGCATCTCAGCGTCCATGGCTTCAAGCCATTTATCAGATTCTTTGTCTGATATAGCAGATTTGTAGGTGGTAGGTTCGAACTGATCCACCATATATACTTCATAATCACCATATCTCTCAGGTTCTTGACGAATTATACATGATCTGCGGACATCTTGTGTTACATCGGGTACTTGAACCAGCATAGGTTCAGGTTCAACAATATTTTGTTGAGCAATGGTTCCAACCTCAGGTCCGGCATTGTGTGGTTCCCGAATTTCTTCAAGATCCACATTATTTCCACTTGGTTCTTTTGAAAGAAAATCTTTTTCCAAGAAGATTCCACTTCGACTAATAAAGACTTTAGAATTAATTACATGGATGGCCCCTGTGGTTTGATCAAATTATGGTTTTGGCCCCTGGGAATGGGAAACTACAACTTTGGCCCAATAGTTTGCACGATTGTAACAGAGATGGCCCCTGAGTTGGATGTCAGTTAAATTTATCCGTTAAGTGAGTGTAAAATGACCAAAATGCCCCCTTACAATAAAAAATAAATAAATGAAATCCCCACTTGTCTTCTAGGACACAACTACCACCACCGGTAACACCATCTCCAGCTCAGCTACCACCACCGCCACTGCCCACCGCCCTAATCCACCAACATCATCACCCCTAGCTCAGCTACCACCACCGCCACTGACCCGTTTTCACTGTTGGGAGACCCAACCAGTCATCGCCGCCGCTACTAGGGGCGGAACCCTAGCAGCCGCTTCACCGGAAAAAAGGAAAGAACCGCTGGAGGAGCCGCCCAGCCATCACTCCCCACCAACACCGCCGTCGCAACCAGAACCGCCGTCGCAAAGAACCGCCGTCGCAACTAGCCATCACTCCCTACCAGAACCGCCGTCGCAAAGAACCGCTGGAGGAGCCGTCGGAGGTGGTCGACTCCCCCTCTCCCCCTTTGATAAGTTTGACCGCCACTGGCCCGTTTCCACTGTTGGGAGACCCAACCACTCATCGCCGCCGCTACTAGGGGCGGAACCCTAGCAGCCGCTTCACCAGAAAAACGGAAAGAACCGCTGGAGGAGCCGCCCAGCCATTACTCCCCACCAGCACTGCCGTCGCAACCAGCCATCACTCCCTACCAGAACCACCGTCATGCCGCCGCCGGGAACTCTTGTCGGAAAACTGGTCGGTCGGTGTGTGAACGATGAAATCAGAAAACATAAAAAGAAAGGCCAACTTTGTGTTTTATTTTTGAATTAATTATGTAAGGGTATTTTAGTTATTTCACATACACTTAACTGAAAAACTTAACTGGCATCCACTTCAGGGGCCAAATGTGTTACAATCGTGCAAACTATTGGGCCAAAGTTGTAGTTTCCCATTCCCAGGGGCCAAAATCATAATTTGACCAAACCACAGGGGCCATCTGTGTAATTAATTCAAGACTTTATTATCGTTTGGATGGTATAAATAATATGCCGTTGTTTCTTTAGGGTATCCGACGAAGATTACTTTCTCGCCTCTAGGATCTAACTTGTTGGAGGTCTCACGTTTAACGTAAGCCTCGCAACCCCATACCTTAAGGTAGGATAAGTTTGGAGTTCTTCCATGCCATAATTCGTATGGTGTCTTATCCACCTTCTTTGTTGGAACCATGTTGACTATTCGAGCAGCCGTCTCCAAGGCATAGCTCCAAAAGGAGTGAGGCAATTTCGTACGACTCATCATGGAACGGACCATATCAAGCAAGGTTCGATTTCTCTTTTCGGACACACCATTGTGTTGTGGTGTTCCAGGTGGAGTGAGTTGAGAAACTATCCCACATTTCTTGAGATGTTCATCAAAGTCGTAACTGAGATATTCACCACCACGATCCGAACGGTTGGCTTTTATCGTTTTCCCCAGCTGATTTTGTACTTCACTTTGAAACACTTTGAAAACCTCAAATGCTTCATGTTTATATTTCAAAAGATAAACATAACCATATCTACTGAAATCATCAGTAAATGTAATGAAGTACCTCTTGTAACATTTCTGATTTTATTATCTTTATTTTCAGTTCAATGTAACACATTTCAAATCCAATTCTAGTGCAACATTTTAAATTCATTCGTGCAAACAACTAAACCCTAATTTTCAATACGAAATCACAAATTTCAATTCACATTTATTCTAGAATCTATATATATATATATATATATATATATATATAAATATTTAGACATATATAGGTATATATACATTAATACATCACACGAATACATACATATGTACAAACACACAAGTGACAAGTGATTCTACACAATAGTTTGAAACCTATCACCTCGATTTGAACCTTAAAGTCGCGAATTTGGACCAAGACCAAAACAAACCCACCTGTTTGACTTTTAAAAGTCAAACATGGTCGAATCCTCAAAATCCAAGTCCCTGTATCGACCCAATCGATTGCTACGGGTTCCCATGTCGTGTATGAACAATAAACGACCCAATCCAGGCCCAATCATCAAACCAATTCAACCATTCGCGTGGCCAATTCGAATTTTGAAAGAATTTGACTTGGATAGTCAAACCCGTATCAATCAACATTCAATTCCAGAAATTAACGCATCCTAATCCCGCGATTCACTCACCAGTCAATCTCGAGTGTACATGGACCATTATCAGGACCCAATTCACTCCCAAATCAGTGGATTAACGCGTAATCAGTCGTCCGCAACCATTACGGTCAAATCGAAATCAATTCAGCCATTACAAACAGAATTAATCGAATTAAAGCTTTCCCCCACCCTCTCATACGTCCACACAAACTCTCTCATTTCGAATTTGAGCCGTGCATCACCGTTAGGAGTCTGTCGAGCACCAAGTTCAGTCGAACGCTTGACCCTGTCATCCTCATTCATTCCTACGCCAATTCAGGTACCAATTATGTCATTCGATTCGTAATTCCCTGTTTATCGAAAGCCTTATGCCAATTCGTGATGGCAGAGGGTATCAAGATCGATTGGGCTTTGAGTTCTTGGCGGGTTGAAGCATATACGAAATTGGGTTTCGTTTTGACTTTCATGTTTTAATCATTTAAGTTCAGTAATAATCCAGCGAAACCACCTGGTCTGGCCGGTAAGTCACTGCACCGCCAGACCGGGTGGCGTGGGTTCGAAACCCACAATCCCGGCCCTTTTTGCGTATGCCACTAAACCAGACCTGGCTCCCTTGCAGTCATGGGTTTAATCCATTTAGAACCGATTCAGTAACATGACCAGCCCCTTGGTCCAGTGGTTGAGCGTTTGCCCTCCCCCAGAAATGACCCGGGTTCGACCCCGGCTCACTGTAATATTTTTTTTAAAACGTTTTGGACAGCAGATGTAATTTATAAAAATTATTTTATAAAACCCTATACCATTTGGAACTAATTGATACATTAATAAACAGTTTTAAATGTAAAACAATTATTGGTACAATTAAATTGTTATAAACTCCTATATATATTTTTTTAAAAGAGAAATCATCTAACATTTATTTTGCAAAAGAAAACACTTAAAATACTCATTTTATAAATTATGAAAATATTTATAAACCACTTTATCATGAAACAAAAATTTATAAAACTTTTATTATTTATTAAGGTTTAAACCTTATTTAAACAAATAAAAATCTTTTTTTTTAAATATATACTAATATATATTTACACTATATTTTTGGCACATTATTATCTAAAACAAATTTTAATTATTTAAATTATATTTGAATAAATATAACTCCACACCACTTTTTTCTAAATAAATAAATAAAAAGAAATTATTTATTTAATTTATTTAGTTATTCAAATTAAACCCTAAGTCAATTATTATATTATTTCATTCACACATATTTTGAAATCTCATTTTGATTAAATTCGTATTCAATTTCAAACACCAACTTACATACATCCATTTCATTCCATAAATACTTTTTGTACAAATCCCTACACTCAAACCGTTAGACCCTAGACTTTACTTTAGACCATGTGCATATTTTGATTCAAGTTCATACGTTCTACTTTAGGTTAATCTGGTGATTTGCAAGAATCATTTTTGCTACCTATTTATTCGTGCCACCTACACTATCTATACAAGTGAGTATTGCATAGCCCCTTTTTACTCTTTTACATTTTTGGGGTGAAACATGAACTCTATACACACAACGATTTACACTTACACAAACTACACAAAACACAAATCCTATTTACATTCATGTGTGCAAAATTTTGAGCTTTATGTTTGAGTGCTATACGTGTTAACTATTTGTGTGCAATTTCATGTGCAATCATTAACTATATAAGCCGACGGTTAACAATGATAGATCTATTGAGTCTGACAAACCCACCCAGATTGGGGTGATTGTTACCGACAACACAATTTGCATGCTAGTTACAAAGGTTTGATTGTACTTTGGTTACACATTAGTTACTCCCCATAAATGCCTTATTTATTCATGATATGTAAGGATTTGATCTTTCACACCTATATACTATCTATGTACAAATCTGTGTATGTTCACCAACTTTCTAGTTGACATTATTTTATTCATGTTTCAGGTACTAACGTGTGAGTTTGATCAAGGCATGCTACACATAGGACTTGGACTTAGTTGAAAATTAAATAAAGAATATTATGCATTTCTTTTACGTATCTGTTTGAACTTGATTGTATTTGGTTATTTGAAATGAAATTTATGATTAAAATATTACAATATAGTCAACCTTGTGCTCTTGAACAGTCTACATGTCCCGCCCCGACGTATTCCGCCGTCGGTTGGGGTGTGACAGATTGGTATCAGAGCCTTGGTTATAGGGAACTAGGTTATTAGACACTTTTGACATAGACTATAACTTTAGGACACCCATTATGCCATGCTTCATGATTATGTGTTATGTACTACATGCTATGTGTTACATGCTTACTATGTCAATTATTATTTCATTTGATACTTTACTTGTTAAAACTTCATGATTTATTAAACTATACTTAAATAATAAATTAAATAAACAATATCCCTACCCATACCCTAAGCCTCATAACCTTCTTACCTGCCTCACTGTCATCACCGTCATAGCATGTGGAAACTTCATGGATCTAAATCTATAAAATTTCTTTATTCCTTCGTTAAGGTTTTAAACTTTGTTAATTATTAGAGGACACGTGCAATCTGGAAGGGTGACACCTGTATTATGAGTTTTCTGCCTAGGAAAGCATTTCGTATAAATCCCAATCAACCGAGGGACCCGTATGCTTTCCTGGGAATTCCCGGGATGAGTGTTTACTTATAAGCTAAAGCATGTCTCCTTGAAAGTTATATAAGTTTAATTAACCTTAATGTGTCATAGTATTCAAGTGATTATATCACTATTTGAGTACAATCCAAACTATGATTAATTTTATTTTTATTATCTTACCCTCTTTAAATCCAATCAAATTTCATAAGTTCTTACATCTTTACTTGTCTTGTGCAAATCTGTAGAATGCCTCCCCGTCGTGCTACCGTGGCCAACAACAACACCGACATTGCTGCTACCCTTGCACAACTTGTAACCCAACTCACTCAAGCTAATGGAGCCACCAATGGTAACCATGGAGCTAATGGTGGTGGTGGTGCCAACCCACCACAATGCACCTTCAAGCACTTCAACTCATGTAATCCTCTTAAGTTTTATGGTAATGAGGGAGCCACCGGACTCCTTCAATGGGTCAAAAGTATTGAGGGCACCTTCCTCAATAGTGACTGCCCCGATAACCTCCGTGTTCGTCATGCCACAAGTGTCTTTCAAAAACGGGCACTCACGTGGTGGAATGGGGAAAGAAGAACTAGAGGCATAGAGGCAGCAATGGCCTTACCATGGGATGAGGTTAAGAGACTAATGACCGAAGAGTTCTGTCCTCGGAATGAGGTGAAGAAGCTGGAAGCTGAGTTTTGGGATCTTACCCAAGACAGTGGTGAAAGTTTGGCTTATACAACCCGGTTCCATGAGCTGAGTCTCCTTGTGCCCCATATGGTCACACCTTTATCCCGCTGCATTGAAAAGTACATTGGTGGATTGCCTAGGCAGATTCAGGATACTGTCCTAGGAAGAAATCCTGCAACACTCGAAGATGCTATCCGGCTATCTGCTACTTTGACCGATAACCATGTAAAAGCAGGGACTCTTACTAGAAAAGCCGCCAAGAAAGTTCCCGACACCACAACCCCTCCTACACACATCAAAGAAGCCAAAACTGAACCGTACCACAATAACAAGAAGAGAAAGGCTAAGAATTATGCTGTGGTCACTCCTGCTATCCCTGTTAACCAAGTTGCCCACATGGCTCAAGCATCAGCCAAGAAGCCATATGTTGGGATCTACCCACTCTGTGCCACCTGCAATTATCACCACCTCCAAAACATTCCCTGTCGCCTTTGCACCCACTGTGGAAAATATGGCCATACGGTCAGTAGAGCTAAGGCACTTGCAGGTCAAGCCAACCCACCAACCCGAACCAACCCGCAAGTGACTAATCAGGGTGTTCCCGCTATTGCAAATGGGCGTGCTTGTTATGAATGTGGCAACCCGAATCATTTCCGTGACCAGTGCCCGAGGGTCATCAATGCTAAACAAGGCGGAGCTCGTGGGCGTGCGTTCAACATAAACGCCAATGAAGCTCAGGCCAACAATGATGTGGTCAACGGTACGTTCCTCGTTAATAGTCAATATGCCTCCATTTTATTTGATACCGGTGCATATAAGAGTTTTGTGTCACTTAACTTTGAACCCTTACTTGCAAAAACACGATCCAAATTAGAGAAAACTTTCACCGTAGAAGTAGCAAATGGCGACTCTCTTACAATTGACTTCATTATCCATGACTGCACTCTAGAACTCCATGATCATACATTTCCAATCAACCTTGTGCCAATGCCACTAGGAAGTTTTGATATCATCATAGGCATGGATTGGCTGTCGAAACACCATGCCGAAGTCCTCTGCTTCGAGAAGTGCATCCGAATACCTCTACCGTCGGGAGAAACGTTAAGAGTCTTTGGTGAAAAGCCTTGCAAGGGACTCAAGTTAATGTCATGCACTACTGCTCAAAAGTACTTACGAAAGAAGTACGTGGCCTTCTTAGCCCATGTTGTTCAAAAGGATGTCAAAGAGAAGAGTATTCAAGACATCCCCATCATCCGGGATTTTCCCGAAGATCTATCTGGTCTTCCACCCGCCCGATAAGTAGAATTTCGCATTGATCTTGTACCCGGAGCTAACCCCGTGGCTAGAGCTCCATATCGTCTTGCACCTTCCGAAATGCAAGAACTTGCAAGCCAACTCCAAGAGCTCTCCGACAAGGGCTTCATCCGTCCCAGTCATTCACCGTGGGGTGCACCCGTCTTATTCGTCAAAAAGAAGGATGGATCATTCCACATGTGCATTGACTACCGCGAACTCAACAAGCTTACCATCAAGAACCGTTATCCATTGCCTAGAATTGATGATCTCTTTGATCAACTTCAAGGCTCTACTTGCTTCTCGAAGATTGACCTTCGATCTGGTTATCACCAACTCCGTGTGCAAGAGGAAGATATTCCAAAGACTGCCTTCCGAACAAGGTATGGTCACTACGAGTTTATGGTCATGCCTTTTGGGCTAACCAATGCACCCGTGGTTTTCATGGACCTCATGAATCGTGTGTGCAAACCGTATCTTGACAAATTTGTGATCGTTTTCATCGACGATATCTTAATCTACTCCAAGACTAAAGCCGATCATGAGAAACACCTTAGGTTGGTTTTGGATCTCTTGAGGAAAGAACAACTATATGCCAAGTTCTCTAAATGTGAATTTTGGCTAAAGGAGGTTCAATTCCTAGGTCATATCGTCAATGAAAAGGGTATTCATGTTGACCCTGCTAAGATCGAGGCTGTTAAGAATTGGAATGCCCCTAAGACCCCACCGAAGTTCGTTCATTTCTTGGTCTTGCGGGATATTATCGTCGTTTCATTTCAAATTTCTCCAAGATTTCTGTCCCCCTCACCGCTTTTGTCACACCCCAACCGACGGCGGATTATACGTCGGGGCGGACGCGGTTGTTCAATAGCACAAGGTTGACTATTAAAGTTTCAATGTTTCATTAATAAATAGATTCAAAGGTTCAATACAACGGAAATAACAAGTATACAACATTTATTTAATAAGTAGTCTAGGTCCAAAGCGTCCTATGTGATCACAAATAAGTCTCATGATGTAGAACCTGAAACATGTGAAAGAATCTGTCAACTACAAAATAGTTGGTGAGATACGAAGGTTTTGACACAGTTTAACAAGTATTTGAAAAGAGTTACAATTCACTATGATTTATGCATTCTATAATGTAAGTATGAGGACATATCATCTTAGACATTGTGTATATCAATCCTCCAACCAAGTTTAGGCATAACCCGAAGGTTACCCTTATAAGTCTCAAGTTTAAAAGTTTGGTTCAGTAACAATCACCAAGGGCTCCCCCCGAAGGGTCAATCAATCAAGGTGGATTGGTCAAATACAATAGATCTATCATTGTTACTATAGGCTTGATCAAAGTTAATGAATATGCTAGTTTTAAGTTTAATCTAAGCATGCAAGTCTCAAGTTTAACATAAGAATAAGCACATAGTCATAGTTGTACAAGAATTGTATAAGTTTAAGGATTTTGAACATGTTTCACCCCAAAAGCATAGAAAGGAAAAAGGGGCTAAGTATACTCACTTGGATTTGGATGAAGAGTATCCGACAAGAGTTTGCAAGAATTGGAGAGGGAGAATATCCTCACAATAAGCCTAAGAATATAAGTCTAAAGTTTTACGTAAAAAGTCTAAGATAAAGGATCTAGGATTTCAAGATTTGACTAGGGTTCCAATGGGAGGTGGGTTGGTTGTGTTTATGAAGTTTTAAATCAAGTTTAAAACAAAAGTTTTGAATGTAAGACTTGGATATCAATGTCTTAATAAGTTAATAGTTTAAAATAATTATGGTTTAAAATAATTATTTAAGATAAGGGTTAAGAAATAATAATTATTTCAAAGGTAAAATAATTATTAAATACAAAGTATTTAAAGGCTAAATAGTGATTTAAGATTTATAGAATTTATTTAAAGTGTATATAGTTACTAAGGATAAATAATTTTTTTAAAAGAATAAACCATATGATTCATTAGAGTTTCAAGTATTAAATATTTATTATTATTTTCAAATAAATATCAAGTACCTAGAAGGTTGAAAAATAGAATTACTTATAAAGTTTACATTATAAGTTTATAAGTTTATATATGTTTTAAATGAAGCTTCTTAAAATGAAATTTATTAAGTATTCAAAGTTTCCATGTAGCTTTTATAAAGTTTATAAGTTCTAAACTATTTAGAATCTAAATAAAGTATAAATATCTTCCTTGTTTTTTTTAACTATATAAATGAATGGGTCTTGATTTAGTTTTAAATAAATTACAATGTTTATAAGTTTATGTTTCCTAATTTATAAATTTTATAAATTTTGTTTATAAAATTTATATAATTCATTTATTTAATGTTTTAAAGTTTTTAGACACAAAAATAATTAAAGTTTTATGTTAAATTAAAGTTTCAAGTTTTATAACTTATTTTATGTTTATTATATAAATTCTAAAAAGTCTTAAGAGTATTTTTATAGTTTTTAGATATTTAAAACAAATTTTAAAGAATTAATTGTCATAGTTTTAATTTAAGTTTTATTGATTAACAATGTTTCAGAACATAAAAGTATGGTTAAAAATCTAAATTTGGTTTATAATGATTTAACATATTTTATAGAATTTAATATAAGTATTAAAGCATAAAGAAAATGAATAAAAATAAAAACTGCTCTTAGCCTGGTCGAACCCGCGTCTATGCCCGAGTTCACAACACACCCACGCCTAAACCATCCCGACTACGGGTCTCGTTGTTAATTTACCCGTAACCGAAAATTCATAAAGACAATCCCCAACAAGCCCCCTTTTCATACGAACCCTAGATCGATTTTTGGTCCAATACACATCGATTAACCCCCTGATCATCCAAATTGATAAGGGGCTAATGATCTCAGAGTAAAACGAGTAGATTGGCTTTTCGGATTACCTGATTTGAAGTCGGGATGGGGGAGAACGAGCTCAAGCTTCGGCTTCGGCTATCGCTGACCGATTTGAACAATGTAGGTATCGATCGATGGAAATTGAGGGTGAATGGAGTTCGAGTGGTGTGTTGTTGATGTTTTACAATCGATATTTATAGCGGATTCAAGCGTTAAATGCTCAGTTGGTTGGGAGGTTCACGGTTGAGCCGACGGCTTCGAATTCACACTCCATGCGTGAAGCCGGACATTGATTGTCATCGGGTTAGGGTCGCATGCGCGAGTGGAGATCGAGGTTCACCGAATTGGGACGGGATTTCGTGTTTTGGCTAAATCAGAGGAAAAACCGGGACCAGCGGGATTCGAACTCACGATGGGTTTGGGATTCGGGAGTTTGGGCAGTTGGCAAGACAGGCCCATTATGTTTTCAGTTGTATCAGTTTGTGTTTAAAAGTTAATTCCTAGTTTAAAACAAGTTTCAAAAATGACGGTTTGGTCCCCGAACTTTTTATAAAATAATTATGTTATTCTCTCTTTTTTTTTATAAAAGAACTACATTAGTTTTATAAGTTTTATTATTTTATATATTTATAAAATACTTTCCAGGATTTATGATTCATAAGTTTAAGTATTTTTGACATAAGTTTATAAATTATTTATATAATTATAAACTCATATGTTTTAAGAATTTTGATAATATCTTGTTTAATAAAGATAAAAAAAATAACAAACATACCTATATATATATATATATATATATATATATATATATATATATATATACATATATGGATGTTTTCCTTAAATCCATATTAAATAAATAAAAAATACTATTTAAGAAAATAAGAATTAAGATTTAAAATAATGCGGTAAGCGTTTAGGACAAAAAGTACATCGGAAAATCCGGGACATTACAGTCTCCCCTACTTTAGGAAATTTCGTCCCGAAATTAAAGTAGAAAGTTTCTGTTTTCCCCAGATTTAAGTTCATGATACGCACAAGGATAATGAGAAAGATACTTTACGTCCCTTAGTAAACTACGGGTTACGTTTAGAATCCTAACCGGAATGACAGAAATAAGATTACGCTCAAGTTTCTAAGTTTTCAAAGTCTGGGGTTGCCAAAAGTTTCTCTACGAAACATATAGTTTCATTGAAATATAGGAAGATTCGTTTTCAGAAATGCATTCGAGAGAATATCTGCTGAATTTCCATTCAGGATTTCAAGTGAGATGCATCACTTAGGATGGATTCGATGATAGTTTAACGATTTGAGTTTGTAGACTAATACGTCTAAGGTTTTGCTACGGTACCTAAGTTCCATGGCTACCCTTTTACGATAAGTCTTAGATCATAGCACCCGACAGAGTTTACTATGCCTTCTCATACGTTGATTTTCGTACTTACGTGTGCACCCGCAAGCATTCAAATCGTCGCATAGTCCGCATAGGTCCTTCCGTTTGTGTGTGGATCCAGAAAGAGTACAAGAATTTGTTTAACACGCGACTATGGTTTTCATGTAAGAGTGATCGTTGTGTAACGAGTCCCTTAGAGAGAAACGTCATTCAATGATTAAAGAAAAGAATGTGACAAGATTTAGAGTTTCAAAGTTTCCTCGTGTTTGAATAAGAATTCATCAAACATCGAGTAGTTTAAAGTCTTTATGCTTTCCTCGTGTTTGATCAAGAATATATCAAACCTTGAGTAGTTTAAAAGTCTTATACGTTCATCATGTTTGAATAAGCATACGTCAAACATGGAGTAGTTTAAAGTCTTTACACTTTCCTCGTGTTTGATCAAGAATACATCAAACCTTGAGTAGTTTAAAAGTCTTATACGTTCGTCATGTTTGAACAAGCATACGTCAAGCATGGAGTAGTTTAAATTGTGTTTGAACAAGAATACGTCAAACATAGAATAGTTTAAATTGTGTTTGAACAAGAATACGTCAAACATAGAATAGTTTAAAGTCTTTTAGTTTAGCTTTAGTGTATAGAAGTATACGATTACGCTTTGAGTATAAAGTGGTTATCTAAATACTCTAGTATTTAAGAGAGGTGTGGAACAGCGTTTGGAACAGGACTAACCGTTATACGCTTTCTCACAGAAGATTCGAGTCGTTCAGAAGGTTAGGTGGATCCCGATGTTTGGTTTAGATAGGAGTCAGGGGATGTACTCTGCTAAAGAGAGTAATGTCCTCCTTCTTGCTAGTTTCTAGTATCAAGAGTGAAGTTTTCTCGTGTATATGAAAATGAACGTTTTATCAAGTCTTACAAGGTTTAGTTAGGACGAACATAAAAAGTTTTCAAGATTAAGAATCCGAGTATGAATTTGAAAGTAGGATAAGTCAGTTGATCTCAAGTTCCAATATCAAGCCTTACATGATCCTTTATTGATCATGTTTAATTTTAAGAATACGGGTTTGAGTATTTGTATAAGTTTTTGCATGACTCAAAAGTCTCTGACCTCATAGTTGTGTATACGAAGTTTAATGTTTTTAACAACGTGTATCTAAGCTTTTAGTTCCTGTTGTGATTTATAGTAAATCTGTTACGTGACAAGAGTTTGATGAGGAAAGTCTCCTAGCAACAGGAAAAAGTCGTGATAAGGTTTACGATAGTGTGTTTACAAATGATTTATCTTGGCTTATAACAGCAGGCATAGTTTTCTTTTGTATAGGATGTGATTAAGGTATTCAAAAATGACGAGTTAGGCAACGATAAGTAGTATAAGTAGGATTTATATAAAAATTTATGTATGATTGTCAAACGAAAAATAGGTCAAGTTTAGAAGTTTAAGTCTATATAATGGATAAGAATCATAGTTTATTACGGCAGTGGTTCATAAGTCGCGTTGTTTTAAAAGAGTGCTTACGAATTAGAAGATTTGTTCAAGATTTATTCCTCAGGTGTACGTGTCACTTAGGATTTTCATAGTTTAATGCTACGTTGTTAATTATCTCAGATACTAACGCGAGTTTCTTTTGGCGAAAGGGTTTGTTAAGTTTGTAATGATGAAAGAAAAGTCAAGCTAACAAGTGATAACAAGATGAAGTTTCAAAATGATTTTCATTAGATGCTTTCAAAATTTGGGCTTCTAGCCCTTACATAAGGCAAAAATTAAAATTTAATAGAAATAGAGGCTTCATGCACGCCTTAGGTAGCTCTCCACTAAGAAACAAATTAGTACTATTACAAGTACTGCTAGGGTTACTCGGATGGCAAACCTAGCCTCTGCCCTAGTGGTCTCGGTGTGGCGCTCGAGGATTTCCCTGTCTTCCTCCAAAGTCGTGATCTTTTCTTCCTGGATCCAGATTTGATTGGCCAGGTCGTCAATCCTTTGGTTCAACAGGTCTTGCCGAGCCCTATGCTCCATCTCCCGCCTCATGAACTCCGCGGTTTCCACGAACCTTGTAATATTAGGTATCGGGATTCCCATTGCCACGGCAGGCGCTCCGGCATGCCTAGCCCTTAGAGTAGGGGTAGGTGCTAGATACGGGTCCCTTGGTGGTGATGAGAACCGGTGATGAAGATGAGGTGGTTGATAAGGATTCCTCGGTGGTGACGTCCTAGGGTTTCTGATCCAATTGGTGTTGAGCTCAGCTCTTGCCCTAGCATTAGGGTAGGGACTTGGCTGGTACACCGGCGATTCGCTACTCTCTTCTCGGTCGGACTCTCCTCCCGGACGATACACTGGTGAAGAGTGTGAGTGTGAATCCATTACCTAGCAAGAGAGAGGGTAGAAAGAAAGGTTGTAAGTAAGTTGATTAAATATGTTCAAAAGTTTTTTTTTTTTCATAATACTGAGTTATCACAGTAATATTTTTAAAAATAGTTTTGACTGGAAGTTGATGGGCTAACGAGGAGAATTCCCGGAAGAAAGGGGTCGTCATAAGGACTCACTTAAGTACCCTATTTCCCTAGCCAGAATTTCCTCGTGGGCCTACAACTTCTCTTAGTTATTGTCACCGATGTTTGGGGTTTATGGTACTATGTCAAGGTTTCATTGTGGGCTTAGAGTCTTTAAACGTGGAGCTTGTCTATTCCATGGTAGGCTTCTTCTCTTGCGGGGAAAACGATCAGGTTACTAATCCCTTTGTTAATGTACTTTAGATTTAAAAGACGTTAAGTTTTGTTTACAAGAAACGGTGATGTGTAAGTTTTAAAGACGTATGAAAGTTTCGGGATGTATAAAAGTGTAACAAAGTTTGAGTAAATCATCAAATGAAGTTGTGAGTGATAAAATGAAAACACAAGAGTTTCCCCTTTAGTGTCAAGTTTATAAAATAATGCAGTTTGTAAAGGAACTTGTAGGGTAATACATGGTTTTAAATTTGCTAGTATTACAAGGATCATGAAGTTTAAGGACGTATGAAAGTTTTGAGATGTATAAAAGTCTTGAGTTAGTTATCAAATGAAACTTGGTTAAGTGCTAAGGAGGTAAGGTAAAAATACAAGGGTTACCTCTTAGGTGTCATATTTATAAAATAATGAAGTTTTGTAGAAGAATTTGTAGGGTAATACATAGTTCTAAGGGTTGTATTACAACGATCATGAAGCTTATTGGGTAGTATCTGTATAAATATAAGTTTATGTATATAGTCTTTAAGTATAGTCTCGTAAGAATTTCTTCTTGAAGGTAACTCCTTTAGGTCATGACGAGTAAGCATGCTGTCATGTGACAAGACGGGACTTAAGAATCATAGAATAAAGGTTATAGAGGAAAGTTTTTGAATCATGAATTTATGAAGCGTAAAGTATTTGAGATGGTACTCATTTAGTGCATATCACTAAGTGAGTACTTTGACATATCAAGAGAAATTTGAGCTCACTAATGTTTAGAGAAGTCATGCATTCCTATAAGTGGATACTCATCCCAAGAATTCCCAGGAAAGCATACGGGTCCATCGGTTGATTTGGATTTGTACGAAATGCTTTCCTTGACAGAATTTCCCAGAATATAGGTATCCACCCTTCCGGTCCGCACGAGTTCTCCTACATTGTCCAGAACTTAAATACTCTTGACGAGAGTTTAGTGGAGGATTAGGCTTGAAGCCTAAGAACGTGTCCTCGATGTAGTAGACTCTTGTAGCACATAGGTAAGTAGAAACGTAGAATCTCCAAGCGTTCACGTATAAGATTTAAGAATAGAATGAGGAGAAAATTCCTAGTAAAGGACATGAGATAACTCATGTTTGGGTCTCCTAAGTTATAGTCTAGGTCATGTGCCTAATAACCTATTTCCCTATAACCAAGGTTCTGATACCAATCTGTCACACCCCAACCGACGGCGGATTATACGTCGGGGCAGACGCGGTTGTTCAATAGCACAAGGTTGACTATTAAAGTTTCAATGTTTCATTAATAAATAGATTCAAAGGTTCAATACAACGGAAATAACAAGTATACAACATTTATTTAATAAGTAGTCTAGGTCCAAAGCATCCTATGTGATCACAAATAAGTCTCATGATGTAGAACCTGAAACATGTGAAAGAATCTGTCAACTACAAAATAGTTGGTGAGATACGAAGGTTTTGACACAGTTTAACAAGTATTTGAAAAGAGTTATAATTCACTATGATTTATGCATTCTATAATGTAAGTATGAGGACATAGCATCTTAGACATTGTGCATATCAATCCTCCAACCAAGTTTAGGCATAACCCGAAGGTTACCCTTATAAGTCTCAAGTTTAAAAGTTTGGTTCAGTAACAATCACCAAGGGCTCCCCCCGAAGGTCAATCAATCAAGGTGGATTGGTCAAATACAATAGATCTATCATTGTTACTATAGGCTTGATCAAAGTTAATGAATATGCTAGTTTTAAGTTTAATCTAAGCATGCAAGTCTCAAGTTTAACATAAGAATAAGCACATAGTCATAGTTGTACAAGAATTGTATAAGTTTAAGGATTTTGAACATGTTTCACCCCAAAAGCATAGAAAGGAAAAAAGGGGCTAAGTATACTCACTTGGATTTGGATGAAGAGTATCCGACAAGAGTTTGCAAGAATTGGAGAGGGAGAATATCCTCACAATAAGCCTAAGAATATAAGTCTAAAGTTTTACGTAAAAAGTCTAAGATAAATGATCTAGGATTTCAAGATTTGACTAGGGTTCCAATGGGAGGTGGGTTGGTTGTGTTTATGAAGTTTTAAATCAAGTTTAAAACAAAAGTTTTGAATGTAAGACTTGGATATCAATGTCTTAATAAGTTAATAGTTTGAAATAATTATGGTTTAAAATAATTATTTAAGATAAGGGTTAAGAAATAATAATTATTTCAAAGGTAAAATAATTATTAAATACAAAGTATTTAAAGGCTAAATAGTGATTTAAGATTTATAGAATTTATTTAAAGTGTATATAGTTACTAAGGATAAATAATTTTTTTTAAAGAATAAACCATATGATTCATTAGAGTTTCAAGTATTAAATATTTATTATTATTTTCAAATAAATATCAAGTACCTAGAAGGTTGAAAAATAGAATTATTTATAAAGTTTACATTATAAGTTTATAAGTTTATATATGTTTTAAATGAAGCTTCTTAAAATGAAATTTATTAAGTATTCAAAGTTTCCATGTAGCTTTTATAAAGTTTATAAGTTCTAAACTATTTAGAATCTAAATAAAGTATAAATATCTTCCTTGTTTTTTTTTAACTAGATAAATGAATGGGTCTTGATTTAGTTTTAAATAAATTACAATGTTTATAAGTTTATGTTTCCTAATTTATAAATTTTATAAATTTTGTTTATAAAATTTATATAATTCATTTATTTAATGTTTTAAAGTTTTTAGATACAAAAATAATTAAAGTTTTATGTTAAATTAAAGTTTCAAGTTTTATAACTTATTTTCTGTTTATTATATAAATTCTAAAAAGTCTTAAGAGTATTTTTAGAGTTTTTAGATATTTAAAACAAATTTTAAAGAATTAATTGTCATAGTTTTAATTTAAGTTTTATTGATTAACAATTTTTCAGAATATAAAAGTATGGTTAAAAATCTAAATTAGGTTTATAATGATTTAACAGATTTTATAGAATTTAATATAAGTATTAAAGCATAAAGAAAATGAATAAAAATAAAAACTGCGCTTAGCCGGGTCGAACCCGCGTCTATGCCCGAGTTCACAACACACCCACGCCTAAACCATCCTGACTACGGGTCTCATTGTTAATTTACCCGTAACAGAAAATTCATAAAGACAATCCCCAACAAGCCCCCTTTTCATACGAACCCTAGATCGATTTTTGGTCCAATACACATCGATTAACCCCCTGATAATCCAAATTGATAAGGGGCTAATGATCTCAGAGTAAAAACGAGTAGATTGGCTTTTCGGATTACCTGATTTGAAGTCGGGATTGGGGAGAACGAGCTCAAGCTTCGGCTTCGGCTATCGCTGACCGATTTGAACAATGTAGGTATCGATCGATGGAAATTGAGGGTGAATGGAGTTCGAGTGGTGTGTTGTTGATGTTTTACAATCGATATTTATAGCGGATTCAAGCGTTAAATGCTCAGTTGGTTGGGAGGTTCACGGTTGAGCCGACGGCTTCGAATTCGCACTCCATGCGTGAAGCTGGACATTGATTGTCATCGGGTTAGGGTCGCATGCGCGAGTGGAGATCGAGGTTCACTGAATTGGGACGGGATTTCGTGTTTTGGCTAAATCGGAGGAAAAACCGGGACCAGCGGGATTCGAAATCACGATGGGTTTGGGATTCGGGAGTTTGGGCAGTTGGCAAGACAGGCCCCTTATGTTTTCAGTTGTATCAGTTTGTGTTTAAAAGTTAATTCCTAGTTTAAAACAAGTTTCAAAAATGACGGTTTGGTCCCCGAACTTTTTATAAAATAATTATGTTATTCTCTCTTTTTTTTATAAAAGCACTACATTAGTTTTATAAGTTTTATTATTTTATATATTTATAAAATACTTTCCAGGATTTATGATTCATAAGTTTAAGTATTTTTGAAATAAGTTTATAAATTATTTATATAATTATAAACTCATATGTTTTAAGAATTTTGATAATATCTTGTTTAATAAAGATAAAAAAAATAACAAACATACCTATATATATATATACATATATGGATGTTTTCCTTAAATCCATATTAAATAAATAAAAAAAATACTATTTAAGGAAATAAGAATTAAGGTTTAAAATAATGCGGTAAGCGTTTAGGACAAAAAGTACATCGGAAAATCCGGGACATTACAGCTTTGACACACAAGGGTAAACCTTATGAATGGGGACCAAAGCAAGAAGAAGCTTTCCAAACTCTCAAGCAAAAGTTGTGCAATGCTCCTATATTAACCCTCCCCGAGGGGAATGATGATCTAGTTGTCTACTGTGATGCTTTCAACCAGGGTCTCGGTTGTGTTCTCATGCAACGAGGCATGGTGATCGCTTATGCATCAAGGCAACTTAAGATTCATGAGAAGAATTATACGACGCACGATCTCGAGTTAGGTGCGGTCGTATTCGCATTGAAGATTTGGAGACATTACCTTTATGGCACAAAATGTGTGGTGTTCACCGACCACAAAAGCCTCCAACATATCTTCAACCAAAAAGAACTCAATATGAGGCAACGACGTTGGGTTGAACTCCTTAACGACTATGACTGCGAGATTCGTTACCATCCCGGCAAAGCGAATGTTGTAGCCGACGCTTTGAGTCGTAAGGACCATGTAATGCTTCATTGTGTCCGAATTCAAACCGACATTCAGAATCGTATCCTAGAAGCTCAACACGTCTCGGTCACCGAGGGTAACATGTACGAGGAAATGTTGTGTGGTGTTGAACTTCAGCTTGAATCTAAACCCAATGGCTTGCTTTATTATTTGAACCGTATTTGGGTTCCCGATCGCGATGATCTCCGTACATTTCTCATGAACGAGGCTCACAAGGCTCGTTATTCTATTCATCCTGGTGCGGATAAAATGTACCAAGATCTTCGCCAACAATATTGGTGGCCCGGTATGAAGAAAGACATTGCCCTTTATGTTGCCAAATGTCTAACTTGCTCCAAAGTTAAGGCCGAGCACCAGCGTCCTTCCGGTCTGCTTGAACAACCTGAAATTCCTGTGTGGAAATGGGAAAATTTAGCTATGGACTTCATTACCAAACTCCCTCGCACCTCGAGTGGTTATGATAGCATCTGGGTAATCATTGACCGCCTCACCAAATCTGCTCATTTTATGCCTATCCGTGAAGACTTTCGGGTTGAGAAACTGGCTCGAATTTACATTGACGAAGTTGTGAGTCGTCACGGTGTTCCACTAAACATAATATCCGATAGAGATGCTCGTTTCACCTCCCGTTTCTGGCAATCCCTCCAAACTGCTCTTGGCACACGACTGGATTTGAGCACGGCTTACCATCCCCAAACTGATGGTCAGACCGAGCGAACGATCCAAACTCTTGAGGACATGCTTAGAGCTTGTGTAATTGATTTTGGTGGCAATTGGGATTCACATCTATCCCTAATTGAGTTCTCTTACAACAATAGCTACCACACAAGTATCAACATGGCCCCATTTGAAGCCCTCTATGGTCGTAAGTTCCGTTCTCCTATATGTTGGAACGAGATTGGTGAAGCACAAATCACCGGTCCCGAGTTAATTCAAGAAACATCCGATAAGATCCTTCAAATCCATGACAACATTCGAGTAGCGAGGAGTCGGCAAAAGAGTTATGCCGACAAACGTCGAAAACCCTTGGAATTCCAAGTCGGTGACCTTGTTCTTCTAAAGGTATCTCCATGGAAGGGTGTAATCCGTTTTGGAAGGAAAGGCAAGTTAGCACCTCGCTATGTGGGTCCATTCAAGATCCTTGAAAGGATTGGGAAAGTGGCTTACAAACTCGAGTTACCTCCATCACTTGGCAATGTGCATCCTACATATCATGTATCCAATCTAAAGAAATGTCTTGCTGATGAGAATCTCCATATACCATTTGACGATGTGCGCATTGACGAAACGATGCACTTCGTCGAGAGACCGGTAGAGATCATGGATCGTGAGATCAGGCAACTCAAGCGAAGCCGTATCCCTATTGTAAAAGTTCGTTGGGAATCTAAGCGTGGACCTGAATTCACTTGGGAACGTGAGGACCAAATGAAGCTCAAGTACCCGCACCTCTTTACTGATTCAGTCGCCTCAACTAGCTAAATTTCGGGACGAAATTCCCTCAACATGGGGATACTGTAACATTTCTGATTTTATTATCTTTATTTTCAGTTCGATGTAACACATTTCAAATCCAATTCTAGTGCAATGTTTTAAATTCATTCGTGCAAACAACTAAACCCTAATTTTCAATACGAAATCATAAATTTCAATTCACATTTATTCTAGAATCTATATATATATATATATATATATATATATATATATATATATATATATATATAAATATTTAGACATATATAGGTATATATACATTAATACATCACACGAATACATACATATGTACAAACACACAAGTGACAAGTGATTCTACACAATAGTTTGAAACCTATCACCTCGATTTGAACCTTAAAGTCGCGAATTTGGACCAAGACCAAAACAAACCCACCTGTTTGACTTTTAAAAGTCAAACAGGGCCGAATCCTCAAAATCCAAGTCCCTATATCGACCCAATCGATTGCTACGGGTTCCCATGTCGTGTATGAACAATAAACGACCCAATCCAGGCCCAATCATCAAACCAATTCAACCATTCGCGCGGCCAATTCGAATTTTGAAAGAATTTGACTTGGATAGTCAAACCCGTATCAATCAACATTCAATTCCAGAAATTAACGCATCCTAATCCCGCGATTCACTCACCAGTCAATCTCGAGTGTACCTGGACCATTATCAGGACCCAATTCACTCCCAAATCAGTGGATTAACGCGTAATCAGTCGTCCGCAACCATTACGGTCAAATCGAAATCAATTCAGCCATTACAAACGGAATTAATCGAATTAAAGCTTTCCCCCACCCTCGCATACGTCCACACAAACTCTCTCATTTCGAATTTGAGCCGTGCATCACCGTTAGGAGTCTGTCGAGCACCAAGTTCAGCCGAACGCTTGACCCTGTCGTCCTCATTCATTCCTACGCCAATTCAGGTACAAATTATGTCATTCGATTCGTAATTCCCTGTTTATCGAAAGCCCTCTGCCAATTCGTGATGGCAGAGGGTATCAAGATCGATTGGGCTTTGAGTTCTTGGCGGGTTGAAGCATATACGAAATTGGGTTTCGTTTTGACTTTCGTGTTTTAATCATTTAAGTTCAGTAATAATCCATCGAAACCACCTGGTCTGGCCGGTAAGTCACTGCACCGCCAGACCAGGTGGCATGGGTTCGAAACCCACAATCCCGGCCCTTTTTGCGTATGCCACTAAACCAGACCCGGCTCCCTTGCAGTCCTGGGTTTAATCCATTTAGAACCGATTCAGTAACATGACCAGCCCCTTGGTCCAGTGGTTGAGTGTTTGCCCTCCCCCAGAAATGACCCGGGTTCGACCCCGGCTCACTGTAATATTTTTTTTAAAACGTTTTGGACAGCAGATGTAATTTATAAAAATTATTTTATAAAACCCTATACCATTTGGAACTAATTGATACATTAATAAACAGTTTTAAATGTAAAACAATTATTGGTACAATTAAATTGTTATAAACTCCTATATATATTTTTTTTAAAAGAGAAATCATCTAACATTTATTTTGCAAAAGAAAACACTTAAAATACTCATTTTATAAATTGTGAAAATATTTATAAACCACTTTATCATGAAACAAAAATTTATAAAACTTTTATTATTTATTAAGGTTTAAACCTTATTTAAACAAATACAAATCTTTTTTTTAAATATATACTAATATATATTTACACTATATTTTTGGCACATTATTATCTAAAACAAATTTTAATTATTTAAATTATATTTGAATAAATATAACTCCACACCACTTTTTTCTAAATAAATAAAGAAAAATAAATTATTTATTTAATTTATTTAGTTATTCAAATTAAACCCTAAGTCAATTATTATATTATTTCATTCACACATATTTTGAAATCTCATTTTGATTAAATTCGTATTCAATTTCAAACACCAACTTACATACATCCATTTCATTCCACAAATACTTTTTGTACAAATCCCTACACTCAAATCGTTAGACCCTAGACTTTACTTTAGACCATGTGCATATTTTGATTCAAGTTCATACGTTCCACTTTAGGTTAATCTGGTGATTTGCAAGAATCATTTTTGCTACCTATTTATTCGTGCCACCTACACTATCTATACAAGTGAGTATTGCATAGCCCCTTTTTACTCTTTTACACTTTTGGGGTGAAACATGAACTCTATACACACAACGATTTACACTTACACAAAACACAAATCCTATTTACATTCATGTGTGCAAAAATTTGAGCTTTATGTTTGAGTGCTATACGTGTTAACTATTTGTGTGCAATTTCATGTGCAATCATTAACTATATAAGCCGACGGTTAACAATGATATATCTATTGAGTCTGACAAACCCACCCAGATTGGGGTGATTGTTACCGACAACACAATTTGCATGCTAGTTACAAAGGTTTGATTGTACTTTGGTTACACATTAGTTAATCCCCATAAATGCCTTATTTATTCATGATATGTAAGGATTTGATCTTTCACACCTATATACTATCTATGTACAAATCTGTGTATGCTCACCAACTTTCTAGTTGACATTATTTTATTCATGTTTCAGGTACTAACGTGTAAGTTTGATCAAGGCATGCTACACATAGGACTTGGACTTAGTTGAAAATTAAATAAAGAATATTATGTATTTCTTTTACGTATCTGTTTGAACTTGATTGTATTTGGTTATTTGAAATGAAATTTATGATTAAAATATTACAATATAGTCAACCTTGTGCTCTTGAACAGTCTACATGTCCCGCCCCGACGTATTCCGCCGTCGGTTGGGGTGTGACACCTCTCACCACTTCTTGATATTGTTCTAAAAGGACCACACACATCGGTGTGTATAAGTCCTAATATATCCACAGCTTGTCCACCCGTACCAGTGAAAGGTGCTTTGGTCATCTTTCCACAAAGACATGATTCACATATGTCAAAGGATTCTGAACCGGTGGGCTCTAAGATTCCATCAGTTTGGAGTTTTGACATACGTTTCTTGTTTACGTGGCCATGTCTACAATGCCATAGATACGATTTGTTAAAGTTTGGTTTTGATCTTTTAGTGTTGAGAGTGTAAATAGAGTTATCACTACATGAGCCATGAATATCAACTTCATAAATTCCGTTATGAGGCCTAGCCTCAAAGTACATAACGTTGGATTTGAAAGTCAAAATGTTTCCTTCATGGAAACCAAAAGTAAATCCTTGATCATATAGTCGAGCAGCTGGGATAATATTCCTAGTTAAACTAGGTACATAAAAAACATTGTTTAAAATAAGATACAGGCCAGTTGGTAACAAAATGGAGTACTCTCCTACGGCTTCAACCGCTACATTTGCCCCGTTTCCAACGTGGAGCACCAATTGGCCTTCTCTCAGCTGTCTAACCTTCTTTAACCCCTGCAAATCATTGCAAATGTGAGTACCACAAACTGTGTCAAACACCCACGAGTTACTAGTGAAGGCATATAACTCTATTACAAAGATACCTGAAGTTGAAGCCCCATTGGGGTTCTTCTTCATGTCAGCTTGAAATCTGGGGCAGTCCTTCCTCCAATGTCCAGCTTCCCCACAATGGAAACAGTTTGGGTTCTTTTGAGGCTTGGCAGGTGCCTTTGCTGTTGGTTTAGGGACCGACTTCTTGTATTTTATAACAGCCTTTGGCTTTGCCCTTGGACTCACCCATGGCTTCTTGCCCTTGCCTTTGCCTTGAGTAGTTGACTTCTTGATTTGACCCTCCCTTATCATAAGAACCGGTTGAGACTTGGTGGTGATGTTCTTCTGGCAACCCTAAGCATGCCAAGAAGCTCCGAGATGGATTTCTCAAAACCATTCATGTTGTAATTGATTACAAACTGGTGATACGACTTCGGAAGTAACCCTAGTATCATGATGATGGGTAGGTCATTTTGAAGTGGAGATCCAAGTCTCTTCAACCGTTCCACGTAGCCTTTCATTTTTTACACGTGAAGGCCTACATGAGTTCCCTCTTGCATCCGGCAATTGGTAAGTGAGATCATGGTGTCATAGATCTCTTATCGGGCTTGATCTTGGAACGTCAACTTGAGTTCCTCGATGATGTTGAATGCCTTTTGGTGCTCCAAATCATGTTGCAGATTTGGTTCCATAGTGGCAAGCATAAGACATGCTACACTTTGCGCATCGTCAAAGTGTTTAGCCCATGCATCCCTAGCAGCTTTGGGAGCATTTTGTGCCGGAGGGTCGGGGACGGTTCCCTCAAGAACGTACATCTTCTTGTCTTGCGTAAGCACAATTCGAAGATTGCGATACCAATCCATGAAGTTTATACCGTTGAGTTTCTCCCGATCCAAAATGGGTCGGAGAGCGAAAGAGTTTGAGGCGGGAATGACAGATTTGGTTGGTTTTGTTGTCATCTACAAAAACAAAGTTTTGATTTTAGTACTTTGATATTTTAATTCCTTTAATAATTAAGTACCCTCATTTTTATGATTAAAAACTTAATTACTTAAAGGCTAAGATCCACATCACCATTAACTTCTTGTAATTGGCCTAGTGCACTTGTTACAAGAAATAAGTTGATTGGTAGGTGTATAAACCAATTGCTAACTTGCAACTCTTAGACTCTTGGGATTCGATAACAACTAATTGTTAAAACGACACGATTAATCCCGAACTATGCCAACCCGCACTTCGTGTTTGGCCTAACGCACTTTCCACAAAGTCTAGTTATAAGTCGTCCTAGTTTAGAGACGTGTGATATTCGGTCCAAGACTCTTGGTGACTCGAAGTATCACCTTATACATGTTATAAGGTCAATCAAGTGTTTGGCCGAGCGCACTTACCACTAGAATACCTTAGTAACGTCATAAGTGTTCTAAAGAGGATGGCAAAAACTTATATTTTGAAAAAGGGTTTTTAACGTTTTTGATGAAGTGGGTTTGACAAAAACGTTTATGTAACGGAATTTTTCATGCATTGAAATCGTTACATTTAAAAATAAAACCGAGTTTTATTATATTGGTCTTGCGTTTAATTTTACGGATCGTGACGATATAATTTTAATATCCTAGATATTAATACGTCGGTATTTAAACGCGTTGCACCGATTTTAGCTATTAATAAATCCTCTTATTATTAGCCATTGAGTTTTATAAAAGAAAGTCCTTATTATTTTATTTTAAAATCCAATATTATAAAACTCAAAATAATCTTTATTTTAGTTTCTTAAATGTATTTTGTGTTAGAGTTTTTAAATGTCATTTTATCAACTCATTTATTTTTGCATTTTATAATTTGTTAAAATGGTTTGAAATCCTAGATTTAACACAACCACCAAACATAATAAACATGCAAAAAATATAAGTGCAAAGCCAAGCAAAAAAGTATGGTGTTCTTGTGAGCCAACAAGAACACCAAGAAGGTCTAGGGTCAACAATACACAAATCTTGAACTTTTGCTCCCACTATCTTCAAGATCCAAGTATAACCACCTTGTTGGACTCCTTAGTTGTACCTTATTTTGGACTCCATCTTTCAAGTCTCCAAAATTACATTTTAAAATAAAAATACAAACTAATCTATATTTTACATCTAAAAAAAAATAGATACAAGAGTTGAAAAAAAATAATTACATGCCCAAATAAATAAGATTACAACCAAATCGAAAATCCAACACAAACATACAAGGGTCATGGCTTGCTTTTCATTAATAACAACACAAAATATAAATTATTGACATTTAGCAACTTGTTACCTACTTGCAAGCATGATGCAAGTTGGTAACATAAAACTAGTTTGGATATATAAATGTTGCTACCACATATATTATTTTTCTTACTTGAAAAATAATATACTTTTGGTTTTATAACTTTAAAACCAAAATATGTCTAAAAATTTCAAGAACAAACATAAGAGGCTCTGATACCAATTGTTGGGTTTTAACATGTCTTTTAAAATATTTTGCAACGGAAGCGGTTTAAACATGTTAGATCTAAAATTTTAGGCGAACAAAAACCCATCAAGGATCCATATGTAGTTCTCGAAACTTAAAAGGAAACAAACCATAGGGTGTTAGAAATAACAACCTTTGATGAGAAGTGGTAGCTACAAGATTGAAGATGATATGAACACTAGTGTCTTCACTCCAAGAGTTAACACACCAAGCAAGATGGATCCAAGTTGCTAGCCAAAACCTCCTTTGAATGTCAAGAACCGAGTTTGTAGAATCACCTTAAGAACATAAATAAACCACCCTATTAGTTAAGGTGTTTATATATGTTCTTGTGAATTTATAAACACACAAAAACAGTTGTTCTTGTCTTTGCTAAATCTCGGCCAAAACCCCTCAAAAATGCTGTAAGTTCCTTTTGGTTCAAGTGATTGCAAAAGTTGTTTGTGATAGCTATTTATAAAATTAAATGGAAAGGCATCCAAAGCCTTTTTCACAAACCAACTTTGTAACACCTAATTTATCTATTGCTTAGGACTTGCAAGAGATAATCTAGTCAAACAAGCCACATATTTGGCTTCATATGTTGTTAGCGAACTTAGGGGCGAACTTAATAAGTTCGCTTATTTAGTATGGAGCGAACTTAATAAGTTTGCCTGGTTCAGTATAGGGGCGAACTTACTAAGTTCGCCTGGTTCAGTAGATTGTTAGCTTTGTCTATAAATAGCTTCTTTGTAACTTTATTCAAGTAATCAATCAATTCATATCAATTTTACCCCCAATTATTCTCTCTCAATTTTTTCTCTCGTTTATCATTCTCGCTTGTTTTAGCGATCTCGTTTATCATTCTCGCTTGTTTTAGCGATCATTATCGATATCATAACATGGTATCAGAGCATATATGCTCGATTCTGTGAATTTTTTTTCCTTTTCCGCACTCATTCTTTGTTGTTTCATTCGTTTTCTCATTTTTTGTGTCAATTGGGGGTTGTTTCCTGTTTTGATCCCTTCAAAACCTTCGTTTTTTGTTTCTAATCATTCCTACAGTTGGATTTCTTCATATACTTTTCTGATTTTGAGTTATGATGATTTCTGGATCGATTTCATGTTTTTCTGTTCGTGCAGACGAACTTGTCGCGATAGTTTGTTACAGGCGAACTTAATAAGTTCGCCTGTTCCTTTCCTCAGCGAACTTAATAAGTTCGCTTCTAGGCGAACTTAACAAGTTCGCTTATTCCAGTCTGCATTTTCTTTCTGCTTTTCATGCCTCCTACTGTTGATCCCGCAGTTGTTGTTCCTATGGATTCTTCTAATCCTTTGTTCTTACATTCATCTGATCATCCGGGTCTATTACTTGTTTCTAAAACATTTGACGGCTCTTCTTTCGGATCCTGGAAACGTGCCATGTCCATTGCCTTATCTGCTAAGAACAAACTTGGTTTTGTTGATGGGACTGTCGACCTACTTCCTCTCCTAATCTGGAGTTATGGAAAACATGCAATGATATGGTTATTTCTTGGATTTTGAACACTTTGTCCAGTGATATCAGTGAGAGTGTTTTGTATGTTGAGACTGCTCGACAACTCTGGAAAGAGTTAACTGACCGGTTTAGACAGAGTAATGGGGCCAAGTATTATCAGTTGCAGAAGTCTCTTTCTGCTATTTCTCAAGGGAATGATGATGTTGCTACATATTTTACCAAAATCAAAGCTGTTTGGGATGAGCTTAATGCAACGAGCCTATTCCTCCCTGCACTTATGGTACTTCCTAACTTATGGCTAAGCGCGAAACAGATTAACGTTTGATGCAGTTTCTGATGGGTCTTAACCCTTGTTATGACATGATTCATGGGAATATTATCTTGATGAAGCCTCTTCCCTCAATCAATGAAGCTTATGCTTTTCTCATTCAAGATGAGAAACAGAGGGAGCTTCATTCATCGACTCAGTTTATTCCTCAGAATGCTTCTATGAATGCTTCTGTGCAAGTACCGAAGAATTCCAGTGCTCGGAAAGGTTCTGTTTGCTCTCACTGCAAGAAGCCAGGACATGATACCAGCAAATGTTATCGTTTAATTGGGTTTCCTAAAGATTTCAAATTTACTAGACCCAAAGCTGCTGCTAATGTTGTTTCTGATGCTGGGGTTACTGTTCCTACTTCTGGTGCTCCTAATTCTCTTTCTTCTGAACAGTACAACAATCTGTTGCAACTTCTTCAGCAGATATCTGGGGTTTAGGGTGGTGTTCCTACTGTTCAACCACTAAGCTTTGCAAATTTTGCAGGTATTATTGCTTGCAATTCGACTACGGTCGATACTACTTGGATCATTGATACCGGTGCAAGTAATCATATGTGCTTTGATTTCAATTTACTTTCTGATGTTCAATTACTTAACTCACCCGTTTATGTTCTTCTTATAAACGAGCATGTCTTAACTGTTACGCAAGTCGGAACAGTTCATCTTACCAAGACGTTTTCTATTTCTAATGTCTTCTTTGTGCCTCAGTTCAAGCACAATCTCTTATCTGTTCCTAAACTTTGTAGGGATACAAAGGGTCTTGTCCAGTTTTCTCAAACTACTTGTTTCTTGCAGGCCCCTTCGCTGAGTAGTCCGTTGGTCCTGGGAGATCTTCTCAACGGCCTTTATCTTTTGAATCCAAATAAACTTTTCTCTGTTACAGTTGATTCTTTTTCTCACTGTAATTCTGTTGTTTCTTTGAAACTTTGGCATACTCGTCTTGGTCATTTACCTTTGTACAAACTTAAGCAATTGAATGTTTTTACTGGTGCACATGATTGTTATATTGATGATTGTTCTGTTTGTCATAAAGCTAGACATCATAAACTATCTTTTGCATCTAGTAGTATATCCAATTCTCAAATATTTGATCTTATTCATATTGATACGTGGGGACCGTATCGATCTACCACATTTGATGGATATAAATATTTTCTCACAATTGTTGATGATTTTACTAGAACTACTTGGACGCATCTTTTGACAACTAAAAGAAATGCCTTTACTATTCTTCAAGGGTTCATTGAAATGGTTGAGACTCAGTTCAGTACCAAAGTGAAGCGTGTTCGATCTGATAATGCTTTTGAACTTGGTTCGGGTGTTCATCATGCTAAGTATTTTAAACAGAAGGGTATTATTCATCAGACTACTTGTCCTGGGGTTCCTCAACAGAATGGGGGTGGTGGAACGTAAACATAAGCATCTTCTCGAAACTGCTTGTGCTCTTATGTTTCAATCCAATTTACCGATAACTTTTTAGGGTGAATGCGTTCTCACTGCTACTCATTTGATTAATATTTTCCCCACACGGGTTCTTAAGGGAAAATCTCCTTCTGAGATGCTCTTTGGTAAAGCTCCTTCATACACCCACCTTCGCACTTTTGGGTGTTTGTGTTATGCTTCTACCCCTACACCCGGACGAGATAAATTTCAGCCTAGAGCTCAAGCTTGTATTTTATTGGTTATCCATTTGGAGAGAAAGGTTACAAGCTTTATAATCTTGACACTCGACAAGTTCTTGTTTCTCGGGATGTGACTTTTCTTGAGCACATTTTCCCTTCTTTACACTCTTTAGATCCTTCTTATTTGTTCCCTTCTCTAAATGATCTGTTTGAGGAGACAGATGCAGCTGCTGTTCCTTCATCTTCTTCAGCTACTCCTGAAGTTGATTCCACTCCTCCTCCTGTTTCTCCTATTTCTCCTTCTCCACCTCCGGAGCCCAGGAGATCTACTCGTTCTTCTGTTCCTCCTTCTCATCTGCAGGATTATGTTTGTAATTCTGCTTCTTCTGTCGAATCGTCTTGTTTTCATACTTTGTCGAGTGCTTGCCAAGCTTCTCATTTTGTTAATCTTGCTGATCTTTCTCCTGATTCCCAGCAGCTCCTTTTAAATCTTGATTCTGTTAAAGAACCTTCTTCTTATCAGGAGGCTGTTAACCATCCTGCTTGGCAAGAGGCTATGACTAAGGAGTTTAATGCCTTGGAAAGAAATCAAACTTGGGAGTTATGCATTTACCTAAAGGTAAAAAGGCCATTAAGTGCAAATGGGTGTATAAAGTCAAGTATAATGTTGATGGTACTGTTGAACATTGCAAAGCCCGTTTGGTTGTTCGTGGTGATACTCAGAAAGCAGGAATTGATTTCAGTGAGACTTTTTCTCCTGTCGTTAAGATGACTACTATTCGTAGTCTCATTGCTGTTGCCACTAAACGACAATGGGGTTTATATCAATTGGATGTTAATAATGCTTTTTTTACATAGGGATCTTGATGAAGACATATATATGCTTCCTCCTCCTGGAATGCCTTTATCCTCTCCTGATCATGTCCTTAAGCTCAAAAAGTCTCTTTACGTTTTGAAGCAAGCTTCAAGGCAGTGGTATGGAAAGTTTTCTGATGCTCTTAAAACCAAAGGTTATATGCGGTCTCCCAATGATTATTCTTTATTCTCTAAGACGATGGGGGATTCTGTTGTTCATGTCGATATTTATGTTGATGACATTCTTCTTACTGGTAATAATGATCAAGAAATATCTGCTTTGAAGGCTTTCTTACATTCCACTTTCCAGATCAAGGATCTTGGCACTCTCAACTACTTTCTGGGCATTGAGGTTCTCAAATCTCCCTCTGGTCTTATTATGACTCAACGCAAATTTGTGAAGGATTTGCTGACTGAGTTTTCTACCGACGATGTTTCTTCTGTTTCGTCTCCTTTGCCTTTACATTTACAACTCAAGCTCAACGAAGGTCAAGTTCTTGATGATCCTTTGGCCTATCGTCGACTTGTTGGTAAACTCAATTACCTTACTCATACTCGGCCTGATCTTGCTTTTGCGGTTCAGTTTCTCAGCCAGTTTATGAGTGATCTGCGTGTTCCTCATTGGGATGCTGCATGGCATACTCTTCGGTATGTCAAAGGCACTTGTTCTCAAGGTTTGTTCTTTAATAATGCTCCTGATATGTCTTTGTCTGCTTATTGTGATTCTGATTGGGCTGCTTGTCCTAATACTCGACGTTCTGTCAGTGGCTATTTCTTTTCTCTTGGGGGCAATCCTATTTCTTGGAAATCCAAGAAGTAACCTACTGTTTTTCTTAGTTCTACTGAAGCTGAATATCGTTCTCTTCGCCGTGTCACACAGGAACTTGCTTGGTTGACTCGTTTGTTTGTGGAGTTTCGACTTGATAATCTTATTCCTGTTCCTCTCAAATGTGACAGTCAGACGGCTATTCATATTGCTAAGAATCTAGTTTTTCATGAGCGAACTAAGCATATCGAGTTGGATTGTCTTTTTGTCCGTGAGAAGCTTCCGGCCGGTTTGATTATGCTTTCTCACACACGGACTTCTGATCAACTTGCGGATATATTCACAAAGATTTTGGCCGGTCAACCGCATTCGGATATCATTTCCAAGTTGGGGTTGTATACACCTCCAACTTGAGGGGGGTGTTAGCGAACTTAGGGGCGAACTTAATAAGTTCGCTTATTTAGTATGGGGCGAACTTAATAAGTTCGCCTCGTTCAGTATAGGGGCGAACTTACTAAGTTCGCCTGGTTCAGTAGACTGTTAGCTTTGTTAGCTTTGTCTATAAATAGCTTCTTTGTAACTTTATTCAAGTTATCAATCAATTCATATCAGTTTTACCCCCAATTATTCTCTCTCAATATTTTCTCTCGTTTATCATTCTCGCTTTTTTCAGCGATCTCGGTTATCATTCTCGCTTGTTTTAGCGATCATTCTCGATATCATAACATGTGTGAACTCTCGACAGAAGCACAAAAGGGAGCAAAAGATGGTGTTTTATAAATACATATTGGATACTAGACACAATCATATTAATTAAATCATGTGTTATTAATATATAATCCTATTACTTTGTATAATAAATATTTAGTTATAAACCCATATTCCATTAACATAAGATTATATATAAAGCATCCGGTATATAAAACACAATGCATACAATGATGAAAAATCATTTATATATATTTATGTAACGCCATAAATATTATACATTGGTTAATTCTTTATAATCATTTTACTTAATGATAATAATCTTGACATAATAATGGGGTTGTACACGTTAAACCTAGTTTAAACGCGTATGTGGAATATTTGCTTATATCAATGGCAACCTTGTTGCACGTTGTGTCTTGGGCATATAGTTCCAACAGTACTTCATAGCTGATATATCTATTGTGGTTGTGTTTTCTTTGCCTGATACTCCCTACAAAATTTCTTGAAATGGCATGTTAGTCTACACATTTGGTTCATGAATTTAAACTATATGAGATTTCATTCCAATTAAGTGGAAGCAATTCTTTTCTTTTTCGGCTGCCTAACAAATGTTCCTTTGACTTATGTTTTCATTTTATTTTTGGTTGAAAACTCGATGAAGTTAACAAGGTAATCTATACCCTTTCAAGTCTTCATGATATCATCTTTACACACATTATTTAGTATTGAAGTATTTAAATTTATATATGGAAATGTGAATACAATTCAAAGTGGGACTAATGTATTTGAGTTTAAGACATCTTTTGAAATGTTTAGATTATATACCTCAAAAACCACATTCAAAGTTTAGAAAATAATACATGTGATTGAATTAACAAGTATCAAGACAACGCATCTTGGGAAGGATACATTTTTGTTTTTGATCTTCTTTGGATTGCATGCATTGTCATGTTTACAGATTGATTCACACTGCTTGACATTTGAATTTTTTTGGGATAAAATTGTTTTTGTGTTCATTATCCTCCACTTTTCTGATTGAAAATTAGAATTTTATGTTTTTGGGTTATGGATGTTGGTTTAGGGCTGATTATGGAGTAATTGTTAAGGATTTCGTTTTACTAGAATTCATCTCATTTAAAGTTGTGTGTATGCATTGTATTTATTGATATATTAATATATTGCATTGAGTATGGTGTGTGCATGTGCATGCTTTCTAGGTTTTGATTATTGAGTACCAAGTGTTTGTTAAAATCTCCAATGAATTGAATTTCTCTGAAACATGTTTTTGTGTAATGTTGGGTTGTTTCTTTTGAGAAATTGGTGCTTTATGGATTAATTGATTGCAGTTTTGGTGTTGTTTGAATCATGTTTAGCAGGGAGACAGTGTACATGTTCTTGGAGATTCTGTATCTTTTGGGAGGTTAACATGTGAGTCATTAGCTTGGGAGAAATGGCTAGTTTTTCGCATAAGCGATACGTTGCCAGCTTTTTGCATAAGCGATACGCTGAACCTTTCTTGAAAATGTCGACTCTGCCGCATTTCTGGATAAGGTCCTTACGCAACACGTAGCGAACCGTTAACCATGTTGGTTGCGGTCCGCCACCCAACTAGGTTAAGCGAGTCACTTGCTCGTTGTCCGGGTCCGTATTGCGGCTAGCTGCCCGTTACGCACGCCGTAGCGGTCTGCCATAGGGCTGAGTCACCATTCCACGCGTCTGACCCATTGGATTCCCTCATTATTGCCTTCCTTGCTACGTAGCGGACCGCTACGTCCTGTTTCGAGAATTTTTCACTTCTAATCCTTGATCTTTTACTTAATTGCAATTCCAGTCCTTCTACTTTGGGGACTTACCTCTTTTAGCTCATGGATTTTAAAATATTAACATCTTTAGTCCTCAGAAAATTTTGAGGTGTTACACTGCTCACCCCTCTTTCCCTCCTTGCCGCAACCTTGCCAATGGAGGAGATCGGTGTTACACCGTCGAAACCGCCCTGCCATGTCACCATCATTGTTGCTTTCCTCGCTCCCTCACTCACATCATTACGATAAGGTCATAAACAACACCAAGTTTTCTACTTTAGCTATCGATGCGGCACCTTTACCGCACCAACACTACTAGAAAACTGGGTATTTGTAACCAAAAATTTGCCACCGTCAATAACGGTTGCAAAATTAGCCACCAATTTATAAAATTAGGATTTGCCACGGGGTCTGGGGTCGCAAAAATTAAGGTGGGTTTTTTTATTTAGGTCAAGCCCAACACATAACTGCTTCTTACACTTTCATCGTTGTACGATGGCGACCTAACCTCACTCACATTTATTCAGGGGGTGTTTGGGATTACTTATTTGAAACTCCTTATGACTTATTCAAAAAGGTAATAAGTCATAAGTCATAAGTCACAATTTCTTACTTCTCAAAAACTACTAAAAGGAGGATGAAAAGTAAGAAAAACCAAACAAACTTATTACTTATCTCCTTTTCTAAGAAGTTAATAAGTTATAAGTTGGTTAAATAAGTAATCCCAAACACCCCCTCAGATAATACGAGTATGGTGACCTAATCTCATTCACTTGCCTAACATCTCACCGCTCATCAGACTATGGCGATCTAATCTCCCCTCATCAACGACATCAGCGACCTAATTTGTGCTTGAATTGCGGCTATTTAATGGAAGACCACAACGATTTCAGGTCTGTTTCTCACCGTGTGTTCTTGATTTCGTGTAAATTAGGGCTAGGATTTATATTGCAGCTCTTAAATTAGGACGGTCTCCAGTTGCTCCTCCAATTCATTTGTGCTTGAATTGAACCATGTTTGCTATTCTAGGGTTAGCTAGCCACTGATTATTTTCTTTTAGTTCTAGTAATCTAATAATTCTAGTAATCTAGAGTTTACCAGTAGCAATGTAAGACCTAGAACATAACTATTAGATGCAAATTAAGGTACAGATCATAAATACATTTGTGCTAACAAAATTAATCCATACAAGCATGAAATAGAGAGAAAATCAAGTTAATTACCTGTTCACGGTGATTTCTACACCAACAATAGTCAATGTGAAGCTTCACGAATGTAATAACTAAAGGAAAATAATCAATAGTCAACTTTCAGTTTGTCTTTGACTAAATCAATAGGCAACATTCAGTTTCTCTTTGTTATGAGATGGATAGTCTTATACAAATTTAAAATACTAGTCGTTTTGTTGTCTTAATTAGCCCAACATTAAGAATTTATGAGACTAGATTAGACGACAACCAAGAAGGAGCTTATTTATGAGACAGTAGACGACAACCAAGAAGCTTTGCCGGTGGATGTATACCAGGGTGAGTGTGATGAAGTGAAAGACAACATCTTTCTTGATAATTTCACTCTTCATGATGTTCCACCAGCCCCTGGAGGTAAAGAAGGAATGAAGGTATGCTTTAGCATAGACGCCAATGGTATTCTTGATGTCTCGGCTGAGTTGCTATCTACGGGTAATAAAAGAAGTATGGTAATTGCTGGGAGTGGAAATGTGGCCAAGGAAGACATCGAGAAGATGCTGAAAAAGATTGAGCTATGATTTCTATCATTTATTTAGCATCAGTGGATTGAAACTAGAGTAATGGCTATGTGATTGTGAATAGCCTTTGATCCAAAGGCCTATCGAGTTAAGCCAGTTCCTTTTTTTTTCTTTTTTCAAAGGCAGCCCTTTTCTTTCTCCTGGACCAATGACTCACTTGTTCAAGAACAAGTCCGTGAGTTTCTGCATTGTGAACACTTACATTTTCACTAAAATTAATTATGATCAAACTGAAAAATAAGAAACAATATATACAGTGAGTCAGAGGAAAAAAAACAAAACTGTTAGAACTACAGAAACTGCTATGATACATGATATTGTTCAATAAGTTGTGCATAACTAAAAAGAATTAAAGAGGTATAATGAGATTTTTATCTAAATCATCTCCCACTGCCATAAAATCTAAGATATATGATTCACATATAATTTAAATGCATATACACGTGCATATATGCATACAGCATACATCCCTTGTATTTACTCTATTTTACATTTGAAAAAAAAATTATTTTGTTCTGCGTACTCGAATGACAACCATGTTAAATCAATATGTTTTTTAGTGATTATTAAAAGTCCATGTATAATGGGTACGTGATCAGGGCATGAACACGTGGCTAGTGATTGGATGGCTATGTGTTTGGAAGGCGTGAATACGTGCACCCCTGATTGGGGCGTGATTCATGGCGTGAGGTGATTCACAAACGTGGGCCAAGAGGAGAGGCTTAAATAGCCGTTGGTAGAGAGCCGTTAGGCTTAAACATTCATTAAAAAAGATTATTAATTAGTTTTAAAAATTTAACCTATAAATTACATCAAAATCTTTAACATTTTTCATATCTTTTTTCTACTCACTTTATAAAAATCTCTCTATTCACTTTATAATCATTCACAAAAAAAGGATTTTTCATCCAACTCATTGGATTCGTTCGAGGAAAATACGTTGATTGTTGAAGCGATACGTTTGGGGTAAAGTAGTTGATGAAGTGGAGAGTTCACAACAGGTTACCCAACGAGTTCAAGTTATGCGGGATCACGAAGCTGCTAACGAACGTCTAGTTCATGACTATTTTGTTGACAATCCCATGAAGATACGTTTCAGTGCTGTTTTCGCATGAATCGACAACTTTTCTTACGAGTAGTTAAATATTTCGAGAGACAGAGCTTCCTTTTTCCAACAAAGGGAGGATGATAGACGTAAACTAGGATTTACTACTTTACATAAATGTATGTGCGCAATTCGTCAAATAGCGTACGACACCGCGCACAATTCATGGGACGAATAATTGAAAATACAGAAAAAATCTGCGTGAGATACTCTCCATAATTTTTGTAAAGATATTATTACTATTATTATTATTATTATTATTATTGTAACATTTATTATTACTATTTACTTTTAATAATTACTATTTAAGGTGTGATTGATTTCTACGACAAACGGTATTTAAGGAGACCGAAGTGGAGTGACATTCAACACATATACGAGGTGCATGAAGTCGTACATGGCTTTCCCGGATGCTTTATATCATCGATTGCACACACTAGGAGTGGGCAAATTGTCCCAACCTTAATGCTAGAAGTCCTGACATCATATGATCTTTCGATGTGGCAATATGCCTTCTTTGGTGTTGTCGGAGCAAACAACGATCGCTTATCTTCGACGACATCACAGATAGAGTTGCACATGCGTCTTCATTTTATGTCAATGATGTAGAATACGATTATACGTGTATTATTTTGCCGATCACGTTTGTCAAAGCATATACAAGCCCAGTGTGGGATAAAATCATGGCATTCAAAAAAGCACAAGAATCGACACTGAATGATATTGAGAGGCATTTGGAGTAATGAAGAAAAAGTGGGCTAAGATTAACAATCCGACAAGAATTTGGTCAAAAGAAAAAAATAAGGAAGGTTATGTATACTTGTGTGATATTACATAACATGATATTGAAGGACAAGGGAAGAGTAATTTGCCAAAACTATCATGATAGCCTTCAACCCCCGCCTCCACAACTAACCTACGAAGAGAAACAAACAATATCACATATTAACCACGCAAAATATATATAACAATTAAACCCGAGTCATTGGTTTGTCCAGTGCCTCAATAGCCAATTAAGGCACCAAACTTGGTTAAAATATATGGACAATTCAAAATCCAAAATTGCTCTCACTTGCTTTGACATCTTTCAATGACTCCTAGGTTCACCCGTCTTGATTTTCACGTCTTGTCTTGTCTTGAGGTTTTTGTTACAATTGAAATTAAATAAAATCCTAATTATATTATAATAATGGCTTCCAAAAAGTTAGAATACAAGAATACAAACCGAAAACCAAAACATAAACATTCAACCAAAACAAACAATCACACGGGGTCACGACTCGGTTTACAATTTTAACAAGATCCACCAAACGAAAGGATGCAACATTATTCCCAATGAAAAAATATAATATTGGTAATACGAAAAGGATGCAATTTGTTGTAAACAAAGAGAAACGAGGAGCAAAAGTTTCATATTATCCATGTCTCTACTAGCTAATACATACATCACATATATATATACACACACACAAATACCAATCGTAACCGGTGATGAATCATAAATAGGAGAATGATGGTGTATTATGTCTGCCCATTATGATAATTTATAACACTCCCCGTTAGACATATTACACACACACACAAGTACCAATCGCAACGTTTATAATGCTCCCCCTCAAACTAATACATGTCTTTCAATATGTAGAATCTGATCTTCTATGATGAGTGTGCAATTTGATCTTTGATGTAATCTTTTTTGAGCTATGCATATTGTCTTCATACAGTGTAGCGAGGCTTATTCAACTCCAATCCCCTATCTTCTTGAATATGTTGAATCATTGACCTCCACAAGTAAAGTGTATCCAGATCGATATTGAGTTTCGTGCAAGTCTGATAAGTATCATGTATTAGTATAACCAACTAGTTTTCGGACTCAGTATTTTTCTCGTAGAACAATTCCATGTCTCAAGTTCTGCAAGGAAATCGACTTATCCTTTTATATGCTGGCGATTTTTCCTCGTTAAAAACATTGCTAGAAAAACCCGATGGGGCAAAACCATAGCAAAAGGAAAAAAGAATGCAGCTCACATTCCCCCCTCCCCCACAGATATATTATTGTTAACAACATACTTCAAGATGATGTTAAACTGGTACTTTAGGGCTTATAAGATAAACTGTTGCTACTGAATCAATTATGTTGCCTTATTATAAACTTTACTAAGAAAATTCAAAGGGACAAAACTTAGTGAAGGGGAAAAGAGTGCAACATGTAATATTATTACTATAATTCGCTAGCACATGTACAAGAATGCAATCGTGCTTAAGTACCGTACTTCTGACCATGTACTTATTCGCCCTCTTCTTTGGGGAAGTAAGGATCTTCGTGTATGTTTAACGACCAAACAATCATGGGTGTGCTTAGCGGATAAATTTTGTCCATATTAGAATATGTTAACATCTTCTGGATGTAATATTTTGATTTGTGGACACATATACTGTCACACCCCGCCTCAGGCACCTTTTGGACGTGTGTGAGCTCGATTATTACCTGTTTTGATTTCAGAGTTGTTTTATAAAATACATCGGAAGTCTATCACAAGGATCGTTTAATCAATTATTTTAACCTCAAGGGTTGTATTTGTAAATATCAAGACTCATTTGGAAAAACAAAAGTCTTATATCATTTCATAAACACAGTGATTTAAATACTCTTTTCATTTTGATTACTATTTAATGTATTTTGACTTTCATTTAATATTTGATTGAAAATAAAAGTTACATAATTAAATTTCAAAGTTTATTATTAAGGGATAATAATAAATGTGTTTTATTAGTATAATTAGTATTTTTTTTAAATAAATTAAATTGAACTTAAGGAGAAGTGTCGGTGGGAAATGCCATCAAACACTTCTCCTCCCTCAACTTTGGTGGAATGACAAAACTCACCCTAACTTTGTAAAATATCACTTTGACCCCTTGAAGTTTCGAGTTTACCCCCTGTAGTATATAAATTTTGATTCTTCCTCAATAACTCTCATTCGTTAAATTTTTTTTATTAACGTCCCGATATAAATTTCGTTAAAAACGGATTTGTATTCAAAATATGGTATTTTTTTAGGCGTCGTGGGTTATATCGACTGATGGTAACGTGCTTTTACTGTGAATAATGAGATCAAAACTGACTGGAAAATATTTATACTGTCTTTTAACTATGTTTCCATCTCCATAACCGAGTCATACATTACCACGTTTCTTTTTGTGTTTAGCAACGTTAATGATACCGTCTCAGTCGTTTAAAGTTCGCCTCCTGTCACGAAACACAAGAGCCTCCCGCCGCGAAGCGCGGGGCTAATTTTCTCGTTATTATTAAAAGTTAAAGGTGTATTTAATAAAAAAGAGGCGGGGAAAAATGATGAGAATGAACATGGAGGCGACACGTGGCATGACAAAATCTTTATTTATTACATATAGGTTAGAAACCTGGTGTATTACACGAGTTGAATAAATGCAATTTTGTATACTTAGTAATAAAGATTTCGATATTACATATTAATTTATGATATGTTACATCGTTTTTTAATACAAATCTTAAAATGTTATATAGTTATTTTTTTAAAATGTTTTATAAAAATATTGAAAGAAATGTTCAATTTATAAAAATGTTTTATGAACAAACCTAATTTAAAAAAAAAATATTTTATAGAAATCATTGTTATTTAATAGAAGAGATATGTGGGAAACAAAAAATTTAAAAATCAATTAAAAAATTTATATAATTAATAGGAGATATAGAGACGAAGAAAAAAGGTTAAGGATATAATAGAGTGACAAGTGTTTCATTAAAATATTTATTTATTAAATAGTTTAGATATAGATATGTATATATATATATATATGTATTTTTAAAAAATTAAGGTTCCTGTGTCCAAGATTATTGTGAACTTAAAAAGTTACTTTCTTGTAAATCAAAACTTCGTGTGTAAGTATTCTTAATTTCCTATGAAAATTTTAAACTTGCATGTGTTAATCCATTAAAACTTCATGCGAAAGTAAATGTGAATCAGTTTCTCTCTCACATAATAGTGTGTGAAAGCTTCCAACACACTCAATAATAGTGGAAACAATCGCGGTTCTTGTTCTTGGCAATTTTATGTTTCAATCAACTCAAGTTTTGAATTTGGTTTCTAACGTCGGGTGGTTTGCGGTGACAGTCGCGCGAAGGTGGTGGCGGTCGCGGTCGCGCTGTGGCGGTGGTGGTGATGACGGTGGACAAATTTCAAATTCCATTAATAGATTTCATTTATTTTAAATTTCAAATCCGTTGTACAAATTACAATTTCAAATACAATTCCTTAAAATTCCAATAAATTATGCGAACCAAACAACTACCGAAAGTTTGGTGTGAGAAAACAAAGAGGATTTATCTCAACAACTGAAACTTCAATTGACATTGATTGCTTGTATGATGGAACTGGTTTTTCAACGAAGGTCACTCAGTCAAAATTTTTGTATCATAGATTGCCATGATTCAAATATCTTGTTAGAGTAAATTATCGTTTGCGTCCCTGTTGTTTACACGATTTAACACAATGCGTCCCTTACACAAATTTTTAACGTTTTGAGTACCTGTGGTATACAATCTGTAACACTCCGAATCCCTGGACCTAATTTCGTTAAAAGAATCCGATTAAATTCAGATGAAATGTCCGTTGTACCCTTTTACTATATAACAGTCTGCGTCCCTTGAAACATGTAATATCTGTTTGCGTCCCTGTCTGAGTCCATGTATGATAATTTTTCCAGGGATGCAAACAGATATTACATGTTTATAGGTACGCAGAGTGTTATACAATAAAAGGGTACAACAGACATTTAACCTTAATTTAAACGGAATTTTTTAATGAAGTTAGGTCTAGGGACTCAGAGTGTTACAGATTGTATACCACAAATACTCAAAACGTTAAAAATTCATGTTATGGACGCATTGTGTTAAATCGTGTAAACCACAGGGACGCAAACGATAATTTACTCATCTTGTTATTACTTATTTTTTTGATTTTTTTTCATCACATTTTGTTTTGTAGACTCCATATTTCTGAATTTTGCACCTCTGATCTTTTGTTCAAATATTTGTGGTTGTACCCAAGTTTGATATTTGCCATAGGAGATCAAGAAGCGATTCAAGCGAAACACAGGTTTGATATTTGCAGGTAGAAAACTATGAACTCTAAAAGTGTATTATATATATCGAACAACAACCGACTATAATATTTTAATCCTATTTTGAGATGAAACAATGCCTGCTAATTAACGCAACGCCTCAAAAATATGTAACTATTTACACAATTATAATAATGACACTTTGACCCATTAACTATACTTAATATAACAAATACATAATAATATAACGAGCAAATTATAAATTATGTCATTTAAATATTTACTAAATTTCTAAAATCAGTTGAATTCTTCCAAAAATGACGTAACTACATATTTAATAACTTATTGCCTTGTCTCGTTATGCTAGTGTGATATCTAGTCACACACATCATGGAAAAGAGGAAAGTGGGCTAAAGGAAAAAGAATCAAAGTAGCAAAAAAGTAAAGTAAAAAAGAAAAAAAGGAGAAAATATTTTAGTTAATTGCTTCTAGATGAATGTAACTTAGGGAGCAAGCGACATCACTCGGGTAGTGCTTTGGGTATGGAGGGTTCATCGGGTACACCGGCGTAAGGACTTCGGCTAGCTCCATCGGGCAGGTCTTGCGGGTATATGTACCCGTTCCTTTTGGGTGAGAATGTCGTTGGACAATGACTCTATAGCCGTTATACATTAATAAAAAAAACTAATTTAAATACCCAATACCACTATATAAATTCATCTCCATTTAATATTTTTTACACACAAAATAACAATTACATACTCTTAAAAAGTCTTTAGGAAACTTAGTGTTGTGCCCCACCACTTAGGGTACTTGGGGTTGGATTTGGGTAAAAACGAGGTAGTGCTCCCTCATCGTGTATTTTATTAGGGTACTTTTTTTTTGTTAGGGTACTGCCCCTTGCTCCCTTAGGGTCGTTTAGTTGGCTGAAATTTATTGGAATTTAATGGAACTAGAATTTAAATTCCATTTTTGGCTATGAGAAAGATTTGAATTAGAATTAATTCCAAACAATTCCCACACTTGATAGAATTCAAAATCCTCCAATATTTTGAAGGATTTCATAAAAAAAATTTTAAATATCGTAAATAACCCCGACCTCTACCACCCGCCATTAACCGCAGTCGTGCTAATCAACGCTACCGCCCACCCATTGTCGTTGACCACTACCAACCGACGCAGTTGCCACAACGTCACCCGCCATCGCCTTCAATCGTTCGCCTCCCGCCACCCACTAACAGCGTTGCCATCAATGCCACTCTCAGCTGCCTGTCGTAGATGTCACCGCCACCAATCATCGCCTCTGCCACCACCACACTTTCGCCGCCGCCGCCGCCCCCGCCCCCGCCCCGTGGCTTTTTATTGTGTGTATTTGTAGTGTGTGTATTGCGTGTGTGTGTATTGCAGTGTGTGTATTTTGCAGTGAGTGTTTTGAATCATTCATTTGCTTTGTTTTGAATGTTTGTTCATTTTAAGGGGTAATTTTGTCTTTTTGTATATATTTACATTCGATTCCATAACAAATGTACCAACCAAACACATTTTAGATTTTCAAATGAATCATTTAAATTCAAATTCAAATTCAAATTCAAATTCCATTTCCATTTCCATTTTGAATTCTAATAAATTTTTATATATACATCTCAAAAGACTAGTATGGTGGGTGACGACAATATTTTCAGAACCGGACCAGATAGTGAACCGCTCGTCTTAGAGGTCCATTGGTCGGACCGGTTGGACCTGATTTAATAATTGAATAACGTCATAAATAATAAAAATTAAAAGTATTTATATATATACAATATTAAAAAAAACGTTTTTTGTCTTACGTAAATTTTCAATTTTAATGACATATAAAGATTTAAATAAATAAAAGATGCAAATTGAAATAATAAATTAATCAGAAATAAGATTTTGAGGGAAAAAATACAAAAAAAAATAAAAAATAGTAAAAGTTTGAAAATAAGGTTATATGTCGGTTCCGGTCCGGTTATAAAAATATGGGGTTAGGTTCTAATTTTGGTAATCATTGTGATTCGAGAGACAAAAATATTAAAAACAAAAAGTTAATAATAATGACATAATTAAAATATGGGGATAATTAAATAAAAGGGTAAGAGAATTTACAGCAGATTCTGTATATATTTGTAAGTGAGTTCTGTATATTTTAGGGAATCATTTAAAGTGATTGTGAGTAGAGGAGAAAAAATATTACTGTTTATCTGTATATTTGTGAAAACATTGTTCATCTCTATTAATTTTTTAATACTTTTTGAAACTGGTTGTGAGTGGAGGAGGAAAAAAGGTAATGATAAAGGTATAAAAAGTATTATTAACTTTTTTAATTTTTTAATACTTTTTAATATTACTGTTCGTCTGACCCATTATTGCCTTCCTTGCTACGTAGCGGACAGCTACGGCCCGTTTCCAGAACTTTTCACTTTTAATCCTTGATCTTTTACTTAATTGCAATTCTAGTCCTACTTTGGGGACTTACCTCTTTTAGCTCATGGATTTTAAAATATTAACATCTTTTAGTCCTCAGAAAGTTTTGAGGTGCTACACTGCTCACCCCTCTTTCCCTCCTTGCCGCAACCTTGCCGATGGAGGGGATCGGTGTTACACTGTTGAAACCGCCTTGCCATGTCACCATCATTGTTGCTTTCCTCGCTCCCTTACTCACATCAATACGATAAGGTCGACAACAACACCAACTTTTCTGCTCTCGCTGCCGATGCGGCACCTTTACCGCACCAATACCTAGACGATACCACCCCCTCGAGACGTCATTATGGGCTAATCTAGTTTTTTTTAACGGTAAACTCTTACGCACTCTAAATCTTCACCACATGTCCACGAAAATAACCCACACAATCTCTTAAGAACACCTCGACCTGATTACAACACATCAGTAGATTTTTTTTTTTTTTTTTTTTGAACGGCAACACCTAGATATTCTAGGATAATTGGGTTTCCTCGGGACAACACCTAGAACATCTAGGGCAGCCCACCACAGGAGGAACCTCTCCAACTGGGTAAACTCTCTGACCTGGCCACAGACCCCCTTTTTTGCTGTTGCCAGGATTCGAACCCAAGACCTCCACTATGGGAAGTCTTGGAGCTACCATTGCACCAAATGGCCAATGGTAACACATCAGTAGGTGTGTGAATCAAATCCACAAACCACACATTATGAATCAGAAAGATGAAAATATTAAAATATTTTTTTTGATAATAATGACTTGAATTTACGTATGGGCATAATTAAATATCAATAAATCATTAAAATAAAAACAGTAGTGGATATATAATTAATTTAAGTAATTAGAAATGTTTGCTTTTATGAGCTTACCACCTTTCCTCTCCTCTATAACCTGACTCTTCGGTCACGCTGACGGTTACGCTGCCTGGACCTCAAGAAAACGACTCGATCTTCTTGACTCCTCTATAACCTGACATTTCCACAGTTCTGAAAACCATTAAACCTCGAAGTACTCCGGCAACAGCAAGGTAACATTGTGACCACGCATTCTTATTCTGGTTTATTACGTGCATATGGTTAGATAAATGGGTTGTTTTGAGTTATAAATTGGTTTTAATTTCGGTAAACTTTTGCTCGGTGACTATGTTAACTTAAGAAAGAAACAATAGATCTAACTGTAGTTTCAATACTAAGTCTGATTTCACCCTATTTATTTTTTGTTCTCTGCTAGGTGTTCCAAGATGTCGAGAAGTGTTAAAACAACTCCCATTGGTATTGATCTTGGAACAACATACTCGTGTGTTGCTGCATGGTTTGATCAACACAACCGTGTTGAGATCCTTCCTAATGAACAGGGTAACACCATTACCCCATCATGTGTGGCTTGTAACGACATCGAACTTTTTGTAGGGGAAAGTGCCAAAAACCAAATCACTAGGAACCCTAATAACACTGTTTTTGGTAAGTTGATATGATGAATCCTTCATTTAGTATATATGATGCTAGTTGATAAATTTTATTTACTTTCTTTTTATTGAGTTTCAGATGTTAAGCGTATAATCGGGAAGAGATTCAGCGATGTCAGATTGCAGAAAGACATACAATCATGGCCTTTCAAGGTGATCGAAGGATCTAATGATAAGCCAATGATTGTACTTGAACACATGGGTGTAAACAAGGAATTTTCACCTGAAGAAATATCTTCCATGATTTTAAAGAAGTTGAAAGAGGCTGCTGAGGCATACCTTGGAACAACAGTTAAAGATGCAGTGATTACCGTCCCTGCATATTTCAGTGACAAGCAACGACAGGCAACGAAGGATGCTGGTACACTGGCTGGCCTCAATGTAATGCGTTTGATCAGTGAGCCCACAGCAGCTGCAATTGCCTACGGTCTAGACAAGATTTCGGACCCAAACCACCCACAGCAGAAATGCGTCTTCATCTTTGATTTGGGTGGGGGGACGTTTGATGTGTCACTTCTCACAATCAGCAGGGAAGGAACCTTAAGTGTTAAAGCAGTGGGGGGTGACACTCATTTGGGTGGAGAGGATTTTGACAAGGCCATGGTAGATTATTGCGTACGAGAATTTAGAAGAAGGGAAAAGAAAGATGTGAGTAGAAATGCAAGAGCAATGGGGAGATTGAAAGTTGCATGTGAGAAAGCGAAGAGGGATTTGTCCTCAACAACTGAAACTTCGATTGATGTTGATTGTTTGTATGATGGAACTGATTTTTCACTAAAGATTACCCGGGCGAAATTTGAAGAACTAAATGCTGGTTTATTTAGAAAGTGCATTGAGCATGTGGAAAGTTGTTTAAGGGATGGGAATATGCAAAAAAATAAGGTTGATGACATAGTTCTTGTTGGTGGATCAACAAGGATTCCCAAGATACAACAAATGCTGAGTGAGTTTTTTGATGGGAAGCCGCTTTCCAAGAGCATTAATGCGGATGAAGCTGTGGCTTATGGTGGAGCAGTGTTGGCTGCAAACTTAAATGGTAGAGGCAATAAAGTTGTGAAGGAATTGGTACTTTTAGATGTCACGCCTTTGTCCCTTGGTATTAGTATCAAAGAAGAGGATATTATGAGTGTCATAATACCAAGAAACACACCTATACCCACCATGCAGGAGCATATCTATGTGACAATGTACGACAACCAAGAAGCGTTGGCAGTGAATGTATACCAGGGTGAGTGTGATGAAGTGAAAGACAACATCTTTCTTGATAATTTCATTCTTCATGATGTTCCACCAGCCCCTGCAGGTAAAGAAAAAATGAAGGTTTGCTTTAGCATAGACGCCAATGGAATTCTTGATGTCTCGTCTGAGTTGCTATCTATGGGTAATAAAAGAAGTATGGTAATTGCTGGGAGTGGAAATGTGTCCAAGGATGACATCAAGAAGATGCTGAAAAAGATTGAGCTATGATTTCTATCATTTATTTAGCATCAGAGGATTAAAACTAGAGTAATGGCTATGTGATTGTGAATAGCCTTTGTTCCAAAGGCCTATCGAGTTAAGCCGGTTCCTTTTTTTATTTTCCAAAGGCAGCCCTTTTCTTTCTCCTGGACCAATGACTCCTTTGTTCAAGAACAAGTCCGTGAGTTTTTGCATTGTGAACAATTACATTTTCACTAAAATTAACTATGGGCAAACTCAAAAATAATTTTTCTAATAAATAAGAAACAGTATATACAGAGAGTCAGAAAATAAAACAGAACTGCTATGATACATGATATTGTTCAATAAGTTGTGCATAACTAAAAAGAATTAAAATGGTATAATTTGATTTTTACCTAAATCTTCTCCTACTTCCACAAAATCTACCTCCTATCAACTCTTTCTCCATATACCATTTTAGCTGATTATAGAACCGTGATGAACCTTATCCCTCGCAACGATTGGGGTAGTGAAAGTCGATTACAAGGTTGAATATGTTGGGTTAATCTTGATGATACGGGTCAAGTCGGGTCAGTTTACGGGTTTTGTTTAAATGGGTCACCGAATAGCAAATGGGTCACAGGTCTAGGTTGACCGAGTTTTATGGGATGCGAACAAGTGGACGTTGAGCTAGCGGTTGCTGAAATGAAGGAGGAATACGTGGTCAAGTTTTTGCATGTGTTATTTAACTATTATTATAAATAGGAGTAGTAGCTGGTGTGTAAAGTATCCCTTTGTTTAATTAAAATATATTGAGTTTGAGAAGCAGTAAACAATATCCTCTCTACGTGAGTTTGAGTGTGTGTTTGTGTGTGAAATCTGGGCCTGAACCAACAATTGAAGGTTGATCGAAAAGAACGATCCCTACTGTTGGGGTACGGCCCGGAAGAAAGGTCGGACCTACCCCTTAACCCTGAACTTGGGAAAATACCGGAGAAGGCATAGCAATCTAAGGCCGGTACTATGAGCCCAAAGCCGGGCTTAGTTAAAGGCCCGGAGGACAAAGCAAAGCCCGGACAAATCTAGAGGAAAAAGACAAACAGTTAACGGTAAAGAGGAGACAAGAATCAACATGTCAGAGTACGAGCCAATCAATAGAAGAGACCCGACAATGTACAAACCATTACTAACAACCTTAAAAATGGGCTAAGCATTATGCGTCTCAGCCAATAAGCAAAGGGCAGCTACAGGCTAAAGACAAACTATACCCAAGTATAAATATATCATCCAAGGCAAGGTAAAGGGATCCTAATTTATTCTCACGCTTTCTCCTTACTATCTTTCCAATTCACACCCGATGTTTATTCTCACGCCGGAGGCTGGTCACAGCGACACCCCCCGGGGTCCTCACTGTGACGAGACTAACGGTGTTTCTGTTTTGCTAGGTCAAACCCGAGCACTACCTCTCTGGAAATTCCTTGACAACCGGATTTGGAGGTCCTGGAATTTATAGTGGCGCCATCCAAGTTAGATCAACCCTAAAACCAACTCAGTTGGAACAGCAAAGAAAAACCTCATTTCCACGAAGTAACAATGTCAAACCAACAACAAAGAAGCACCATTTTACCACAAAACCTCTCTTCGACATCTGCCCCTGAAGAATCCTTGAAAGGAGCAATGCCTGTCAGGGGAGGGGAAGACAAAGTGAAAGAAAGTCGGGCAAAAGAATCTTTGGAAAACTACGTACTAGTGGAGAATGCGTCGGACGACTCTGACAAGAAGCATCTGGTGCAACGGCTCAAATCACCCCAGAGTTTGTCCAGAGCAACTGGGTTAAACTCCGGGCTGAACTGGCCGCCCTAGACAGAGCAGATAGGCTTGCGGAGGTCAAAACAAAGTTAGTATTTGATACAACTAAGGAGGTGGCAGGCAACGATAAGCGGTCGGAAGGCCCGGCCAGTGACGGGGTGGCCCGGCAACAAGAAGCTCATATACGCACTCCAGCAGCTGACATACCTGGCTTAATGAACCAATTGTTAGCCATGCTAACACCGCATTTAACGGCTGGTTATGGGGCAGGACCGAGCAGCACGAGCGCCAAACACGACGGTGGCACGGAAAGAAAGAAGCCAGAAGATGATTTGACCAAGCCCTACAGACCAGACCACCTGGCGGAACAATCCAAGTTTACTACCCGGCTGACGAGGGCACCGCTCCCAGCAAAGCTCAAAATGCCAACGTGTATCAGTAAGTACGATGGCAGTCAAGACCCGGAAGACCACTTGCACACCTTCAATGGCGAAGCCCACGTTGAGCAATGGTCCTTACCCGTTTGGTGCCACATGTTCGCCCAAACATTGATAGGCCGGGCGAGAGTATGGTTCGATTCTCTGCTTCCACAGAGTATAGACAGTTTCACTCAGTTGAAAGAAAAGTTTTTGTGAAATTTTGGGCAGCAGAAGAAAAGATTCAAGAACGCCATTGAAATCATGCACATCAGAAGAAGAGAAAGTGAGAGTGTGGAGCAGTACATGGAACGATTCATTAACGAAAGCTTGTTGATAGAAGACGTACCAGAACAAATGAACTTGAGTAGCTTCATCAATGGGGTATGACATACACAACTACAAGAAAAATTGGGAGAAGATTATCCAAAAAGCTTCGATGTACTGATGGACAGGGTACGAGCATTCATCCGGGGTAAAGACACGTCCGGCAGAGCTAGAGAGTGGGACAACCGGACAACCCGGTAAGCGAACAAGCAAACAGACAGTCAAGGAAGCAGATACACCCCGGTAAGCGGTCAGGCCCACAGATCTAGACCACGGATGCGAGAAAGACCCAGGTATTCATCCCATTCCACTACACCATTTAGTCCATACTCAAAACAACCATATAACAATGAGACAAGAAGGCACGGGGGAGAAAGGCAAGACCATCCGTTTGATTTTACAGCCCTCACAAAAACACCAAGCCAAGTCCTTGCCACAGAACGGGTAAGCCAAGGTTTTCAACCGCCAAGGCCCGTCAGACCCCGACCGTACATGCAAGACTCAGGCAAATTCTGTGAATTCCATAAAATAGGAGGCCATACTACAGATAATTGTGAGCATTTGAAAAGAGAAATAGAGAAGGCGGTCAAAACAGGCAAGTTGTCTGACCTGATAAAAGAGATAGGCCAGCAGGGGCATAGAGACAGAAAATCGGAAGGAGAGAGACATAAGCCACCCCCGGAGGACAGAGGCAGGGTAGAGATGGTTTACAAAGGAGAATGTTCAGAGCAAGAAGAGTTCAACCGCAAAAGAAAACCACTACCACTCGAGGCATGGATGACGCAACCCATCTCTTTTGAGTCCTTGGCCGACGAAGATATCCAAGATGGCCCACTAGTCATATCTGCGAACATGGCGGGGCATCGCATCAGCATGATACATGTTGACGGGGTAGCGGGGCAGAAATTATGTTTGAGCACTGTTTCAATCGTTTGGACGAATACTTGAAGGCCAGATTGGTCCCGGATAACCTCCCGCTGATTGGTTTTTCGGGAGAAAGAGTATTGCCAATAGGAAAGGTAACCCTACCTGTCATCTTGGGAGAGGGAGACAAATTCCATACTATCAACCTCACTTTCTCTGTGGTGCAAAGTAACTCTAAGAATAACATCATAATGGGCAGACCGGGGATAAAAGCCTTCAGAGGAGTAGTTTCTACCAACCATGGAATCATGAAATTCCCCACCCCAAAAGGTATAGCTTCAGTCAGTACAGCCGCAGAAATAGTAGCAGCACTAGAAAGAACAAAGGATGGTCAAAGCGTCAAGCACGAAGCCTGGATGATCCACGTGAACTTCACTGAGCAAACTGTCAAGGTAGGAGCACAGTTGTCCAACAAAGTAAAAGCAAGTTTGAAAGAATTACTAATCCGAAACATGGATGTGTTCGCCTGGGAGGACGCAGACATGACGGGCATTCCCCGGAGTTTAGTAGAACACAAGTTAAACATATATCCTACAGCAGCTCCAATCCGGCAAAAACGGCGGAGCATGGGCCCGGAACGTCGCAAGGCTGCATGCGAAGAAACAAAAAAGCTAATGCGGGCAGGAATTGTAAGGGAAGTTCAGTATCCATCATGGATAGCAAACCCGGTCATGGTGGCGAAAGGGGACGGTTCCTGGAGAATGTGTATCGATTTCAAGGACCTCAACAAAGCGACTTCGAAAGATTGTTACCCCCTGCCAGAGATGGAGATGAAAGTAGAAGCCGTGGCAGACTTCTTGGTGAGATGTTTCCTAGACGCATACAAAGGATACCATCAAATACAGATGGCCCCGGAAGATGAAGAAAAAACAGCTTTTTACACTGATGAGGGAGTATTTTGTTCCACCAAAATGCCGTTTGGCCTGAAGAATGCGGGAGCTACCTACCAGAGGTTCATGGATCAAACTTTTTCAAAGCAGATTGGTAAAAATCTCGAGGTTTATGTAGATGACCTAGTGATTAAAAGCAGGACGGAAGTAGGAATGATCAAAGATGTAGAAGAAACCATAAAAACGCTTCGCGAAGCCGGTATGAAGCTCAACCCAAAAAAATGCTCATTCGGAGTGATAGAGGGAAAATTCCTTGGGGTCATGGTGACAAAGGAAGGAATCCGTCCAAACCCGGAAAAAGTAGAAGCCATAGCCAAGATGTCGTCCCAAAAACACTAAAAGAAGTATAAATGTTGAATGGCAGGCTAGTAGCATTGAACAGATTCCTGTCCCGAATGGTGGAAAGATCGCTTCCATTCATGGCAACACTTAAGAATTGCCTAAAGAAAAATGATTTTGTGTGGACAGAAGAGGCAGAAACGACATTCCAGGAAATGAAAGCTCACCTTTGCAACCTACCAGCACTGACAGCACTAAAAGAGGGGAAACCCTAATCATGTATATGGCTGCATCGGCAAGCACATTCAGCGCAGTACTCATGGCAGAGAGAGGGGAAGTTCAGACCCTGATCTACTTTGTCAGCAGAACACTTAAAGACCCGGAAACCAGAACCTGGATATGGAAAATTTAGCTTTGGCACTAGTATATGCATCACGACGTCTCCGCCGATACTTCCAAGCCCATCCAGTTAAGGTACTAACTGACCAACCCATCCAAAGAATCTTAAGGAAACCTGAGTATTCGGGGAGGTTAGCTACATGGGCCATCGAACTGGGAGATCATCACATTACCTACTGTCCACGAACGGCATTCAAAGGACAAGTGATAGCAGATTTCCTTGCGGAGCTGCCGAAATCTCCGGACGATAAGATGGATGTGTCAGAAGAAAGAAGCGAAGAAGTTGTGGAATAGGAGTTATGGAAACTTTTCACAGATGGTGCTGCAAATGATGAAGGATGTGGAGCAGGCCTGATACTCATTAGCCCAGAAGAAGTAGAACTCACCTACGCCCTCCGGCTAGATTTCAAAAGCACCAACAATGAAGCAGAATATGAAGCCCTCCTGGCGGGACTCCGTATGGCAAAAGAAATGAAGATAATGAGGATCGAAGCGCATGTTGACTCTATCCTAGTAGCAAATCAAGTTAACAATGTTTATGAAGCCAAAGGCGAAGCAATGAAGCAATACAGAGCAAAAGTGCAAGAGTTAATAGCCAATTTTAAGTACTGCAAGGTGATACACATCCCGAGGAGCCAAAACAAGAAGGCCGATGCTCTCAGCAAACTAGCCTCGGTAGCATTCAGTCATCTAGCAAAGGAAGTTAGGGTGGAAGTGTTAACCAAGCCATCTACAAATGAGAAAAGCATAGAATCAATAGAAGCAAAGAGAGAGAAGACATGTATGTCTCCCCTTTTAGACTTCCTGAATGAAGGAATCCTCCCACCAGATCAGAATGAAGCCCGGAAGGTCCAGTGTAAAGCCCTCAATTACGGGGTGGAAGATGATCAGTTATATCGAAAATCATACCTAGGTCCCATGCTTAAGTGCATAGACCTAGGGGAAGCTAGCTATGTAATCAGAGAAATACACGAAGGAATCTGCGGTATGCATTCAGGGACAAAAATGGTAGTGGCAAAAACTATGAGAGTCGGATACTACTGGCCCGGAATGTATAAAACAGCGATGGATGAGATCCAAAAGTGTGACAACTGCCAGAGGCATGCCCCGGTAAGTTGTCGTCCCTACATGAATTTAGTCTCAGTAACATCTGCATGGCCTTTTTGCAAATGGGCCATAGACATTGTGTCACACCCCAACCGACGACGGAATACGTCGGGGCGGGACATGTAGACTGTTCATGAGCTCAAGGTTGACTAAATTGTAATATATTAAATCCATTTCAATCCAAACTAGCATAACCCAATTCCAAAGTACATAAGTGAAATACAAATTGTTCTTAATTTAAAATTAACTAAGTCCCAAAGCCTATGTGTAGCAAGCCTTGATCAAACATTAGCACCTGAAACATGAATAAAATAAGGTCAACTATAAAGTTGGTGAGCATACACAGTTTTGTACATAGATAGTATATAGATGTGAATTAACAAATCCTTACATAACATGATAAAATAAGGCATTTATGGGGAGCAACTATTGTGTAACCAAAAGTACAATCAAACCTTTGTAACTAGCATGCAAATTGTGTTGTCGGTAACAATCACCCCAATCTGGGTGGGTTTGTCAGACTCAATAGATCTATCATTGTTAACCGTCGGCTTGAATAGTTAATGATTGCACATGAATTGCACACAAACAGGTAACACACCTAGTACTCAAACATAAAGCTCAAATTTGCACACATGAATGTAAAGTGGATTTGTATTTGTGTAAATGTAAATCATTGAATGTATAGTGTTCATGTTTCACCCCAAAAAGTGTAAAAGTGTGAAAAGGGACTATGTAATACTCACATGTAATAATGGTGTAGATAGCACGAGCAATTAAGTAGCACAAGTGATTTTGTAATCACAAAGTCAACCTAGAGTGAATTTGTATGAATGTGAATTAATAACATGCACAAAGTTTATGGCAAGATCTAGGGTTCAACGGGTTTTGATGTATGTGAATTCGTACCAATTTGGGTTATTTCAAGTAAAGGATGTAAGTGGGTTGATGTGTATACTTGGATCAAAATGTAGGTTCAAGGTTTATAATAATTGTCTTAGAGTTTTAAATAAATAAATTCTTTATTTATTTATTTTAATTTTTTATGATAGGGTGCCAAAACGTTGGGTAAATAAATATAATTTAAACCCCAAATGTATTTTTAATATAAGAAGATAATAAATTCTTTTTATTTAGTTATTAGGAAAATAGTGTGTCTTAATAACAGGTGAAATGTAAATGTAGATGTATTTATATATATGTTTCGTAAGAAAATTTATTTGTTTAAACAAATTTTAAATCTTAAAAAGAATTAGTTCATAATATTGTTTTAAGTATTTACCAAAATTCTTATCAAGTTTCATAAAATTAGGTATTTTGAAAGCTTTGGTTGGAAATTTTATAAATAAAAGAAAATAACCTTTACAAATGATTTTTCTTTTTTATATATACAAATATTTTAAACAATTGAATGTGTAATATAGTGGTTTTTATGTTTAAAATTGTATATTTATTGTACCAATCTGGTCTACTTAGTGATAGGTTGATAAAATAATTTTTTTTAGAATTTTTAGGTGTGAAAAACGGTTTAATAAAAATAACGGAGGTTCCCGGGTTTCGAACCCGGGTTGGTTCTAGGGAGCACGAGTGTGCACATCGCTAGACCACGGGTCTGGCGTGTTAACTGTTCGGGTCTCTTGGGTGTTAGCTACTGACTGAAAAGGGGATCGGGTTCAGTTACTAACATGGAATAAAAAAGTTGCGGGTGTGGGTTTAGAACCCGTGACCTTATGTTTACGGGCCTTGCATCTTAACCAGAGGAACTGGGTGGAAACCTTGGTATTTATCTGTTCCAGAAATTCTTTAACAATCAACACCTGAACTCGTTCTTCCCCAACTCACAATCGCAAACCCTAGCCCCTAAATTGATTCTATTAAGCCCCCGATTAACTTGAAATCATGGGGCTTATGTTCCTGCGATCAATACGAAACTAAGGGCATAAGAATTACCTGTAATGGTTGGGCAACGATGGAGAATGGCCGAGAGTTCGGGTTTGGAGTTCTTAGAGCTCGACTGCTTTCTAGAGACGTAATGCAACCGAATTAAGAGTTCAGAGGGTTTGTAATGGGTTATGTGAAGGTGTGAGAGCAAATTAATTTGATTGATTTTATCTTAATTACACGATTCGATCAAGGGTTTGAATGCGACGGGTATCGAACGAATTTTGCGTAAATTCGATTAATTGGGAATGAATTGGGTCAGGTTTTAGGGCTGTATACATTCACGATCAATCAGTGTGTGATTTGCGGGTGATAAACGGGTCTAAATCCCTTAATTGATGATCGAATTAAACACGGTTTGACTCTAGAAAGTTAATTCCGTTTGAATTGATTAGAATTTCAAAATTGGTCGTGCAAGGATCGAATTGAGATGTTATTTTGGCTTGGAAACAGTTGATATCCGTTCTAGTGTTCAAGGCAAGTCTAGATTGGTCGGGTTTGATCGGATTTGGTATAGAATCTTAGGTAATATGGGGCTGTTTGACTTTTAAAAAGTCAAACCGGTTCAAATGGTTGGATTTGGTCAAAATTGGGGATTAGAGGGTTCAATTTCAAAAAGGGTTTGGGTTCAAAATGAGGGTTCAAATACCTAGAGGGTTCAAACTAGTTAAATTGAAAGTTTGTTATAAAATATTTTTTATAAAACTTGTAAACTAAACATTATTCATTTTATCATAATTATTTTCTATAGAAAACTCCATTTTATAATACTACTTGTTTAATTATAAATATTTTATAAAAGAGTAACTTCCCATTTTTTTTTTATAAAATTTACAAATTGTATGAGTATTTAAAATATGAGCTTATAACTATAGTATGGGATATCTATCTATATATATATATATATATATATATATATATATATATATATATATATATATATATATATATCATTATTCCAACATGTGTTATAAAATAGGGAAATTATATACAAATGTGAAGTTTAGATTTCGAATTTGAAATAATAATCAATGTGTCACATTGTGTGGGACAAGTACAGGATTCGAAAGGAGTGTCATTTTTTTTTGTATAAATTAAATTAAAATAGTGTTAGAAAATCATGGATGTTACATATTGTGGGACCCTTCCCAGAGGCAGCGGGAAGAGTGAAATTCCTCATTGTGGCAATTGATTACTTCACTAAGTGGATCAAGGCAAAGCCATTAGCAACGATCACTGGCCAGCAAGTGCATCGTTTCGTGTGGGAAAACATAGTTTGCAGCTTCGGACTACCAAGAGAGTTGGTGAGTGACAACGGAAAGCAGTTTGCAGAAAACCCGTTCAAACGATGGTGTGCAGAGCTACAAATAAAACAAGTGTTCTCTTCCGTCAAGCATCCTCAATCTAACGGTCAGGTGGAACGGGCCAACAGAAGCATAGTGAAAGGAATAAAAAATCGCTTGGAGCCAAGGAGTCATGCATGGGTAGAAGAAATCCCACATGTGTTGTGGGCTCACCGGACTACACCAATGACCAGCCATGGGGAAATGCCGTTCAGTCTAACCTACGACACTGAGGAATGATCCCATCAGAAATAGGGTCACCAAGCCGGCGAACCCAAATTAAAGAGAAAGAAAACGAGGAAGATCTAAGGTTTCACTTACACATGCTAGAAGAACGCCGAGAGATAGCCAGCGCTAGAGAGGCAAGATACAAGAAGAAGGTGGAGAAATATTACAACAGCCGTGTCAAAAGCAAGAATTTCAAGCCCGGAGACTGGGTATTGCGAGACAACGAGGCAAACTTACAAGAAGACATTGGCAAGCTGGGACCCAAGTGGGAAGGTCCTTACTAGGTAATTGAAGCTAACACCAGAGGGTCATATAAGCTAGCCAAACCAGACGGCACACCCATCCCCCGCACCTGGCATGGGATGCAGCTAAAGAAGTACTTTATGTAAAGGCAAGCGCCACAACCTAAGTTGTTTTTCGTTTACTTATGACGGCTTTACGCCTTATCGAGTAAAGATTATGTTATTTTCCAAACAACGTGTCACAAGCAAAAACTTAAGACTATCCGGCCGGGTTACCCCCGGATAAGTCACAAATGTATGCCTTTACCCCTTGCCAAGGGTAAAAGGAACCTAAAACAAAAACTTAAGACTATCCGGCTGGATTACCCCCGGATAAGTCATAAGTGTATGCCTTTACCCCTAGCCAAGGGTAAAAGGAACCTAAAACAAAAACTTAATACTATCCGGCCGGATTACCCCCGGATAAGTCACAAGTGTATGCCTTTACCCCTTGCCAAGGGTAAAAGGAACCTAAAACAAAAACTTAAGACTATCCGACCGGGTTACCCTCGGATAAGTCACAAATGTATGCCTTTACCCCTTGCCAAGGGTAAAAGGAACCTAAAACAAAAACTTAAGACTATCCGGCCGGATTACCCCCAGATAAGTCACAAGTGTATACCTTTACCCCTTGCCAAGGGTAAAAGGAACCTAAAACAAAAACTTAAGACTATCCGACCGGGTTACCCTCGGATAAGTCACAAATGTATGCCTTTACCCCTTGCCAAGGGTAAAAGGAACCTAAAACAAAAACTTAAGACTATCAGACCGGATTACCCCCGGATAAGTCACAAGTGTATGCCTTTACCCCTTGCCAAGGGTAAAAGGAAACTAAAACAAAAACTTAACACTACCCGGCCAAAACAACCCCGGGTAAGCCACAAGATAAGACTTGACACTACCATGAACATCAATTACAAACTTTATCAAACAAAAATTACAAACTGTTCAAGTACAAAGTACAAGTAAAATTCAACTACGGAGCCACGCTGGAAGCCGAAGTGGATGCACCAGAAAGAACATTCTTTAGCATGTCCAAGGAAGCCTGGGTCAAATCCACCAAGCGAGATACCAGGGAATGACCGGAATTCTGCAACACAATGGTACTATCACGAAGCCTTTGCAAGGCGTCCGGATCATGACCATCTACAGACTCCAACGGAATTTGCTTACTGCTTCCTGCATACCCCGCTGCCAGACCCTCCTGAAAACCCACAGATTTCGCCGCCTTGTTCACAGAACCTACCAGCAAGAGCCACTCCCGGCTGCCCCGGAGGCGCTCATAAAAAACCTAAAGCCGGTGCCAATCATGCTCAAAAGACAGACGATGGTTCTCTAGAACCAAAGTCTCCGTTTGAGACAGCTTCCACCAACCCCTTCTCCATGGAAAGCTCAGCAATCAGACCATCTCGCTCAGAAGACCAAGCATATTCTTTATCATCCATCAGGGTCTCCAAGTGATGCTTATCCTCATCAACACGACCAAGAAGCGTATTCAAGCTCCGTTCCTTCTCCTAAAAAGCAAGAAGAGATTGTGTCAAATATAAGAATGTTAAAACAAGATAAATATGGGCCAAAATACCTACCTCCAATTGAAGAACCTCACCGCGGGAATGATCTAGGTCCACTTGTAGGAGACTCAACTCCGAAGTGACCCGGACACACTCTGACTCCTTATCCTCAGCCAGCTTAGACAAACCGGCTATTTCCTCCTTAAGACGAGTAATCTCAGCGTCCTGAAACTTAGAACCCTAGATGATTGCCTCGACCTTCTGGAGCTCAAACTTAGCCCCATCTAATTTTGTCTTGGTAGCCTAAAACTGCTGACCAAGCTCATCCAATTCCCTCAAGAGGTTACGCTTATCAGTCATGGCCACCTCCAGCAGGGCCCCACTTCATCATGATGAGCTAAGAGAACATGGTAGCGGTCCTCGAAGTAAAGCATCCTATAATGAATCTCCGCAGCTCTGGACAGTTGATTGGCAAGGAAAAAACATGCTCCCGGCCCAAACGGGAAGTGCTGAGGCTTCTGTTAAAAACCCTTTCGCCGTACGGCAAGTAATGTTCCATAAAATCATGACTGGTCTCTACCGAATCAAATAAAGCGCCAGTTTATAGAGACCAGTTGGGAACAAAAAGGGAAGGACGATGTTCCTCTGACAAGGGAGGAATTTCATCAACACACCCCAATTCATAACGGAAGGTGTCGAAAGGCCCAGAACCAGAAGGCCCACCTTGATGTCTAGGAGAAGGGGGGTGGAACCTCCCTAAAAGGGGACAAAACAAACTGAGACGGAGAGGAAGTGGCTATATGATCGGAAGAGAGACTGGTCTGAACATCAGGTTGCATAGGAAAGGATTGCAAGGGAATAACCAAGGAAGGCTCAGTAGTAGTAGGCTCAGTAACAGCAGGGGGAGGAGAAGAAGGTTTAGCATCAGCAGGATTAAAAACCACCCGTATGAGGGGGCATTTTGGCGAAGACCCACCGGAAGATTCCTCAATTTCCTCTTCCCCCGACGGACAAGCAGAGTCTCAGCATCTTCATCCTCTGACTCAAGAGGACTCATAAAAATCACTGCAGGGGCAGAAACACTTTATGCAGATGACGCGGGAGCAGGGCTACCTCGATTAGGATAAGCAGGAACGACATTAACAGCCTTCCAGGTCACACCCAAATCACCTCCCATCACAATATCAAGCAAATCAACCTTTGCAAATAAGAGAAAGAAATTCAATATACAAAAAAAGGTACACATATATATAAAAATGACTCTCCCATCACTCACCAACACCATTACGGACAGGGATGGGCCTAAGGAGAGGTGTATCCCAATTTTGGCTAACACCGACCAAAACTAAAACGGGCTCGTCGTAGACAACAATTGGAGATGGCCGGGAAGAAAGCAAAGCACATAGCCCATCCTCGTAAGTACCAGCATCAGGGGAAGGGTCATCAATGGAAGTGTTAATATCACGACGAGGCAGTTGGATAGAAAGAAACTAGGAGGAAACATAGAAGTAATGATCCTTCCGGTTCTTTAAGGAGTTGGGAATTCTTTTGGCCATAGAGGGACTAGCTTTCTTCCTCTTTTTAAAAGTAAACCAGTCACCTGCAGTCCCTAGGTGATAGAAGACGTGAAATAAATTCACAGAAGGCCACCCGCCGCAGGCACGACAGGCAACCTCAAAGTGGACAACTTTGCATAAACCCAGGGGGTTGAACTGGTCAAAGCGTACACCATAAAACAATAGAAGCTCTATCATAAAAGAAGTAAGAGGATAGCGGCAGTTAGCAAAGTCAAAAATTTTTGTGTATAGGGTCATCATCCCGTCTGGGGCGATGGCAGTCTGCTCAGGGGAAGGCAAGACAGGGTTCAATTCGGGACGGATATCATACTTCTCACAAAAGATTTGAAGTTCTCGGGGAGAAAGAACGGAGGAAGTGATACTAAGATTATGACTCTCACCCATGATTCCCAGTAATAACAAATAAACAGCAAGAGTAAAAGAAGGGAGAGGAATCAATAGGAGAATCAGAAGGACGCACCTGGTTCCATATGGAAATTAAAAGATGAGCGGAAGTCAAAGTAAGCAGTCGAAAGAAGAAAGAAGGGAGAAGGGAGAAAGTAAATATCAAGAAAAAGGAGAGTAGAAAAGAAGGAACAAATGAAGTCACAGTAGATATAAAGGGGTAAAGTACGTCGGTTTAAAAAGGTGATTTGAATTTCAAACGTTGGGAAGCAGCAGATGAACGACACGTGGAAGGTGCCCCCTTCAGAGACCGTTGGATAGCTGTACACTAGAACGCACAGATACAGCTGTTTCCCACAAACGACTAGATAGACGGTTCAAACTCCCATAAAAATACACGAACAAAATTAGTCCATCACCAGCTTCGACAAGAGCCAAAGCAACTAATAGACTAGGGGGGACTTGTTGAGGTTGGCCCGGAAGAAAGGTCGGACCTACCCCTTAACCCCGAACTTAGGAAAATACCGGAGAAGGCATAGCAATCTAAGGCCGGTACTATGAGCCCAAAGTCGGGCTTAGTTAAAGGCCCGGAGGACAAAGCAAAGCCCGGACAAATCTAGAGGAAAAAGACAAACAGTTAACGGTAAAGAGGAGACAAGAATCAACATGTCAGAGTACGAGCCAATCAATAGAAGAGACCCGACAATGTACAAACCATTACTAACAACCTTAAAAATGGGCTAAGCATTATGCGTCTCAGCCAATAAGCAAAGGGCAACTACATGCTAAAGACAAACTATACCCAAGTATAAATACATCATCCAAGGCGAGGTAAAGGGATCCTAATTTATTCTCACGCTTTCTCCTTACTATATTTCCAATTCACACCAGATACTTATTCTCACGCCGGAGGCTGGTCACAGCGACACCCCCCGGGGTCCTCACTGTGACGAGACTAACGGTGTTTCCGTTTTGCTAGGTCAAACCCGAGCACTACCTCTCTGGAAATTCCTTGACAACTGGATTTGGAGGTCATGGAGTTTACACCTAGAGGCCTATAGCTAGCCATGACTTGCATGGTTTCTACCCAACTATAAGGCACTCTCTAGAGTCCTGGTTCTTCTTCTCCACGGTAGGTGATGTCTGGTCATCGGTGTTGAGAATGCACCCGATAGTTTTGCTGAGCAGACCAGGTGATATCTTTGTCTAGTTGCATGAGAACTAACAAGTATATATTTCACATTGTTCCTTTCAACTAGATAAATCACAAAATGAGGAGTTAAGGAGCATGAGATCGAAGATATATCATGCACATATACTTTACATGCATATGCACGTGCATATATGCATACATCCCTTGTATTACTGTTTTTAAAGTTTGAATAAAAAGTTAATTTAGTCAAAAGAAAAAGGATGGAGTCGGCAATTTCAAATGGGCGATGGAGGAGATTGATTTAGCTACAAAATAGAAGTTTACTTTAAAGTAGGAATTATCTTTAATTTAAAGTAGTCTTTAATTCTGTTTCAAATTAGGAAGCCTTAGTAGGTCAAGGATGGCTTGGTTATAAATAGTCGTAGTTTACTTATTTGTAATTCATTCAATTCAAGTTTAATTCAGTAGCAAATCTGTTATCAGCTCTCCGGTTTAACATCAAATCTGTACACAAGTTTGATATTTGCCCGAGGAGATCAAGAAACGATTCAATCGAAACACATGTTTGATATTTGCGGGAAGAAAATGATGAACTTTAACGTTGTGTTCCCGGGTCATTTTAAAGACGGAAGTGAAAAGAAGTTGAAAGAAATTAATATTATTTGTATTCTTGAGTTTTTTTAATGGAAGGAAGCGGAGAGAAAATGAAGGAAGATTGTTACTTATTTTCTTTCTTTCAAATTGGAGAGATTTGGAGAGAAAGGAAAGTGATCAAACTTTTAACTTTCTGAAATTTCTCTTTATTAATAAATAAATAATCTTGAAGTGTATAATTGTAAAATTATAACTTTATTTTTTTTTTTTTTTTATTAAGGAACACATAAAATCTTTAATTTTCTTTTCTTTCGTTTAAACTCCAAAACACAAAATTATATTATACATTTCTCTTCTTTCTCTTTCTTCTTTCCTTGATTTCATTTTTCTTCTTTTCTTTCGTTTATTAAACCCGGGAATACAAGTGGAACACAAAAATTATATCATACATATCGTTTATTGTATTATATCGTATAACAACGGACTATAATAGTTACATTTAACCCTATCCAGACGACTTGTCATCGGGATAGGCTATACCAACGACAAGTCGTCGGTACAGGGTTTGTCAGGATTGTTTCGTACCAATAGCTCAAAGGTGTCGTCAGGATAGGTTCACATATACCGACGACTTGACGTCGAGACAGGGTCTCATTAAATAATTCAAAAAGAAAATATATACCGACGACATGTCGTCGATATATGTTGTAAACCTATCCAGACGACATGTCGTCTGGAAAACCTCTTTTTTCATTTTTTTAATAATTTTTAAAAATAACCTATGCTGACGACTTATCTTCGGTATAGGGTTTTTTAATTTTTTTTTAAATAATTTTTGAAAAAGACCTATGTGGACGACAAGTCGTCGGGATAGGTTTTTTCTGTTTTTTTTATATTTTTTAATTTAGCAAATTTTTGTAGAAATATAAAATTTCTAAAAACAAAAACATGCAAATCATATAATATAAATCATTCAAACATTCAAATCCGAACCATAAAAACTAATATCCGAAACATAAACCAAATATTCAAATTGTTCGACACACAAACTTATCCGGTAAACCAAACATTCAAACATAAGCTTGTCCCACACACAAACATGCAAATTGTTCAAACCAACAACAAAGGCATAGGCAACAACTCCACGCTAATTATCATCGCTGCTTGTTCGACGTTCCCTCATTTGATGCGTTTCTTCCATTTGTCGTTGCATTTCAAGAATTTGTTGATTATGTTGTCGCTGTTCTTCATCTAGTTGATCTCGTAGTTGTTGATCTTGGACTTGTTGAAGTTGAGCTAGAGATAGAATATTCAAAAAGCAGTCTCAAATGGGACAATCCAAAATTTATAGCTATCAGATAAATTTTGGACAAGTATATATTCTAAAGGGTTATCCTAAATAAGCATACTAGTGTACACAACCTAAAACATGAAATAAAAAAATAACTACGCATACAAAAATATACAAAAGTAAAAAAGTCAGGATACGTACCTTAAATAAGCTCAATGAAACACAAATATGATGTTATTCGTACTTCGTCAACCGCAACGAGTTCCGAACTTGTAATAAAGTTACATATACATACACACTTACATATATACATACACAATTATATACATACAAATCATACAAATACATACGTACACATATAAACATAAACAAACATACATACAAATACATATATAAACATATGAATAAATAAACAATTATATACATACATATTAACTAATCATACAAACTAATCATCACAAATTACTAATTTAATCACAAATTACAAATTTCATCATACATACAAACATACATACACATACATACATAAATGCCCAATTACACAATTACATACATATACAAAAAAACATGCATACACATATATACATACATATTAAATCATACAAACAAATCATACTTACAAACAAACAAATCATAACCAAATTTCATCAAACTAATCACAAATTACTAATTAACCAAAACTATTACTGTTTTATCACAAAACTATAACTTAATTTGATCATAAAAATTAATTAACCAAAAAACATACACATACATACACATACATACGCATACATTCAAACATATAAAATCATAAAAATCATAGATCTAAACCAAATTTCATCACAAATTACAAATTAAAACGTGTAATTACTTTCACAAAGCTACAAATCTAAGAAATGTTGAAATTCTTCAAAAACCTAACCAAATTAAACAAACAAAACTTCAAAATCTTGTACAATTAGCTAAAATATGAAACCCGGATGTTACCTCACCTTAAAACCCGACAGTTTTTGTGAAAATTGCTCCAAAAACCACACAAAATCAGAAAATCGACTAAGAGACCTTTGGGGGTTTTGGGTGGAATTGAGGGTTTGCCTGTTGTTTTCCCTATTTGTTCCCGCTGAACCCTATACCGACGACATGTCGTCGGCATAGGGAGCCAATACCGACGACATGTCGTCGGTATAGGCTTTTGTAGGATGTTGACCGGTCAACAACTAAAAAAGCTTATCCCGACGACATGTCGTCAGTATAGGTTTTTCCAGATATTTTTTAATTTAAAAAAAAATTACCACGAAAAATTTAATAAATAAAAAAAATTGAAAAAGGAAATGAAAATTCACCTATACGGACAGGTTTTCACCAATAATTCATTGGGCGCCAGTTTTCCCTCCATCTAACCCCAACCCTATACCGATGACATGTCGTAGGTACAGGGTCTCCCTGACCAAAATAGGAGATTGACCTATCCCGACAACAAATGTCGTGTGAATAAGTGTCGTCGGCTTAGAGTGAAATCCTTGTAATGGCAATGCTTCTGTCTAATTAACACTAATTACATAATGAACCCTACTACTAATAATAATTACAACTTTAACCCTAAACTTAATAACTGATGATTAAACCACTAAAGCATAGGCCAAATAATTATCAAGGCCGTCAATTTACAATATGGATGGAGTAATTATAGCGAACAAGGTCTCGACTAACAGGCATGAAAATCCACAAGAACATCATGTGGACCTTAAAGAAATCCATATTTGTTATTGATACAAAACCATATCAAAATAAACATATAAAAGACATATAACAAAATATTAAATGAGAATAAGCGCTCATATTTGGCTGAGATATTACGACATTTGCATGTCTTTTCTAGAATATAATGATCGGACATAGCTAACGAGTCTTAGAATAATGTCGCAATTTTCTATGTTAAATCTTTCATATAAACAAATTTGTAAATTAGAGAGGTCACATTTAAACGAACGTCTTAAGGGATTACCTGGTGGTAAGTGGTGTGCCTCACAAAAAAAAAGTTGAGGGTTTAAATCCCATAAAATATAAATATGATATATTTATTCTAAAAAAATCTAGATATGTTCTGTTAAAAAAATTAAACAAACATCTTGAAACCAATTGAATTCTTCCAAAAATGAACTTATTGTCTTGTCTCGTTATGCTAGTGTGATATCTAGTCACACACATCATGGAAAAGAGGAAAGTGGGCTAAAGGAAAAAAGAATCAAAGTAGCAAAAAAGTAAAGTAAAAAGGGAAAAAGGAGAAAATATTTTAGTTCATTGCTTCTACAAGTATGGAACTTAGGGAGCAAGGGACACCACTCGGGTAGTGTTTCGGGTCTGGCAGGTTCATCGGTACACCGGCGCAAGGTCTACGGCTAGCTCCATCGGGTAAGTCTTGCGGGTATATGTACCCATTCCTTTTGGGTGAGAATGTCGTTGGACAACGGCTCTATAGCCGTTATACATTAATAAAAAAACGAATTTAAATATTCAATACTACTATATAAATTCATCTCCATTTAATATTTTTTACACACAAAATAATAATTACATACTCTTAAAAAGTCTTTAAGGTACTTAGGGTTGTACCCCCACCATTTAGGGTACTTGATGTTGAATTTGGATAAAAATGAGGTAGGGCCCCTTGCTCCCTTAGTGTCGTTTGGTTGGCTGGAATTTATTAGAATTTAATGCAGTTATAATTTAAATTCTATTTCTTAGTTTGTTTGGTTGGCTATGAGAAAAATTTGAATTAGAATTTATTCTAAACTAATCCCACACTTGATGAAATTCAAAATCAATCAACCTTTTAAAGGATTTCATAGGAATGTTTTTAAATACCATAAATAACCCTAGCCTCTACCACCCGCCATCAACCGCCGCCGTACTAATTAACACTGTCGCCCACCCACTGCCGCCGACTGCTACCAACCAACGCAGTTGCCACAACACTTCCCGCCACCACCCGCAGTCGTTCACTTCTCGCCACCAACTGATAGAATCGCCATCGATGTTGCTTGCAACCGCCCATCGTAGAAGTCACTACCATCGATTGTCACCCACCCTCACCCGCCACCGATCGTCGCCTCTGCCGCCACCACACCGTTGTCGCCGCCCCATGCGTTTTATTGTGCGTATTTTGTAGTGTGTGTATATTGTGTGTGTGCGCACGTATTGTAGTGATTTTTTCTTTTTATGAATTTTTACATTCGATTCCATAAGGAATGGACCAACCAAACACATTCTGGATTTTGAAAGGAATCCTTTAAATTCAAATTCAAATTCCATTCCCATAAGGAATCTTTTTTTTAGCCAATTTGAAACTATCTCACTTGATAGAGACTCTTTCCTCTTAGATGAAAAGTACTGGGTTCAAATCCAGGCATGGGGTGAAATATACGTCGTTCAAAAAAAAACCTCTCATTTTTACAATACAACAATACTAAAATAATAATCACTATCAGGGTGGCCCAAAGAGCCAAGTTTAGGGCCTCATTCTTGTATTTTAGCGGGGAAACAAAGAAAGGACCGCTATTTCATCTCTCTTTCTCCCTATGAAAAGTGGGCGTTCACCTTTTCCTTCATCACCGTACAGAATTTAGGTTAGAAAACAGCTGCATTCGGCGTCCCTTCTGCCATTCTTGAATTCCGAACGGCGGTTTAAGCTTCTGTGTTTTTCGCTTCTGATTCATCACTCCAAGCAGTTAAGCACAATCATCACACTCAAAACTAGTTTCCTGCTTTTTGATCCTTTTGTCTTCTGTAATGCCTATTTTGCCTAATTTCTTCCCTAAATATTACATAAAAACTTAGTTCATTGTTATTTGCCCTGATTTGATTATGTAAAATTATAGTTGATTAGGTTCTGCCTTAATTTATCATGTCAAATGGAAATGTTAAGTGTTAATCCGGTCATTCTAAAAGGAAAAAGAAACTGAAGTTAAAATTAGTTTTTGCTACTTGTTGTTGACTTAATGATAAAGATAATAGATGGAAACTAATAACTATTGTTCTGAGACAAGTGTTCATTGCGTTTATTCTTTGTTTATAGCTACCTATTCTAAGATGTCGAGTAGAGTTGCAACAACTCCAATCGGTATTGATCTTGGAACCACTTACTCGTGTGTTGCTGCATGGTTTGATCAACACGACCGTGTTGAGATCTTTCCTAATGAACAGGGTTACACGATTACTCCATCATGTGTGGCTTGTAATGACAAAGAACTTTTAGTAGGCGATGGTGCCAAAAATCAAATCACTAGGAACCCTACTAACACAGTTTTTGGTAAGTTGATTTGACAAACAACTTTGATCTTTATCAAAATAATAATATTAGTAATAATATTATAGATATACCTATCATTTATTAGGAACCTGCTAATTGATAATTTTGTGTGCTTTTGGTTTTGCTATATTTAGATGTAAAACGTATAATTGGGAGTAGATTCAGTGATATCAGATTGCAAAAAGACATAGAATCATGGCCTTTTAAGGTAACTGAAGGATATAGTGATAAGCCAATGATTGTACTTGAACACATGGGTGTAAACAAGGAATTTTCAGCTGAAGAAATATCTTCCATGATTCTAAGGAAGTTGAAAGACGCTGCTGAGGCGTTCCTTGGAACAACCGTTAGAGATGCAGTGATTACCGTCCCTGCATATTTCAGTGACAAGCAACGACAGGCAACAAAGGATGCTGGTACACTGGCTGGCCTCAATGTCTTGCGCTTGATCAATGAGCCCACAGCAGCTGCAATTGCCTACGGGTTAGACAAATTTGCCGACCAAAACCGTCCACAACAGAAAAACGTCATCATCTTTGATTTGGGTGGTGGCACATTCGATGTGTCACTACTCACTATCAGTAAGGATGGAATGATACGTGTTAAGGCAGTGGGGGGTGACACTCGTTTGGGTGGAGTGGATTTTGACAAGGCCATGGTTGATTATTGTGTTCAAGAATTTAAGAAAAGACAAAAGAAAGATGTCAGTAAAAATGCAAGAGCAATGGCGAGATTAAAAGTTGCCTGTGAGAAAGCAAAGAGGGAGTTGTCTTCAACATTTGAAGCTTCGATTGACATCGATTGCTTGTATGATGGAACTGATTTTTCATTGAAGGTAACTCGGGTGAAATTTGAGAAGCTAAATGCTGGTTTTTTTAAGAAGTGTATTGAGCATGTGGAAAGTTGTTTAAGAGATGGGAATATGAAAAAAGATAAGGTCGATGACGTAGTCATTGTTGGTGGGTCAACTAGGATTCCCAAGATACAACAAATGCTGAGGGAGTTTTTTGACGGGAAGCCGCTTTGCAAGAGCATTAAAGCGGATGAGGCTGTTGCTTATGGTGCAGCAGTGTTGGCTGCAAACTTAAGTGGTAATGGCAATAAAGCTATGAAGGATTTGATACTTTTAGATGTCACTCCTTTGTCTCTTGGTACCAGTGTTGGAAAACAAGATTACATGAGTGTCATAATCCCAAGGAACACACAAATACCAACTATGAAAGAGCAAACATATGTGACTGCTTTTGACAACCAAGACTGCATCAAAGTCGATGTGTATCAGGGTGAGTGTGGTAAAGTGAAAGACAACATCTTCCTTGATGAATTCGATCTTCATGGTGTTCCACCATCCCCTGCAGGTGAAGAAAAAATAAAGGTTTGCTTTAGCATAGACAGCAATGGCATTCTTGAAGTCTGGGCTGAGTTGGTATCTACGGGTAGTAGAAAAAGTATGTTAATTGCTGGGAATGGAAATGTGTCCAAGGATGACATCGAGGAGATGCTGAAAAAGATTGAGCTATGAGTTCTATTTTATATTTAGCTCCAGAGGATTAAAACACCTCATTTGGACGTGGGTTTGTGGAAGACTTGGTAGTTTGTTTTTGCTTATTATTAGAAAACCTTTTTCACATTTATTTATCTGCACGTTTTGTTTTATATAAGGCATATTAGGGTTTTTTTTTCCAATGTATAGTAGTCTGCAGTTTCATCTCTTCCATTGTAATTATTCAATACTAGCTTTAACCCCGTGTGTTACACGGGGTGGAACGTTAAGATTATATTGTTAAATATCTTAACAACTTTTTTTATACAAATTTGATATTATATTTGTAACTTTTTCATTTTGTTACATGTTAAATCAAAAAATAAATGAAAATTCATTTAATAACTTGTGTACTTTTTACAATACATTAAATTAAATGTCAAATGAAACCTTACAATGATTATTTACAAATTTGAAAATACTTCATTGTATGTAACATTTGACGTGGTATTGATAATTTTTCCATTTTTACCAAAGATTAATAGCTTGAGTCAATCTCTACTTTTAACTCTTGATATTGCAACATACGACTGATTATGAATAGACACTAGATCTTTCAATACAAACCAACATTTGAAAGTGATTGCCCTAAACTTGTGCTCATGGTAATTGCAAAAATACAACAATTGTATATTTTTCCTTTGAAGTTTTAGTGAAATTGTTTTGTCTAAATATGTTAAACCAATTATAGGTATAAAATTGTGATGATCAAAGTTGCTTCAAAATATAATCTTCGCTACTATAACGCGATTACCTTGTAATTTGACCTAAAGACTTGTCACATTACCTAAACCATTTTTTCATCAGTATTTATTAATAGCATAAATAGAACACCGACATTTAAAACTAATTTATGGTTTGACAAACCTGATAATATAAGTCCATTTAGAAAATCAGGAGATTATAAACTTTCATCAAAATCATCATCAAGATGATCTGATTGACGGATACTATTTGTACTTGTATGCGGAAAATCTCGTCAAAACTTTTAATACCAAATTGCTCATTAAAAAAATAATAAAAAGATACAAATAAAATTAAAATTTCACCAATATATCGTCTTTTAAATTCAAAATTTAAAACTCCAAATTTTAAAAAAATCACTCCTTAACATTTTGACACAATTAAATTTAAAATTTCATAATTAAATATGAAAAATTTAAAAGTAATAAATTATAATTGAAATTTGTAAACATGTTTTTTGAAAAAAAAAATTAAAGTTTAAAATATAATACACTTTTAACAATAAATATTTGCAAGTTTCTTAATTTTATTAAAAACTAAGTATTAAAGTTTATAAATCAAAATAAAAAAAAATTGTTTATAAATATCAAATTTAATTAAAAAAACTACTAATTAAATGTTAGTAAACTTTATTCTAACACATATTTGTTTAAAATACAATCATAGTATTTTCAAATTTTATATGTAAAATTAAAAAAACATAAAATTAAAAAAATCTTGTTTTTTTATAATGAAATTAAAAAAAAACATTTTTTTAATAAGAAAACTTTAAAAACTCGCTTTATTAAAATCTCTTGTTTTTTAATTCTTGATTTTTTTTAAAGTATTAACTTTTGATAATTTTTAAAAAAATTGTGAGCTAGTAGTAATAATGATGAAAATGTTTATCTATGTAATTTTCAAAAAAAAAAAAGAGCTAAATATGAAAGTATTAAATGTAGGATATAAATGTGGTTTTGGGGGAGATTGAATATGGTGATGCCAAGTGGCAAAACCATTTAGTTTTTTTATTAGAACAGAGATTTGCTTAAGAAAATTGGTATCTTTGGCTCTAAATACTTGTGTTTGTGTTGTTTAAATCATCAAGCAAAGGGCTGAACCAAGATCATTCACATATGCACGTGCATATATGCATCCATCCCTTGTATTTACTGTATTTAACATTTGAAAAAAAAATTAGTTTAGTCTGCGTACTCAAATGACAACCGTGTTAGACTATCCGTAGTGGAAGCGTGATCACTCATGCCCTCCTCCAACGTGGCAGCCACTTTTATTGCGTACTCAAATGACAACCGTGTTAGACTATCCGTAGTGGAAGCGTGATCACTCATGCCCTCCTCCAACGTGGCAGCCACTTTTATAGCGTGAAGGGGCAAGAACATCGCGCCGGTGGAGCGTTTTTGGGCGTAAAGGGGCAAGGCGTAGTTCAGATCACGGGGAGTGGGGCAAATAGGGGGAGATGGGTAGAGGCGTAAAAGAGCTTGCCGACGTGGAGGTTGACCATGCCCTTGGGCGTGAGTCCACTACAAATGCCCTTAAATCAATATGTTTTCTATGAAATCACAATTTTAGTGATTATTATAAGGCCATGTGTAATGGATACATGATTTTGGCAAGAGGGAAGGTTTAAATAGCCGTTGGTAGAGAGCCGTTAGGCTCAAACATTCATAAAAAAAAATTATTAATCAGTTTAAGAAATTTAACCTATAAATAACACCTAAATCTTTAAGATTTGTCATATATGTATCCTACTCGCTCGATAAAAATCTCTCTATAATCTTTCACAAAAAAATGGATTTTTCATCTGGCTCATTGGATTCGTTCGAGGAAGATGCGTTGATTGTTGAGGCGATACGTTTGGTGTAAAACTACTTGATGAAGTGGAGGGTTCACAACGGGTTACCCGCCGAGTCCAGGTTATGCGGGATCGGGAAGCTGCTAATGAACGTTTAGTTCGTGACTATTTTGTTGACAATCCCATGAAGATACGTTTCGACGCCGTTTTCGCCTGAGTCACCAACTTTTCTTGCGAATAGTTGGAGATTTCGAGGGAGATTTTCCATTTTTTCAACAAAGGGAAGACGTTAGACGTATAGGATTTACTACTTTACAGAAATGTACGTGCACAACCCGTCAACTAGCATACGATACTGTGCATGATTCATGAGATGAATATTTGAAAATGTCAGAAAAATCCGCGCGAGATACTTTTTATAATTTTTGTGAAGGTATTATTACTATTATTATTATTGTAACAATTATTATTTATTTTTAATAATTACTATTTTAGGTGTGATTGATCTCTATGACAAACCGTATTTAAGGAGACCAACGTGGAGTGACATTCAATAAATATACGAAGTGCATGAACTCGTACACGATTTCCCTGGTATGCTTGGTAGAATCGATTGCACGCATGGAGTGGGCAAATTGTCCCAACGCTTGGTGAGGGCAACACCAACGAGACAACCATCCACATGCACCCAACCTTACTGCTTGATGTCGTGGCGTCATATGATCTTTGGATTTGGCGTGCGTTCTTTGGTGTTGTCGGGGAAAACAACGATATTAATGTTATGGATAGAGTTGTGCTTGGGTCTTCGTTTTATATCAATGATGTAGGGTACGATTATGGGTATTATCTTGTCGATGGTATACAATTAGAGGTGAACAAACAAAAATTCAGTTTAGGCCCCGTCCCGATCCGGTGACCGGGTAAACCGGTTTGAAACCCGACCCAACTCGTAGGTTTAGGATAGGTTTCTTATTTTTTTTAAACCACCAACTTCAAACCCAACCCGATACGATTTGGAAGGTGAAACCGGTTTGGAACCCGAGCCAGTGCGGTTTGGCGATGAAAGCGGTTTCAAACTGGTTTCAAAACGGTTTATAACGTTTATGAATCAAAGGAATTGTTAATATAGCCCCCCTATTGACTGTTTTTTCCAAAAAAAATTAATAATTTTGCCTCCCTATGTCAGTATAAATAGGTATTGGTTGTACTTTGACCATTTTGATTAGTTTATTAGTTTTTTTATTACGAGTATATCGACAACTATGCATTTTTTTTTATTGTAACGTATTACAATTTATGTTTTTGTAATTTTTAAAATATTTAACAAAAACTTGAAGTATATTTTGTTAAATTTGTAATTTATTAAAAATAAAAATTAACTTGAAACCGGTTTCAACCCCCGAGTCTGTCCAAACCCGACCCACTCCGCATCGGATAGGGTCGGCTTCACCCTACCATCAAACCGACCCGATCCGAACCGGTTTGAGGTCCAACCCGATTTTGACCAAGTTTGACAAAACCGACTCGAGTTACAACCCGTTACGGTTTGGGAAAAAAAACCCAGTTTGGCCTCATTCTTTTTTTTAGCGGGGAAACAAAAAGAAGACCGCCATTTCAATTCTCCCTATGAAGGCGTTCACCTTTTCCTTCATCACTGCATAAAATTTAGGTTATTACAAGTTAGGAAACAACTGAATTCCGCGTCCCTTCTGCCATTCATGAATTCCGAACGGCGGTTTTAGCTTCTGTGTTTTTCGTTTCTGATTCATCACTCCAAGCAGTTAATCACAATCATCACACTCAAAACTAGTTTTCTTCTTACAGGTAATTGTTTTGATCCTTTTGTCTTCTGTAATGCTAGTTTAATTTTGCCTAATTTCTTTCCTAATATTACATAAAAACTTAGTTCATTGTTATTTGCCCTGATTTGATTATGTAAAATATTAGTTGATTAGTTTCTGCTCTAATTGATCATGTCAAATAGAAATTGTAGGTACGAATCTGGTCATTTTAAAAGGAAAAAGAAAATGAAGCACTGCAGAGATAATCTTATAGATGAAATTAAAATTAGTTTTTGCTACTTGTTGTTGACTTTATTGATAATTATCCTTGTTCTTGACTATAATTCAAGGCCAAATTTTGATTATTATTTGCTACCTTGTGTTTTTGAAGCAACATGAGACTTTAATCTTGTATCATGGAAGCTCTATGATAAGAACCGGATATTCAAGGTACTGAAATTAAGATAAATAGCCAAATTCGAGATAGGCTTGATCTCCAAAGCACAGTTGTCAATAGCGACCATAGCGCTCGCTATAGCGCGCTATGTAGCGAAGCGGCCCATGGTCGCTATATGGTGAATAGCGAATATTCCTTTTTTTTATTTTTTTTTATGTTTTTAACCAGTTTTTTACTTGATTAATATAAATAGGGTTGCTAATAACCCTAATATATGAAGATTTAGATGATTATTGATTATAATTGCTACATATCCTACAATAGTTGAATATAAAATATTTCTAAAAATTTCTACTAGTGTATCGCTAAACGTGAAATAGCGCCCGCTATTCGCTACGTAGCGTATAGGTGGCTTGTCGCTATTTACCGCTATTCGCTATTGACAACTATGCTCCAAAGTTACAAGGATTAGAACCCTAATTTGATTAACATAAACATCGACCCGTCAATCAAACTAAGATAGCCCTATTAACACTAAAACCTAATTGACGGGTCTAGGGCTTAACTGCCCCACTACGCTTCAATTGGATTGGGCGGGAATTGAAAGCGGGAAACTAATTGACCGGGTTCGTATCACTCTAGTTTCCACCCACTATTATATATAAATAAACCATAATATGCAACTTGTTGGTCTGGTTATGCACATGATGAGTATTCCTATAGATTTCATGTCAGAAAGTTATATGTATTTGGACTTTATAGCATCAGAATTTGCTCTTGTTGACCCTGTAAATGGGTAGCAAACATCCACTGTAGATGGAAACTATAGATCTGAGATAAGTAGTAGCATAAACCTTTCGCAATATTATTAATGCACATACTTTTATAGAACTTCATACCTTGGATTTCCTTGATAACAATTTGGCGCTTCCACTACACATCAACTAAGTCAAATTTTTTGTTCAACAACTCCTTCATCTTACAGCCCTAGCAAAATTGGGTCTTCCATAGTTCCACGTAGTCGAGTTTACAGTATATCGTCTAGTGGCTTGTGTTTCACATCATGGTCTAATAACTTTCTTACTTGGGACACGTGGAACGTTTTATAAAAGTTTAAGTTCATTATTGCCGGCCCAAAATTGGATAAAGGATGAGGTTTATAACAATGAAAGTTAGAGAAAGTCCCGGTAATCTTATTTCGCTTTAGGCCTCCAAAAAGGTTGAGTCGCCCCAGAGACTTAAAAGATAAATCAAACATTAAATATGATAAATATAATAAGAGGCAGAGTACCGAGCCCGCCATTGTTTAGAAATCTCTGTCCTCTGCCCGCCATTGTTCCAATTTAAGAAGTCTGTTGAGGTGCAAGAAGGTAACATCAAACACGTTTGAATCATATAGTAAGGTAACGTCAAACACGTATCCTTATTTTGGTATATTACATTCATTTGATTAGATAAATGGGTTGTTTGAGTTTCAAATCGATTTTAATCTGTAAACGTTTGGCTTCGGAGACCATAATTAACAAAACAAAGAAGACGAGACGATATCATAGAAGCTAGGTTCATGCGACTTGGATTAGACAGCAGCAACTTCAAAAAACTAATAGATGTGACTATAGTTTCTGATGATACATTCTTTTTATTCTTTGTCTACAGCTACATATTCCAAGATGTCTTCAACAGGTAAAAGTACTCCAATTGGTATTGATCTTGGAACAACCTATTCTTGTGTTGCTGCGTGGTTTGATCAACACAACCGTGTTGAGATCCTTTCTAATGAACAGGGTAATACTATTACCCCATCATGTGTGGCTTGTACCGACACCCAAATTTTAGTAGGTGAGGGTGCCAAAAACCAAATCATGTGGAACCCCACTAACACCGTTTTTGGTAAGTTGATTTGAACCATGATATTATATTTATCACACAAGAAAATTATTGATGCACCCTTCATTTAGTATACAAGATGCTAGTTGATAAATTTTATTTACTTTCTTTTTACTGAGTTTCAGATGTTAAGCGTATAATGGGAAAGAGATTCAGTGATGCAATATTGCAGAAAGACATACAATCATGGCCTTTCAAGGTGATCAAAGGATCTAATGATAAGCCAATGATTGTACTTGAACACATGGGTGTAAACAAGGAATTTTCACCTGAAGAAATATCTTCCATGATTATAAAGAAGTTGAAAGAGGCTGCTGAGGCATACCTCGGAACTACCGTTAAAGATGCAGTGATTACCGTCCCTGCATATTTCAGTGATAAGCAACGACAGGCAACAAAGGACGCTGGTGAACTGGCTGGCCTCAACGTCAGCCCACAGCAGCTGCAATTGCCTACGGTCTAGACAAGATTTCGGACCCAAACCACCCACTGCAGAAATGCGTCTTCATATTTGATTTGGGTGGGGGCACGTTTGATGTGTCACTTCTCACAATCAGCAGGGAAGGTACCATAAGTGTTAAAGCAGTGGGGGGTGACACTCATTTGGGCGGAGAGGATTTTGACAAGGCGATGGTTGATCATTGTGTACAAGAATTTAAGAGAAGACAAAAGAAAGATGTGAGTAAAAATGCAAAGGCGACGGGGAGACTGAAAGTTTGGTGTGAGAAAGCGAAGAGGGATTTGTCCTCAACAACTGAAACTTCGATTGACATTGACTGCTTGTATGATGGAACAGATTTTTCAATGAAAGTCACACGGGTAAAATTTGAAGAACTAAATGCTGGTTTATTTGGAAAGTGCATTGAGCATGTGGAAAGTTGTTTAAGAGATGGGAATATGCAAAAAGAAAATGTTGATGATATAGTCCTTGTTGGTGGGTCAACTAGGATTCCTAAGGTACAACAAATGTTGAGGGAGTTTTTTGATGGGAAGCCGCTTTGCAAGATCATTAAAGCGGATGAAGCTGTGGCTTATGGTGCAGCAGTGTTGGCTGCAAACTTGAGTGGTATCGGCAATAAAGTTGTGAAGGATATGATACTTTTAGATGTTACTCCTTTGTCCCTTGGTACTAGTGTCAAAGAAGAAGAATCAATGAGTGTCCTAATCCCAAGGAACACACAAATACCAACTATGAAAGAGCAAACATATGTGACTGCTTTTGACAACCAAGACTGCATCAAAGTCGATGTGTATCAGGGTGAGTGTGGTAAAGTGAAAGACAACATCTTCCTTGATGAATTCGATCTTCATGGTATCCCGCCAGCCCCTGCAGGTAAAGAAAAAATGAAGGTTTGCTTTAGCATAGACAGCAATGGTATTCTTGAAGTCTCGGCTGAGTTGATAACTACGAGGAGATGCTGAAAAAGATTGAGCTATGAATTCTATTATATATTTAGCATCAAAGGATTAAAACAATAGCATATATGCACTGCTTTAATGCATGGACATCGTTACAATGCGACAGCTATGTTTCTTGGGAATGAATTACACCTTGTTAAGGTTAGCCTTTCTGTTTATAATAGAAGTCTAATAGAATTAATTAGAATAGAAGTCTATATACATAGCCACATTGTCTGAAGCACGAACAAGTCGATGAGTTTCTGCGTGGTCAACACTTACACTTTCAATAAAATTATGATCAAACTCAAAAATAATCTTCAAAAATATATAGAAAACAGTATATATAGGTCAGAGGATAAAAAAAAATACAGAACTGCTATAACCGCATAACCTACTATGATTCATACATGATACTGTCCAATAAGTTGTGTGTAACTAAAAAGGATTAAAATGGCATAATTAGATTTTAAGCTAAACCACTCTCCCACTGCAAATCTACTCCCATTAACGTTTTCTTCATATATCTCTTTAGCTGATTATAAAACTGTGATGAACATTATCCCTTGCAACGATTGGGGTTGTGAAAGACGATTACAGGGTCGAATAAGAAGTGAAGAGAAGGATCCTTAGAGGCATGTAGCCATGACTTGCATGGTTCCTACCCAACTATAAGGCACTGCGTGGCAAATTAGCCCGCTCAAAGTAGAGTCCTGAGTCATCAGTTTCTTCTTCCCCATGGTGTTTGATGTCACCCGATAGTCTTGCTGAGTTGACTAGGTAATATCTGTGTCTAGTTTCAAGAGAACCAACAAGAATATATTTCAAATTGTTCCTTTCAGCTAGGTAAATCACAAAATGAGATGTTACACATTGTTCCTTTCAGCTAGATAAATCACAAAATGAGAAGTTAACGAGCATGGTATCGAAGATATATCATGCACATTTACAAAAAGTGGTGTAAACGAGCCTAGCCGACCCCTCCACTCTCCCGAATCCAGTGCCAAAAGACCTAACAACCCAATTTAGTCTAGTTTCAGCGAACTCAATCTAGTAAAAAAAGTTCGATGATATGATTCATTGGCCCGATTCAATTTGGAAAAAAATATTTGAATGTGACAAAAAATCCCTTTAGTAATCGAAAATTTATGACACCTATGAAAAATTTCCTGGGTCCGTTATTGCTCGGCCCGTTTATTATTTATTAATTAATTTATAACCTTTGAAAGGGAAATGAAAGAAAAAACTTAACTAACCATAACTCCGCTCATGCACTAATACATTACTAAAAAGAAGGAAATAAACTAACAACTATATCAAAGGAAATAAACTCCTTCGGTTGACTTACATGAACTATATGGTTGAAATAAACCTTACGTTCTGTACCACATGTAATTTTCATTTCTTTTGGTTAAGTGTGTAAATTGATTAGATATAAACTTCATGCACGTATTCATATTGATATATTTTGAACTTTTTTTAAATGACACTGTAATTTATTTAGTAATCTAATTGTTCATTTCAAGTTTGAATAATAAAGTAAAATTATGGGTAAAAGATGTACATAGTCAAAATTCTATGCCTGTAATTTATTTAGTAATCTAATTGTTCATTTCGCGTCCCTTCTGCCATTCTTGAATTCCGAACGGCGGTTTAAGCTTCTGTGTTTTTCGCTTCTGATTCATCACTCCAAGCAGTCAAGCACTAATCACACTCAAAACTAGTTTCCTGCTTACAGGTAATTGTTTTGATCCTTTTGTCTTCTGTAATGCCGATTTTGCCTCATTTCTTTCCTAAATATTACATAAAAACTTAGTTCATTGTTATTTGCCCTGATTTGATCATGTAAAATATTAGTTGATTAGGTTCTGCCTTAATTTATCATGTCAAATGGAAATGGTAAGTGTCAATCCGGTCATTCTAAAAGAAAAAAAAGGATATGAAGTTAAAATTAGTTTTTGCTACTTGTTGTTGACTTAATGATAAAGATAATAGATGGAAACTATTGTTCTGAGACAAGTGTATGCAACTTGGGTTATGTATATTATTTCAGCAACTTAATTGTAAAGATAATAGATGTATTCATTTCGTTTATTCTTTTTCTATAGCTACCTGTTCTAAGATGTCGAGTACAGTTGCAACAACTCCAATCGGTATTGATCTTGGAACCACTTACTCCTGGTTTGATCGACACGACCGTGTTGAGATCTTTCCTAATGAACAGGGTTACACGATTACTCCATCATGTATGGCTTGTAATGACAAAGAACTTTTAGTAGGCGATGGTGCCAAAAATCAAATCACTAGGAACCCTACTAACACAGTTTTTGGTAAGTTGATTTGACAAACAACTTTGTTCTTTATCAAAATAATAATAATAGTAATAGTATTATAGATATACGTATCATTTATTAGGAACCTGCTAATTGATAATTTTGTGTGCTTTTGGTTTTGCTATATTCAGATGTAAAACGTATAATTGGGAGTAGATTCAGTGATATCAGATTGCAAAAAGACATAGAATCATGGCCTTTTAAGGTAACTGAAGGATATAGTGATAAGCCAATGATTGTACTTGAACACATGGGTGTAAACAAGGAATTTTCAGCTGAAGAAATATCTTCCATGATTCTAAGGAAGTTGAAAGACGCTGCTGAGGCGTTCCTTGGAACAACCGTTAGAGATGCAGTGATTACTGTCCCGGCATATTTCAGTGACAAGCAACGACAGGCAACAAAGGATGCTGGTACACTGGCTGGCCTCAATGTCTTGCGCTTGATCAATGAGCCCACAGCAGCTGCAATTGCCTACGTATTCATTTGGATAATTAACAATAAAATTATGATTTGTACACATTTCAAATTACAATAAAGTTGATATCTAAATAAAATCTCAAACAAAAAGGTGTAACCCATTTGTAGATTTTGCAAACGTGCGTGAACAAGTAGGTGTCATTTGGAACGTTACGAACAATTAAGGTGCGAATTCTTACCCTACTATTTGCTATGGTTGGGTTTCTAAACTCATTCATTGTTCTCTGCTCTATAAATTATTATCTCATTCACATGATATTATACGTATTCATTTGACATTATGTTCGTATTCGAAATCATATTCGCCACTCATCTTTTTAAATTTATTATTATCATAATCTTGAATCTGAATCTCTGTTTAGAAATCTTATTACATGCGATATTATTTAATCAGATTGTACTCATTATCGTATGTTCCTGATAGAAACTTTATCTAATATATTGTATGTTATTATCTTTGTACTCTAATACCCGAGCACACCCCTACTTGTGGGGGTGACCACAAGCACGTTATTGCGGCATCGTTGACGTGGCACTATCCGTGACGGTGAGCTGAGATCACGGCGTGTCGCCTGTTTATCTGAAAAATACCGGTTACATATTTCGAGGCGTATGAATCGATCCTAGGATATTATTATTTCTGGTGGTTGGATTGTATGATGCCCATACACCATCTCACATCGGTTCAGGGGTAGCTACCCTGTTTCTCCTGTTTCTGTTTATATTATGTATCGGGCTCGATGGGTATTTCTTTATATCATGATATATTCTTGAAATCTGTCATGTATCTGTATATGCATCATCATGATTATCATTTTTCACTCCATATCGTTATACGTTCACTTGCAGTTGCTCCTTCACATTTCTTTTTACGTAACAGGTTTCCAGGGCTAAAAGAGGATGTGTGAAGAGAGCTAAAAACCAATCTAGTTACCGGTGTGGCTTTTGATCGTTATTAATGTATTGTAACAAATATTAGGACTTAAAAGATTTTGTAAACTCTTTTTGGATATTTATGTAACATGTCTTTTTGTCTCTGACTCTGTAATAGTGACACGTCAGCCCTATCTCGGGTTGGGGTGTTACAGTTATGGTATCAGAGCGAAGGCTCTTTTCTGTAGAAAACTTAAACATAAGTTAAGACATGTGAGGTAATGGGTAGACACTGGGTTAGGAAATTTAATCTTCGGTTAAAGTTCTTATCAATAAGTCCTTATATTATTTTTCCTTTTAGATGCCTCCTCTGAGACACATCCGTCGGAAACCAAGTTCCAAACGACGTAACTTTGACGACGCTGTCCAAGAGCCGTTGAAAGAACGCTTCCTAATATTCTAAAGACAGTCGTTCAAAACAATCACACCGGGGAAAATAACAAAACACATCCGGCACCTCCACCTCCTACACAACCTCCATCACCATCATCTCCTATATCAACTCCACAAACTCCAATTCCTACACCTCATCCGCCTCCACCTAAAAATGACAATGTCGAGAACACCAATACTAAACCGTTAGAAGGGATCCACACCTGGAACGAAAGATTTCAAAAGTAAAAACCAAGATCATTCAGCAATGCAGTAACACCCGTGGAGGCTAGTAACTGGATAGCACACGTGGAAAAGATATTTGAAGTCATATGGGTTGATGATGTATTTAAAACAAGGCTTGCATCGTACAAACTGGAAGATGACGCTCGTATCTGGTGGGATGGGGTCAAACTTGCTTACGGGGGAAATGATTATGCTGCCACTCTTCCTTGGGCCGACTTCCATACCATATTCTTCCGACAATATTTCTCTGAAGTGGAACGAAACGAGTATGCTCGAGAGTATGCATCTATCGAGCAACGGGATGATGAACCTTGGTCAGACTTTATGGCTAGATTCTGTAGACTTGCTAGCTTTCTTGGCCCAGCTGCAGGAACCCCAGAAGTAATGGCAGAAAATATGAAGCGGGCGATTTGTGAGAAAAATAGAAGATGGATAATAACAAAAAAGTTCAACAACATTACTGAAGTTGCGGACGCTGTTAAAACACTTGAAATAGAAAATAAGAAAAGGTTGGCCAAATCTGAAGAGAACCGAAAGAGAAACCGTGACGGGAACCACATCATAACTACTGGGCAATCCTCCAACCAAAATGCCTATGTCGGAGACCATAGAACCCAATTCAACCGTAACCGTAACCAACACATTAGTCAGTGGCAACCAAGGTACCAAAATCCTAGACCAGCCCAATACGAAGCCTAAGTATATCGAGCTCCTAATAGAACTCAATCTGCTAATCATCAGGTAACCCAAAATCAAAATCAAACCCCTATATGCACCACATGCCGCAATCGTCACGTGAGTATATGTCGTCGAGCATTGGGAGCTTGTTTCAGATGTGGACAAACTGGGCATATGATTAAAGATTGTCCGAAGCCTGACCCTAGAAGAGCTACCAGTGGGAATGTTGCTCGACCCGCTGTTGGAGGACGAGTGTTTGCTTTGAATGCCACAGATGCTGTAGATGCACTAGGTACCGTTTCTGGCGCCCTTCGTCTAGGCCAACTCATGGGTTCGGTGGTTGAGTTCTCGGTCGCCTCGTCTGCCAGCGGAACGGTAACCTCTCCTTTGAGGAAATTGGAATTTTAGTGGAAAGTCCCCTTTCGGATTTCTAAACAAATTTCCATCGCCTGGAAAGGTATGAATTACCCCATTTGGATTCAGGAAACCTCCAAATGTTGGGCTCCTGATTTCATTGAAAATCCGGTGATACCACCGTCACCATCGCCGTCGCCTCAGGCCAGTTCTGAAATGTCACCAGAGTGCACACCTCATCCGGAAGGGGGGGATGCTGAAGGGTCGTTCTCGGGTGTTGTTGCGGCTCCTGAAACGACACCTCTAGTTTCAGGTCAACGCATTAATTCTCCTGTCAGTCTGGGTTGTCGGGAGAATAACCTGGGAATTCTTGCGAGGTCCGAGGATGGGATCCCATCTGTTCCTATTAACTCTGGGCCTACCACACCATGGCTCAGACCCCTTCGGGCTTAATGATCTCATTTTTAGATTTGGGGGCCATGGCAAAAATAAAAGTAAGGCCCACAATAGATCCCCCATGACCAAATCCAAGAGCAAACCTACCCCTTCTTCTTTAGAATCGACGAAGAATTAAGCGGAAGGTAACTCCCGGACCTGGTGTTTCGCGAGGTAGGTTGTGTCACACCCCAACCGACGGCGGAATACGTCGGGGCGGGACATGTAGACTGTTCATGAGCACAAGGTTGACTATATTGTAATATTTTAAATCATAAATTTCATTTCAAACAATCAAATACAACCAAGTTCGAACAGATACGTAAAAGAAATGCATAGTATCCTTTATTTCAATTCAACTAAGTCCAAATCCTATGTGTAGCATGTCTTGATCAAACTCACACGTTAGCACCTGAAACATGAATAAAATAATGTCAACTAAAAAGTTGGTGAGCATACACAGGTTTGTACATAGATAGTATATAGATGTGAAAGATTAAATCCTTACATATCATGAATAAATAAGGAATTTATGGGGAGCAACTAATGTGTAACCAAAGTACAATCAAACCTTTGTAACTAGCATGCAAATTGTGTTGTCGGTAACAATCACCCCAATCTGGGTGGGTTTGTCAGACTCAATAGATCTATCATTGTTAACCGTCGGCTTGAATAGTTAATGATTGCACATAAATTGCACACAAACAGTTAACACACCTAGCACTCAAACATAAAGCTCAAATTTTGTATACATGAATGTAAAGAGGATTTGTGTTTGTGTAATTTGTGTAAATGTAAACAAATTGTGTGTATAGAGTTCATGTTTCACTCCAAAAAGTGTAAAAGTGTAAAAGGGGCTATGTAATACTCACCTTGATATTGTATGACTAAAACTTGTACTATATCGAGAGGATAAGTGAACCAGATCAACGATGCCCTAATTAAATAATTACACATATTTAATATATAGGAATGATTTAAAATAAATAGGAACGGAATGATTTGGACTTTAAGTTTTGGAACGAATGAACGAACGAGAGACTATTTGTGATTCAAATTAGTGATACTAAGTTAAATAAGATGATAATTTATAAATTGAATTTATAAAAGGGATTTATGTGTAAATAAAAAGAGTTACTTTGTAAACGAAAGTATTAATGAAATAACTACAATATTTACATTTTTAAGACGATGTCAAAGGTGCTTAGAATTAGTCTTTTAAAAATGATCATCATTTTGAAATATTATATAAAATAATATTTATAAGGACATGATTTAAAATAATTAAATTAATTATGTGAATTATAAGATTACCATTTATGAAAATTAAATTTAGTAAAATTAATTAACTACTAATAGCATAATAAAATGGTCGATATACAAGCGGATTTGCAACAATTTTGTTATTAGCATTATTACCATATATTAGTAACAAAATCATGCTATTTTCTTTATAAGTCATATTTTTAAGAATTTATCACTTCCATTGCCAAAGTAAAAAAAAATGAGATTATTAATTTGTAAATTATTATTATCAATGATAATATTACTCATGTTAATACTATAGTTTATAAAAATTAAGATCTTTGATCATTCTAAAGGTTTATAAGAGTAATAGTGTTTATATATAATAGTGTGTGATAGATTGTTAAACAAAAACACAAAAAAAATATATGAGGGAATGGGGTTTGCTTGGATTGAACTCGCGACCTGTCCCTGGAAACACAAGGGTTTTACCACTAGACTAAACCCCATTTTGTTTAAAACATCAAAATTAAAAATATATAAAGCGAAGTTTTCTGCCTCTCTTCTTCCCCATTATACCAGTCGCAAACCAGCCCACTTTTAACCCTAAAATCCAAATCGCTATACAGGAAAATCGAAACCAGAGGTGTGTAACTTAACGAGTAATGTGATACCTGAAGTTAGCCTTGAATCGTTCGGATTTGAAAGTCTCCCTCGCCTTGCGCCGAATGCAAACCGAGAGAAAGAAAAAAAGGATTTGAGATGGTTTCGATTTGCATACTGTTATGGGAATTTATAAATTGATGACAGACATGCTTACAGCTGTTAATGGAGCGAGACTTACGAGATTAGAGGCTTGATTTATGGGTTGATTTCAAAGTTCTCATCTTTCCTTTTGGCTTTGAGTTTCAGCGAATTAAGGGTGTTATTAGGTGTTTAAAACAACCAAAAACGCGTGCGGGAATCACGTATGGCATGATTTGGGTGAGTATAGTAGTAATCCTGCTTGATACCAACCGATTTGAGAGTGTAGAATTTGATTTTGACTTTAAGAAAGTCAAGTTTGCAAGTTCTGATGTCAAGGGTCCAAGAGGGGTTCAAGGTAAAAAGTGAGGGGTTCAAAACATATAATGAAGGGTTCAAAACCATCTTTATTGGATTTTAACTTATTTTAGTTATTGGTAAAGTTGATTTTTATAAAACTGATAAGCCTAACTTTAAATCTTTTATTGTAAATATTGTATAAGGGAAAACCCTTTTTTTTGTTCTTTTATAAAATTATAAATTGTAAAATATTTAATATCATCAAATATGCATATATATTTATAAATAGATATATATATATATATATATATATATATATATATATATATATATATATATATATATATATATATAAGTTGTAAACACATTATTAAAACTCGCCAATTTTATATATTGATTTGTTTATTATAACAAAACACACACACACACACACATATATATATATATCTATAAAGATTTACATATATTTGTTATTTAATTCTAACTAGGAAATAATATGTTTACGTAAGGATGAAACTTCAAATTGCTACGTGTTAAAATAATGATTAGTGTTACATATGATGTCGGGTAAAACAGTTTTGAAATGATGTGCCATTATCATATAAAATAAATTAAAATAGTACCAGAAAATCATTGATGTTACAGTATCCCCTACTTGAGGGAATTTCGTCCCGAAATTTAACTAGTGAAGGTTACTAAATCAGCAGGGAGATGGGTTTGGATTCTCAACGAGCTTTGACTGTCGGTTTGAGGAGTTCACAAGGTTCATGTTTTTTTTTTTTTAAGGCTAAGCACGAATGATGATAGTGGATTTAGTTTTGAAGTGAACTTAAGGAGAATAATTTGGATTCTAAAGGTGAAATGCATGACTTGGAATGGATTGGATGAGAATTTGATGATCAGGGTTTGTTTAAGATGTAGCCTAATATGCTCAAGAATTGTCAGTGGATAAGGGGTTTCACAACCATTGATCTAGGTCAAAACCTCACGCGATACGAACAACGCTATTTCTGATAATATGATAGAGCACTTATATGTAGGAAGTACCATCGGCGTATCCACCATGCCCTTGTCATATCACATTAATTTCGTTGCTACATATCACGATAGGTTTTTGGTCATAACACACGATAAAATTTGCTATGCTTTCCATGCGCTGGTTTTTATAATTCCGTGTGCACCCGTAATTACTCAAATCATCGCATGGTCCGTATAGATCCTTCCGTTGTGTGCGGGGCAAGAGGGGCACAATTTCACTTAGTTCTTGTCTATTATTTTCACTTAAAAGTTGCTAAAAGTAACTATGTCCTTAAGCAGGCAGGTCAGTTAGCAACTAAAGAGTAATAAGGTAGTATAACTTAAAGTTTCATGGTTTACTCGTGTTTGAACAAGAATACGTCAAAAACCGAGTTGTTTTAAAGGGTTTCAGCCTCCTCGTGTTTGAACAAGAATACGTCAAACCCCGAGTAGCTTCAACGCGTTATGGTTTTCAAGTTTGGTGAAACAAAGTGTATGACCATACTTCATGTATATTGTGATCAATCAATTGCAACAATTGTAAGCAACTTAGTTTCATGTATAATGTAAACACACAAGTCTCATGTATGATCTAGTGTTATGCAGCTTGTAATCAAATAGGTTTCGGGTGTAACGTAAACAACTTAGCATCATGTATATGCTCTCATGTGTAATGTAAGCAACATAGTATCATGTGGATTGTAAGAAATGGATTTCATGTATGGTGTTAACAACTTAGTATCATATAGTATCATGTACTTTGTAACCAAAATAAGTTTCATGTTCAATGTGATCAATAAAGTATTGTGTATCAAACAAACTATTGTTATGTATCATGTGATCAATTTAGTATATGTATATTACAAACAACTATGTTTCATGCATTACGTAATCAATCCAGTAGAACGTGTATTGCAAATAATCAAGTTTCATGTATATATGTAACCAGTGTAGCATTGGGTATATTGAAAAAAATTAAGTTTCATGTATTATGTGGTCGTGTTGGGTATATTGTGAACGTGCATACGTAAGTTATTGAACTTCGTGTGTGATATATACTAACTAGTTTTGTATGTGATCGAGTGTTGCGGAGAAGCGTGTTGTTTTCGTTCTTGTAAAATGTGGTAGTTAGGTTCTAGCTCTTTAAATCTCGTTGAGGTTTGTGGGGATGGTCAACGTCTACGCGGTATGGATCGTCTCTTGAAGCGGCAAGTGAAAGGTAAAGAGGAGGTTCCGAAAACACTCAGGGAAATGTGCTTACAAATAATTGGTCTTTGTTTGAAAATAGGAAATTGTAAATTGTTCTTGGTTGTAGATATATAAAGTAATAAAACTATTGAGTTAAATAATCTAATAAATAGATAATTTATAGGAAAAATCTTTTAATTTAAATTTTTGATTATTAATAAGAGAATATTTTTAAGAGGAATTATTGGCTAAACTAGTAGTCGTATATTAATTTAGCCAGTGCTTAGAAATAATTACTTTAATGAGGAAAAATCATAGTTATTTATCAATACGAAATAATATTTTTTTATAAAATAGGTTGTATTAAGTTCTCTTACACAGTGAAAATGTTTATGGAAAAATTTATATTTCTGATACTCTCTAAAAGTTTGATAAACGTTTGGTTTGAAAATAACGAGGTTGTTTAAATATAATAGGATGAGTTGTTTACGAAGGAGATTGCCGGTAGTGTACTAAATCATGTTGAATGAAGAAGGTGATACTTGGAAAATTTTGATGAAAATATGAGGGGTGTAATTCACACTCAACGTGTCAAATCAATGAATAATAACTTTATAGTTGGAATATATAAAATTTATTAAATGCTGAAAGGTTAAACACTACTCAAAACATAGGGAAATGGTTCTTAAACTGAAATTTTAAAGACGATAAAAAAAAAAGTTTTCTGTCAACGTCTCTTGTAGCTTTCCACTAGAAGGAAGATAATTCCCAAGACGAGCACCGCTATGGTCACTCGGGTAGCCAATCTGGTTTCAGCTCTAGCTGTTTCCGTGCGATTCTCCAGTACTTCTTTTTCGAGAATGGAGATTAACTCCTTTTGGTACCCTAATTGGTTTGTTAGGCTATCCATTCTTTGTCTTTGCAAGTTGTGCATTACCCCCTGCTCAATCCTTTGCCTCTCAAATTCTGAGGTCCTTACATATTGGTGGATGTCATTGGTTGGAATTCCCATAGCACTAGTGGGTGCCATGGTATGCCTTACCCAAGGGTTAGGATGGTACGGGTCGGGCATTAGATATGGGTCTCTTAGTGGGGGTGGTAACTGATTGTGGAGATGGGGTGTCTGATACGGGTTTCTGGGTGAGGGTGATCCAGATGTTCGAAGTCTAGGGCCGGTGTTCCTAATCCAATCTGCCCTTACATCAACTCTTGGTCTAGCGGCTGGGGGTGTTGGTGACCGATACACGGGTGACCCAATGTCTTCTTCCCAATCTGACTCTGCTCCGGGACGGTATACCGGGGAGGAAGGAGAGTAGGAGTCCATATCTAGCAGAGAAATAATGAAAAGGTTGTAAGTGATAATGAAATACTGAGTGTTAAATATAGGAGTTCTCATAGGTTTAGAGTTTGACTAGTCATAATACCGAGTCTTCACAATAGTATTTTAGAAATACATTTGACCTATAAGCAATGCATCCCTGAGGAGAATTCCCAGGAAAGAGGGGTGGGTCACTTAGACACACTTAAGTACCCTGTCTTTCCTTAGCCAGAATCCCTCATGGGCCTACATACTCTTCCAGCCATCATGTATTAATAGCATTATTGTTGGGCTAATGGTCATGATGAGAATTGTTGTGGACTGGGCTTTGAGGCCCGAAAGTGAGGCTTATATATTGTAGTAGGCTTCTTCTTCTTGGAGGGTAAGTGGGCTTCTTGTTTATTATTAATGGGCATTAGGCCCAATAGTTTAGATTAAGATCACAAGAGGTGGTGACATTATATGTGTGAGTTTAAGGGTGCATGAAAAGCTAAGTGTGTATGTGTGTGTAAAAACTTAGAATAGCACTTGAATGAAATAAATAGATAGCATGAATATAGCACAACAATTATCAGGCAGTGTGACACATAAATTATTAAATATTGTATCAGGTAGTGTATTTACTTATGATATATGTAGGAATATTCACACAAGGAGAAATCATGTAGGATGTAGTAGCATGGTATAGTATGGGTGTCCTAAGGTTATAGTCTAGGTCGAAAGTGTCTAATAACCTAATTCCCTATAACCAAGACTCTGATACCAATCTGTCACACCCCAACCGACGGCGTAATACGTCGGGGCGGGACATGTAGACTGTTCATGAGCACAAGGTTGACTATATTGTAATATTTTAAATCATAAATTTCATTTCAAACAATCAAATACAACCAAGTTCGAACAGATACGTAAAAGAAATGCATAGTATCCTTTATTTCAATTCAACTAAGTCCAAATCCTATGTGTAGCATGTCTTGATCAAACTCACACGTTAGCACCTGAAACATGAATAAAATAATGTCAACTAAAAAGTTGGTGAGCATACACAGGTTTGTACATAGATAGTATATAGATGTGAAAGATCAAATCCTTACATATCATGAATAAATAAGGAATTTATGGGGAGCAACTAATGTGTAACCAAAGTACAATCAAACCTTTGTAACTAGCATGCAAGTTGTGTTGTCGGTAACAATCACCCCAATCTGGGTGGGTTTGTCAGACTCAATAGATCTATCATTGTTAACCGTCGGCTTGAATAGTTAATGATTGCACATAAATTGCACACAAACAGTTAACACACCTAGCACTCAAACATAAAGCTCAAATTTTGTATACATGAATGTAAAGAGGATTTGTGTTTGTGTAATTTGTGTAAATGTAAACAAATTGTGTGTATAGAGTTCATGTTTCACCCCAAAAAGTGTAAAAGTGTAAAAGGGGCTATGTAATACTCACCTTGATATTGTATGACTAAAACTTGTACTATATCGAGAGGATAAGTGAACCAGATCAACGATGCCCTAATTAAATAATTACACATATTTAATATATAGGAATGATTTAAAATAAATAGGAACGGAATGATTTGGACTTTAAGTTTTGGAACGAATGAACGAACGAGAGACTATTTGTGATTCGAATTATTGATACTAAGTTAAATAAGATGATAATTTATAAATTGAATTTATAAAAGAGATTTATGTGTCAATTAAAAAGAGTTACTTTGTAAACGAAAGTATTAATGAAATAACTACAATATTTACATTTTTAAGACGATGTCAAAGGTGCTTAGAATTAGTCTTTTAAAAATGATCATCATTTTGAAATATTATATAAAATAATATTTATAAGGACATGATTTAAAATAATTAAATTAATTATGTGAATTGTAAGATTACCATTTATGAAAATTAAATTTAGTAAAATTAATTAACTACTAATAGCATATTAAAATGGTCGATATACAAGCGGATTTGCAACAATTTTGTTATTAGCATTATTACCATATATTAGTAACAAAATCATGCTATTTTCTTTATAAGTCATATTTTTAAGAATTTATCACTTCCATTGCCAAAGTAAAAATAAAATGAGATTATTAATTTGTAAATTATTATTATCAATGATAATATTACTCATGTTAATACTATAGTTTATAAAAATTAAGATCTTTGATCATTCTAAAGGTTTATAAGAGTAATAGTGTTTATATATAATAGTGTGTGATAGATTGTTAAACAAAAACACACAAAAAAAAATATCAGGGAATGGGGTTTGCTTGGATTGAACTCGCGACCAGTCCCGGAAACACAAGGGTTTTACCACTAGACTAAACCCCATTTTGTTTAAAACATCAAAATCAAATATATATATATAAAGCGAAGTTTTCTGCCTCTCCAAACCAGCCCACTTTTAACCCTAAAATCCAAATCGCTATACAGGAAAATCAAAACCAAAGGTGTGTAACTTAACGAGTAATGTGATACCTGAAGTTGGCCTTGAATCATTCGGATTTGAAAGTCTCCCTCGCCTTGCGCCGAATGCAAACCGAGAGAAAGAAAAAAAGGATTTGAGATGGTTTCGATTTGCATACTGTTATGGGAATTTATAAAATGACGACAGACATGCTTACAGCTGTTAATGGAGCGAGACTTACGGGATTAGAGGCTTGATTTATGGGTTGATTTCAAAGTTCTCATCTTTCCTTTCGGTTTTGAGTTTCAGCGAATTAAGGGTGTTATTAGGTGTTTAAAACAACCAAAAACGCGTTCGGGAATCACGTATGGCATGATTTGGGTGAGTATAGTAGTAATCTTGCTTGATACCAACCAATTTGAGAGTGTAGAATTTGATTTTGACTTTAAGAAAGTCAAGTTTGCAAGTTCTGATGTCAAGGGTCCAAGAGGGGTTCAAGGTAAAAAGTGAGGGGTTCAAAACATATAATGAAGGGTTCAAAACCATCTTTATTGGATTTTAACTTATTTTAGTTATTGGTAAAGTTGATTTTTATAAAACTTATAAGACTAAACTTTAAATCTTTTATTGTAAATATTGTATAAGGGAAAACCCTTTTTTTGTTCTTTTATAAAATTATAAATTGTAAAATATTTAATATCATCAAATATGCATATATATTTATAAATAGATGCATATATATATATATATGAAAAGTTGTAAACACATTATTAAAACTCGCCAATTTTATAAATTGATTTGTTTATTATAACAAAACACACACACACACACACACACACACACACATATATATATATATATATATATATCTATAAAGATGTACATATATTTGTTATGTAATTCTAACTAGGAAATAATATGTTTACGTAAGGATGAAACTTCAAATTGCTACGTGTTAAAATAATGATTAGTGTTACATATGATGTCGGGCAAAACAGGTTTGAAATGATGTGCCATTATCATATAAAATAAATTAAAATAGTACCAGAAAATCATGGATGTTACAGGTTGGGTGGGGAAAATTCAGAGATAAAGGATCATGTGGAGGTTGGGGATTTACAATCCGGGGGTGCGAAGCTAATCTACAGGTGGATTCGGTCGACGACGGGAGGGTCCTCACAGAAGATGGGGGTACGGCTTTCCATTCTCAGGTGGATCTCAATAAATCCCCTGTGGTTAGTTCAAACTCAGCTAACGTGGAGAAGGGGGTTTTCTTGAATTGCGAGGATATAGAAGACGAGGTCCAGAACACGATTGACATCGGTAAGTGTATCGGCATAGATGTATCCGATTATACTCAACAGGTTCACGATTGCATTTTGGGGGTGGGGGATAGCAATAAGTTGTAATGGAATTTATGTCCATCAACTACAGGGGGCTTGCGGATCCAGGTAAAAGAAAGTGGATCCAGGATTTCAGTCGTAAACATAAAACCAATTTCCTTTGTATTCAAGAGTCATTGATCAATAATCACTAGAACATTAATCCGTCCACCATCTGGGGCAATAGGGGTTTGGATTTTGAATGGGTTGAAGCGGTGGAGAGGTCGGGGGGTATCAATAGCATCTGGGACCCGCTGTGTTTGAAAAAACACAGGTTATTAAGCACCGACATGTTTTGATTGTTCAAGGGAGGATCGGGGGTGTGTTCGCAGCTCAACATTGCGAATGTTTACGCCCCGCAGGACCAGGTCTCTAAATCTACTTTATGGGATTTTTTTGATGGTCTTTGGGTTATGTTGGGAGACTTCAACGAGGTTAGATTCCCGCAAGAGCGCTTAAATTCTGAATTCAACGCTGCCGGTGCAGATATTTTCAACGAATTTATTTATGATGCTAATCTTTTCGAGTACAATATGGGGGGTTTCAAATTAACCTACATGAGTGATAACGGGCTCAAGGCTAGTAAAATCGACAGATCTCTTGTGAGCTATGAATTTCAAAATAGGTGGCCGGAGGCGGTGCTTACAGCCTGGTTAAAAGAAATCTCGGACCACTGCCCTGTCTCCTTAATTTGCTCCAACCTTTCCGATTTTTCAACTCTTGGTTAGGTAAGGAAAAGATGGACGAGGTGGTTTTCAAGGCCTTCTTTTCCCTTGTCACGTTGGCAAAACCGGATGCCATTCTTGCGGCAAAACTCAAAAACATCAAAGGGGCTCTTAAGAGCTGGAACCGGGAGTTATTAGCCGGGGAAGAGGAACATGTCAGATCTTGTCGGGTTAATCTACATGCCCTCGACTCTTTGGCTGAGCTCATTGGTTTATCGGAGGAGGAAGGGAAGGATCGAATGGAGCTCAAACAAAAAATCTTGGAATTGGAAAATAACAAAGTGAAAGATATGAGACAAAAAGCCAGAATCAGATGGGCGGTGGACGGTGACGAGAATTCGTCTTTCTTCCATGGTATGTTCAATTCTCGTCTGGCCTCAAACCAAATCAATGGCATTTTTATTCAAGGTTCTTGGACCTCCTGTCCCAACGCTATAAAAGGTGAAGCTTGTAGGTTTTTTGGGGCTAGATTCAAAGAGCAACTCCCATCTCGGCTGAAACTGGTCTGTCCTAGGATTAAGGGGCTCTCCGATTCTGATGCTTCCTCTCTAGTTAACCCTTTCTCCAGTGAAAAAATAAAAGCTGCGGTTTGGGACTACGGGGGGGACAAGGCTCCAGGCCTGGACGGCTTTAATTTCTCATTTTTAAAGCACTATTGGGACTTGTTAAAACCGGATTTCTGTAACATTCTGAGTTCATTCTTTGTAGCTCGTCTTTTATAGCCCTTATTCCAAAATCTAAGGACTCCTCCTCTTTCAAATATCATCGGCCAATTTCTCTCATCGGTTGTATTAGTAAAGTTATTTCCAAGATTCTTGCTAACCGTATCAAGTCTGTGATTGGGTCGGTGATCTCGGAATCTCAAACTGCATTCCTTGCTAAAAGAAGTATCCTTGACGGTCCCCTCGTGGTGAATGAAGTAATTTCTTGGCTGAAGAAGTCCAAACTCCCGGGATTAGCCTTTAAAGTAGACTTTAACAAAGCCTTTGACTCAATTTCTTGGGACTTTATTGATTCAGTGCTGCAGAAAATGAACTTCCCAACCAGATGGAGGGTTTGGGTTAAAGGTATTCTCGGGTCTGCGAAAGCATCAATCCTTGTAAACGGGTCGCCTTCTAAAGAATGTTTTTGCTCTCGTGGGGTTCGCCAAGGGGATCCTCTATCCCTTTTCCTCTTCCTCATCGGCATTGAAGCTCTAAACTGGATGATTACTTGGGCGGGTTCTATGGGCATTATCCGGGGCATCTCCTTGCCTGGCCGCGGCCCATCCGTAACCCACTTCCTTTTTGCCGACGACGTGATTATCGTGGGGGAATGGTCAGTCTCAAACTTTTGCAATATTATTCGAGTTCTTAGATTCTTTTTTATTGCTTCCGGCCTGGAGGTCAATTTGAGTAAATGTAGTCTCATGGGGACAAATGTGTTGGTTGGGGATGTTCAGGTCCTTGCTAACATTGCCCGATGCAAGGTGGGAACTATTCCCTTCTCATATCTTGGTTTGGTGGTTGGTGCAAACATGAACCTAGCTAAAAATTGGAAGTCGGTGATAGACTCCTTTCAGGCTCGACTATCGGTCTGGAAAGCAAAAAATTTATCAATCGGTGGACGTGTGGTGTTGATTCGCTCTGTACTCGACAGTCTCCCTGTGTATTTCTTCTACCTATTTAAGGCCCCAGATAAAGTCATAAACATCCTGGAAAAAATTCGGAGACTTTTTGTGGGGTAGTTCCGGGGAGTCTAGGAAAATCAACTGGGTAAATTGGGATCAAGTGTGCGCTGCAAAATCTGATGGAGGCCTCGGCATTGGTTCTCTAAAAGCTTTGAACATTAGCCTTCTCTCTAAATGGTGGTGGAGGTTCAATCTGGATGCTTGCGCCCTTTGGAAAGCAGTTATCACGAGCATTCATGGGGTCCCCTCTGGGCTGGAGCTGATTCTCGGTCGGTGGAATTTCACGAGTGTTTGGGGTAATATCAGGAAGATTGAATTGTCTCTCTCCAAGTATAATTTGAACATCAAAGAGCTTATGGTTAAGGATGGCGGAAATTGGCAGTGGAAATGCGACCCGTAGGGGATTTTTTCGGTCAGTTCTTTGAGGCTTTTGTTGGCTCGGTCGGTGTTCAGCAAACCAGATTTGTCCACAGTTGGTTCAAGGGGGTTCCATTTAAAGTCAACATCTTTGCCCGGAGAGCTTAGCTAGATCGGCTCCCATCTCGTCAAGCGCTTATCCGGCGAAATGTCTCTTTGGATTCGGCTGTGTGTCCATTATGTTCTCACCAGGTTGAATCCACGGAGCACCTCTTTACCTCCTGTTTCTATGCCTCAATGATTTGGGGCTTCGTTAGCAACCGGTGTAAAGTCCCCCCGATATTCGTGTTTTCTGTCCGAGACATTTTGGAGCTGCCTATCACCTCCCGGTTGGGCGCAAACCGGGGTACTGCATTTCAAGTTGTTATTCTTTCAGCTATTTGGTGTCTCTGGAAATCAAGGAATGAGGTTATCTTTGGGGGTTTGGGACTACGGGGGGGACAAGGCTCCAGGCCCGGACGGCTTTAATTTCTCATTTTTAAAGCACTATTGGGACTTGTTAAAACCGGATTTCTGTAACATTCTGAGTTCATTCTTTGAAGATGGCGTGATCAGTGGGGCTTGTAGCTATTTGCTTCCTCTCTAGTTATCCCTTTCTCCAGTGAAAAAATAAAAGCTGCGGTTTGGGACTACGGGGGGGACAAGGCTCCAGGCCCGGACGACTTTAATTTCTCATTTTTAAAGCACTATTGGGACTTGTTAAAACCGGATTTCTGTAACATTCTGAGTTCATTCTTTGAAGATGGCGTGATCAGTGGGGCTTGTAGCTCGTCTTTTATAGCCCTTATTCCAAAATCTAAGGACTCCTCCTCTTTCAACTATCATCGGCCAATTTCTCTCATCGGTTGTATTAGTAAAGTTATTTCCAAGATTCTTGCTAACCGTATCAAGTCTGTGATTGGGTCGGTGATCTCGGAATCTCAAACTGCATTCCTTGCTAAAAGAAGTATCCTTGACGGTCCCCTCGTGGTGAATGAAGTAATTTCTTGGCTGAAGAAGTCCAAACTCCCGGGATTAGCCTTTAAAGTAGACTTTAACAAAGCCTTTGACTCAATTTCTTGGGACTTTATTGATTCAGTGCTGCAGCAAATGAACTTCCCAACCAGATGGAGGGTTTGGGTTAAAGGTATTCTCGGGTCTGCGAAAGCATCAATCCTTGTAAACGGGTCACCTTCTAAAGAATGTTTTTGCTCTCGTGGGGTTCGCCAAGGGGATCCTCTATCCCCTTTCCTCTTCCTCATCGGCATTGAAGCTCTAAACTGGATGATTACTTGGGCGGGTTCTATGGGCATTATCCGGGGCATCTCCTTGCCTGGCCGCGGCCCATCCGTAACCCACTTCCTTTTTGCCGACGACGTGATTATCGTGGGGGAATGGTCAGTCTCAAACTTTTGCAACATTATTCGAGTTCTTAGATTCTTTTTTATTGCTTCCGGCCTGGAGGTCAATTTGAGTAAATGTAGTCTCATGGGGACAAATGTGTTGGTTGGGGATGTTCAGGTCCTTGCTAACATTGCCCGATGCAAGGTGGGAACTATTCCCTTCTCATATCTTGGTTTGGTGGTTGGTGCAAACATGAACCTAGCTAAAAATTGGAAGTCGGTGATAGACTCCTTTCAGGCTCGACTATCGGTCTGGAAAGCAAAAAATTTATCAATCGGTGGACGTGTGGTGTTGATTCGCTCTGTACTCGACAGTCTCCCTGTGTATTTCTTCTACCTATTTAAGGCCCCAGATAAAGTCATAAACATCCTGGAAAAAATTCGGAGACTTTTTGTGGGGTAGTTCCGGGGAGTCTAGGAAAATCAACTGGGTAAATTGGGATCAAGTGTGCGCTGCAAAATCTGATGGAGGCCTCGGCATTGGTTCTCTAAAAGCTTTGAACATTAGCCTTCTCTCTAAATGGTGGTGGAGGTTCAATCTGGATGCTTGCGCCCTTTGGAAAGCAGTTATCACGAGCATTCATGGGGTCCCCTCTGGGCTGGAGCTGATTCTCGGTCGGTGGAATTTCACGAGTGTTTGGGGTAATATCAGGAAGATTGAATTGTCTCTCTCCAAGTATAATTTGAACATCAAAGAGCTTATGGTTAAGGAGGGCGGAAACTGGCAGTGGAAGTGCGACCCGTAGGGGATTTTTTCGGTCAGTTCTTTGAGGCTTTTGTTGGCTCGGTCGGTGTTCAGCAAACCAGATTTGTCCACAGTTGGTTCAAGGGGGTTCCATTTAAAGTCAACATCTTTGCCCGGAGAGCTTAGCTAGATCGGCTCCCATCTCGTCAAGCGCTTATCCGGCGAAATGTCTCTTTGGATTCGGCTGTGTGTCCATTATGTTCTCACCAGGTTGAATCCACGGAGCACCTCTTTACCTCCTGTTTCTATGCCTCAATGATTTGGGGCTTCATTAGCAACCGGTGTAAAGTCCCCCCGATATTCGTGTTTTCTGTCCGAGACATTTTGGAGCTGCCTATCACCTCCCGGTTGGGCGCAAACCGGGGTACTGCATTTCAAGTTGTTATTCTTTCAGCTATTTGGTGTCTCTGGAAATCAAGGAATGAGGTTATCTTTGGGGGTTTGGGACTACGGGGGGGGACAAGGCTCCAGGCCCGGACGGCTTTAATTTCTCATTTTTAAAGCACTATTGGGACTTGTTAAAACCGGATTTCTGTAACATTCTGAGTTCATTCTTTGAAGATGGCGTGATCAGTGGGGCTTGTAGCTATTTGCTTCCTCTCTAGTTATCCCTTTCTCCAGTGAAAAAATAAAAGCTGCGGTTTGGGACTTAGGGGGGGACAAGGCTCCAGGCCCGGACGACTTTAATTTCTCATTTTTAAAGCACTATTGGGACTTGTTAAAACCGGATTTCTGTAACATTCTGAGTTCATTCTTTGAAGATGGCGTGATCAGTGGGGCTTGTAGCTCGTCTTTTATAGCCCTTATTCCAAAATCTAAGGACTCCTCCTCTTTCAACTATCATCGGCCAATTTCTCTCATCGGTTGTATTAGTAAAGTTATTTCCAAGATTCTTGCTAACCGTATCAAGTCTGTGATTGGGTCGGTGATCTCGGAATCTCAAACTGCATTCCTTGCTAAAAGAAGTATCCTTGACGGTCCCCTCGTGGTGAATGAAGTAATTTCTTGGCTGAAGAAGTCCAAACTCCCGGGATTAGCCTTTAAAGTAGACTTTAACAAAGCCTTTGACTCAATTTCTTGGGACTTTATTGATTCAGTGCTGCAGCAAATGAACTTCCCAACCAGATGGAGGGTTTGGGTTAAAGGTATTCTCGGGTCTGCGAAAGCATCAATCCTTGTAAACGGGTCGCCTTCTAAAGAATGTTTTTGCTCTCGTGGGGTTCGCCAAGGGGATCCTCTATCCCCTTTCCTCTTCCTCATCGGCATTGAAGCTCTAAACTGGATGATTACTTGGGCGGGTTCTATGGGCATTATCCGGGGCATCTCCTTGCCTGGCCGCGGCCCATCCGTAACCCACTTCCTTTTTGCCGACGACGTGATTATCGTGGGGGAATGGTCAGTCTCAAACTTTTGTAACATTATTCGAGTTCTTAGATTCTTTTTTATTGCTTCCGGCCTGGAGGTCAATTTGAGTAAATGTAGTCTCATGGGGACAAATGTGTTAGTTGGGGATGTTCAGGTCCTTGCTAACATTGCCCGATGCAAGGTGGGAACTATTCCCTTCTCATATCTTGGTTTGGTGGTTGGTGCAAACATGAACCTAGCTAAAAATTGGAAGTCGGTGATAGACTCCTTTCAGGCTCGACTATCGGTCTGGAAAGCAAAAAATTTATCAATCGGTGGACGTGTGGTGTTGATTCGCTCTGTACTCGACAGTCTCCCTGTGTATTTCTTCTACCTATTTAAGGCCCCAGATAAAGTCATAAACATCCTGGAAAAAATTCGGAGACTTTTTGTGGGGTAGTTCCGGGGAGTCTAGGAAAATCAACTGGGTAAATTGGGATCAAGTGTGCGCTGCAAAATCTGATGGAGGCCTCGGCATTGGTTCTCTAAAAGCTTTGAACATTAGCCTTCTCTCTAAATGGTGGTGGAGGTTCAATCTGGATGCTTGCGCCCTTTGGAAAGCAGTTATCACGAGCATTCATGGGGTCCCCTCTGGGCTGGAGCTGATTCTCGGTCGGTGGAATTTCACGAGTGTTTGGGGTAATATCAGGAAGATTGAATTGTCTCTCTCCAAGTATAATTTGAACATCAAAGAGCTTATGGTTAAGGAGGGCGGAAACTGGCAGTGGAAGTGCGACCCGTAGGGGATTTTTTCGGTCAGTTCTTTGAGGCTTTTGTTGGCTCGGTCGGTGTTCAGCAAACCAGATTTGTCCACAGTTGGTTCAAGGGGGTTCCATTTAAAGTCAACATCTTTGCCCGGAGAGCTTAGCTAGATCGGCTCCCATCTCGTCAAGCGCTTATCCGGCGAAATGTCTCTTTGGATTCGGCTGTGTGTCCATTATGTTCTCACCAGGTTGAATCCACGGAGCACCTCTTTACCTCATGTTTCTATGCCTCAATGATTTGGGGCTTCGTTAGCAACCGGTGTAAAGTCCCCCCGATATTCGTGTTTTCTGTCCGAGACATTTTGGAGCTGCCTATCACCTCCCGGTTGGGCGCAAACCGGGGTACTGCATTTCAAGTTGTTATTCTTTCAGCTATTTGGTGTCTCTGGAAATCAAGGAATGAGGTTATCTTTGGGGGTTTGGGACTACGGGGGGGACAAGGCTCCAGGCCCGGACGGCTTTAATTTCTCATTTTTAAAGCACTATTGGGACTTGTTAAAACCGGATTTCTGTAACATTCTGAGTTCATTCTTTGAAGATGGCGTGATCAGTGGGGCTTGTAGCTATTTGCTTCCTCTCTAGTTATCCCTTTCTCCAGTGAAAAAATAAAAGCTGCGGTTTGGGACTACGGGGGGGACAAGGCTCCAGGCCCGGACGACTTTAATTTCTCATTTTTAAAGCACTATTGGGACTTGTTAAAACCGGATTTCTGTAACATTCTGAGTTCATTCTTTGAAGATGGCGTGATCAGTGGGGCTTGTAGCTCGTCTTTTATAGCCCTTATTCCAAAATCTAAGGACTCCTCCTCTTTCAACTATCATCGGCCAATTTCTCTCATCGGTTGTATTAGTAAAGTTATTTCCAAGATTCTTGCTAACCGTATCAAGTCTGTGATTGGGTCGGTGATCTCGGAATCTCAAACTGCATTCCTTGCTAAAAGAAGTATCCTTGACGGTCCCCTCGTGGTGAATGAAGTAATTTCTTGGCTGAAGAAGTCCAAACTCCCGGGATTAGCCTTTAAAGTAGACTTTAACAAAGCCTTTGACTCAATTTCTTGGGACTTTATTGATTCAGTGTTGCAGCAAATGAACTTCCCAACCAGATGGAGGGTTTGGGTTAAAGGTATTCTCCGGTCTGCGAAAGCATCAATCCTTGTAAACGGGTCGCCTTCTAAAGAATGTTTTTGCTCTCGTGGGGTTCGCCAAGGGGATCCTCTATCCCCTTTCCTCTTCCTCATCGGCATTGAAGCTCTAAACTGGATGATTACTTGGGCGGGTTCTATGGGCATTATCCGGGGCATCTCCTTGCCTGGCCGCGGCCCATCCGTAACCCACTTCCTTTTTGCCGACGACGTGATTATCGTGGGGGAATGGTCAGTCTCAAACTTTTGCAACATTATTCGAGTTCTTAGATGCTTTTTTATTGCTTCCGGCCTGGAGGTCAATTTGAGTAAATGTAGTCTCATGGGGACAAATGTGTTGGTTGGGGATGTTCAGGTCCTTGCTAACATTGCCCGATGCAAGGTGGGAACTATTCCCTTCTCATATCTTGGTTTGGTGGTTGGTGCAAACATGAACCTAGCTAAAAATTGGAAGTCGGTGATAGACTCCTTTCAGGCTCGACTATCGGTCTGGAAAGCAAAAAATTTATCAATCGGTGGACGTGTGGTGTTGATTCGCTCTGTACTTGACAGTCTCCCTGTGTATTTCTTCTACCTATTTAAGGCCCCAGATAAAGTCATAAACATCCTGGAAAAAATTCGGAGACTTTTTGTGGGGTAGTTCCGGGGAGTCTAGGAAAATCAACTGGGTAAATTGGGATCAAGTGTGCGCTGCAAAATCTGATGGAGGCCTCGGCATTGGTTCTCTAAAAGCTTTGAACATTAGCCTTCTCTCTAAATGGTGGTGGAGGTTCAATCTGGATGCTTGCGCCCTTTGGAAAGCAGTTATCACGAGCATTCATGGGGTCCCCTCTGGGCTGGAGCTGATTCTCGGTCGGTGGAATTTCACGAGTGTTTGGGGTAATATCAGGAAGATTGAATTGTCTCTCTCCAAGTATAATTTGAACATCAAAGAGCTTATGGTTAAGGAGGGCGGAAACTGGCAGTGGAAGTGCGACCCGTAGGGGATTTTTTCGGTCAGTTCTTTGAGGCTTTTGTTGGCTCGGTCGGTGTTCAGCAAACCAGATTTGTCCACAGTTGGTTCAAGGGGGTTCCATTTAAAGTCAACATCTTTGCCCGGAGAGCTTAGCTAGATCGGCTCCCATCTCGTCAAGCGCTTATCCGGCGAAATGTCTCTTTGGATTCGGCTGTGTGTCCATTATGTTCTCACCCGGTTGAATCCACGGAGCACCTCTTTACCTCCTGTTTCTATGCCTCAATGATTTGGGGCTTCGTTAGCAACCGGTGTAAAGTCCCCCCGATATTCGTGTTTTCTGTCCGAGACATTTTGGAGCTGCCTATCACCTCCCGGTTGGGCGCAAACCGGGGTACTGCATTTCAAGTTGTTATTCTTTCAGCTATTTGGTGTCTCTGGAAATCAAGGAATGAGGTTATCTTTGGGGGTAAAAGGGCGTCGCTGAATTGGCTCTTTGAAGAACTCAAGAGTGTAAGCTATTTTTGGGCGAGAAATAGGGCGGGGCTTGGTTCCTTAGATTGGACCAGCTGGTATGCTTTTAATTTTTAATTCCATGTCTGTTTTTGTTCTTTTTTTCTTCCCCTTGTTTTGTTGCCGGCTTGCTTCTTGCTAGTTCGGGGTTTTAATATATTTCCGCCTTTCAAAAAAAAAGATCATGCTTCGAGCCCCACCCATCACTTGAAACAAAGGAGCCACCAGCTACCCTACTCGGCCGCATCAACGCTCGCCGGCCCGCACACATGAACCACCACATTCCGACGCCCACCATCGAGTTTCCATTTTCTCCTTCATCATGAAGAAAATTCGTCTATAAAAGCCGAGCTAGAGACCTCACAATGTCACTCTCTCGAAAAGAATCCCTTAGTCCCGACTCTCATATCTGAAACCTTTCGTTTTTCCGACGAGATTGGCGTCCTCCGGCGAGCCAAAACGAACCAAAATAGTAAACGTATACCACCATTTCTCATCTCCATGTTTTGAAACACATATGGTTATATTCAGACACCTGAAAGTCCCTCACACAACATTCCGGCGACTATTCTTTTTCCGATCAACTAAATTGTGAAGAAGAAGACGAAAGTTAGATATGTTTAAGTTAATTGTTTCAAGTAAATAAACAAATAAAAGTTTAGCAAATTTGAGCTTGGTTCCTGTTAACTTTTCTACAAATTTCAGAAGAAAAATGTAAAGTGGTCATTATATATATACTTTTAAAATAAGAATTTAAAAATAATACATGTTACCATTAATATTCCATAGCTTTGTTGTTATTTATGGCTATTGTAATTAACAATAAAATTATGATTTGTACACATTTCAAATTATACTAAAGTTGATATCTAAATAAAATCTCAAACAAAAAGGTGTAACCCATTTGTAGATTTTGCATACGTGCGTGAACAAGTAGGTGTCATTTGGAACGTTACGAACAATTAAGATGCGAATTCTTACCCTACTATTTGCTATGGTTGGGTTTCTAAAATTAAGGTGCGAATTCTTACCCTACTATTTGCTATGGTTGGGTTTCTAAACTCATTCATTGTTCTCTGCTCTATAAATTATTATCTCATTCACATGATATTATACTTATTCATTTGACATTATGTTCGTATTCGAAATCATATTCGCCACTCATCTTTTTAAATTTATTATTATCATAATCTTGAATCTGAATCTCTGTTTAGAAATCTTATTACATGTGATATTATTTAATCAGATTGTACTCATTATCGTATGTTCCTGATAGAAACTTTATCTAATATATTGTATGTTATTATCTTTGTACTCTAATACCCGAGCACGCCCCTACTTGTGGGGGTGACCACAAGCACGTTATTGCGGCATCGTTGACGTGGCACTATCCGTGACGGTGAGCTGAGATCACGGCGTGTCGCCTGTTTATCTGAAAAATACCGGTTACATATTTCGAGGCGTATGGATCGATCCTAGGATATTATTATTTCTGGTGGTTGGATTGTATGATGCCCATACACCATCTCACATCGGTTCAGGGGTAGCTACCCTGTTCCGCCTGTTTCTGTTTATATTATGTATCGGGCTCGATGGGTATTTCCTTATAACATGATATATTCTTGAAATCTGTCATGTATCTGTATATGCATTATTATGATTATCATTTTTCTCTCCATATCGTTATACGTTCACTTGCAGTTGCACCTTCACATTTCTTTTTATGTAACAGGTTTCAGGGCTAAAAGGGGATGTGTGAAGAGAGCTAAAAACCAATGTAGTCACCAGTGTGGCTTTTGATCATTATTAATGTATTGTAACAAATATTAGGACTTAAAAGATTTTGTAAACTCTTTTCGGATATTTATGTAATATGTCTTTTTGTCTCTGACTCTGTAATAGTGACACGTCAGCCCTATCTCGGGTTGGGGTGTTACAGTGACACTCGTTTGGGTGGAGAGGATTTTGACAAGGCCATGGTTGATCATTGTGTTCAAGAATTTAAGAAAAGACAAAAGAAAGATGTCAGTAAAAATGCAAGAGCAATGGGGAGATTAAAAGTTGCCTATGAGAAAGCAAAGAGGGAGTTGTCTTCAACATTTGAAGCTTCGATTGACATTGATTGCTTGTATGATGGAACTGATTTTTCAATGAAGGTAACCCGGGTAAAATTTGAGAAGCTAAATGCTGGTTTTTTTAAGAAGTGTATTGAGCATGTGGAAAGTTGTTTAAGAGATGGGAATATGAAAAAAGATAAGGTCGATGACGTAGTCATTGTTGGTGGGTCAACTAGGATTCCCAAGGTACAACAAATGCTGAGGGAGTTTTTTGACGGGAAGCCGCTTTGCAAGAGCATTAAAGCGGATGAAGCTGTGGCTTATGGTGCGGCAGTGTTGGCAGCAAACTTAAGTGGTAGTGGCAATAAAGCTGTGAAGGATTTAGTACTTTTTGATGTTACCCCTTTGTCTCTTGGTACCAGAGTTCAAGGAAGATATATGAGTGTCATAATTCCAAGAAACACACCAATACCCGCCATTAAGGAGGAAGTTTATGTGACTGCTTTTGATGGCCAAGAATCTATGACAGTCGATGTGTATCAGGGTGAGTGCTATGAAGTTAAAGGCAACATCTTCCTTGATGAATTCAAGCTTGGAGGCGTTCCACCAGCCCCTGCAGGTGAAGAGGAAATGAATGTTTGCTTTAGCATAGACACGAGTGGTATTCTTGAAGTCTCGGCTGAGTTGATATCTACGGGTAGTAAAAAAAGTATGTTAATTGCTGGGAGTGGAAATGTGTCCAAGGATGACATCGAGAAGATGCTGAAAAAGATTGAGCTATGATTTCTATTATTTATTTTGCATCAGAGGATTAAAACAGGAGCATATGTGCTGCTTTAATGTATGGATATGGTTACAATGCAACATCTATGTTTCTTGGGAATGAATTACAACTTGTTAAGGTTTTATTTAACCAATGACAGTGGACATCACTATAGGTTCGCCTTTCTATTCATATTACAAGTCTATATAACTAATCACCCAAATCGTCTTAAGCATGGACAGAATCACCATTGTTCCAAAGGTAAGCGAGTTCTTTTTTTTTCTTTTTTCTAAGGCAGCTCTTTTCTTTCCCCTGGACCAATGACTCCCTTGTTCAAGAACAAGTCACTGAGTTTCTGCCTCGTGAACACTTCAAAATAATTAAGAAACAATATATAAAAACTATACTGAACTGCAAGAACCTCGTAACCTGCTCTGATACATAAGTTATGCATATATCAGGTAAAATGGATTAAAATGGTATAATGAGATTTTAACCTCCTAAACCGCTCTCCCACTGCCGTAAAATCTGTTGGTAATTTTAGTGTTATCAACATGTATTTTAGTATATTGGATTAACTTGTCGATCGAAGAAATAGCGTTAGAAATTAAACGAGTTGGGTGACGAGGGAGTGCGGGCTCGATTTAATTCTAAATGTTATTTGGGCCTTGTTATACAAGTAATTAACTAGATTTAATTAATGTGCTTAAGTGATTATGTTGTTTGGGCCTAAAATTAATTAAATGTGGGCTTCTAGTTAATGGTTTTGGGCTTATAGAGATTGATATATAGATGGCTGATGATTGCCATCCAAGAATGTTCTCCATTGACATACACACAGAAATCATAGAAATCCAATTTCTTAAACAAAATCTCCGTCTTATCCGATAAATCATATGCGTGTAACCAGCAAATAGGTTTATCTGAAAGTCATTAGGCTACTGAAGTCTTTATGAAGACACAAATCAAGATCACAGGTTTGCATAATTTGATCGAAATCATCATCCAGGTAAGCAGTAATACAACAAAGATAAGCCTATTTGGGTTCAATTTGGTGTTGATTCTCAATTTTGGGTGGTTATTTTCGTGGTCTGTGGTTTTGGGATGAAACCCTAATACGATTTTTTATAGATTCTGGATTAGTTTGTACCGTAATTCGTAAATTAGGGCTAGTTTGGGTTATTGGTTTTCTTTTGAGAATCACGGATTTCTCCAGGGGTTAATTTTCATGGGTGTGGTTTGCATATGAAACCTTAATCCAAAATTTCTATGTTCGAGGATTTAGTTGTAATCCTAATTCAAAAATTAAGGTTAATTGTTTGAAATCCAGAAATTGAATTTCTAAATTGACTTGAATTGATAGTCTGGAGTTTTAGAAAAACTAATTTAAAAAAAAAATTGAAATTCCAAATTGAATTTGGATTGTATGTGTACTCTAATTCGTAATACACAGGTTGTATATGTCAATAAGGTTAATTCCAAATTCAAAAATTAAGGTTAATTGCTTCCAGATTCTAAATTCGAAAACTAAGGTTAATTCTTTCCAAAAAGTTCTATATGTCAATTAATTGGTTGGTTTCTTGAAATTTAAATTTCAAATTGATTTTGAAATTCTAGTCCGTAATCTATTTAGAAAACATTGAAGTAAAAGTTGGATTTTGGTTCATGTTCTTGATTTTAAAGTTTCTCTTAAAAATAAATTCAGGGATGGACTAATACAGATTATTATAATTTGCTGATAATGATAATAAGATGGATCATGTTCATATTGATTTTTGTAAGCCTACACATGAAATTGATAATGTGGGTTGAAACCGAAATGGTTGATTAAGACATAATGATTACATCAAACATGGGTCAAAACTACAATAATTTTGATGTTGAACATGATTTTAATGCTCCAAATTTTGTGCTTCCAGAATCAATGCCGGAGGAAATTTCATTTTTCAAAAATAGATTTTGCATTGGCAGATAAATAGAACTTAGAAAAATTGAAATTTCTTTTTAAATGGTTGGATGTGGGGTCTGTTGAAGTATTCAATACGAAAATTTGGGTTGTCAAATTCAGTAGCAAAGTTTGTTATTTGAAAAGGAATTTGGCTTATTCAAAAATTAACTGAAAAGGGGTCGTTTAGTTTCTGGACCTTTCTCGGCCTATTTGTTGAAATTTGAATCAAAGAATTGAAAAGGAATTAGGCGTTGGTTCAAGGGTCTATTTGTTATAATTAATAACCCTTATAAGAAATCAAAAGTGGTTTGTTGGAGATGTGGAAAATTGGGGCATCTCAAGAAAGATTGTCGAGTGAATATTACGGGTGGAAACATATCTCACATAGCGGGTTCAAGTGGGTCGAAAGATCCAAATGCTTCACAAGGTACGCCTACTAATTACACTTTATTTTTTGACAGAACCTATGAGTTTTGTAGTTGACTCAATTAGTCATTCGGGACATGTTAATCACTTAATTAATGAACAAAATAAAAATAATGTTTTTGAATCAAATAAATTTAATACAAAGGTACAGGCAGCTGGCTGTGATGGTACACATAATAGAAGTGTACAAGTCGGGAAAATCCCATTTGGGTGTGAAATAAATGAAACCTAGTTTCGGGTTTGTGGTTGGACTCAAAAAGTCTAATGGTCTCTAAACATAATTCGGTTAAGAATTGTGTATCATTTATTTCTGAATCTTTTTATGTACAGGATGATATGCTTGCATGGTAGGTAGACTCGGGTGCTACGAGTCACGTATGCAAGGATTTGAGATGGTTTGAAGATTTTGAACCAGTTGCAGATGGATTTGTACCTAGGATGGGAAATATAGCAACCGAACCTATCAAAGGAACAGGAAAAGTTCGACTTGTATTCACATCTAGAAATCAATTATTGTCAGCTTATGTGTTGTATGTTCCATGGATTCGAAAGAATCTTCTGTTTGAGATTGTTTTAAATAACTATGGTTTTAAACAGGTCATTGAGTCGGATAAGTTTATCTTATCTCGACATGGAGCCTTTGTTGGATTTTGATATTCTTGTAATGGCATTTTTTAATGTAATTTAATGTCCCGTTTGCTATTGAATCTGTTTGTGTGACATCTTTATCTTCTAAGTAAAGTTGAGGATGATTCAAGTTTTGGCATGCTAGATTAGCTCATGTTAATTATTACAAGATGGAAGATATGTCTAAAATGAGCCTAATTCATGCCTTTGACATGCAAAATTGTAACAGATATCATACTTGTAAGGTGACTAAAATCATTAGGATACCATTTAAGGATGTAAAAGGATTCTAAGATATTAGAATTGATTCATTCTGATTTATGTGATTTCCTTAATACATCTTCTATAGGTAATAAGAAATATATAGTAACATATATCGATGATGCAACTAGATATTGCTATGTATTTCTTGCTCACACAAAAGATGAAGCACTTGATGAATTTTAAAATTTAAAAACAAGAAGTTGAATTGCTTCATGGTGACTTTATTAAAACTCTTCGAACTGATCGAGGAGGGGAGTATTATGATCCAGTATGGTTTGAAACAAGCACCTAAACAGTGGCATCATAAATTTGATGGGGTGATCTTATCTCATGGGTTTCTTCTAAACCAGGCCAATAAGTGTGTTTACACTAGATTAGACTCTTCTGGTAAAGGAGTGATTATTTGTCTGTATGTAGATGACAGGTTGATCGTTGGTCAGGTTAATGAGATCAAGAAATTATTTTCTTCTAATTTTGAAATGAAGGATATGGTGGAGGCAAATGTGATCCTTGGTATAATGATTAAGAGGAGTAACAACGGTGTAATTACCATTATATTGAGAAAGTGTTGAAGGAATTCAATCACCTTAGTTGTTCTCAAGTTGGTACTCCCATGGCAACTCTGTTTCACAATTAGAGTATGCTAAGGCCATTGGATGCTTAATGTATGCTATGATTAGCACAAGGCCTGATATAGCTAATTCTGTCGGTAAGCTGAGCAGGTTTACTAGTAATCCTATTGGTCAACATTGGCAAGTAGTAAACATACTACTTAAATACCTGAAGGGAACCATGAACTATGGTTCGTGTTATACAGGTTTTCCTTCGATCATAGAAGGGTATTCTGATGCAAGTTGGATAATTGATATGGAAGGTCATTCTTCTATAAGTGGGTGGGTATTCCTACTTGGCGGTGAGGCTATTGCCTGGACTTCAAAGAAGCAAACATGCATTACTAATTTCACTATGGAACCTGAGTTTGTGGCTTTAGCTGCAGCTGGTAAAGAATCTGAATGGTTAAGGTATTTAATCTATGAGGTTCCATTATGGTCAAAAACCGATATCACCTGCCTCTATCAGGTTTGATAGTGCAGATACATTGGCTAATGCGCATAGCCAAGTGTACAATAGAAAGTCTAAACACTTAGGTGTTAGACATAGTATGATTAGGGAATTAATCATGAACGGTGTGATATCTGTTGAATTTGTAAGATCTGAGTTTTATTTAGCTGATCATTTAACCAAAGGGTTAGGAAGAGATATCATGAACAAGTTAGCTAAATGGATGGGTTTAAAGCCCATTTTAATATCTTATGTCAAGACACCCAATTCCCATCTAATACAATGTTAGATGCTGAATTCAATGTGGAAAGCTTGTCATAAAGATATTGGAACACATTAACATAATCATCCCAAGGTATGTGTTCAGACTGCAAGATAAAGGAGGTTGGAATGTAATTCCTTAATAGTTCATTGATAAATTGCAGTGCAGGTGCAAGAGTAATGAACTACCTATAAGAATATGAAGTTTAGCCGCTTCAAAAAGCTTTAGACTTAAGCTTTGATATATTCTTTGAAGGATTAGGACACAGGCTAGTAAAAGTGGAATTTGGATTTATAAACTTATGTGTATATTATCTTCGAGTATTCATTATGAATAGAAAGGGTTCAATCCATAGAGACACCTCTATATTCGAATATTTGGAATGTGTAATATACTAATGTGAAATTCAATGGTCACGATATTTCATTTATGCGTAAGTTTGGGTTTTGTGAGGATGGTTAAGTTAATCATGGATATCACTAAAATGGGGGAGGATTGTTGGTAATTTTAGTGTTATCAACATGTATTTTAGTATATTGGATTAACTTGTCGATCGAAGAAATAGCGTTAGAAATTAAACGAGTTAATTCTAAATGTTATTTGAGCCTTGTTATACAAGTAATTAACTAGATTTAATTAATGTGCTTAAGTGATTATGTTGTTTGGCCCAAAAATTAATTAAATGTGGGTTTCTAGTTAATGGTTTTGGGCTTATAACCATGAGATTGATATATAGATGGCTGATGATTGCCATCCAAGAACAAGGAACGTATGGTTACCACGTTCTTGTTCTCCATCGACATACACATAGAAATCATAGAAATCCAATTTCATAAACAAAATCTCTGTCTTATCCGATAAATCATATGCGTGTAACTAGCAAATAGGTTTATCTGAAAGTCATTAACGATTCAGAGACAATCCAGGCTACTGAAGTCTTTATGAAGACACAAATCAAGATCACAGGTTTGCATAGTTTGATCGAAATCATCATTAAGGTACGCAGTAATACAACAAAATCTACCTCCTACTTTTTCTCCATATATCTCTTTAACTGATTAAGAACAGTGATGAACCTTATCTCTTGCAACCAATGGGGTTGTGAAAGACGATTACAATGTCAAATGAGGATTGATCGAAGAGAACGATCCCTAGAGGCTGCCTGTAGCTAGCCATGACTTGCACGGCTCCTACCCATCTATAAGGTACTCGTGCGTCAAATCAGCCCGCCCAAAGTAGAGTCCTGACTCGTCAATTTCTTCTATAAGTTATACATAACTAAAATTGATTAACAACATTACCCAATAGTTTTGCTGAGCAGAGCAGGTGATATCTGTTAAATGGTAGAGCCTGACTTACAGTAGCACATACAAAAGCAAAGACTCAAACTAATTGTTTATTACTTGAATCAAGATACGATACAGAGAAAAATAAATAAACTATTTATAATGCAAACATGACTCCTAAATTGACTAACATTCAAATTCAAATAAAAACAAACTTAAACCGACTGAGACTTTCTATCTTTTATCTCTATTCACGTAAACAGCAACCTTATTTCTAAATTACTTATTTTAACCTCTGCACTTTAAGATCTCCTTCAAACCACCCCTTGAGATCAACTGAACCACCCTTGATGTTGTAACTTCATCAATATCTATGTCTAGTTTCACGAGAACCAACAAGTATATATTTCACATTGTTCCTTTCGACTAGATAAATCACAAAATTATGAGGAGTTAATGAGCATGAGATCGAAGATATATCATTTGTTGGGTTAATTGGGTTTATTCACGAGTTAACGGGTCACTGTTCAGCGGGTTTCAGGCTAATGTACGGCGGGTCAGCAGGAGTCTCCTTAATTAAGTAATAATCATAATTCAAATTTTATATTAGTTTTTCTGAATTTCTTTTAGGGAGGTGGGAGTGGAGGGCGGGTTGGCGGGTACATTGTCGCATCCAAGGAGAGTTCAGTGGGTAGGGTTGGCGGCTTTCGGAACCCGCCGAGATTAAGAGGAAGAAGACACAAAAGTCGAAGTTTGATAATAAAAAGGGGTAACTTTACGCAATAGTAACCAAGTTTCCCAAGTACTTCATTTAAGTCACTCAAAGTTTTTTTGTCACACTAAAGTCAGTCAACTTTTACTAAGTGTTCCAATCATATGTCATATTTTTATAAATGTTTAAATTTTTTAAAATTGAATGAGGCAAATTTATACTATATAATAAATAAAGGTTTTTTAATGCCACGTGTCGCCTCCATATTCATTCTCATCATTTTTTTCTCGTCTCTCTCTTATTAAATACACTTCCATCATTTAATAATAATATATTTAAAAAAAATATTTTTATCTTACTACTCTAATAAATGAAAATTTATTCAGGACACGTGTCACTCTCTGGTTAATCCTCATCTTTATTTTTCCGTCTCTCTCTCCTATTAAATATTAGATTTCTATTTCTCTATCCTATTAAATAATAATCTTTATATTAATAAATATAATTACGAATACTTATTATTTAATTATAAATAGTTATTATATCACCAATCAAATAAAATTAATATGAACTAACATTTATCAATTAAATTAAAAAATTAATACTCAGTTGAAAAACAATGTTTTAAAAAACTAACTTAACAGACCTTATAACTGTCACGACAAATTATATTTTTTTAAAAACATATTTTGACAAATGTGTTCTTAACAAATTACATTATATTTTGTTCAACCGATTTAATATACTGGTTTATTCAACCCGTGTGTGATGTAAAGTTTAATAACCCGTGTTTACATCTCATTGCGTGTGCGTTTTAGTTATTTGGTTGTGTATATTTGTTCGGTTTTATGCGTGTTTGTGGTTATGTCTACCTCCCAGGCTTATGTGCTAAATGAGCGGAAAACGAAGCATAATGGAGAAGGCATGAAAGTACAGGGGGTTAAAATGTAAAAAGTCAAAAGTTCCTGGAAATCAGGTCCTTCGCGGTACGCGAAGACCTTAGAGGCATATCTCGCGGTACGCGAGGAATCAGGAAGTCTGCCCGGCTGTTTTGTCCTTCGCGGTACGCGAAGGACTTGCCCAAGATGTTCGCGGTACGCGAAGAGTTTAAAAGGTGCCCCCGACTAAATTGTCCCTCGCGGTGCGCGAGGGACTTGACTCCCGTCTTCGCGGTACGTGAAGAACATGTTTTACGGGAAAGTTAGTCTAAATCAGTCTTTCACCCTCAACAGCCCCCATTCTGACTTCGAACGATTCCAGCCGTTCCAAAGCTCCAAGAAGGCGATTTCTACCATAGTTGGACTGATTGTTCTTGATATTTCATGCTTGTAAGTTCTAATACATTAGATTTGATTGTTGTTATGGATATGAGTAGCTAAATCCATTGTAGTCCTCTTTGGGTCTAGGGTTTTGTTGAACACTTGTGAATCCTTGTATGCTTAGCTTGGTTTGTAATCTTGATTGGCATGTTAAGCCATATGATTCTATTTATTGATTGAATACTTTAAATTTCATTGATTGATTTCGAATTGTTGTTCAAGTCTCAGTAGTCTCGGGTTTCTTTACATCGGGGACAAATTGGAGGTTGGATTATAGATGGTTTGTCATTGATGGTGGTATGAGAATAAGTTTTATTTACAACGGGTTCTCGTATTATCACTGAATTCAATTGAACCGAATGATTATGTCTATGTAATCGATTGCTAATTGTCTTGGATAAACTTGTGTTCGCATACCCGAACCCCGGAGAGGATTACCTCTCTTATTACTATTTTAAACCTAATTCCAAATCAGTTTATTGTTTTCTATCTTTGAATCATTGTAACAAAGTAACACTTTTCACATACTCCTCGTGGATACGATACTCTACTTACCCTTACTAGTTAAAGTGTTTAAGCAGTGTTTTTGATTGACCAAACAACATCGATCAAAATGGCGCCGTTGCCGGGGAGTTAGTGCGCTTAGTGTTAATTTGTTATTATTTGCTACATCTCACAACAAATTAAAATTCTTATTTACTTTTATTGTCTTATTTTATTTTGTGTTGTTCAGTGTTACACGGGTTTTCTTGTTTCTGTTATACAGGTGATTTTTCAGTTGTATGCATCATACAAGATATTCCAACAAATCCTCCCCATTGCTCTTTGATCCAAAAATTGAGAAGACTGCCAGACAGAATAGGGTTTTTCCACAGAACAAACAGGGTTGTGTCTTCTCCAACCAACATGGAGAATAAACAGGATCATGTGAAGAAATCTGATATGCCTCCTGCAGGTCAGTCACCACCAGAGCAGCAAGCCACCTCAGGCATGTTCTCATCATCTGTCCCTCCACCTAGAACAGATGAGAATCTCAACCAATCCACGAGCCAAATCCCACCACTACCAAACTTTGGTCACTCCCTACCACAAGTAAGCCAATCCTTTGAGTTTAAACCTGAAGCTCACTATTCTTCACCATATGTGAGAGTAGTGACTTCACAACCCCCAATCACAAATCCGTCCATATTTCACTCAACCCCACCACCAGGTTTCCATCCATACAGTTGAGGGTTAGACTATGAGGACGAGACAGATGGCTTTGATGATGATGAGTTTGAGGGTTATGAGGATGAGGGTGTTGACAGAAGGGAAAGACAGAGGGTTAGGCCACCAGTGTATAGAGACAGGATACAGGTGTTCGGTTTGAAAGGCCGAATGAGCATCAGTTTGATCACAGGTTGCCACAACAACCACCTCATCATGATATTCCTCCACCAGTTCCACCACCACAGCAGCCTGTGAACAGGAAAAGATGACCGGGTCCTAGGAATGTCATTCCTCCTGTTGAAAATCCGGGAGGCATTCCAAAGAGACATGACAGGGGCCCTGTTAGAGGAGTTGAGAGCCACTTCAGACCATCTATTGCTTACAATCCACCTCGAGTTGTTATTCCACAACAACATGGAAGGTCATTTGAAGTGCGTTCTCAGGCAATCCAAAATTTGCCTAAGTATCATGGTCGAGGAACAGAAGAGCCATATTTGCATCTGAGTGCTTATGATGCCATGTGCAACACTATTGGAGGATAGGGATTCACACCTGATGATGTGAAGTTGGTATTGTTCCAATTCACCCTAGAAGACAAGGCTCAACAATAGTTTCATTCTTTGCCTTCGGCTTCTATCTACACTTGGGGTGATATGCAACAACAGTTCTTGGATGAGTTCTACACCAATCAAAGAACTAGTGATGCAAGAAAGAACATCAGGAACTTCCAACAACAATCTGGGGAGTTGTTTTATGAATCTTTCCTTAGATTCAAGATGTTGATAAAGAATTGCCCACACCATGGTTTGCAAATGTGGGAGATGTTGAATGCCTTCCATGAAGGCTTGACAGATGATGATGCTTGTGACCTCAATTCTATCTCTAATTGTACATTTGGTACCAATTTTGAGGATGGTGACTGGGATTATCTAGAGAGGATGGCTGTGACATCCAAGAGGAAAGCCCAATCTTCAAGGCGGGTAAGGCATTCGGTGGTTAGAGCGGTTGATAGCCCTAGTGTTAAATCAGGCATGCTAGAGAAGTTAGAGAAACAAGTTGCCAACATGGGTATTGGGGGTCAACAATATGAGGTGTGTGAGCAATTTGGAGAGTTGGGGCACATGGTGCCACTTGTACAGGTAACTTTGAAGATGTAAACTATGTGCAAGGAGGTGGTAGAAGCTATGATATGAACTCCAACAAGTACCACCCGGGCCTTAGAAACTATCCCAACTTCCGTTATGGGGATGCCTCAAATCAAGCCAACCCTAACTTTCAAGGTAGTGGTCAAAGAGCTCAACAGCCATTCCCGCCCCGAAACCAAAACTACAATAAAAAAACATCCAATGGGGGTATCAAAGGGGGAATGAGCAGGGAGGATCATCTGGATCCTCTAATCCGAGTAATGAGGAGGTTGTGTTGGGTCTCTTGAAGTCTATCCAACAAGACTTGCAAAATAAGAGTTAAGCCGATGATGTGCGTGATAAAGCCTTCCAAGTCATGACTACTCAAATGGGACAATTTGCCATTGAAATAGCAGAGTTGAAGAAGAGTAGTGCTATCTTGACTGGTTCTCTTCCACCTAAACTCCAAGATCCAGGAGCGCCTATAATTTTTATACAAGTGGGTGATTTCAAAATGAGCAAGGCGCTATTGGATCATGGAGCAAGTGTGAGCATCCTTCCTGGAAGTTTGTATGACCAATATGACTTTGGTCCTCTACGTCGAGCCAATACCACCGTGGTGTTGGCGGATTTGACCCCTAAACTTCCAAGAGGGATGGTTTGTGATGTGATAGTGAAAGTGGATCAATTCTACTATCCGGTGGATTTCTTGGTTCTTGACTATGTGCAATCTGAAAAGGTCATTGAACCAACTGTCATCTTGGGTCGACCCTTCTTAGCCACATCCCACTCTTTGATTGACTGTCGCTTAGGCATAGTTGATATGACATTTGGCAATAGAAGGGTCCGTTTAAATATCTTTTCAAATGAATCTAACCCTCTACCAAGTGATGAATGCTTTATGGAAGACATCATTGAAGGATGCTATCCTCATTTTGAGGATGAATCCACAAAGGAGTGTTTTGTTTGTTACAGGTTTGAACAAGAACTGGATATTGACTTGAGGGAGGAGGAAAAGCTTGCTGAAGCTTTAGCTGTGAAGGATGGTAGACCTCCATGGACACATCATGTGGAGAGTCTACCCATAGAGATTGACTCGGGGCTACAACCATCACTTGTAAGCCCCCCAAAGGTAGAGTTGAAGGACCTCCCCAAAAACCTAAAGTATGCATTTCTAGGGGAGGGTGAAACTCTACCTGTCATCATTGCATCCAACTTAGATGAAGAGCAGGAGGAAGCACTACTGAAGGTGCTTCAAGATTACAAGGCCGCAATCGGTTGGACCATTGCTGATTTGAAGGGTGTTATTCCCTCCATTGTGATGCGCAAGATCATCACAAACACAGATGCGAGACCTTCACGGGACACACAACGTCGTCTCAATCCCAACATGCGGGAAGTTGTCAAGAAGGAGGTGTTGAAGTGGTTGGACGTCGGGATCATCAATCCCATTTCTGACAGCCCATGGGTGAGTCCAACCCAAACAGTGCCCAAGAAAGCAGGTATTCAGGTAATAACAGGTGATGATGGTGAGCAACTTGCCACTCGGCTGGTAACCGGGTGGCGTGTGTGTATTGATTACAGAAAACTGAATGCTGCCACATCGAAGGATCACTTTCCTTTGCCATTCATTGACCAAATCATTGAGAAGCTATCAGGTCAGAAATTTTACTGCTTTCTAGACGGTTACTCAGGTTATAACCAAATAGCCATCCATCCTGATGATCAGGAAAAGAACACCTTCACATGCCCTTATGGTACCTTTGCCTTTAGGCGGATTCCATTTGGGTTGTGCAACGCCCCGGCCACCTTTCAAATGTGTATGATGAGTATTTTCTCGGACATGGTCGGGGAGTCGCTTGAGGTCTTTATGGATGACTTCTCAGTTTTTGGCTCATTGTTTGAGGTTTGTTTAAATGAATTATCTAAAGTTTTGCAACGATGTGTAGAAACGAATTTGGTTTTAAGTTGGGAAAAGAGTCATTTCATGGTTCAAGAGGGTATTGTTTTGGGGCATGTGGTGTCAAGTCGGGGGATTGAGGTAGACAAAGCAAAAATTAGTGTTATTTCAACTTTACCTCCCCCGATGAATGTCAAGGGCGTGCGCTCTTTTCTAGGGCATGCCGGGTTTTACCGTAGGTTTATTAAGGTATTTAGTGTCATCACAAAACCTTTATGTAACTTACTTCTTAAAGATGTGCCTTTTGAATTTGATCAAAATTGTTTAAATGCTTTCCATGTTTTAAAAGATCAATTGGTACAAGCCCCAATCTTGCAATCACCAGACTGGAATATTCCTTTTGAAATAATGTGTGATGCCAGTGATTATGCGGTTGGGGCTGTTTTGGGTCAAAAGGTAGACAAGAGACCCGTTGTCATTTACTATGCAAGCAAGACCCTCTCTGGTGCTCAGTTGAATTATACCACAACAGAGAAGGAGTTGCTTGCAGTTGTCTATGCCCTAGACAAATTCAGGTCATATATTTGGGGCAACAAAGTAATTGTTTATTCTGATCATGCAGCTGTCCGATATTTGATGGCAAAGAAGGATGCCAAGCCTAGGTTGATCAGGTGGGTCCTTTTGTTGCAGGAATTTGATCTAGAGATCCGGGACAAGAAAGGATGTGAGAATTTTGTGGCGGACCATCTGTTACGGATTCAAATGGATGAGGAGGATGTCACTCCTGAGAATAATGAACGGTTCCCTGATGAGTGTTTAATGTCTATTTCATCTTCTGATCCTTGGTATGCAGGTATTGCTAACTATTTGGTGACATTTACTATTCCTGAAGACTGGACCAAGAAGAAGAAGAACAAATTCCTGACAAAGGTCAACCAGTACATCTGGGATGAACCGGATTTGTTTAAGGTGGGAGCGGACCAACTCATTAGGCGTTGCATTCCTGAGTCAGAGATCCCGGCAGTGTTGGAGCTTGCACACGCATCTGCGTGTGGTGGCCATTTTAGTGGCGAGAAAACAGGGCATAGGATATTATCTTGCGGGTTATTTTGGCCCACTATCTTTAAGAATGCCTTTGAATTTGCTAAAACTTGTACAAATTGCCAAAAGATGGGTAGCATCACAAAAAGGAATGAGATGCCCATGCAAACAATCCTTGTGGTTGATATTTTTTATGTTTGGGGGATTGATTTCATGGGCCATTCCCAAACTCTTTTGGGAATTTGTACATCTTGGTGGCCGTTGATTATGTGTCAAAATGGGTCGAAGCAATTGCTACCAAGACCAACGACCATAGTGTGGTTTGCAAGTTTGTGCAGTCTAACATTTTTTCAAGATTTGGACTACCCCGTGTGATCATAAGTGATGGAGGGTCTCATTTTAAGAATTTTCATTTTGGCAAACTGTTGAAACGCTATGGTGTAGACCACCGGATTGCCACACCTTATCATCCACAAACAAGTGGGGAAGGGGAGGTTTCCAATAGGCAAATCAAAGAGATCTTGCAGAAAACAGTACGGTCTGACCGCAAGGATTGGTCAAACAAACTAAATGATGCCTTGTGGGCATACCGTACTTCTTACAAAACACCTATTGGCACTACTCCATACCGGTTGGTCTATGGGAAGGGATGTCACTTACCTTTTGAGTTGGCTCATCGAGCATTATGGGCTATTAAAAATGTTAATCTTGATTATGATGCTGTAGGTAAGCAAAGACAGTTGTGCTTGAGTGAGTTGGAAGAGCTAAGGGATGATGCATACGAGAGTGCCTCGACCTACAAAGATAAGATGAAGAAGGTGCACGATGCAAAGATCCGGTTGAAAACCTTTGCCATTGGGAAAAAGGTATGGTTGTTTAACTCAAGATTGAAGCTCTTCCCGGGTAAGTTGAAGAGCAAGTGGACAGGTCCCTACTTGGTGACCAAAGTGGGTCACTCGGGTGACATTGAGATAGAGAATTTTGAAGACCATTTGAGGCAAACAGTGAATGACCATCGTTTGAAGCCATATTTGGAACCTAATGACATCAATGGTCCGGATAAGCAGGTTGAGGTGTTGTTCTTGAGCATTCTGGAAGAGGGAGACACGTAACCAATCTCAGGTACACCGCGTCTGGCTGAAGACGTTAAACTTATCGCTCTTAGAGGCAACCTAAGCGTTACTTTGTCTAGTTTTTGTTTTATTGTTTGAACGTTGTGGGTGTGTTCCCTAGAAACCCTCACGAGACTAAACTCGTCCACTCGGGCTATCGAGGGGCTTAAATGGCTTGGTGCATACGCTAAATGCACCCGTGATGCCTACGAAAGTGAGTTAGACTTTACCGCTTTATTTTGTTGTTTGTTGTGCATTTGTCTAAGTGTGGGGAAGCCTTTGCGGTGTTTTGGGCTCATTTATGTGCCATTGAGGGCAAGGCACAAGCTCTTGGGGGTAGGGAACCATTTGTTGAGTTTGTAAATTTTGATGTTTTCGGTATGTTTTCGTAGTTTTTCCAAGTTTTATAGGTTTTCGTGTCGATTTTGGAAAGGAAAATGGCGGGGAATCACGTTCCAGGTATGTAAGTACTTCAATTAAGTGTTGGAACAAGTTGAAAATTTTTAGTTTTAAAGGTTGAAAATTTTTCTAAGGCAAAACTCAATTTTTCAACCTTTCTTTCTGTCAAGGAAGGGTCCTCGCGGTACGCGAGGCCCCTGGGTCAGTTTCTCGCGGTACGCGAGAGATTGCGTCATCCGTCCGAGGTTTCAAGTCTTCGCGGTACGCGAAAGACTTCGGTCAAACCTTCGCGGTACGCGAGAGATTGGTCGTCCGGGCTTTGTTTCCAGGTCTTCGCGGTATGCTAAGACCAGTTCCCATTCCTTCGCGGTACGCGAAAATATATATATATATATATATATATATTTTTTTTTAATTGTGTGGGTCAGTCTTGTCTTTTATTTCATTTGCGTCTTGTTATTGAGTCGTTATGATGCTTGTTGGTGTGCTTTGAGCTTCATTTTGCAGATTTGGAATAAATTGCTCGTACTCAATCTCCATTCGGGTGATGAGTTCCGACTTTCGCTTGATTCTTGCACAAGGCTACCCGTTTGCATCTTTGGAGCACGATCGCGAATGAAATGCTATACGATCGCATATCCAGCTAGGGCAATGTAGTGTTTAAGTGTGGGGAGGGAGGCTTTAGTCTAAGTGTTCATTGAGTCTGTATAGTTTAAAAATGTTGAAAATCCATAAAAATTAAATAATTTTCAAAAATGTACTTGGATTAGAATCTGTGCAGTTAATTGGAAAATGATAGGCACAATTGGAACTATGCTTGTGTGTGATTAAATTGAATAATAAATAGAAAGCGCGTCTGATTTGTAATGTTTTGGTAGGCCCAACCGATCTAAAGAGCTTAAATATTCTGATAGTGTATCTAGGTTTAATTGATAATTAATTCAGGATGTCTTGTGGGCTCTCATCTTAGGGGTTTCGACAAGGTTGAAACTGTCAATATAGGGTGATAGGTACCACTATAAGCAAAAGTTTATAAGTTTTTGAAAATTATTTGGCACATCACTTTCTTGTATGAAAATAATCTGAAAGTTGATGGTGCCCGCATCCATTATCCATCTTGCATGAGCTTAATTAAATCAATTGAAAGCTTGAGTTTCATCTACGTGTTTCCCTTCGGGATGGTGACTTGGAGGATACACCCATGGGCGGGACTTAAGTAATCAATAGTGGATGATTAAGTTAGGAGTACGTGTTTCCCTTCGGGATGGCGACTTGAAGGATACACCCATGCTCCGAAGCTTATGTACTTCATTGTTTAAGAACTGCAGCCTATGTGTCATATATCGTGTTCCGGCGTGATTGAAACACCACCGGGTTAGGTTCATTCATAAAATAATAATAAAAGCTCAAAAACATGCATCCATCGATCCATAATTCCATAATTTTCAAAAACTTGTAGATTAGTGTTTATAGTGGTGGGAAATCTATATGGTTTAACCCGTGCCTAAACATGATCTTGAGATGGGATTAGACTAAGTTGTAGCTTCCTGAGTGTGGGACCCATAGACAAAATGTTGCATGGTAATGTATAGGATAGTAGATCACAAATCGGGGGCTCAATAGATCAGTGGTTGGGTTTAGTCGGATAGAAATGCCAATTGTTACAGTCAATTCGTGACTATGTTTTAATCGTTTGAGAATGCGAGAGCAGGTTCCAATTATGATTCCATTGCATAATTCTTTTTCGGGATGCAAAAGAGTAAGTGTGGGGATGTGATGTAGGGTTTAATAACCCATGTTTACATCTCATTGCGTGTGCGTTTTAGTTATTTGGTTGTGTATATTTGTTCGGTTTTATGCGTGTTTGTGGTTGTGTCTACCTCCCAGGTTTATGTGCTAAATGAGCGGAAAACGAAGTATAATGGAGAAGGCATGAAAGTACAGGTGTTAAAATGTAAAAATTCAAAAGTTCCTGGAAATCAGGTCCTTCGCGGTACGCGAGGAATCAGGAAGTCTACCCGGCTGTTTTGTCCTTCGCGGTACGCGAAGGACTTGCCCAAGATGTTCGCGGTACGCGAAGAGTTTAAAAGGCGCCCCCGGCTAAATTGTCCCTCGCGGTGCGCGAGGGACTTGACTCCCATCTTCGCGGTACGCAAAGAACATGTTTTACGGGAAAGTTAACCTAAATCAGTCTTTCACCCTCAACAGCCCCCATTCCGACTTCGAACGATTCCAGCCGTTCCAAAGCTCCAAGAAGGCGATTTCTACCATAGTTGGACTGATTGTTCTTAATATTTCATGCTTGTAAGTTCTAATACATTAGATTTGATTGTTTTTATGGATATGAGTAGCTAAATCCATTGTAGTCCTCTTTGGGTCTAGGGTTTTGTTGAACACTTATGAATCCTTGTATGCTTAGCTTGGTTTGTAATCTTGATTGGCATGTTAAGCCATATGATTCCATTTATTGATTGAATAATTTAAATTTCATTGATTGATTTTAAATTGTTGTTCAAGTCTCAATAGTCTCGGGTTTCTTTACATCGGGGACAAACTGGGGGTTGGATTATAGTTGGTTTGTCATTGATGGTGGTATGAGAATAAGTTTTATTTACAACGGGTTCTCGTATTATCACTGAATTCAATTGAACTGAATGATTATGTCTATGTAATCGATTGCTAATTGTCTTGGATAAACTTGTGTTCGCATACCCGAACCTCGGAGAGGATTACCTCTCTCATTACTGTTTTAAACCTAATTCCAAATCAGTTTATTGTTTTCTGTCTTTGAATCATTGTAACAAGGTAACACTTTCCACATACTTCTCGTGGATACGATACTCTACTTACCCTTACTAGTTAAGGTGTTTAAGCAGTGTTTTTAATTGACCAAACGACATCGATCAGTATTACACGGGTTTTTAAATATATAAATTTTTTATTACTAAATATATAACATTTATTTATTTAACACGTGTAATACACGGGATTTTAACCTAGTTATACTAATAAAACACATTTATATTAAATTATCCCATATTATAAGAAACTTTGAAATCTAATTATGTAACTTTTATTTTCAAACAAATATTAAATGAAAATCAAAATACATTAAATAGTACTTAACGCATTTTCAAAACCTAATTATATATTAATTTTCACATATTTTGAATTTTGTTTTCTATCGTTAGTATATGATACATTTTTACACCTGTAAAATATATACATAAAAATTTAAGAATTTTATTTATTAATATTTTTCACCCCGTGTGTAGTACACGGGATCTAAGCTAGTGAAACATATATGAATCTTGTTTACTATTTAACAATTTTTTTTTTCAATTCGACTTAAATATAACAATTTTGAAACTTGTTTATTATTTGGTGAATTTTTTTTCTTCACTATTACCTAATATTTTAAATTAATTGAAATAAAATTTTCACTTATTGGTAACCAATACTCATATATAAGTCATTTGCCTCATACAATTTTAAAAAATTTAAACATTTATAATAATATTACATAGGGTTGGAACACTAAGTAAAAGTTGAATGACTTTAGTAGGACCAAAAGAACTTTGAGTGACTTAAATGAAACACTTGAAAAACTTGGTTACTATTGGGTGACGTTTTCTCTAAAATGAGGGTAAGTCCATTTTGGAATTGGTTGAAGTCCGGCTAAATTCTACGCAGGTTTTTAAATGAATTTTGAAGTGTAGGCCGAACGCTTTAATAGGAATTAAAAAGTGGGCCGATAGTTTTTGTCTAGAGGTGCACAAAAAACCGGTTTGGAAATCCAAACCGATTCGGAACCGAAAACTGAACCGCCCGAGAACCGGTTTTTGTGAACCAGTTTCAAACCGGTAGGAACCGCCGGTTTACAACCGGTTTAAGCCTTTTGCGCGACGAGCGGTTTAATACCGGTTTTTTGTAAACCGGTTTGAGGAACCGGTTTGAACCGGTTTAACTGTCAAAATTCGAAACTAGCCGTTGGAAAACGGCTATATAGCCGTTAGAACCATTTTGTGACCGTTTTTTCACCCATTTTAACCCCCAAACACATTATAAATAGGTAGTGGGTGTTTTGGTTAAATCACACTTCTCAAACCCGCTCTCTACACTCTCGTTTATAAAAAAAGCTCGAAAACGCTAAAAAAACGCTCAAAAAAACGCTATGGCCGATTCAAGTTTTGGTGTTTCCTCTACCGAAGTTAGCGTTGTGAAAATCATACCAACAACGAGGAACCCCGCAATTTGGTCAAACTACGATCTATGTGAGATGTCTAACGGGTTGGAACGTGCTCGTTGCAAAAATTGTGGTGGTTTTTTTAAAAAGGAATCAAATTCTACTCTAAAAACTCATATAGAAAAATCTTGCCCGAGTTTGAAGAAAATTCCGGGTGAGGGTCAAGCATCTATGACAAGCGAGGGTGGAATTTGGAACTTCGATCCAAATATTGTTCGAGATAGAATGGCGAAATTAGTTATTCAAAGAGGTTTGCCGTTCAACCACTTCGACAACCCGCTCGTGACGAGGATGATTCAAGAAGCCCTTCAACCACGTTATCATCAAGTAAGTCGTAGTACTCTTAGACGTGATTGTCTAAAAATGTGGAAAAAAGCAAAAAAAGAATTAATTTTAGGTTTTGAAAAATTAAAAACCGGTGTGAACTTAACCACCGATGTTTGGTCGGCTCCACATGGTATTCCCGACTCATATATTTGCGTTACCGCTCATTGGGTTGATCCCAATACGTGGCAAATGATGAAACGTACAATCGCGTTTGAGATGTTTGAATATCCGCACACGGGTCAAAATTTATTTCACATTTTAGATGGTGTGATAACCGATTTTAAATTACAAAATAAATTATTTTCAATATCTTTTGATAATGCCTCAAATAATATAAATGCGGTTCAAAAATTAATATTAAAATATAATCCGATTTGCAACGGCGCTTTTTTCATAGTCGATGTATTGCACACATCATCAACTTAGCCGTGCAAGACGGGCTTGCGGTTGAACCCGTTATTGAATTAAGTAATGCATTTCGAGTCATGCTTAAAGACGTTTTTAGTAGTAGCAAAAAAAGATACCATGAATATATTAGATTATGTGACGATACGGGTTTAATTTGCTTAGGTCCCAATTGGGACCTCCCAACAAGATGGAATTCAACTCATAAAATGTTTCATAGTGCTATACGTCAAAAAGAAACTTTAAAATTTTTTCATGATTTGCTTTCCTCAAAACCGCGTCGTAAAATTCAAAATTTTTCGTCTACGAGTTGGGACATTCTTCAAAATATAACCGAATTGCTCGAAGTTTTCAAAACCGCCACTACTTTTTTATCCGGGGTTTATTACCCCACAAGTCCCTTGGCTCTTAAACAAATATTTCTAATGTGTAAAAAATTAGCCGAACTTGAAAATAAAAATACTCTTTTTACGAGAATGATAAAACCGATGAAAGAAAAATTTGTTAAATATTTTAAAGAAATGCCTCCGGTTATAACTTGTGCCACCGCATTAAACCCTACAATTAATGTTTACGGTGTTGAAACCTTGATTGATAAAATAACTTACGATTTGGATTTGAATGCTGAAGATATTCATTTTTCAACCGTAACAAAAACTTATTTTAACAAATGTTTGCAAGATTTGTTTGATATTTATATACATAAATATGGTACAATACAAACCCCACATGATACGATGGGCGCGGGCGCATCAAGTAGTAGCCCGAGGAATGTGAACTTAAATTTGTATAACGAAATGAGAAATGAATTTACTAAACGGGCTAGAGGGTCCACCCCGAGTAGCGAACTCGGAAGGTATACGGGAACAAACTTTTTATCATTTATGAGTCCGGATGTTTTTGAGGACTTTGATATTTTGGCTTGGTGGAAAGGAGACGAATCTACTTTTCCGGTCCTTTCCGCCATGGCCCGTGATTTACTAACCGTCCAAGCTTCCACGGTAGCTTCGGAATCCGTTTTTTCTCTTAGTAGCAGGGTTTTATCTATTCGAAAAACTAGACTCACTCCCGCGGCAATGAAAATGTGCATTTGCTTGAAAGACCATTTGGATGCGGTAGATAGGAGACAAGATAGGAGTTCGCTTGAAGACGAAATTGAAGTTGAAGAATTCATACACGAATCTGAGGTCAACCAATGATTGGCGAGCCCACTTACAAATGAAGAACTCGCCGAAGATGATAGACTACGAGGATCCACTAGTAACTCCGAGAATGACGGCGAAAATTAAACAAAAAAACTCCAAAAAATAAAAATATATTTTTCTTTTTGTCGTATTGTAATGTTTAATTTTGTAATGTTTTGTGATTTCCGAACTCCTACAATATGAATAAACGTTGAACTTTATGTTTTTATTTGTTAAATATTTATTTTTTAATTTATTTTATTAATTTTTTTTTAAAAAAAAAAAACTGGTTTAAACCGGTTCACCAACCCGAACCGGTCCAGAACCGAACTGAACCGGTTCAAAAGGTTCGAGATTTTATATTTAATAAACCGGTTTAACCCGAACCGGTTTTAGTCAAAACCGGTTTAACGTTTGCGTTGACCAAACCGGTTCGGGCCGGTTTGGAACCGGTTCGGTTCAAAAACCCGGTTTGTGCATCCCTACTCGGGATGAAGTGTAGTGTTTGGGCTGCTTTTAATTAACTTTGGGCCGCAAGTATTACTCGTTAAAGTTGGGTTTGTTTCTAAAGTATGGATCCGCAACGAGCGGCTATCAGGGAGGAACGTACGGAAAGTAATCCTAAAACGGAAACGTAAAATATCCGCAAAGTATGATTAGCCGTGTGATTTTTATTTTTATTTTAAAATGGAATAGATGATCTTGGCGGGCATTGGTTATGTTGCTTCCCAGAAAGCCTAACTTCACTAGAAGTTCTAAAGTTTGCAAACTTAAACAATAAATTCAGTTTTGATGCCCATTTAGGGTCGATTGGGTTAGGTCAAATGCATTTCAAAAGTAATCCAAAGTGTATTGAGATGTATAAAACCTCCTATACTTTAATAGAGAAGCCTGGATTACTATAGTAGTAACATGGTTTTTGTAATCATTAACATGAAAACTAATAATTTAAATAAAAAGGCGACAAACGCGTTTGTGGGTTAGCGCCGAACCTTTAAAAATTGCACGTTTTAACCTGTTACCCAACTTACCCACCTGTTGACACTTCAGAGGCATCATTCATTTGTGCCTACTAAATCATAGCACGTATTTAGTACATGTGGTAATGATGCAGGAGCATCAAGTTCTAACCAGATCAGAACCTGCACCGAACCCGCGCCCAATTGTGAATCATTCGAGATGGTGGAAGGCCACATTTTTTTGGAAGAGATAAGAGATCAAGAGGATATCTTCAATTAATTATTCAAATTTCAAATTCCTATTTTATCATCAGTGCTTCCTAGTTTATCTTTTTCTTTGTTTAGTATAAATAGAGATATAAGGTTATTTAGTTCTTTGGTTGATTAAAGAATTTGTAAGCTTCAAGCTTCCCAACCGAATCATTCGGTTCGAAACCATTGAATGAAATCATTTGCTTATTGAGCCATTTGAATGCGCCTCTAAACTGCATCAGTTGGTATCAGAGCTTTTGGTTGATTCAAATGGCTCGTGGAGAAGATCAACGTACTGTTCGTAGAACCGCCGACCGAGGCAACGACGGAGTTGATCCCGACCCACGGGATCTTAAGATCAAATGAATCCGGCGACGAGTCCGATGCCTCGATTTACAACATGAGGTCCGGCGACTTAAGCAACGGGCCCAAGATCTTGAGGCATTGTCGACATGGAAGGAAACAGAACCGGAAGAACTCGTCGGGAACGAGTTAACCGGGGATGAGGAGCATCCTACCCATGGCGGTTTTATCTATCCTTCACGTCCTTGTTTCGATGATTATGGAGACAACGAGGTGAACAAAGAAGACTATGTTTAGGTTACAAAAGCCTTGAACGGGGTTGCCATTCAAGGAGGTGAACTATTGCAGGGATTTGATTTCTTTTCCGGGCTCGATCATGGTGTGACGGAGGGAACTACGGGTAACACGGTTGAACACAAAGAAGCTTCAATGGTTGAACAAAAAGAAGCTTCAACAGTTTCATCATCGTTAATTTTTGATAAGTTCTTGAAGGGTGATACGGTGGCTACGGGTTGTTATGCGATGGCTACCGGTGGTGATAAATCTCCGGGTGGATCTCATGCATGGTCATCGGAGGACCCCAAAAATTTTGGAGGTATGAATTTTTTAAAAAATCAAGATAAGGAAAATATTGTGGTTGCCAATTATGTGGCTGAGACTCCCAATAATAATGATAAACTTTTGTGTGGGTTAACCAACAACACGATATTATCGGGAGTTCAAAAAGGAAAAGATAATAATCATGCACCAAATATTATGGTTGAAATTAGTGATATATTTACTAATGGGATAAGAATGCCAACCTTGCATGCTACTTTTACACGTGGGGAACAACACACCAAGGTACATGAGGTTGAGATTAAGACTACATCTACAACAATTAAATTCAATGATTGGCATATCATTACTACGGTTGTTATTAGCCCACCTAATTTGTCAAATAAAACTACTAGAGCACTATTAAAGCCCCATGCATCTTATGTGGGCTTACAAAATAAACGTGAGCCTGTGACTTTAGATGACAATTACATTAACATGGATTACGTATTAACTAGTGGTGGGGGATCAAAAGATGTTGGCCCGAAGAAGCCTACTGTTAATGCAAAGAGTGAACATGTGAAAGTAGAGGTGTACAAATCGGTTTCAAACGAAACCGGTTCGGGTTTAAAACCGGGTCGGGTTGGGCAAAACCCGCTTGGACCGGGTCGACGTACGAACCGGTTCGGGTCACGAACCGGGTTCAAGGGTCATCGAACCCAACCCTACCAAACCGGATCGGACCGGGTTGAGGACCGGGTTGGCTACTAAACCGGTTCGGGTCCCAAACCGGTTTACCCGGTTTTTTTAAAAAAATAAGTACCGTGTTTGAAAGGTAGACTCTCTTGAATCACAAAATGCGCCATCCTCTCCCGAACCAAGTCAACATTATACGTAAAAATAGTACCTTCGTTCGTCATACTTGTTTGACCTTGCGAAGCTTGAGCCTTTATAACCGAACAATAGTTTTTTTCAATGTGATTCTTCAAAGTTGTGTTTGCGTCTTTTCCAAAAAAATGCCCGCACAACTTGCATCGAGCCTTATGACCACCATTCGACATTTCGCATAAATCGAAATGTTGCCAAACATTGGGATTCCTTGTTGTAGGAATAACCCGCACAACCGTGGGAGCACTAACACTTTGAGAAGCACCAACAATATTAGATTGTTGAGATTCGTTTGCCATTTTGAGAGTTTCGACTTTCGAGCGTGAGCGTTTTTGAGAAATAAGAGCGTTTTTGAGAAATGAGAGCGTTTTGGAATTGTGTGGTTGAACCAATACAACCCACACCTATTTATACAAGTTATAGGGGCTCCAAAATACAAAAAAAACAAAAAAAAACGGTCATTTAGCCGTTCCAACGACTATAAAGCCGTTAAAATCGAAAGTCCCAACGGTTCGAACCGGTTCCGAACCGGTTTGAGAACCGGGTCGGGCCCGAAACCGGTTTGAGTTTGAAACCGGTTCGGGTCGAGTTAAGAACCGGCCTCCGAGATTTTTTTAAAAACTGGTTACACACCTACGGGTTTGGATCGGGTCTCGGATCGGGTTGGGTGAAACCGGTTTGGTCGTGAAACCGGTTCGGGTCGGGTAACGGGGACCCGGTTTGAAACCGGTTTTTTTTGCCCACCTCTATGTGAAAGTGGATAATATTGGGCCTATTGGGATCGCACATTTAGGACCGAGGAGCAATACACAACAAATTCAATTTCGCTCCCTTCCTACTAACTTCAACACATGGATTGTTAAAGGTAGTCGTTGTCTGGATTCGTATTATCAAGCTTATGAAAAACTCGAGGACGAGTTTTTTTTCGAAGACGGGGAGAAGGAGGTAGAGAGAAGGAGACCTAGCAATCCAATAGACCCAGGTGGTATGGGTTCAAAGACAGGCGAAACGAACCATGAAGTTGAACTATTCTGTAGGGTCGTGATGATAATGAATAAAGATCGGTTGATGTTCCCTTCGATCCAAGTGGTTTTTACAAGACTCGTGGTCGAGTCTTTTCCAAGAAGAAGAGTATGATGCAGGAGCATCGAGTTCTAACCAGATCAGAACCCGCACCAAACCAGCGCCAAATTGTGAATCATTCGAGTTGGTGGAATGCCACATTTTCTTTGGAAGAGATAAGAGATCAAGAGGATATCTTCTATTAATTATTCAAATTCCAAATTCCTATTTTATCATTAGTGTTTCCTAGTTTATCTTTTTCTTTGTTTAGTATAAATAGAGATATAGGGTTATTTAGTTCTTTAGTTGATTATTTTTATTAAATAATTTGTAAGCTTTAAGCTTCCCGACCGAATCATTCGGTTCGAAACCATTGAATGAAATCATTTGCTTATTGAGCCATTTGAATGCGCCTCTAAACTGCATCAGTTGCAAATGATGCGGAGACGGAAGCAATCAAATGGCTAAAAACTCAAAGATTAAACAAAAGCTTCAAGAGACCCAAAAGGTGTTCTTAGATAATTAAATAAGCATAAACTGAAAACTAAATAACCTTTAACCCTAACTTATACTAAACAAATATCTTAGTAAACAAGAAAGATAAAAGTTAGGAAACTTGAATTTTAAACAAATAATAAAAGATATCAAAATGTGATTTCAAATAAGGAGATAATCATGTATCATACTCCCTGTCTTCGAAAAAAACTCGTCCTCGAGTTTTGCCTCCATACCAAAGCCACCTGGAGGTCCTGGGTCGGATGAAATATTGGGTCGTTTCTTGTTCACTAATGATTTGACTCTCTCAAATAGTTCAACTCTATGGTTCATCCCAATCACTAATGATTTGACCCGCAACCCACCAATAGAATTATATTTTTTTGTAGCCCACATGTACCATGCATGCCACGCATGCAATCAACAATTTTATCTAATATTTTTCAATTGGATTTTCCATAACAAAAAGTGAATGATATTCTTGAATGCTTATCCATACTTTTTATAATCTCAATTATCCTCTCAGTTTGAATATTTGAATCATTATACAATCCAAAATTTCTTGAGTGAACTCCAATGATCGTAAATTTATCTGGTTTACTAATAATAGTTATCCCATCGCTTTGAATAATCGCTTCTTTAGGAGACCCCACGAATATTGTTGGAAATTCCAGGAAACCGCCTTCATTAACATCTGAAGAAACCGATGAGTATTCTAACACTTCAAGCCTAAGATCACGATCGGTATTGTCTTTGTTTTTCATCAGTTCGTGATGTTGAACTGTAACTCCGTTAAGAACCTTTGGCACAAACAAGCATTCTTCCTCATTGGGTTCAATCTCGTCTTTATCGAATCTAGGTTCGTCTTCCGACAAACACTCCTGATAGATCGGTTCATAGAACCAGGGTTGGGGATGGAGGAACGGATGCTCCTCTTCGTCGTCACCTTCGTCCCAGACGACGGTATTCGACTCGGTTTCCTTGTTGCGCATCTCTCGTTGTAACTCAAGATCTCGGACTCGTTGACGGAGCCGTTTGATCTCTTGTTGTATTTCAAGATCTCGGACTCGTTGTCGGAGCCGTTTGATCTTAAGATCTCGTGGGTCGAAATAGACTCCATCGCTGCCTCGGTCGGCGGTTCTACGAATGAAAGTCGGTCTCTTCCACGGGTAGCCATTTGATACAACCTAGAGCTCTGATACCAAATGATACGAAGATGGAAGCAGTCAAATGGCTAGAAACTCAAAGATTAAACAAAAGCTTCAAGAAACCCAAAATGTGTTCTTACAATATCAAATAATCATAAACTGAAAACTAAATAACCTTTAACCCTAACTTATACTAAACAAATATCTTAGTAAACAAGAAAAATAAAAATTAAGAAACTTGAATTTTAAACAAATAATAAAAGATATCAAAATATGATTTCAAATAAGGAGATAATTTTATATCAGATAAATTCGACCACATTAAATTGTGAATGGGTCAATCCAGGTTTTGTTTATCTCCAATAAGTCAAAGCTGCCAAAAATCAAACTAAATTAGCTAAAATATAAATGAGTCAAAAGTCACCCAAAGTATTCAGTATTTAGTTTATTATTTTAATAATATGATCTTTAGTTCTTTATAAAGTAACCCAACCCAACCAGACCCGATCAATCTGTTCCAATATTACTTGTATCACATATTACCCTTGAAGAAGCTGACTTATTAGACCAAATGTTTTTTAAAACCGGACCGGACCGACCGGTCGGACCGGACCGACCGGTCGGACCGGGAACCGTTGCTGCCGGCGGTCCGGTTGTGTATATCTGAGACGTTCTTCAAAAAACCGCCCGTTTCAGACGGTTTTGCGGTCGGACCGGATAACCGGTGACCGGAGGTTGGACCGAAGTCTCCTTTTTGAGTTTTTTGTCGACAAAACAAGCTCTATCGAATATCTTAATCAGTGTTTTGTTAGAGACATGGAGTAGAAGAGAGAAATTGCAGAAGGCACATAAAGAAAATGAAAGGAAGAAGAAGAAATATAAGGTTTGAATTTAGTGTCAAGAAAAAATAAAGGAAAATGATTATTCATCTTGGAAAGTGAATCATAGAATAGTGAAATAATAAAGTTGAAGATTTGCAGAGATATTTGGCAGAGATTTTTTTTCTTTACTTTCATATTTTAATCTATAATTCTATGGTTATTCCTTAAAAATTTATAGCTTTTTATATATCTGTATATTACTAATAATTTAGAATATAGTGATTTTTTTATTTATTATCATTTATCAAATTATTTTTATATTTAATAAATTATAATTATTTATGACGTCATCCGATTTATAAGTCCAGTTGGACCGGTTCGACCAGTGAACCTCTAAGACGTCCGATTCGTTATCCGGTCCGGTTATAAAAACATTGATTAGACCCCTAATCTCTTCCACTATGAAAGGTCTTTGCCACTCTCTCATTATGTGATACAAATTATGTTCCTAAGTACAACATTGAATAAAGTTTATTGCTTTAGCAGAACTGGCCTCTAAACATATTCACAAAATAATAATCTTACAATCAATAAATGGAAAGAAACAAATCATATAATAGTAAACCATATATTTACCAACCCGAACTAAAGAATATAGCAATTATATAAAATACCATGTATTCGAACTCCTTCAGCTTTTTGATGTTAGGATGATTCAATTTTCGTAGGGCCTGCATTAGGACCAAGAAATGGGAAGTTAAATTCCAATATTTGTTACAATTTGAAAAAAATAGCATCAATAATTTAATGTCACATAAGAAAGACGAATGAATTGAAACATAAAATACCTTAACTTCCCACAAATTCATACATTCTTCCCAAACATAATACTTCCTCTTTATTTTCTTAACAACAACCTGTGATACATATGATAACACGAATCTTATATGACACCATTGAGTAATAAATCTATATAATTGGCAATCATGGCGGAGTTTAATATAGCTATCGACTCCGAAAGTAAATCTTTCAAGCTCAGAAAATAGTTTACTAACAGACTACTTTGCATACCGTTATAATGCACAAACACACGTCATATTCAGTAATATATATCGAGTAAAGTTCCATAATAAAGAGCAGTTACCATTAGCTATAAAATGAAATTTAATCAATGATCGCTTTTTGAGAGATTATATAAGTATTCAATATCCGGCTTTTTGATAGATTAAACTACCAAGATAAATCAAAAGTATGACAGAAAGTAAAAGTTAAAAATAACAACGTCAAACGCTATTTTATGGCCATTTTAATGTCTTAAACACTAAAAAAAATCTTGATTATCTAATTATTACAACGTCAAACGCTATTTTATGAACGATTCTTGCATTTGTTTCACTGAAAAAAAAAGTTCTTTAACAATGTTTCGGTCGAAATGTAATAGATCGTTTTAAAAGATGAAAACATGTAGGGAACAACTATAGAATCTAATGTTTACTTATTTCTAATGACATTGTATTTTTACCGTTTGGTTTCTAATGACGATGCATTTTCATTATCGTATCGTATCTTATTATGTGACCAACCCGGCAACCCGACCCGATCAGCCGAACCGGACCAAAAAAATTTGTAGTTTTTAACTTAGAAATTTGAACATACAAAAAAAGCGACCCCACTGTAAATAATTCCTGGCTCAACCACTGCCCAAAATCTTTTAAGAAGAAGGCACCATACAACACACCTCAACACCAGGGGCGGCCCTAGGGGGGGGGGGGGAGGGCGACCGTCCGGGGCCCGGTCTCCTAAGGGGCCCGTAGTTTTTTTTAAAAAAATTACTTGAGTTTTACTCTATAGATTGTCTCCACCAGTTACATATTTCATGTTTTAGAATATTACAAAAGCTTGAGTTAGATGGGTTGGTTTTAATTACTTGTTAATGTTCTTCCACTTATGGAGGTTGCAGGTTCGATTCCTGCAGCCCTTCTCCCCCTAACTTTGGTTAAATTACAAAAGTCACCCACAACTTTTTAATTATTAATCTGACAACCCTGACTTTGCGAAAATGGCATAACTAACCCCTAACTTTATAAATTGGTAATTTGACACTTCTCCCCCCACTTTGAAAAAATGGCAAAACTCACCCCTAGCTTTATAAATTGTTAATTTACCACCTCAAGTTTAACGAATTTATCGTTTCAATGTTAACTCCTATTCGCGCCACAATTTATCTATTTTTCGAACTCCATGACCGAGTCGTGGCAACTTCATACGTTTCTTTTATGTACTATTAACCCACTTAGAAATTAAAAAAAAATACCCACTACTTGTATTATCCATTTATCTTATTAACCCAATTAGAAATTAAAAAAAAAACCATTAGATTTTCAAACTTATTAAAAAACAATAAAATAATCGTTATTCGTTTGTTATAATTTTTTATTATGCCATTATGAGTTTATATTATGCGGTCCGTTTTTTTTAAATGTCCCAGGCCCAAAACATTTTGAGTAATCTCAGGACCGGGCCTGCTCAACACCGTTACAACACATCAGTAGATGTGAATCAAATTCACAAATCACACATGTATGAATCGGAAAGATGAAAATATTAAATAATCTTTTTAATAATAATGACTTGAATTTACGTACGGGCATAATTTAATATCAATTTTTTTTGATAGTTCAAATTTAGGTGATTACAAAAACGTGACCGGTAAACAAGCAACATGTTGCGTCGTAACCCTTTTTGGATAACAAAACTAATCCTATATTCCTACTTGAAACAAATCTTTGGATCTTATGGGCCAAAAAATTACTAATCATGAACCGCTGATCACCTGTTTAGTGACTAGGAAACCAAATGTATCAAAGATAAAAAAAGAAATATATCAATCAATGATTAAAAATAAAAACAGTAGTGGATATATAAATTAAGTAAATAGAAATGTTTGCTTTTATGAGGTTACCACCTTTCAACTCCCAACGGATAGAAACCGTGTGATCGTTCTGACTCTTTGGTCACGCTGACGGTTGAGATCAAGAAAACGAATCGATCTTTTTGACTCCTGTATAAGCTGACACTTCCTCAGTTTTGAAACCCATGCCCTCTTCACCATTAAACCTCGAACTACTATTTAAAAACAGTAGATGTAACTATATAGCTTCAAGACTACAGTCTGCATTCATCCTATTTATTTATTTGTTTTCAGCTAGGTGTTCCAAGATGTCCAGAAGTGTTAAAACAACTCCAATCGGAATTGATCTTGGAACAACGTACTCGTGTGTTGCTGCACAAACCGTGTTGAGATCCTTCCTAATGAACAGGGTAACACCATTACCCCATCATGTGTGGCTTGTAACGACACAGAACTGTTTGTAGGTGAAGGTGCCAAAAACCAAATCACCAGGAACCCTACTAACACTGTTTTTGGTAAGTTGATATGATGAACCCTTCATTTAGTATACAAGATGCTAGTTGATGAACTTTATGTTCTTTTTTCATGCTGAATTTCAGATATTAAGCGTATAATGGGGAAGAGATTTAGCGATGTCAGATTGCAGAAAGACATACAATCAATGCCTTTTAAGGTGATCGAAGGATCTAATGATAAGCCAATGATTAGACAAGGAATTTTCACCTGAAGAAATATCTTCTATGATTCTAAAGAACTTGAAAGAGGCTGCATAGGCATACCTTGGGACAACAGTTAAAGATGCGGTGATTACCGTCCCTGCAGTGGCGGAGCTTGAAAAAATAAGTTGCGGGGGCCGATAGTCACGAGACCCAAATTTTTTTTTCCTATCGCAATGTTTCGGGTTACATGTTCGGGTCGGCGATTCAATTTGGGTCGGGTCAAACAAATCAACAATAAATAACTCTAAATATCTAATTATATGTGATGATGCGAGAGAAAAATGGCTAGTACCTGGAAGAAGAATTACAACTTAGCCCGACGACCTTCCCGAGAATTTGAGCAACCTAACAAATTTTAATTTAAAAAGATAATCAGTGTGTCAATATGATTAAATTATTCCAATATGTAAAGGGATCAACACGGCCAAAATTTTAAATTACTTAGGTTTCCTAAAAACTTACCCACATTGCTTCTGCCTTCTTCTCATCCTTCTCAAAATTAACTCGAACTTGAAACACCTCAAAAATAACCACCCACAAAGAGAAAACATTAAGAAACCTCAATTGGGACAACAATGACCAAGAAAACACAATTTCTGGGTGTTTGGGATTTGCTTATTTAAACACAATTTCACCCTAAGATAAGCAATTAAGCATAAGCAGTTTTTTCATCCAAACACTTCATAAATCATAAATCAAATTATCAAATCAATGAATCATAATCCATAAGTTTCTAACCCTAATACTTAACAATTCTAAGTTAGTACTTACCAAGAATTGGATGTGTGAAGGAGTGAAGCGGTGGCAAGCGACGAGCAGCGACCGACAACAGGCAAGAGAGAAGCAAGCGAGCGGCAACAGGCCGACAAGCGAGGGCGGCGAGCGATGGCGAGAGGCACTGAAGTGGTGAAGGAGTGAACTGGTGAAGAGGATTTCAATTTTGGGGGAGGCGGGAATGATCGACGAAAGGCATAGGAGGGGATTTCAATTTTAGGGTGAATGATTTCAACTTTTCATTTTCCCTCCTAAACTTACACTTTTATTATTTAAATCCACAAACTTTTTTTTTTTAATTTCGTACTGATAACTTATCGAATCAATCTGAATAGAGCATTGAACTGAAATTTTTAGGGATAAAAAATTAGAGGGGGCCAAGAATTTTTTAGGGAAAAAATAAGGGGGGGCCGGCTCAATATATGTAAAAATTTTCAGACGAAAACGCAAAAATTTACACTACTAACGGAAAAAACGGGAGGGGCCGGGGCCACCCCTGGCCCCTTCTATGCTTCGCCCCTGCGTCCCTGCATATTTCAGTGACAAACAACGACAGGCAAAAAAGGATGCTGGTACACTGGCTGACCTCAATGTCATGCTCTTGATCAGCGAGCCCACATCAGCTGCAATTGCCTATGGTCTAGACAAGTCTGCCGATCCCAACCGCCCACAGCAGAAAACCGTCTTCATCTTTGATTTGGGTGGAGGAACATTTGACGTGTCACTTCTCACTATTAGCAGAGACGGAACCATACATGTTAAAGCAGTAGGGGCGATACTCGTTTGGGTGGAGAGGATTTTGACAAGGCGGAGGTAGATTATTGCGTACGAGAATTTAAGAGAAGGGAAAAGAAAGATGTGAGTAGAAATGCAAGAGCAATTGGGAGACCGGAAGTTGCATGTGAGAAAGCAAAGAGAGAGTTGTCCTCGACGTTCGAAGCTTCGATTGAAGTTGATTGTTTGTATGATGGAACTGATTTTTCAATGAAGATCACGAGGGCAAAATTTGAGAAACTAAATGCTGGTTTTTTTAAGAAGTGCATTGAGCATGTGGAAAGTTGTTTTAGAGATGGGAATGTGCAAAAAGACAAGGTTGATGATATAGTTCTTGTTGGTGGGTCGACTAGGATTCCCAAGGTACAACAACTGCTGACGGAGTTTTTTGACGGGATGCTGCTTTGCAAGAGCATTAAAGCGGATGAAGCTGTGGCTTATGGTGCCGCAGTTTTGGCAGCAAACTTAAGTGGTTATGGGAATAAATCTGTGAAGGATTTCGTACTTTTAGATATCACCCCTTTGTCCCTTGGTACTAGTGTCCTAAAAGAAGGATTGATGCATGTCATAATTCCAAGGAACACACAAATACCCACCATGAATGTAACACCCCAAAATCCTAAACATAAGTTAGGACGAGTGTCGGTTAAGAAACATGACACTTGAACGTAACCGGACACGAAATAAAAAGACGGTTTGACCAGAAACAGCCCAAAACTTCATATAAGCATATCTCGGGCTAGAAAATGAGTTACGGAATCCATAATATTTGAAAACGACGTTTCTCGACGAGGAAAAAATGAAAATCATATTAGTTAAGCCGGTAGCGGACCGCTACCCATGGCTTAACGGTCCTCTACGTGCGAAGTAAGCAAAAACTCCGGATTTGACGCGTGTCATGCTGACTAATCACCCTGAGGCGGTAGAGGACCGCTACTGGAACCCGTAACGGTCCGCTAAGGGTCCAGAATCAGCCTATAAATAGATTTTGAAGGATTTGAGTTGAGATATCAAGTCCAGTCCTTCGGGAACGCTATATTTTGATAATCCCGAGCTTGAAATACCCCAAGTCGTTTTTGGAGCAAGGGACGAGGAGACTCTACATCAACATGACGTAGATAGTCTTTCGGTAAGTCCTCTCCCTTAGTTAGGAATGGGTAGCCTGGAGGGTTGGCACGGGCATAAGGGGAATGCCCGAGAAGTGCCAACTAGTAAAGGCTATACCCAGAGGGTTGGCATGGGCATGGGGAAATGCCCGAATAATTCCAACCATAGATAGGTATTAGGACTGGGAGGGCGAAGCCTCCCTGAGGGGAGGGATTATATTATCTAAGATATAGACTAAAATAGTATTGTATTTCCATAGGATCGTGTGATTACAAGAGCTAGTAACGGTTCTACTCGATTGTAGATTTTAAAAGTAGAGACGTTGTTAAGGTGAGTTCTATGAGGCCCTTTTTAAATGTTTTACTTTAAATGTTTTGGGCCGTTATGCATGCTAGTATGATTTACATAAATGTTATATACCTTGATTTAATTTTTGGGAATAACATTCATGTTACAAGAAGTTATGCATAAAAGATGTCTAATTCTTAAAACTAAGTAACGGAATATTCATGAGATATTAAAGAAGTGTTGGGTAACCATCTGACCAGTATGTAGTTATCTGGCAAACATAATGTTCTGTCTATAGAAAGAGTGATGTATTAATCCCTCCTGGACCAGTCATTCTTTCCTTGGAACATTTCTGTTGGAGGTACTACCTTGGAAAGATAACCACCTTATTTCTTTGATGTACCATGGAGAAACCTTTACGAGGGTTTGAGATAAAGATTGATTTTGAAAGAAAGAAAGAAAGGAATCCTTGTCTTTTGACATGATTTCATCTTAAAAAAGAAAATGGTTTTGACACGTAAAACATTTTATAACTTATTATGGTGCGCACAGATAATTAATGGCAGAGACGTCAGGGTTTTACCATGACTTGTAAAGGTCTTGACAATTATTGTCTTGACAAATAGTAAAGGAAATGAAATAGATTTTTGGCATATTTTGCTATGTCAAATGTTTTGACCATATTGGTTTGTAAAGAAATGTTTTGCCACGCCTGGCCAAATGCCACATAATATCTTGAACCTTAAGGCGTAAAGGCGTATTGCGTTCCTTTGTGGGATATAATATGGACACCTTGTGCAAGGGTATGTATAAGTGGTGATGACCACTTGGAGGTTAATGTGACCTCGGAAGGAAGACAAGTGTGCAAGTATAAAGTATTATGTTTGGGCAAGAAGTTAATGTGATGTTTTACTACGTGTCATATAAACCCGTTTATGTGTGAGACAGAGGTCAAAGATATTTTGACTAAAAAACTTAGAACTCACCAGCGTAAGCAGACATATGTTTTAAGCATGTGTATCAGGTAAAGATGTAGCTTCCTGCGGTAAAGGCAAGGGGCTAGAGTAGAGGCATCTGGCAGGCTATCTGGCATCCTCTGATAGGCTGACATTAGTATCGTTATGTTGTACTTTCTTTAGAATGTACATTAAGACACGTTTATGATATAAATATATTATTTTTAAAGTCTTCCGCTGTGTATGATCTTTGTTTACTATATGTTCATGAGTAAATCCGACAAGTGGCCGGCATCTCGGGAGATCCGGGATGTGGCTGTCACAAGTTGGTATCAGAGCTATAGTTTAAGAGATTTAGATACTTGCCCAAGTATCTAGACTTAAACTAGGATTAAGGGACAATAAGAATGCCAGTAGAGATGCCAGTCAAGATAGCCTGATGCCAAGGGTAAAAGAGAAAGGTATGGATATTTTAGTACGAACATAATAGAAGGATAACTAGAGCACCGAAAGTGGCGTAAATGATTAATTTCGTTGTGGCCACAGTTATTTAATGTTTACAATACACCTGTGTTCTAGCTATCAATCTATCATGCGAATACTAAAACACTCCATGTCTTTTGTAGAAAATGGTGGTAGAGGTAGAGGAAAGAGTAAAAGAGGAGGAAGGGTTAATCCCAATACCTCCAGAAGGCAGACGCGGTCTACCGCCAATGCCGAACCAGAAATAAGACATGTAGAGAGAGAAGAAAATGTAGAGGAACCTGTGATAGATCCTCAGCTTAAAAATCTTGTAGACATGGCTGTTGCCAAAGCACTAGACACGGCTCTACCAATTTTGTTGACAAGCTTAGAGGAAAATAGACCGAAGAATAATGAAACTCAACCGGCAGAAAGAATGAATAATCCAGATGATGAGGATGAAGATGATTTCGATTATGATTATGAATCTGATGATTCATACGAGGCTAGACCTCGTAAGAAAGGAAAGAAAGGGTGTCCTTACAAGGCATTCAAAGATGGAAACCCTCCTAAATTTGAAGGAACAAAGGATGACTCTGTCACTCATCAGTGGATAAGGGAAATAGAAGCGGTAATCAAAATCAGTGAATGTAGAAATGATCAAAAGGTCAAGTATGCAGCCCACTCATTTGTGTCAGAAGCACTATGCTGGTGGGAGAACTTAGTCATAGCTTTGGGAGATAAAGCTATTGATCGGATGACTTGGGAGGAATTGAAAAGATTGTTGATAGAAGAGTTTTGTCCAGATAATGAAATGGACAAACTTGAGAGAGATTTTCTTAGACTGGAAGCTGGTAGTATGACTCACAGAGAGTATACTACCAAATTTAATAGAATGGCTCGGTTGGAACCCCATCTGATAACCCCTGAATCAGTACACATCAAGCGGTACGTACAGGGTTTACCAACTGAGATAAGGAGATTAGTGAAGACTTCAGACTTGAAAAATTTTTGATCTGCTGTGCAACTTGCTTCGACAATGTACGATGAAGTCTTCGGTTCCCGCCCTGTGGAATCAAAGAGAAAATAGTCTGATATTTTTAAAAATCATAACAAGAAGAATGGAGGAGGAGGAGGAGGAGGAAAGAGGCAAGAACATAGTGGTAGTTCTAAATGTACCAAATGTGGTAAACTACACACTAGAGAATGCAGGTATGGGACAAATACTTGCTACAGTTGTGGTAAAGCAGGACATATAGCCACCAATTGTCCAAGTAAGTGGGACTGAGGTGTTTCAAGTGTGGAGAACTTGGACACAGAATCATAGAATGCCCAACCCTGAAGATTTCAGCACCAGTAGTGATTAAAGATGGAAAGGAAAAGGAAGCTCCAAAGGCCAAGACTAGGGCCTACACTTTGACAACCGAGGAAGCTAAGGCATTGCCTGACGTAGTATCAGGTACATTTCTCGTTAATAACGTACCTGCTACTGTGTTATTTGACTCAGGAGCTAGTAGAAGTTTCGTATCTCTAGAGTTCTATCCTTCCTTAGATAGACCTACTGTAAGATTAAATGAAACTTTTGAAGTCGAAACGGCTATTGGGAAGACGATGAAGGTGGCAGAAGTCATTCAGGATTGTTTCATCAATCTTGAAGGACATAAATTTCCCGTTAGACTATATCCAATGATCCTAGAGGGATTTAATGTAGTCTTAGGAATGGACTGGTTAGCAGCAAACGGTGCTCAAATCATTTGCAACCAGAAAGCAGTTCAGATACAGACTCCTAGTGGCATTTGGATTACAATTCACGGGGATAAGTTAAGATCAGCCGTCAGAATCATTTCCATGATGAAGGCTATGAAGTTTATGACTCAAGGCAATGAGGCCTATTTGGCATACGCTATTGATTCCAAAGTGAAAACTAAGGAATTAAAAGATGTGCCAGTAGTTTGTGACTTTCCTGATGTCTTCCCAGAAGAATTACCAGGAATACCTCCAGAAAGAGAATTGGAGTTTTGAATCGACTTAGTGCCTGGTGCTAAGCTTATAGCTAAGGCACCATATCGTTTAGCTCCATCAGAAATGAAGGAATTAATGTCACAACTACAAGAGTTGTTAGACAGAGGTTTCATAAGACCGAGTATCTCGCCTTGGGGTGCTCCGGTTCTCTTCGTGAAGAAGAAAGATGGTAGTATGCGTATGTGCATAGACTACAGAGAGCTGAACAAGCTTACAATCAAGAACAAATACCCGTTACCAAGGATCGATGACTTGTTCGATCAATTACAAGGAGCAAGCTGGTTCTCCAAAATCGATCTAAGGTCAGGTTATCATCAGTTAAAGGTTAGAGATGAAGATATTCCAAAGACAGCCTTCCGTACAAGATATGGACATTATGAGTTCTTAGTAATGTCATTTGGTTTGACTAATGCCCCCGCTGCATTCATGGACCTCATGAATAGGGTTTGTCGACCAATGTTGGACCGATCTGTGATCGTGTTCATTGATGATATTCTAATCTACTCAAAGAATGAAGGAGATCATGCAAGTCATCTCAAGGAAGTACTGGAAACACTTAGAAAAGAAAAGTTGTATGCAAAATTCTCGAAGTGTGCGTTTTGGCTCCGAGAAGTTCAATTCTTGGGTCATGTGATAAACGCCGAAGGAATTCTTGTAGATCCTTCAAAGATAGAAACTGTAATGAAATGGAACCCGCCAAAGACACCTACAGAAATACGCAGTTTCTTAGGTTTGGCTGGTTACTATAGAAGGTTTATTCAGGATTTCTCCAAGATTGCAACCCCATTAACAAAACTCACGAAGAAGGAGACAAAGTTTGTATGGGGAGTAAAGCAAGATAACGCTTTTCAAAAGCTAAAGGAGAAATTAACTCAGGCTCCGGTGTTGTCTTTACCGGAAGGAACAGAGGATATGGTAGTTTACTCTGATGCTTCCTATCAGGGATTGGGGTGCGTACTAATGCAGAGAGGCAAGGTTATAGCCTTTTCTTCATGACAACTCAAACCCCATGAAGCTAACTACCCGACCCATGATTTAGAGTTAGCTGCTGTAGTATTTGCACTAAAAATATGGAGACACTATCTGTATGGAGTTAAGTGCATAATCTACACAGATCATAAAAGCTTAAAGTGTTTCTTTGAGCAAAAAAGATCTCAACATGAGACAGCGAAGATGGTTAGAACTGATAAAGGATTATGATTGTGAAATCCTGTATCATCCGGGGAAAGCCAATATAGTGGCAGACGCTCTAAGCCGTAAAGAAGAGCATCCTCCTATCAGGATGAAGTCATATAAGTTAGTTGTAACTCCTGAATTTATGACTCAACTCAGGAATGTTCAGATAGAAGCATTGAAAGCAGAAAATGTTAAGAAGGAGAGAATGGTTGGACAAGAAAAATACTTGGAAGAGAATGAGTATGGGGTGAAGATTCGATTCGGTCGTATGTGGATACCACATATGGGTGAATTCAGAGTTAAAGTTTTAGATGAAGCTCATAAATCTCGGTATTCGATTCATCCGGGTACTACAAAAATGTACCAAGATCTACGCCAAGATTATTGGTGGCCCGGTATGAAATTTGATATCATGAAATATGTGGCTAAATGCCTGACTTGTTCTCAAGTCAAAGCAGAGCATCAAAAGCCTTATGGCAGATTACAGCCACTAGATATTCCAGAATGGAAGTGGGAACATATCACTATGGACTTCATAACTAAGCTACCGAAAACAGCTAAAGGTTATGATCCATATGGGTGATAGTTGATAGGCTAACTAAGAGTGCTCACTTTTTTCCAATACGTGAGACTTACTCTTCTGAAAGGTTAGCAAAAGCATTTATTAAAGAAATTGTTTCATGGCATGGAGTTCCGGTTTCAATAGTATCTAACAGAGACACACGTTTTACGTCGCGTTTCTGGAAGAAGTTCCATGAAGAAATGGGAACTAAGTTGTTGATTAGCATGGCGTATCATCCTCAAACGGATGGACAGAGTGAAAGAACGATACAAACACTCGAGGATATGTTGCGTGCTTGCATTATTGACTTTGGTGGAAATTGGGATAGTCATCTACCTTTGGTAGAATTTTCTTATAACAACAACTATCATGCAAGTATTGGCATGCCGCCATACGAGATGTTATACGGAAGGAGATGTAGAACTCCCATATGTTGGGGAAAGGTTGGACAGAAAGAGTTGGGAAGTAAAGAAATTGTCCAAGCGACAGGTGTAAAGTTAGATCAGATTAAAGCTCGTCTGAAAGCTTCTAAGGATAGACAAAAGTCCTATGCAGATAAAAGACGAAGACCGATAGAATTCCAAGTCGGAGATTATGTTATGTTGAAAGTATCTCCATGGAAAGGAATCATTAGATTTAGAAAGAGAGGAACGTTGAGTCCAAGATTTATTGGACCATTTAAGATTATGGCTCGAGTGGGGAAGGTTGCATATAGATTGGAATTGCCAGAAGAGTTGAGTGGAATTCACTCGACATTCCATGTATTACACTTGCGAAAGTGTCTGGCAGACGAAACCTCACATGTACCACTGAATGATATAGAGGTAGACGAAAGATTGAATTATGTCGAGAAGCCGGTGGCTATACTCGACTGGAAAGAAAAGAGATTACGAAATAAGGTAATCAAGCAAGTTAATGTTCAGTGGCAACATCGAAAGGGATCTGAAGCCACATGGGTGACAGAGGAAGAAATGAAGCAATCCTATCCCTACTTATTCGAGTAAATAACAGGTTTCGAGGACGAAACCTTTGTAAGGGGGGTAGATTTGTAACACCCCAAAATCCTAAACATAAGTTAGGACGAGTGTCGGTTAAGAAACATGACACTTGAATGTAACCGGACACGAAAAGAAAAGACGGTTTGACCAGAAACAGCCCAAAACTTCATACAAGCATATCTCGGGCTAGAAAATGAGTTACGGAATCCATAATATATGAAAACGATGTTTCTCGGCGAGGAAAAAATGAAAATCATATTAATTAAGCCGGTAGCGGACCGCTACCCATGGCTTAACGGTCCGCTACGTGCGAAGTAAGCAAAAACTCCGGATTTGACGTGTTTTATGCTGACTAATCACCCTGAGGCGGTGGAGGACCGCTACCAGAACCCGTAACGGTCCGCTAAGGGTCCAGAATCAGCATATAAATAGAATTTAAAGGATTTGAGTTGAGATATCAAGTCTAGTCCTTCGGGAACGCTCTATTTTGAGAATCCCGAGCTTGAAATACCCCTTTGGGTGTTACAAGCAAGTCGTTTTTGGAGCAAGGGACGAGGAGACTCTACATCAACGTGCCGTAGATAGTCTTTCGGTAAGTCCTCTCCCTTAGTTAGGAATGAGTAGCCTCGAGGGTTGGCACGGGCATAAGGGGAATGCCCGAGAAGTGCCAACTAGTAAAGGCTATATCCAGAGGGTTGGCATGTGCATGGGGAAATGCCCGAATAATGCCAACCATAGATAGTTATTAGGACTGGGAGGGCGAAAGCCTCCCTGAGGGGAGGGATTATATTATCTAAGATATAGACTAAAATATTATTGTATTTCCATAGGATCGTGTGATTACTAGAGCTAGTACCGGTTCTGCTCGATTGTAGATTTTAAAAGTAAAGACACTGTTAAGGTGAGTTCTATGAGGCCCTTTTTAAATGTTTTGGGCCGGTATGCATGCTAGTATGATTTACATAAATGTTATATACCTTGATTTAATTTTTGGGAATAACATTCATGTTGCAAGAAGTTATGCATAAAACATGTCTAAATCTTAAAACTAAGTAACGGAGTATTCATGAGATATTAAAGAAGTGTTAGGAAACCATCTGACCAGTATGTAGTTATCTGGCAAACAGAATGTTCTGTCTAAGGAAAGAGTGGTGTATAAATCCCTCCTAGACCCGTTATTCTTTCCTGGTAACATTTTTGTTGGAGGTACTACTCTAGAAAAATAACCACCTTATTTCTTTGATGTACCATGGAGAAACCTTTACGAGGGTTTAAGATAAAAATTGATTTTGAAAGAAAGAAAGAAAGGAATCCTTATCTTTTGACATGATTTCATCTTGAGAAAGAAAATGGTTTTGACACGTAAAACATTTTAGAACTTGTTATGGTGCGCCCAGATAATAATGGCAGAGAAGTCAGGGTTTTACCACGACTTGTAAAGGTATTGACAATCATTGTCTTGGCAAATAGTAAAGGAAATGAAATAGAGTTTTGGCATATTTTTCTATGTCAAATGTTTTGACCATATTGGTCGGTAAAGAAATGTTTTGCCACGTCTGGCCAAATGCCACATAATATTTTGCAACTTAAGACGTAGAGACGTATTGCGTTCCTTTGTGGGATGTAATATGGACACCTTGTGCAAGGGTATGTATAAGTGATGACGACCACTTGGAGGTTAACGTGACCTCGGAAGGAAGACTAGTGTGCAAGTATAAAGTATTATGTTTGGGCAAGAAGTTAATGTGATGTTTTACTACGTGTCATATAAACTCATTTATGTGTGAGACAGAGGTCAAAGATATTTTGACTAAAAAACTTAGAACTCACCAGCGTAAGCTGTCATATGTTTTAAGCATGTGTATCAGGTAAAGATGTAGCTTCCTGCAGTAAAGGCAAGGGGCTTGAGTAGAGGCATCTGGCAGGCTATCTGGCATCCTCTGATAGACTGGCATTAGTATCGTTATGTTGTACTTTCTTTAGAATGTACATTAAGACACGTTTATGATATAAATATAGTATTTTTAAAGTCTTTCGCTGTGTATGATCTCTGTTTACTATATGTTCATGAGTAAATTCGACAAGTGGCCGGCATCTCGGGAGATCCGGGATGTGGGTGTCACAATGAAGGAGGGTTGTTATTGGACGTTGTTGGACAACCAAAAGTCGTTATTAGTTGATGTGTATCAGGGTGAGTGCGATGAAGTGAAAGATAACATCCTCCTTGATAAATTCACTCTTCATGGTGTTCCACCAGCCCCTGCTGGTAAAGAAGGAATGAGCGTTTGCTTTAGCATAGACAACAATGGTATTCTTGAAGTTTCTGCTGAGTTGATATCTACCGGTATTAAAAGAAGTATGGTTATTGCTGGGAGTGGAAATGTGTCCAAGGATGACATCGAGAAGATGATGAAAAAGATTGAGCTATGATTTCTTTTATTTGCATCAGCGGATTAAAACAAGAGAATATATGGTGCTTTAATGTATGGATATCTTTAAAATGCAACCGCTATTTTTTTTGGGAATGTATTACATCTTGTTCATGAATAGGTCGGTGAGTTTCTGGGTGGTGAACACTTACAATTTCACTAAAATTATGATCGAACTCAATTAGTCTTCAAAATAAATAAAAACAAAATATAACTGCTAGAACCGCATAACCTGCTATCATGATACATGATATTGTTCAATAAGTTATGCATAACTGAAAAGGATTAAAATGGTATAATTAGATTTTAACCTAAACCACTCTCCATATATATTTTTAGCTGATTACAGAACCGTGAGGAACCTTAATCCTTGCAACGATTGGGGTTGTGAAAGACGGTTACAAGGTCAAATAAAGAGTGAAAGAGAAGGATACTTAGAGGCTTGTATCCATGAATTGCATGGTTCCTAAATTTGGGCAACAGTCACACAAAAAAAGTGTGGCCATATACCTTTCGCCACACGTATTGTTTTCAGCTGAAATGTGACAATAACTCGAGTCATCGTAAGTATCATACGCCCACATTAAAGTTTATTGACCGTAGAACATAAAAAGTGTGGCTAAACGGTACCGCTATTTCTTGCTGGAATCAATCCTTCCGCCCATTAAGTGTGGCTAAAGGGTTGCAAGGGTGGCATGATGTCCTATTAAGTGTGGCCGTTTCTATTATATAGTCACACAAAAGCTTGTTTTAGCTACATCTAGTTTAAACAGTCGTGGCAAAATGGTTGTATTAATCACGCATTTTGTCTCCCTAAGTTCTTGGAATCAAATGAAAATATGAATAAATGTTTTTGGTTACCGTCGAATGGAAACGTAATGGAGAATATATCTCCATCAGGTTTATAGGGATTATCCGACCCACATGGATCTGGGCCGGTATGATCCGAGTGTGAATTTATAAGAGATATAATACAAGGTTAACTAATATATATAAATAACCTAGCTTAAATATAATCTAATGTCACTCTCTAATACCCTCATGTGACACCCAGCATTTCAGGTCAATATCCGTACCTATCAAGAACGCGTTCACATTACTGTTTCCTGGTATATTTAGTTTCGAGCTAAAAATATTATAACTCTAGCAATAATCATGTGTTGCACAATTTGGATTTTTAGTAATTATAAGAATTACTAGTACATGTACACTTATGACCCGCACAATACTTAACCATACAATATTTAGAAACAATAAAATATGAACCTTGTATTTATAAAATAAATATTTATGAATTGAATATTTATTTTGACCATCCCATGACATTACAACAAATAGATAAGTTTAAACATTTTATATACGAACGATCACCTTTACACTCGAGACAACACGAGAAACTAAATATATGTGGCCATATTAATCATCAACTAGTTATATATATTTTGTCGCACTACTTTAATGTAACACCCGAACTAAACATGTATCACCCTATGTAAATCGAGTCACCTAACGATCTAATTATCTACCATTAAATCCTAACTAGTGCTTGAACCAAACCAACCCCCCATCCCCTTGAATCTCGGCCGAACTTCACAAGTGGGGGACCTACCCACACCAAAACTCTTACATAATCTCATGAATGGTGTTATAAGAGCCATGTGCATTCAAACCTCACACACTCAAAGATAAAATCCATTTTTTTTACCATGTCTTGTAATCATTTTGTCAAAAATGACACTCAACCTCTTTCTCTTTCTCTATTTTGAACGATAATGTATGCATACATTCATCCCATCTTTTTCTATCCACATTTGTAATGATCTCTTACAAATAATGACAAAATTGTGACTCCATTATTGTACTTAAGCCAACACACCATCCTTTCCTCTTTCTTCATTTTGAAAGGCAACTACAACACCCACATTATATCATCTTTTTCACACAACAACACTTCAATAATTTAACCAAATGATGGATATGTATGGAGCATTTATTGTTATTCATTATCACACACAATCCTCCATGTATATGTAAGTATACAAGCATCCAACACCAAAAATCTACATCTCCTTCTCCCTTTCTCGGTTCTATCTAAGCACACACACAAACACTCTCAAGTCTTGAAACACCTACTAAAGAGCTAGCAAGATTCAACTAATTTTGGTGTCCTACGGAAGAATACAAGAATTTTCGGAGGATTCTAGTCACAAAACCGAAGATTTCTCATCATTTCTACTACAAACCCGTCATCTATACTTCTAGTGGGTAAAATACTTTACAAACCCTCTTTTCTTTAAATCCAAGGTTAAAGTGCACGATTGTTCATCTAAAAACGAAATGATTTTTATGAAAACTTTGTTATTAAATAAACTAACAAAATGATTTTTGTCTAACACTTGAAATATAGAAAAATGTGTGCATATATATACATATATATCGTATATATGCATGTATGAATATATATATATATATATATGAACATGATTATAAGTTGATGGATAAAGAAAGCTCATGGTTATGAAAATTGTTTTTATAAAACTTTAATGAGATGTTTAAGAAATATAAAAGTAGTGGGATTATTTGTCTAAACAAAAATGTGGTCATATATATGTGTGTGTATTGTATGTGTGTATACATATATACCGTATGTGTGTGTATATATATATGCTTGTTAATGATAAATAAATACATATATTTGTGAAAATGTATGGTACTTATACGGATATATTGGCATAAATATCTTAACGAGTATGCGTAATTATGCCTGTATACGATCAACGATTTGAAAAATAAAAACGATTGAATTATTATTATATTTAAAACGATCGTGTAAATACAAAGTGCAACTATTATTATGTGAAAATGACGTTTTATTAAAAATAACGGTTTGATGACGTTAAATATATTATTAATTAAGGACGTTTTGAAAAGAATCAAGTGATGGATATTTTATATTTGGACGAACACCCGGTGGATGTATTAAAATAAATAATCCCGAACGACATTACTCGTATGTTAATATAAGAAATTGTGACAACATAACAGGTTTGTTGGAACGACTACACGTATACGTACATGCTTTGAGAAAATATATTTATAACAAGACGTAAATAATAATCACCAACGGGTCGCAACTCGAAACATTTTTTTTCAAAAAAATGAACACATCTTTAACGACATTATTATGTCGGGTGAACAATTTGCACATAAGACGTACGGTCTTAACACGAATTACCCTTTTGTAATTAGAGTGCGGGTAGTCAAGTCTTTTTTAGCACAAATTATTATTTGCTAGCATACTTGATCTCAAGGTGGGTTTCACTATCCACTTTTTCTGGTTTTTGAAATGTTTTGGGGAGGAAACATACTTGTAACTATTTTTCATACATTAATGAACGAACAAAGACCAGACCGTTATGTTTGCATGAGAAACATATAGTGCACTAAAAGTCCCATGAACAACATCAATATTTTGTAACCATTAGCTATGGACTTAGCCTAAGATTCTATGAATAGTACTATTCGGGGTGACGCCCCCGGTCATGGTTAGTCGCGCTAACCGGTACATGAAGGGCCAAATGGCCGCATATTGTCTTATTATGTTCTCGTGGTATAGCGAGGGAGGGGCATTCAACAGTTATGGTTTGGTTACGGTCTCATGTATTACATATTATTTGTAATTCTTGCTAGTTTACAAATGGGGTCAATTGGTCACTCATTGTTCAATTCTTTGGTTTTACATATACTTTTTGTTCTGAACAACTTATACATTTGAACGTTTGTGAATGTTGGAAACTACAAGAATATTTGAATAAAACCTGTGAACTCACCAACCTCGTTTTGACACTTTTTAAGTACATTTTTCAGGAAATTAGAACGTGGAACGCAAGCACGTCACGGTAGGAAGCATGCATGCATTTGGATACTTCTTTTGGGGATTTTTCTTGTATAACTCATCTTCGATGGGTCATATTTGTAAAATCTCAAGACTTTTGTATTTTCAAACAAGTATTTTGGTTGTAAACCTTAACTTAATTTAAGTATCCATTTTGTGTGTATGTGTTTGCAATATTCATATGCTTTGAGAAACCTTGAACGTTACGCCTCGCGTTTCCGTCTTGGCGGGGTGTGACAGATTGGTATCAGAGCCATTGATTATAGCGAACTAGGAGTCTAAAAATTGAACCTAGTCTATAATTTAAATGACTCACTAAGACGTCTTTCATTGCACATACATTTCATAAACTATCGTTATGTAATACGGATATGATAGACACTGAATACCGCCACACACTAACCCCATTTTGAATTCAGACCCATGGCACCCAAAAGTAGGGCACCGCGTGACACTACCGGCGAGAACAACACCATGACACCCGCGGAAGTGGAGCAACTCATAGCACAACGTGTAACTGCCGCCTTGGAGCAGTATGAAGCCAATCAAAATGGTTACGGAAGGAACGGCAGCGGTACTGGCGGAGGAGGTGAAGGAGGTAGCGGCACAGCCGAAGGTTCTAGAGATGCTTCGAGCCAGAAGTGCACCTATAAGGCCTTTCTATCTTGCAACCCTCGCAGCTTCAATGGTACCGAAGGTGCGGTTGGCCTAATGAGATGGATTGAAAAGATAGAGTCAGTACTAGACATCAGCGAATGTACGGCCGACTGCATGGTGAAATACGCTACCTGAATGCTTACTGACAAAGCGTTAACTTGGTGGAATTCTCATATGAAAACTGTTAGAAGGCAAACCGCATACCACCTAACTTGGGAGGAACTGAAAACCATGATGATCGAGGAGTACTGTCCTCGAAATGAATTACAAAAGATTGAGACTGAGATGTGGAACCTACAGATGATCGGAGATGATGTGGCTGGCTATACCGATCGATTCAACGAACTGGAAATCTTGGTGCCACATATGGTCACACCAGAGTATAAAAGAATGGAAAGGTATTTGTGGGGCCTTGCGCTTCAAATTCGCATCATGGTAACTTCATCAAATTCGATGGACGCCAAGAGTGCTATAACTCTAGCATTCAAGTTAAAGGATGATGCTGTGCGTAATGGATTGTTTGGGAAAAAGGAGAACGAGGAAGGTATATCTGGGGAGAAAAGGAAATGGATGAGAAATCCGAGCAACAAACCTAGAAAACAAGGATTTAAGAAGCAGGAAACGATGAAAGCTTTTGTGGCCAATACCGTAGAGAGAAAGGAATACAATGGAACGCTGCCGAGGTGTACCAAGTGTGGGTATTACCATGGGGGAGGATGCATCAAATGTGGGAAGTGTGGAAGGTTTGGACATACCACACAAAGTTTCCGAATCAACCCCAACCCCACGGTTAAAGCTAAGCATGGATGTTTTAAATGTTGTGATCTGAAGCACTTCAAGAAGGATTATCCCAAATGGAAGGATCAGAACAATGCTCAGGCACCAGGGAGAGCATTTGTGATGGGTGTCGGGGATGCACGCCAGGACCCCAACATCATCACGGGTACGTTCCCGATAAATAATCACTATGCCTCTATACTTTTCGATACGGGTGCTGATATGAGTTTCGTGTCAAATGAATTTTAAGTCCTTACTTGGTATTAAGGCCAACAAACTAAATCAAAACTACACAATTGAATTACAAATGGGAAATTAATTAAAGCCGGAGAGGTCATTCAGGGTTGTACCTTAGACTTAGAAAACCATACATTTAGTATAGACCTTCTATCTGTCGAACTGGGGAGTTTCGATGTCGTTGTTGGAATGGATTGGTTGTCAAAAAATCATGCCGAAATTGTCTGTTTTGAAAAAATTGTACGTATTCCACTCTCGAACGGAGAAGTTCTTTCAATTCAAGGAGAAAAGAGTGGAACGAAACTGAGAATGGTTAACTGCATGAAAGCCCGCAAGTACCTACGTAAGGGTTGTTACGCATTTTTGGCTCATGTTGTTGAGAAGAAACCGAAGGAGCGTCGACTCGAGGATATACCTGTCGTTAGGGATTATGCCGAAGTGTTTCCCAAAGACTTGCCTGGATTACCGCCATGTGGTGATAAGTTGAATTCCGAATCGATTTGGTACCTGGAGCTGCACCAGTTGCGCGATCGCCGTATCGACTAGCACCTTCTGAGATGCAGGAACTGTCAAGTCAGCTGCAAGAGTTGCTTGACAAAGGATTCATAAGACCGAGTTTCTCGCCTTGGGGAGCTCCACTCTTATTCGTAAAGAAGAAAGATGGAACCTTTAGGATGTGCATCGACTACCGGGAATTAAACAAGCTTACGATTAAGAACCGGTATCCGCTTCCTAGAATAGATGATTTATTTGATCAACTTCAAGGTTCTTGTCACACCCCAACCGACAGCGGAAACGTCGGGGCGTGAAGCGTGCAGACTGTTCATTGCTCATGGTTTGCTAAAGTTTGAATAATTAATAATTGTTTTCATTGCAATCAACAAGTTCAATCAAAACACAACCAATCCACAAAAAAAAAATGTAAATTACATAGAATAAACTGGTTTAATTAAATTCTAGGTCCAAAAATCCTATGTGTAGCATATCCTGATCACTTCAAGCATTGGTACCTGAAACATGGTTAAAACAGGGTCAACTAAAAAGTTGGTGAGAATACATAGGTTTTATTGTGTGATAGCAAAATACGTGTTGTGTGCATACAGTTCAATACAACATGACAATTAGGGCAATTATGGAGAGAAACCATTGTATGACCTATACAATCAAACATTTGTAACTTGCACTCAAGATCGTGTTGTCAGTAACAGTCACCCTACCTGGGTGGGTTTGTCAGACTCAATAGATCTACCACTGTTTACTGTCGGCTGTTAGTTAATGATTGTACATGAAGAGCATAATAATTGGTCTACACACCTAGTACTCAAGCATAAAGCGCAAAAATTGTATACATGCATAGGATGGAACTGTATATGTGTATAATTGAAAACATGTAAATAGAACGCATGTTCCACCCCAAAAGTTTGTAAAATAGAGTAAAAGAGGGGCTATGTAACTCACGTGTTATGTAGCGTATGGATTGCACAAGCAAATGGAAAACGGCGGTGTGTTGTGGATCGCTAGATTCGACCTAATGAATCAATATATGATTACGTATTATTGAGTTGCGTTATTCGATGTCGGAAGCGGATTTGTTTAAGTTTAAAGTTTGTTTAAATATACTATTTATTTAATCAATAGTAATAGAATATACATTTATTTTTTTTTATAACATTAAAACTGATTAAATATCAAATATATTAAATAAAAGATTCTGTTAAAGGATGAACACGACCGTGCTCGTATACGGCACGACCGTGCTCAGCTCGTACGCGACCGCGCTTGGTCGGTAACGCGCCCGTGGTTGGTCAGAAGTCAACAACAAGAGTCTGTTCGTCAGACACGACCGTGCTCGTACCCGGCACGACCGCGTCTAGGGTTTGACTAGGTCAGGACTTGGTTTGTCCGGTAAGAATGACCGCGCCACACTCGGGCACGACTGTGCTTGGTCAGGCACGACCGCGCTCTTTGATGAGCGCGACCGTGTCTGGTTCTTTTCAGACACAATTCGCCTGATTCTTGTATTAAAAACGTTTAGAATCATAGGGTTTTCATTAATTAATTGTTTGCGAATCCAACCATAGTATTTAATTGGATTTATAACACGTCTAGCGTGTAGTTTGATTAAAACCATTTATTTATCAAAACTCAGATTCAATTCGGTAAAATCGTGTAATGTGGTTACGAATTGAGTTAGGGCTTTCGATCAGCTTGGAGAGACGATTCTAATGACCTATTACTAACCTGTGTTTGAATGGGCAACAAGTGCACACGGCTACGGAAAAGAATCGCGGCTTTTCTTGATCGACAGACGAGATAGGGATGATGTAATGATGGATTTAGGGTTTAAGGAGGTTTATATAAGTCGCGGGTAGGTATTGAATTAACTTAATTCGTTTGATTCTTGCTCGAATTACAAGATTTGATTTAAAAAGGAAGTCGGTTTAAAGGTACGCGAATTCGGACGATTTGGCGTGTATTTGGTCGGGTTTTAGGCTTAGTCGGTCGAGTAACTTCTTCTACAAGTCCCGCGGTTTCTACAACAGGTTTGAAATCTATTTTTGGACAAGATTTGAGTCGGTTTGACCTTTTCAGAGTCAAACTGTATAAGAGGCGCGACCGTGCTTAAGGATAAGCACGACCGTGGTCGTTGGTTTAAGCGCGACCGTGCTTAAGGATAAGCACGACCGTGGTCGTTGGTTTAAGCGCGACCGTGCTTAAGGATAAGCACGACCGTGGTCGTGGCACAAGCGCGACCGTGCTTAGGACTAAGCACGACCGTGCTTGTGTAGGTTTTTGGAAATTTCAAGACTAGTCCTTGTAGTTTTGTTGTTTTGAGTTTTGGTCAAGTTTGGTCCTCGAGGTTTATAAGATAATGGAGGGTCGTTTCGATTGTTTTTGAAATGTAATAAACGCGTGTATGTTCTTATTGCGCAAGAAATAATGAACGAAAATATGGATTTGAAATCGTCTTTTACTGCACGGCATAGAATGATAGGGAAAAACATGGATGTTACAGTATCCCCATGTTGAGGGAATTTCGTCCCGAAATTTAAATTAGTTGAGGCTACTGAAACAGCAAAGAGATGTGGTTCTAAATTCTTCAACGAGTTTTGACAGTCGGTCTTCGGAGTAATACGGATGGCGGAGTTTAAGTTGATACTCCAGATTAGAACTTGTTGTTATGTCGGGCATAGAGGTTGGTAGTGGATTTAGTTTTGAAAAGGGCTAAGGAGAAGACTATCAAGGAATATTCTAGCCTCTTAAAGATAACATTGCATTACTTGAAATGGGGACGATGGAGATTTGATGATTAGGGTTTGTTTGTGATGTGGTTTACTATGCCCAAGAATTGTAAGTGGATACGAGGTTTCACAAATATTGGTCCAGGTCAGAATAACATAAAACTTTACGTGATACGAGTAACGCTACCTTTGACAATATGACAGGAACACTTATATATAGGAAGTACCAGCGGCGTATCCACCATGCCCTTATCATATCACATTAGTTTCGTTACCATATATTACGATAGGTTTTATGTTTTAACACACGACAGAATTTACTATATTTTCCATGCGCTGATTTTTTTATAATTACGTGTGCACCCGTAATTATTCGAATCATCGAATGGTCCGTATAGATTCTTCCGTTGTGTGCGGGTCAAGAGGGCACAAATTCACGTTCATGTCTATTGTTTTCACATATTAGTTGCTAGTAAGTAACTAAGTCCCTAGTAGGCAGGTCAGTTAGCAACTAAAGAGAAGTATGGTAGTATAACTTAAAGTTTCATAGTTTGCTCGTGTTTGAACAAGAATACGTCAAACATCGAGTTGTTTTAAAGTGTTTAAAGCTTCCTCGTGTTTGAACAAGTATACGTCAAACCCCGAGTAGCTTCAATGTGTTATGGTTTTCAAGTTTGGAGAACAAAGTGTATGACCATGCTTCATGTATATTGTGATCAGTCAATTGCAACAACTGTAAGCAACTTAGTCTCATGTATAGTGTAAACACACAAGTCTCATGTATGATCTAATGTTATGTGGCTTGTGATCAAATAGGTTTTATGTGTAACGTAAACAACTTAGCATCATGTATATGCTCTCATGTGTAATGTAAGCAACATAGTATCATGTGGATTGTAGGAAATGAATTTCATGTATGGTGTTAACAACTTAGTATCATATAGTATCATGTACTTCGTAACCAAAATAAGTTTCATGTTCAATGTGATCAATCAAGTATTGTGTATCAAACAAAATATTGTTATGTATCATGTGTTCAATTTAGTATATGTATATTACAAGCAACTATGTTTCATGCATTACGAAATCCATCCAGTAGAACGTATATTGCAAATAATCAAGTTTCATGTATACATGTAACCAGTGTAGCAGTGGGTATATTGAAAATAATTAAGTTTCATGTATTATGTGGTCGTGTTGGGTATATTGTGAACGTGCATACGTAAGTTATTGAACTTCGTGTGTGATATATACTAACGAGTTTTGTATGTGATCGAGTGTTGCGGAGAAGCGTGTTGTTGTCATTCTTGTAAAATATGGTAGTTAGGTTCTAGCTCTTTAAATCTCGTTGAGGTTGGTGGGGACGTTTAACGTCTACGCGGTATGGTTCGTCTCTTGAAGCGGCAAGTGAAAGGTAACGAGGAGGTTCTGAAAACATTAAGGGAAATGTGTTTACAAATAATTGATCTTTGTTTGAAAATAGGAAATTGTAAATCGTTCTTGGTTGTAGATATATAAAGTAATGAAACTTTTGAGTTAAGTAATCTAAATAAATAGACAATTTATAGGAAGAATCTTTTTAATAAAATTTTCCGTTATTATAAAGAAAATATTTTTTTTTTTTGGAGAAATTAATGGCTAAATGAGTAGTTGTATATTCCTTTAGCCAAGATTTAGAAATGATTAATTTAATGAGAAACAGTCATAAGTATTTATCAATTTGAAATAATGCTTTTATAAAATAAGTTGTATTAAGTTCCCTTGCAAGGTGAAAATGTTTATGGGAAATTTATATTTCTGATACTCTTTTAAAAGTTTGATAAACGTTTGGTTTTGAAAATAACGAGGTTGTTTACATTTCATAGGATGAGTTGTTTACGAAGGAGATTGTCGGTAGTGTACTAAATCGTATTGAATGAAGAAGGTGATACTTGAAGGATCTTGATGAAAATATGATGGATGAAATTCACCTTCAACGTATTAAATCAATGAATAATAACTTTAGAGTTGAAAAATATAAAATTTATTAAATGCTGAAAGGTTAAACATTATTTAAAACATAGGGAAATGGTCCTCAAACTGAAAATTTAAAGATAATAAATAGAAATTTCTGCTAACGTTTCTGGTAGCTTCCCACTAGAAGGAAGATAATCACCAAGACGAGCACTGCTATGGTCATTCGGGTAGTCGATCTGGCTTCAGCTCTAGCTGTTTCCGTGCGATGCTCCAGTATTTCTTTTTCGAGGATGGAGATTAACTCCTTTTGGTACCCTAATTGGTTTGCTAGGCTATCCATTCTTTGTCCTTGCAAGTCGTGTATTATCTCTTGCTCCATCCTTTGCCTCTCGAACTCTGAGGTCCTCACATATTGGTGAATGTTATCGATTGGAATTCCCATAGCACTAGTGGGTGCCATGGTACTCCTTACCCAATGGTTAGGATGATACGGGTCGGGCACCATATACGGGTCTCTTAATGGGGGTGATCTAGGTGTTCGAAGTCTTGGGCCGGTGTTCCTAGTCTAATCTGCCCTTACATCAAACCTTGGCCTGTCATCTGGGGGTGGTGGTGACCGATACACGGGTGACCTGATGTCTTCTTCCCAATCAGACTCTGCTCCGGGACGGTATACCGGGGAGGAAGGAGAGTAGGAGTCCATGTCTAGTACAGAAACAATGAAAAGGTTGTAAGTGATAATGAAATACCGAGTGTTAAATATAGGAGTTCTCATAGGTTTAGAGTTTGACTAGTCATAACACCGAGTCTTCACAATAGTATCTTAGAAATACACTTGACCTATAAGCAATGCACCCCTGAGAAGAATTCCCAGGAAAGAGGGGTGGGTCACTAAGACACACTTAAGTACCCTGTCTTTCCTTAGCCAGAATCCCTCATGGGCGTACACACTCTTCCGGCCATCATGTATTAATACTACTACTTGTTGGGCTCATGGTTATGATAAGAATTGTTTATGGACTGGGCATTGAGGCCTGACAGTGAGGCTTGTTCATTCCAGCAGGCTTCTTCTTCTTGGGGGATAAATGGGCTTCTTGTTTATTATTAATGGGCATTAGGCCCAATACTTTAAATTTTGATAACGAAGGATAGTGACCTTATGTGTGTGAGATTAAGGGTGCATGAAGAACTAAGTGTGTATGAGTGTGTGTTGAAACTTAGGATAACAATTAAATGAATCAAATAGATAGCATGTAGATAGCAATGAATGTAAGCACAAAAGTTAGTAAGTAATGTGACAAATAGACTATTAAGTATTGTATCATGTATTGAAATTACTTAGGATAACAAGTGAAATATTCACATAAGAAGTAATCAGGTAACATGTAATAGCATGGCATAGTATGGGTGTCCTAGGGTTATAGTCTAGGTCAAGAGTGTCTAATAACCTAATTCCCTATAACCAAGGCTCTGATACCAATCTGTCACACCCCAACCGACGGCGGAAACGTCGGGGCGTGAAGCGTGCAGACTGTTCATTGCTCATGGTTTGCTAAAGTTTGAATAATTAATAATTGTTTTCATTGCAATCAACAAGTTCAATCAAAACACAACCAATCCACAAAACAAAAATGTAAATTACATAGAATAAACTGGTTTAATTAAATTCTAGGTCCAAAAATCCTATGTGTAGCATATCCTGATCACTTCAAGCATTGGTACCTGAAACATGGTTAAAACAGGGTCAACTAAAAAGTTGGTGAGAATACATAGGTTTTATTGTGTGATAGCAAAATACGTGTTGTGTGCATACAGTTCAATACAACATGACAATTAGGGCAATTATGGAGAGAAACCATTGTATGACCTATACAATCAAACCTTTGTAACTTGCACTCAAGATCGTGTTGTCAGTAACAGTCACCCTACCTGGGTGGGTTTGTCAGACTCAATAGATCTACCACTGTTTACTGTCAGCTGTTAGTTAATGATTGTACATGAAGAGCATAATAATTGGTCTACACACCTAGTACTCAAGCATAAAGCGCAAAAATTGTATAAATGCATAGGATGGAACTGTATATGTGTATAATTGAAAACATGTAAATAGAACGCATGTTCCACCCCAAAAGTTTGTAAAATATAGTAAAAGAGGGGCTATGTAACTCACGTGTTATGTAGCGTATGGATTGCACAAGCAAATGGAAAACGGCGGTGTGTTGTGGATCGCTAGATTCGACCTAATGAATCAATATATGATTACGTATTATTGAGTTGCGTTATTCGATGTCGGAAGCGGATTTGTTTAAGTTTAAAGTTTGTTTAAATATACTATTTATTTAATCAATAGTAATAGAATATACATTTATTTTTTTTTATAACATTAAAACTGATTAAATATCAAATATATTAAATAAAAGATTCTGTTAAAGGATGAACACGACCGTGCTCGTATACGGCACGACCGTGCTCAGCTCGTACGCGACCGCGCTTGGTCGGTAACGCGCCCGTGGTTGGTCAGAAGTCAACAACAAGAGTCTGTTCGTCAGACACGACCGTGCTCGTACCCGGCACGACCGCGTCTAGGGTTTGACTAGGTCAGGACTTGGTTTGTCCGGTAAGAATGACCGCGCCACACTCGGGCACGACTGTGCTTGGTCAGGCACGACCGCGCTCTTTGATGAGCGCGACCGTGTCTGGTTCTTTTCAGACACAATTCGCCTGATTCTTGTATTAAAAACGTTTAGAATCATAGGGTTTTCATTAATTAATTGTTTGCGAATCCAACCATAGTATTTAATTGGATTTATAACACGTCTAGCGTGTAGTTTCATTAAAACCATTTATTTATCAAAACTCAGATTCAATTCGGTAAAATCGTGTAATGTGGTTACGAATTGAGTTAGGGCTTTCGATCAGCTTGGAGAGACGATTCTAATGACCTATTACTAACCTGTGTTTGAATGGGCAACAAGTGCAGATGGCTACGGAAAAGAATCGCGGCTTTTCTTGATCGACAGACGAGATAGGGATGATGTAATGATGGATTTAGGGTTTAAGGAGGTTTATATAAGTCGCGGGTAGGTATCGAATTAACTTAATTCGTTTGATTCTTGCTCGAATTACAAGATTTGATTTAAAAAGGAAGTCGGTTTAAAGGTACGCGAATTCGGACGATTTGGCGTGTATTTGGTCGGGTTTTAGGCTTAGTCGGTCGAGTAACTTCTTCTACAAGTCCCGCGGTTTCTACAACAGGTTTGAAATCTATTTTTGGACAAGATTTGAGTCGGTTTGACCTTTTCAGAGTCAAACTGTATAAGAGGCGCGACCGTGCTTAAGGATAAGCACGACCGTGGTCGTTGGTTTAAGCGCGACCGTGCTTAAGGATAAGCGCGACCGTGGTCGTTGGTTTAAGCGCGACCGTGCTTAAGGATAAGCACGACCGTGGTCGTGGCACAAGCGCGACCGTGCTTAGGACTAAGCACGACCGTGCTTGTGTAGGTTTTTGGAAATTTCAAGACTAGTCCTTGTAGTTTTGTTGTTTTGAGTTTTGGTCAAGTTTGGTCCTCGAGGTTTATAAGATAATGGAGGGTCGTTTCGATTGTTTTTGAAATGTAATAAACGCGTGCATGTTCTTATTGCGCAAGAAATAATGAACGAAAAATTGGATTTGAAAACGTCTTTTACTGCACGGCATAGAATGATAGGGAAAAACATGGATGTTACAGTTCTAGTTTCTACTCCAAGATCGATTTACGCTCGGAGTATCACCAACTGAGAATCCAAGAAGAAGACATACCGAAGACAGCATTTAGGACTCGTTACGGTCACTATGAGTTCTTAGTCATGCCGTTTTGGATTAACAAATGCACCAGCAGTTTTCATGGATCTCATGAACCGAATGTGTAAACCATACTTGGATAAATTCGTGATAGTGTTTATTGATGATATATTAATATATTCACGAACCAAAGAGGATCATGAGCATCACCTTAAATTAATTTTGGAGTTACTTAGAAACGAGAAACTATACGCTAAATTTGCTAAGTGTGAGTTTTGGATCCGTGAAATACATTTCCTTGGACACGTCATCAACCTGAAGGGCATTCACATAGATCCGTCTAAGATTGAGGCAATCAAAAATTGGGAAGCACCAAGAACTCCGACCGAAGTACATCAATTTCTGGGCTTAGCTGGCTATTACCGAAGATTTATTGAGAATTTTTCAAAAATAGCCCTACCTTTAACCACATTAACCCAAAAAGACAAAAAGTTTGATAGGACTGATAAACAAGAATCAGTTTTTCAACTACTAAAGCAGAAGCTTTGTAGTGCACCGATCCTATCCCTTCCCGAAGGAACCGACAATTTTGTAGTGTACTGTGATGCATCACATCAAGGTTTGGGTTGTGTACTAATGCAGAAAGATAAGTTTATAGCTTACGCATCAAGACAATTGAAGGTACATGAGAAGAACTACCCGACACATGATTTAGAATTGGATGCCGTTGTGTTTGCGCTCAAGATCTGGAGGCAATACTTATACAGTACAAAGTGTACTATCTTTACAGATCACAAAATTCTCGAGCACATTTTCGATCAAAAAGAGCTTAATATGAGACAACGCCGTTGGGTGGAACTACTAAACGATTATGATTGTGACATCAAATATCATCCTGGAAAGGCCAATGTTGTAGCAGACGCCTTAAGTCGCAAGGATGGAGTTAAAACTATTCGTGTTCGTGCCCTAGGATTAACAATTCATACAAGCCTCACTACTCAAATCCGAATGGCACAACAAGAGGCGCTTAAGGAAAAAAACATACGGAATGAAGCACTGCGTGGGATGATCAAAGGGTTGGAGCCTAAGTCGGATGACACATTATACTTCATGAACAGAATTTGGGTACCGAGTACCGGTAACCTATGCGAGTTGGTCATGGACGAAGCACATAAGTCCAGATACTCGATACATCCAAGTTCAGACAAAATGTATAAAGATCTCAAGGAACTTTATTGGTGGCCAAATATGAAAGGAGATATTGCCACATATGTTGGTAAATGTCTGACATGCTCAAAAGTAAAGGCAGAATATCAGAAACCGTCTAGTTTATTACAACAGCCAATGGGAATGGGAACGGATTTCCATGGATTTCATAACGAAATTACCTAGGACGTCTAGTGGTTATGATACAATATGGGTAATTGTCGATCGCTTGACGAAATCCGCCCACTTTTTGCCAATTAAGGAAACCGACAAAACCGAGATACTTGCAAGGTTGTACATTAAAGAAATAGTGGCAAGACACGGAGTACCAATTTCTATTATCTCTGATAGAGATAGTCACTTCATGTCAAGGATATGGCAATCCTTACAAGAAGCCCTAGGTACGCGCCTGGACATGAGCAAAGTATATCACCCGCAAACGGACGGTCAGAGTGAGAGGACTATCCAAACATTAGAAGATATGATCCGTGCATGTGTAATTGATTTCGGACGTAATTGGGATACTCACTTACCGTTGGCTGAGTTTTCATACAACAACAGTTACCATACCAACATAAAAGCCACACCGTTTGAGGCATTGTATGGTCGAAAATGTCGTTCGCCGTTATGTTGGGCAGAAATAGGAGATAAACACTTGATAGGCCCTGAGTTTATTCAGGAAACCACCGATAAGATCTTCAAGATTAAAGGTCATCTAAAAGCAGCCCGAGATAGACAAAAGAGTTATGCTGACATCAGACGTAAACCATTAGAATTCCAAGTTGGGGACCAAGTGTTGTTGAAAGTCTCACCTTGTAAAGGTGTTGCAAGGTTTGGAAACTGTGGCAAACTTAACCCTAGATACGTTGGACCATTCGAGATAGTGGCTAGAGTTGGCCCAGTAGCACACAAACTCAAATTACCACAAGCACTAAACAACGTACATGACACGTTTCTCGTGTCGAATCTCAAGAAATGCTTAGCAGACGAAGCATTGATTGAATCACCTGATGAAATTCACATCGATGAAAAACTTCATTTCGTTAAGGAACAAATCGAGGTCACAGATTGGAAAGTCCAAAAGACAAGACGTAGTCAGGTCAAACTAGTTAAGGTGCGTTGGAATTCAAAGCGTGGTCCTGAGTACACATGGGAACACGAAGACCACAAGAAAGTCGAATACCCTTCTTTGTTTGCACCGGTTCAAAATAGCACAAACTGAATTTTGGGACGAAATTCTTCTAACACGGGGAGAATGTGACACCCAGCATTTCAGGTCAATATCCGTACCTATCAAGAACGCGTTCACATTTACTGTTTCCTGGTATATTTAGTTTTGAGCTAAAAATATTATAAGTCTAGTAATAATCATGTGTTACACAATTTGTATTTTTAGTAATTATGAGAATTACTAGTATACGTACACTTATGACCCGCACAATACGAACGTTTGTGATATACTAAAAATTAACCATACAATATTTAGAAACAATAAAATATGAACCTTGTATTTATAAAATAAATATTTGTGAATTGAATATTTATTTTGACCATCCCATGACATTACAATAAATAGATAAGTTTAAACATTTTATATACGAACGATCACCTTTACACTCGATACAACACGAGAAACTAAATATATGTGGCCATATTAATCATCAACTAGTTATATATTTTGTCGCACTACATTAATGTAACACCCGAACTAAACATGTATCACCCTACGTAAACCGAGTCACCTAACGATCTAATTATCTACCATTAAATCCTAACTAGTACTTGAACCAAACCAACCCCCCATCCCCTTGAATCTCGGCCGAACTTAACAAGTGGGGGGCCTACCCACACCAAAACTCTTACATAATCTCATGAATGGTATCATAAGAGCCATGTGCATTCAAACCTCACACACTCAAAGATAAAATCCATTTTTTTTACCATGTCTTGTAATCATTTTGTCAAAAATGACACTCAACCTCTTTCTCTATTTTGAACGATAATGTATCCATACATTCATCCCATCTTTTTCTATCCACATTTGTAATGATCTCTTACAAATAATGACAAAATTGTGACTCCATTATTTTACTTAAGCCAACACACCATCCTTTCCTCCTTTCTTCATTTTGAACGGCAACTACAACACCCACATTATATCATCTTTTTCACACAACAACACTTCAATAATTTAACCAAATGATGTATATGTATGGAGCATTTATTGTTATTCATTATCACACACAATCCTCCATGTATATGCAAGTATACAAGCATCCAACACCAAAAATCTACTTCTCCTTCTCTCTAGCAAGAATCAACTAATTTTGGTGTCCTACAGAAGAATACAAGAATTTTCGGAGGATTCTAGTCACAAAACCGAAGATTTCTCATCATTTCTACTACAAACCCGTCATCTATACTTCTAGTGGGTAAAGTACTTTACAAACCCTCTTTTCTTTAAATCCAAGGTTAAAGTGCACGATTGGTCATCTAAAAACGAAATGATTTTTATGAAAACTTTGTTATTAAATAAACTAACAAAATGATTTTTGTCTAATACTTGAAATACAGAAAAATGTGTGCATATATATATACATATATATCGTATATATGCATGTATGAATATATATATATATATATATATATATATATATATATATATATATATATATATGAACATGATTATAAGTTGATGGATAAAGAAAGCTCATGGTTATGAAAATTGTTTTTATAAAACATTAATGAGATGTTTAAGAAATATAAAAGTAGTGGGATTATTTGTCTAAACAAAAATGTGATCATATATATGTGTGTGTATCGTATGTGTGTATACATATATACCGTATGTGTGTGTATATATATATGCTTGTTAATGATAAATAAATACATATATTTGTGAAAATGTATGGTACTTATACGCATATGTTGGCATAAATATCTTAACGAGTATGTGTAATTATGCCTGTATACGATCAACGATTTAAAAAATAAAAACGATCGAATTATTATTATATTTAAAACGATCGCGTAAATACAAAGCGCAACTATTATTATGTGAAAATGACGTTTTATTAAAAATAACGGTTTGATGACTTTAAATATATTATTAATAAAAATTAATAATATATAAGGACGTTTTGAAAAGAATCAAGTGATGGATATTTTATATTTGGACGAACACCCGGTGGATGTATTAAAATAAATAATCCCGAACGACATTACTCGTATGTTAATATAAGAAATTGTGACAACATAACAGGTTTGTTGGAACGACTACACGTATACGTACATGCTTTGAGAAAATATATTTATAACAAGACTTAAATAATAATCACCAACGGGTCGCAACTCGAAACATTTTTTTTTCAAACAAATGAACACATCTTTAACGACATTATTATGTCGGGTGAACAATTTGCACATAAGACGTACGGTCTTAACACGAATTACCTTTTGTAATTAGGGTGCGGGTAGTCAAGTCTTTTTTAGCACAAATTATTATTTGCTAGCATACTTGGATCTCAAGGTGAGTTTTACTATCCCCTTTTTCTGGTTTTTGAAATGTTTTTGGTAGGAAACATACTTGTAACTATTTTTCATACATTAATGAACGAACAAAGACCGGACCATTTTGTTTGCATGTGGAACATATAGTGCACTAAAATTCCCCTGAACAACATCAACATTTTGTAACCATTAGCTATGGACTTAGCCTAGGATTCTATGAATAGTACTATTGGGGTGACGCTCCCGGTCATGGTTAGTCGCGCTAACCGGGACTTCAAGGGTCAAATGGCCGCATATTGTCTTATTCCGTTCTCGTGGTATAGCTAGGGAGGGGCATTCACCAGTTATGGTTTGGTTACGGTCTCATATATTACATATTATTTGTATTCTTTGCTAGTTTACAAATGGGGTCAATTGGTCACTCGTTATTCAATTCTTTGGTTTTACATATACTTTTTGTTCTGAACAACTTATACATTTGAACGATTATGAACGTTGGAAACTACAAGAATATTTGAACAAAACATGTGAACTCACCAACATTTTTGTTGACACTTTTTAAGTATGTTTTTCAGGAAATTAGAACGTGGAACGCAAGTACGTCACGGTAGGAAGCATGCGTGCATTTGGATACTTCTTTTGGGGATTTTTCTTGTATAACTCATCTTCTATGGGTCATATTTGTAATATCTCAAGACTTTTGTATTTTCAAACAAGTATTTTGGTTGTAAACCTTAACTTAATTTAAGTATCCATTTTGTGTGTATGTGTTGGGTATAGAAATGAGACTGATGCTGTCAATAGAAACTACAGTATCGAAACTAGTATTTTCGGTTGAACTTTTGTTCAATCGAAACTAGTAGTTTCGGTTGAACATTTGTTCAATCGAAACTACCTAGTTTCGATGCCTGTTTTTCAGGCCTGTTTGGCAGGTGGCTTGGAAAACAAGGCACATGTGCTTGGCCTCCTATATATAGCAGATTATGTCCTAGGAGTGTGAGTGTGTCTGTAGAGAGAATTACCACCCCAGGGGGAGCTCACCCTGGGGTGAGACTAATTGTTAGTGTATGATCGAGCGTTTATTTTCATTTCAATCAAAGAATCATACGTTTTATGCTTTCAATTAGCTGTTCTTTTTCATTTTCATATATGTTTGTTCGTGTATGTGATTCCCGCACCCGTCTCTACCATTTCTGATTCGAGAGTGATACCGGATCCAGAGATTCCGCCTCTCGATCCGGACTGTCTGAAGATTTCTTCGCAGATTTGAGTTCTTTCAGGTCTGCTCAGGGACCTACAGTATGTGTTTGCAATATTCATATGCTTTGAGAAACCTTGAACGTTACGCCTAACGTTTCCGCCTTGGCGGGGTGTGACACCTCCCATAAGCTAGAGTGGGAGGACATTCATGAGGTTCTTGAAGCGCAGGAAATATTTAGGTTGGAGAGCTTTTGTAAGGATGTCTGCCATTTGCAGCTTAGTTGCACAAAATTAAATATCCACTTCTTGATTTTTCACTAAGTCTCGAATAAAATGATATTTTACTCGAATATGCTTGCTCTTCCGATGATAATCTGGATCCTTCGTGAGACAAATGGTGGATTTATTGTCACAGTATAGTGTTAAAGGTCTATTTTGATCAATTTGTAGTTCTCTCTGTATTCCTCTGAGCCAGAGAGCTTGACATCCTGTAATAGATAGGGCGATGTATTCCGCCTCAATAGAAGACAATGCTACCACCTTTTGTTTCTTTGATTTCCATGATACGACTCAAGACGGTTTTGAACTAGCAACGATTTTTATAGTCCAGACGGTCTATAAAAATAACTATAAAACCTAACCTAGACTCCTAAGTAATAAGATGGAGTACCTATGAACTAAACCGCACTGACAGGCAAGTAATTTTCACCTGGAGAAATATCTTCTATGATTCTAAAGAACTTGAAAGAGGCTGCTGAGGCATACCTTGGGACAACAGTTAAAGATGATGTGATTACTGTTCCTGCATATTTCAGTGACAAGCAACGACAGGCAACAAAGGATGCTGGTACACAGGCTGGCCTCAATGTCATGCGCTTGATCAGTGAGCCCACAGCAGCTGCAATTGCTTACGGTCTAGACAAGATTTCGGACCCAAACCACCCACAACAGAAATGTGTCTTCATTTTTTATTTGGGTGGGGGACGTTTGATGTGTCACTTCTCACCGTCAGCAGGGAAGGAACCGTAAGTGTTAAAGCAGCGGGGGGCGACACTCATTTGGGTGGAGAGGATTTTGACAAGGCGATGGTAGATTATTGCGTACGAGAATTTAGAAGAAGGGAAAAGAAAGATGTGAGTAGAAATGCAAGAGCAATGGGTAGATTGAAAGTTGCATGTGAGAAAGCAAAGAGGGATTTGTCCTCAACAACTGAAACTTCGATTGATGTTGATTGTTTGTATGATGGAACTGATTTTTCAATGAAGATCACCCGGGCGAAATTTGAAGAACTAAATGCTGGTTTATTTAGAAATTGCATTGAGCATGTGGAAAGTTGTTTAAGTGATGGGAATATGCAAAAAAATAAGGTTGATGACATAGTTCTTGTTGGTGGGTCAACTAGGATTCCCAAGATACAACAAATGCTGAGAGATTTTTTTGATGGGAAGCCGCTTTCCATGAGCATTAAAGCGGATGAAGCTGTGGCTTATGGTGCAGCAGTGTTGGCTGCAAACTTAAGTGGTAGTGGTAATAAAGTTGAGAAGGAATTGGTACTTTTAGATGTCACGCCTTTGTCCCTTGGTATTCGTGTTGAAGAAGAGGATTTTATGAGTGCATAATACCAAGAAACACATCAATACCCACCATGCAGGAGCTTATTTATGTGATAATAGACGACAACCAAGAAGCTTTGCCGGTGGATGTATATCAGGGTGAGTGTGATGAAGTGAAAGACAACATCTTTCTTGATAATTTCACTCTTCATGATCTTCCACCAGCCCCTGCAGGTATATGCTTTAGCATAGACGCCAATGGTATTCTTGATGTCTCGGCTGAGTTGCTATCTACGGGTAATAAAAGAAGTATGGTAATTGCTGGGAGTGGAAATGTGTCGAAGGATGACATCGAGAAGATGCTGAAAAAGATTGAGCTATGATTTCTATCATTTATTTAGCATCAGCGGATTAAAACTAGAGTAATGGCTATGTGATTGTGAATAGCCTTTGTTCCAAAGCCCTATCGAGTTAAGCCAGTTCCTTTTTTCTATTTTCCAAAGGCAGCCCTTTTCTTTCTCCTGGACCAATGACTCCCTTGTTCAAGAACAAGTCCGTGAGTTTTTGCATTGTGAACAATTACATTTTCACTAAAATTAAGTATGGGCAAACTCAAAAATAATCTTTCTAATAAATAAGAAACAATATATACAGAGAGTCAGAGAAAATAAAACAGAACTGCTATGATACATGATATTGTTCAATAAGTTGTGCATAACTAAAAAGAATTAAAATGGTATAATTAGATTTTTACCTAAATAGATTTTTACCTAAATCTTCTCCTACTGCCATAAAATCTACCTCCTATCAACTCTTTCTCCATATACCATTTTAGCTGATTATAGAACCGTGATGAACCTTATCCCTTGCAACAATTGGGGTAGTGAAAGACGATTACAAGGTCGAATAAAGGTTGATCGAAAAGAACGATCCCTAGAGGCCTGTAGCTAGCCATGACTTGCATGGTTTCTACCCAACTATAAGGCACTCTCTAGAGTCATGGTTCTTCTTCTCCACGGGATGTCTGGTCATCGGTGTTGAGAATGCACCCGATAGTTTTGCTGAGCAGCCCAGGTGATATCTGTGTCTAGTTTCAAGAGAACCAACAAGTATATATTTCACATTGTTCCTTTCAACTAGATAAATCACAAAATGAGGAGTTAAGGAGCATGAGATCGAAGATATATCATTCACATATACTTTACATGCATATGCACGTGCATATATGCATACATTCCTTGTATTTACTGTTTTTAACGTTTGAATAAAAAATTAATTTAGTCTGCGTACTCGAATGACAACCATGTTAAATCAATAAGTTTTCTATGAACTCACAATTTTAGTGATTACTGTCCCTGCATATTTTACTGACAAGCAACCACATGCAACAAAGGACGCTAGTAACCTCGATGGTCTCAATGTAATGCGCTTGATCAATGATCCCACATCAGCTGCAATTGCCTATGGTCTAGATATGATTTCGGACCCAAACCACCCATAACAAAACATCGCTTTCATCTTTGATTTGGGCAAGGGGACCACGGACCTATGCCTTGAGAATGTGGGGCAGCCATCCTCCATGAAAACAAATACTTAGTGTTATATGCGCGTTAAAATCCCGATCGCCTCCCCCCTATAAAGTTTTGTAATCACACCCGATTGCGCCCTATGAAAAAATTTTAGTGTTACATACACGTTATATATCGCTAGTCAAATGACCCCAAAAATTTCCGACCCAAATGAAAAAAAAAATCTGATTGCCTCTGGATGTTTGATGTGTCACTTGACACACCTAAGAATTCGAAACTTGTAAGCCATTCCATTTGGCGACCATCCCTTATATATTAACAAATTAAAAATAGCCCCTAAGGTGATTATGGGTTGCCTCATGGCCCATTTTTGTAAAAAAATCAAGTGGGGATGACACTCATTTGGGAGGAGAGGATTTTGACATGGAAATGGTTGATCATTGTGTATAAGAATTTACGGGAAGAAAAAAGAAAGAGGTGAGTAAAAATGCAAGAGCAATGGGGATACTGAAAGTTTGTGTGAGAAAGCAAAAGAGGGATTTGTCCTCAACAACTGAAACTTCAATTGACAATGATTGCTTGTATGATGGAACCGGTTTTCCAATGATTCAAATCTCTTGTTATATCTTATTTTTTTTTTACAAAAAATGGGCCATAAGGCAAGCCATAATCACATTAGGGGCTATTTTTAATTTGTTAATACATGAGGGATGGTCGCCCAATGGAATGGCGACATGTTTCGAATTCTTAGGTGTGTCAAGTGACACATCAAACATCCAGAGGCAACGAGAATTTTTTTTCAATTGGGACGGAAATTTTTGGGGTCATTTGACTATCGATATATAACGTGTGTATAACACTAAAAATTTTTCATAGGGCAAAAATTTTGTATAGCACAGAGCTCGTCACCGGCGCAACCAGCACAGAGCTCGCCGCCATGATTCACCAACGGTAACTCCTTCGTTTTTCCGTTCGTCATCTCATGGTTAATAGTTGTTTCGTTTTCTTGTTTGAACAATTTCTTGAAGTAGCAGAGTTAGTTTGACTGAAGCTTCTACTGTTAATATGACATTCCGTTATCTGTTCCGATAGTTAGTGCCATTGAAGCAATTCCGTATGTTAGTGCCATCAGAGAAGTATGTACCGCTGTTAAACAACTGATGTGAGTTTTTAATTGGATCTAGGGTTCAATCGAGCAACTCCATTTGGGGGTTCTTGATTTATTAGTTATTTGGGCTTGTTTTTCATATTGAGCAAGTGGGGTTTGGTTTGATTGTCAAAAGATTCAATCTTGGTTGGGGATTTGATGTTTCCATGCTGAAGAAGCCGAAATAACTCGTTGAAACTAAGTTGGGAGGTTAGAAACTCAAAATCCGGTTGATTTTGGGGAAAGTGGAAACAGATCAACTACTGAAAATCAACTTCTCGAATTAGCAACTGGTATCTTAGTTTCCTTCTTTCTACACTTCCAATTGTAAAGGTATCTTATTGTCAAGTTTTGGGATGGAAGTAGTTCCTCTAGGCGGGGGGTGGTGGTGGACGGGGTTCACCTTGACCGTGTCTTCTCTCTTCCTATAACGACTGTTAAGAGCATCCCTCATAGTTGTCATATGGGGTTTGCCCAGGACTTCGCTGCTGCTCTGGGTAAGGTGGCGGCCATGCCAGAGTCTATTGAGGCGTGGGTGAGAGTTTTGTTGTTACCTTGTTGCACGTTACGTGTTATTAGGCCTTCTAACCGTCAAGCGCGCGGGTATGGTAATAGGAAGTCTTTGCAATGTCATAGCATCCAGCGGTCGCTGGAAGCTTGGGGCGATGTGGATGGTTTCGCTGGGCTCATTTTATCGCTTTTTGCCCAACCCGTGGGGGCAAACCCGTGTCGAGATGAAGTTGTCCCCGGATCCGATAATAATGCGATGTGCACCAATGTTAAACAATGTTTGCGGAAAGTCTTGGATGGGCATTTTACTGCCACAGTCAAAGTTTTATGCTCTTCGGGGGTCGCACCTTTCGGTAAGGATACCTTGAAAGCGTTGGTGGCAAAGCATCCTATCTTGCCGCCTCCGGTTATGCCTGTTTCCATGCTTTCTGAGCCTCCTCTTGTTGTAGATACTAATACTGTGCTTGGGTGCATTAAATATTTCCCAAAAGGGGATCTCTTGTGGGAGAGACGGGTTGAGGGCTCAACACATCTTGGATGCTTTTTGTGGGGAGGGGTCTGCGATCGCCGTTGGGTTGCTAAGGGATATTTCTGGGGTGGTTAATTTATGTTTGGGGGAGATGCCCTAGGGCTTTGGCGGAGTTTGTTGCTTCTGCCCCCCTCACGCCGCTGCTCAAACCAGACAACGAGATTAGACCTATTGTCGTAGGTACGATATGGAGGAGGTTGGTTTCTAAGGTGGCTGTGAGGGGTGTCGGGAAAGATATGGCTAAATATCTTTGTGATTTTCAATTTAGGGTGGGGTTGTCTAATGGGGCAGAGGCTGTGCTCCATAGCGCGAACAGATTCTTAAATGAGTTTCAATCGGATGGATCGTTGGCTATGTTGATCGTCGATTTCTCCAATGCCTTTAACTTGGTGGATAGGACTACCCTACTGCCTGAGGTCCGGACCCACTGCCCGTCCATTTCCCTATGGGTGGATTTTCTATATGGGCAGCCAGCTAGGTTATATGTGGGCGATGATCAAATTTGGTCCACCACCGGGGTTCAACAGGGGGACCCTTTGGGGCCTCTTCTTTTTACCTTAGTTTTACATCCGCTCATTCACCGGATCAGGGATTGCTGCAACCTTCTCTTCCAAGCTTGGTACCTCGATGATGGTACGATTATCGGAGATGCTAAAGAGGTGGCTAAAGCTTTAGATACTATCAGGTCTGAGGGCCCCCGTTTGGGCCTTGAACTCAACGTCAAGAAAACAGAAGTTTTTTGACCGTCATGCAATGGGGTGAAGGTGCAGGATGGTTTGTTCCCTGTATGAAACTTCTTGGGGGCGGCGTTAGTCGGGATACGGGGTTCATTGTAGTTTGACTGTGAAAAGGGCATCTTCTGCGGTGGAACTGATGAGATGTCTCCCACGCCTGCGGGACCCTCAATGCGAGCTCCTTTTGCTCCGATCGTGTATGGGAGTCGTAAAGCGGTTGTTTGGTCTCAGAACGTGCCAGCATATGTATGTGGGGGAAGCTGTTTCTGTTTTTGACAAGGGTCTTCGAGGGGCGATCGAGGATATCGTGGTTTGTGGGGGTGCTTTTTTTGGGGATTTTCAATGGAGGTTGGCATCACTTCCGACCCGTTTTGGAGGTTTGGGTTTATGTTCGGCTGAGGATGTTTCTACAATTTCTTTTGTAGCCTCGAGGGCACAATCTTGGAGTTTGCAGGACCACATTCTTCGGGGCTGTGGTATTAGTGGTTTAGACTCTGATTATGTGTGTGCGATTGATTTCTTGCACATGTCCCTTCCCGATTTCAATCTTAGCGGTTTCTCTAAGGGGTAAATTTACATAATAGTAACCAAGTTTCTCATCTGTTTCATTTTAGTCACTCAAACTTTTTTTGTCTCATTTTAGTCATTCAAGTTTTCTTATCTGTTCCATTTTGGTCACTCAAACTTTTTTGTCTCATTTTAGTTACTCAAGTTTCACATGTTGTTCCAATCTTGTGAAATTACCATGTTACGAGTTACTTTTTTCGTATTTTATTCTATGGATATTGTGAAAATGAAATCCAAAAAGAGTAAACCAACATTTTTTTCATATTCATAAAACAAAATCCAAAAAAAAGTAACATGTTAACCTCGTAATTGTGCAATATTAGAACAACATGTGAAACTTGAGTGACTAAAATGAGGCAAAAAAAAGTTTGATTGACTAAAATGGAACAGCCGAAAAACTTGAGTGACTAAAATAAGAAAAAAAAAGTTTGAGTGACTTAAATGGAACAGATGAGAAACTTGATTACTATTTTGTGAAGTTTTCCCTTTCTCTAATAAGGACACCGCCCCCCCCCCCCCCCCCTAAAGTGCAACATGTATTTAATAGAATCGTCAAGAGTTTGGGAGTGAAGTTCGATTTATCCCCTCGCCAAAAAGCGGTGTTTGAAAGTCATCGGGCTTCACGAGCTCAAGATTTCCTGACAGTCATCCCCATTGAAGGGATGGGACAACATATGTAGGTTGTGGAATACCGGGCTATCCTTAAGTACCGGCTAATGATCCCTCTGTTTCCATCTGATGAACCCTGCCCGGTTTGTCGCAAGGTTTGTTTGGATTCTTTTGGCGAGCATGCGGTCCATTGTAAGGAGCTACCTGGTTTTAAATAAAGGTATGATTTGGTTAGGGATGTCCTATGTGATGTTCTTAAGCGGGCAGGGATTTCTGTCAAAAAGGAGGCCCCCGTGAACTTTCTGACAGATCCGCTTGAAGGGAGGTCTACGCTACGGCGAGCTGACATTCTTGTGTTTCGGTGGGCAGGGGGGAAACACGCTTGTGTGGACCTTATAGGAGTGTCCCCTCTTGTAGGGCTCAGGGTCAATGGGTTTGTTGCGGGCCAGGCTGCGTTGAAGGCGGAATCAGACAAAGTTGCTAAACACGAGAAAGCTTGTTTGGAGAATCAACACGTGTTTATCCCTTTTGCTTTTGATACATTCGGTTTCCTGGCCCCGGAGGCAGTGGAATTTCTTAATAGGGGTCAGCGGGTCGTGCACAGTAATATTTTGGCCCCTAAGACTCAAAACTTCGTGTTTAGTAGGATCGGTTTTGCTATCCAAAAGGGGGTTGCGGTGCAGCTTGTTGCCCGTTTACCGGTCACTTTATTATAATCATCTCTCTTATTAAATGGATCAAAATGATATTAAAAAAAATTATGTGTTCGAAAATATATATATATATATATATATATATATATATATATATATATATATATATATATATATATTGCCCTGATTCAAATCTCTTGTTATTTCTTATTTTTGATTTTTTTTCTTCACCTTTTGTTTTGCAGACTCCATATTTCTAAATTTTGCACCTCTGATCTTTGTTCAAATCTATCTATAATGTGAAACAATCAATACCTAAGCATATTTGGTGTAAGGCGGCAAAAGAAAAAGGGTGGAGTCGGCAATTTCAAAGGGGCGATGGAGGAGATTGATTTAGCTACAAAATAGAAGTTTACTATAAAGTAGGAACTATCTTTAATTTAAAAGAGTCTTTAATTATGTTTCAAATTAGGAAGCCTTATAAATAGTCGTAGTTTACTTATTTGTAATTCATTCAATTCAAGTTTAATTCAGTAGCAAATATCCGATCAACTCTCCCAGTTTAACATGTGATTGTACACAAGTTTGATATTTGCCCGAGGAGATCAAGAAGCGATTCAATCGAAACACATGTTTGATATTTGCAGGAAGAAAACGATGAACTTTAACGTTGTGTTCCCGAGTCATTTTTAAAGATGGAAGTGAAAGGAAGTTGAAAGAAATTAATATTATTTGTGTTCTTGAGTTTTTTTAATAGAACGTAGTGAAGAGAAATGGAGAGAAAATGAAGGAAGATTGTTACTTATTTTCTTTATTACAAATTGTAGAGATTCGGAGAGAAAAGAAAGTGATCAAACTTTTAAGTGTCTGAAATTTCCTAGTATACCCTCAACCTATAAATAAATAATCTTGAAGGTTATAGTTGTAAAATTATAACTTTATTTTCTCTTTTTTCTACTCGAGAACACATAAAATCTTTAATTTTCTTTTCTTTCATTTGAACTCTCGAACACAAAATTATATTATACATTTCTCTTCTTTCTCTTTCTTCTTTCCTTAATTTCATTTCCCTTATTTTCTTTCGTTTATGAAACTCAGAAATATAGCGTAAAAGTGTATTGTATTATATCCGAATAACAACGGACTATAATGGTTGCATTTAACCCTAATTTATACGAGATGAAACAGTGCCTTCTAATCAACGCAACACCTAAAAATATCTAACTATTTTCAGTTTTGACCCTTACGCAATTACAATAGTGAAACTTTGACCCATTAACTCTACTTAATATAACACACACATAATAATATAATTTATATGTTGTTTTTAACTAGTAATTTACCCGTCTGCGTGCTGCGACACGTTAAACAACATATGCTAAATGGCATCGAACCTTATAAAAGAAAAAAGAAAGCTAAATCGTAAAATAAATCAAAGTTTTTGAAAAGGTTAAAAAAACAGACCCCTAACGGCTTCGAAACTTAAAAAAAAATAAAAGAAGCTAAACCGCTAAATGAATAAAAATCTTCGGAAGAGTCACGCGCGTTGTGGTGCGTTAACTTGCACGTAGCGGCACGTTAAAATACGCGATACTTGAAAAAATAAAACATGTAATAGATCGTTGATAATATTAAATTAATATATTATATAGAAAAACAAAACGGTAAGAAAGCTTTCTGGTGCAAAAATAAATGTATTCAAAACTGTATATAAAAAAGTTGAACATTTACGCATGTTCACGTGTTGCAGCGAAATAGTTAGTAATATTCGAAAACTTTATTAAAAAAGCGAAACCGTAGCAAAGCTGTTAAAAAAGTTAACAATTAAAAAAACGCAAAAGCAAAACCGTTTAAAGAAAGTAAAAACATTAACGAATTTTATCTACCAAAATATTAAAATAGGTCATACATTATCGACACAAAATTATAATAATATTTTTTTATTTTTAGTTATTTGTTGTAACGGATTATCGTTTTTTAATATTTATATTTTGATTAAGAAACACTCATTAAGAAAGATGGAAACTCCAGTAATAAGTATTTGTTCAAAATTTGACAAGAAAAATTAATAAAGAAAGTAGTGTAAGAACATGTGTAAAAGGAAGAGGAAAAGAAAGGTTGTATAGGTAACTTGTACGGCATGCATTAACTCTTTCACATATGGGTTTTGTAAGTATTTTAATATACGAACAAGAATTAGCGAATCAAGAAACACATAATTTTAAATGAATTGAAATTTGATTCAATTGTTGATTACAAATGATCGACGCACTATTTATACTCTCCGGTGGTTACTTCCGAACCGACGTGATGTTTCCGAACCGACACGGTCTTATTAAATAATTCAAAAAGAAAATATATAATTTTTAAAAATAAACCTATTCTGGAAAACCCCTTTTTTCATTTTTTAATAATTTTTAAAAATAAACTATGTCGACGACTTGTCGTCGGTATACGGTTTTTTAATTTTTTTTTAATAATTTTTTAAAAAGACCTATACCGACGACATGTCGTCAGGATAGGTCTTTTTCCAGAAATATAAAATTTCTAAAAACCAAAACCCGCAAATCATATAATATAAATCATTTAAACATTCAAATCCGAACCATAAAAACTAATATCTGAAACATAAACCAAACATTCAAATTGTTCGACACATAAACTTGTCCGACAAACCAAACATTCATACATAAACTTGTCCGACACACAAAAATGTAAATTGTTCAAACAAACAACAAAGGCATAGGCAACAACTCCAGGCTAATTATCATCGCTGCTTGTACAGCGTTCCCACATTCGACGCATTTCTTCCATTTGTCGTTGCATTTCAAGCAGTTGTTGATTATGTTGTCGTTGTTCTTCATCTCATTGTTTCTCTCGTAGTTGTTGATCTTGGACATGTTGTTGAAGTTGAGCTACCCGCGTGTCCATTTCTTGCCAATGAGGTTGTGGAAGGGGGGTTACTAAACACATTAGTTATGGGATTACTCACCACACGACCAACACCACGGATATAGCCACGCCGATGACCCAATGCACGCTCCATGCACGCAAACTCATCGACAGCAGATGAGTCACCACCAGACTCGGTGGAGGATCTTGTGAACTGCTCTTGAATTCGGTCCTGCATTAAACAATGTAATAAACAATCAGTTGACTATTTTACTTAATTTTGACATTATAACTGCTGTAAAATGGATAACCAACATGTTAAACTATAAGTCATAAACGATCAAAATTCACAAATTCCAATCAACCAACACTAATAACAACAAATACTAATAATACTAGCTAAAATATTCAACAATTGGGCTCGAGTTGGATGTTCTAAGTCTATTAAAGTGTGTTTGTGTCGTTTTGACCCATTTAAAGTTACAGTTGGGTGTTCTAAGTCTATTAAAGTGCTTTTGGGTCATTTTGACTCGTTTAAAGTTAAAGTTGGATGTTCTAAGTATATTAAAGTGTGTTTGGATCATTTTGACCCGTTTAAAGTTAAAGTTGGATGTTTTAAGTCTATTAAAGTGTGTTTGGGTCATTTTGACCCGTTTAAAGTTACAGTTAGATGTTCTAACAACAAAATTATTTTACTTACATAGTCTGAGAATGCAGTCTCATTGGCCCAATGCGTCCCTTCTTTATAATGGGTGGCTCTAAAAACTACAATAGGACTGGTCTTGGGAAAAACAAAAATAATATCACTAAGAATTAATAAGCATGTTTGTATAATACTAACAATGGTATATTATAACTCCATGTGTCGGCGCTTGGCATATGATTTGCTCCCATGGAAACATGGGTAGCGTTGTTGGGCTCTGTTTTGTTTGTTCTTCTTGAAGCGGTTTCTATAGGCCTCTTTTAAAAACAACTCATCAATCAACGTACCCGAGTTTCCTCGATCAATATCTTCTGATGCATTATTCCTCGCCTCCTCTACTTCATCATATCCCCCATGCTCGTTGAATTGAACTATCAACTCTCTCTTGTGTTCTTTATAAGCCCTCTAACACTCGGCGGTGATTCCGAGTTCAAGGCCTCGCCACATGTCAGAGTTTCTCCAACTGTCCAGATCAAAATATTTCTACGAATGGAAGTAATTAGAAAAAATCTAATAGTTATGAAATTGTAAATAATTATAAAACATTTATACTTACTAAAAGAGTGGGATATACGGCATGTTTCTTCTCATTTGGAACCTTGGCCCAATTAAGATAATGTGGAGGAACAACCTTTTCAACCTCTAGGGAGATAGCACGTATAAAATCAGACGCATTAGGACCCACAAACTTGTACCCCCCGCCATGAAGTTCAACATTAGTGGAAAGAGGCCTCCTCCCATTTTGCTCAAATTTCTTGTATAATTTAGGTTTTTGGCTTTCGAACGCCTTTTATGGGAGGCACTACCTAGATTGACACATGAAATTGAAAAGTTAGGCAATTGTAAAGACATACATTAAACACCAACAAGTAACTTACCACTAGATCCATCTGCACAACCCAATCCCGAAGTTATACGGACCCCCATATCCACTGTCTCCACCATCACCACCGCGTGATTGAGCCATTGTTGCCATTATTCCTTCAACAAAAATAATTAGTAAGCATAAATAATTAATAATCGACAAAAATAAATAGTACATTTTAATATACATTCAATCAGAATCATCACTACAATAACGTGTGTCAACAACAACATCATCTTCTTCATCGTCGTCATTTATTTCATCTTCCTCATCTGAATTGTATGCATCTTCATCGTTATTGATTGTTGTTGAAACATTTTTGTGCAGACCCGATCAAACCCCTATTGGCAGCAATCGTTGCATGAGGATGTGATAATCATGGGATTTTAACCCAATTATATTTGAATCATTAGGAAGTACCTTATTTTTGAAATTCGATTCAAATCCATCAGGCAGTCTCACTCCTCTAATAAACTGACAAAAGTGTTCTCGATCACTGGGTGTGAAAGAGTAAGGAGCTTGTGGTTGGTACAACTTGTTGTTTTTTTGTGTTAGCCACAGGTTATGTTGAACACCCATATTTTTCAAGTCTCTATGGGCTTTGTGTGTGTCTTTTGATTTATCATTCATCAACAAAGTACCCAATAAACTCTCACACACATTTTTCTCCACGTGCATAACATCAGGATTGTGTTTTAAAAGCAGAGAAAACCAATAATTCAGCTCAAAGAAGATACTTCGTTTAGTCCAATTCAACTCTGACGTGACACGCTTTCTTTTTACACCACCATGCCTTGGATGTTTCCCGGGAACACGATCGGGGAGACTTTTTAGTTATTCTAATATTTGAGCATTACTCAATCATCGGGGAGGATCTCTTGTCTTTTTCTTACCATTAAACGACAAATCGTTCCTTCATTTATGCTTTCTAGGCAAGAATTTTCTATGGCCAACAAAAGCTATCTTATTTGTTATAGAACAGAAAGGTGTGTCAACGTTACACGTAGGACATGCTTTGTAACCTTGACCACTCCATCCAGACAAGCTACTACGAGCAGGATAATCGTTGATAGTCCATAACAGTGCGACATGCATCCTAAATACAGTTTTGGTTTATGCATTTCTCACCGGGACTCCTTCAGCCCACAACATTTTCAACTCATTGAACAAAGGCCTTAAGAAAACATCAATGTCCTTACTAGGTGATTTAGGCCTGGGAATCAGCACGGTTAACATGAAAGAAGACTCTTTCATACATAACCACGGTGGTGTATTATATGTTGCTAACACTACCGGCCCCATACTGTAAGTCTGACTCATGTTACCGAACGGATTAAAACCATCGGCAGCCAAACCTAAGCGGACATTCCTTGGTTCTTTAGCAAAATCCGGATATCTCTCATCAAATTTTTGCCATGCCTTCCCATCAACCGGATGTCGCATCATACCATCCGTTGAACGTCTAGTATTATGCCAGATCATATCTTTTGTGTTAATCTTGAACTATACCTTCGTCGAAGCAGTGAAGTTAAAGAAAAGTAGCGCAACACTTTATGTGGTACTTTCTTCCTCTTTGTGTTTTTGTCAACCCATCTGCTCTCATTACAAACCGAACAGTTTTGCATTGATTCATTTTCCTTCTAAAACAGTGCACAATCATTAATGCAAGCATGGATAGACTGATATCCTAACCCAATCTTACTCAGTTTCTTCGTAGCTTCATAATGTGACTCTGGAACGTGATTTTCCTTTGGAAATGGAATTTGTTGAAGCTCTAACAGTTGGTTAAACGAACTATTCGTCCATTTGTTGATAACTTTAATATGCATCAATTTGGCTAGGAAGTTTAAGGAAGAAATTTGACTACAACCGGGGTATAACTCCTTATTTAGCTACTCAAACAACGCATCAAACTCCGGGTCTAAACCAGTTCCATCTTCATCTGTATTATCCTCGTTTGTATTTTGCTCTGCCATCACATCATCTATGGCATCAAACATCTCATTATTTGTTGTTGTAGTTATTGAAGGAGTTGGTGTTCTTCTTGGGGCAAAAAGTGATGCTATCTCCGCCGGACGAGGATGCTATTCACCATGATAAATCCAATTCTGATATGATTATAGAAACCCAAGGTCCTGTATGTGGCCATATATCGTCTTCAAATCCTGTCGACATGCATTACAACAACGTCTACACGGGCAAAACGCTCTAAATCGACCATCGACATGGTTCTTGGCAATCTCTATAAAGTTGCGAAGAACACTTAAGAAAGCCAGAGAATTCCGATTTCCATGTATAACCCAGCTTTTATAAATTGTCATATCTAGTGGCATATCTATTGTGTTATAAACATACACATTTATGTGCATACAATAAATGACATAAATGAATGTATATGATTTGATCGGTACTCTAAGGTGATGGATCCTAACCCACTTTTTGAATATTCTATCTCATATGTATACATTTTAACGAGTTGGCTATTTAAAAAAAATCAGCAGCAATTCCCCTTAACTCCCCAAATATGCTGATAAACCGCAAACTCGAAGGAGTAAGGAGAAATAGCAACCAATTGTTTCTTAAATGTCAACCCGTTAAAATGTATACATATCCTAAATAAGATAGAATATTAAAAAATTAGTCCCAAATGGGACAATCCAAAATTTATCTCTATCAGATAAATTTCGGACGAGTATATTCTAAAGGGTTATCCTAAATAAACATACTAGTGTACACAAACTAAAACATGAAATAAAAATTTAACTACACATACAAAAATATACAGAGGTAAAAAAAGTCGGGATATGTACCATAAATAAGTTCGATGAAACACAAATATGATGTTATTCCCACCTCGTCAAACGCAACGAGTTCCAAACTTGTAATAAAATTAAATAAAGTTACATATACATACTGATGTCGTCCGGACGGTCTATAAAAAAACTACTAAAACTAACCTAGACTCCTAAGTAATAAAGGAAAACCTATGAACTAAACCGCACTGACAGGCAAGTGGACCTATCGAGTGTAGCACAGCTTAATGGTAAACCGGATTATCGAACCCTAGAGACACTACGTATAACAAAACTGACTCTGACTCGGACTAAAGAATGATTTGGTTTGGGGGGTTTATTACACTAAATAATTAACTAAGGAATGTAATGAACTAAGTACAAATCAAGCTATCAAGACAAGAACAAAGGAAAATATCACGAATGGGAAGAATACTACCCAGGTCGGAATCCTACTTGCAAAGCACAACTTCTACCGATTCTGGAACTATGATGGATCTGGGTTTCTAAGGATGACAGCTATAGATTACCTAGTGGATCCCTAATCACTCTCATGGTGTCACCAACTAGACTACCTAAAGTGTACTAACTCACCAGATGGTTGGATCACTTCTCAGGTATTTCCAACTATGATAATGTACCCTAATGAACAGATTACCTCTCAGTCTCACCGTCCACAATACACTCAAGGAATGCACGGGGTAATCATAAGATAACAACTGTGATTCAGAATAGAAACAATCACTAGACACCTAATACTAACTTCCTCTCAAACAGCTAACACTCGGATTCCTAATGATGAAGACTAACCGACTAATTCTCACCTCTCGGATATTGAACTAGGAAGAACACTCAACTCTAATCAGTAATCAATGATAACTCCTATGGCTACTACGTCTAACAAACCACCGAAATCACAAACCCTAAGATCTATGACCTAGATGCGCTAATCGAACTGGCAGACAATCACAATCAACGCAAGGAATAAATAATTAATCACACAATCAGAATTAAAGCATGCATATACATCATAATTATTAACTAGGATTGTTTACAAAATCATAAAATCATCATTCAAATCCAAAACCGATAAAAACTGAAACTTTAACAAGGATTCATCATGTGACCTAGGCAATATTAAGGTTTTAGCCTAGTATCATGCTCAAAACAACTACAACAGAGGTATCAAACACAAACATAGTCTCAAACACAGAAACAAACAAGAAAGATTGAATCTTGAAAACTGAATAACTTACTTCAACGAACCCGGATCCAAAGCTGCAAACTTTATGCTTAATTCCTCTTCCTTGCTCCCAAAATCTCCCTCTAACTCTCTCTGGACCGCAAAGATATGAACTTTTTGACTAATTGGATTCAAAATCTATTTAACTATCGATTTAGGGTTTTTCATGGATTACGACTCTCTCGCGTACCGTGAGAGAGATTGGCCAGTCCCTTGCATACCGCGAGGGAAAAATTAGTCACGCCATATATCCTTTCCCTCACGTCCCGCGAGGAGTTTTTGATCATTCTTCGCGTACCGCGAAGGGACTATTTTCACTATTTTTTCACTCTTGAACTTCAGACTTTATTCTCGTGCTTGGTTTCTTCGGGTTTTCACTCGTATTCATCATAAGCACCTAAGAACATAACAAAGTCTCAATATGTAACCAAAATGACTCAAAACAAATGGAAAATTAATCAAATCGACACTAAACCCTAGGAATAAAGATGTGTGCTTTGCACTACATCAAACATCCCCACACTTAACCTTTTTTCGTCCTCAAAAAAGTCTGCAATGGAATCATAACTGCAATCTCACATTAATAATCAATTACCAATTAGCAATTCAATATACTCACGCGTTAAAAAGCAATAATCAGTATTTCTGTCCGATTAAACCCAACCGCCAACTATCTAGCCACGTAATGTGTTCTAATTCCATTTTATATAACAATCAATCAACCTATGTGACTCACAGTTAAAAGCTACAGCTTTACCTAATCCCGTCTCACGGTCATGTTTAGGCACGGGTTAAACCATTTAGATTTGCCCACCACGTTAAAGTAAGATTTATAGAGTTTTAGAAATCAATGGATTATGCAATGAATTGAAGGAATGAATGAGCGTTAATTAAAGCATAAGAACTTTCGTCTAGAGGTGTCTCAACCAAGTCACTATCCCGGAAGCTAACACATAGACTAGGTTCTACACATTTAAGCACATAAATCTCACTTACGGGTGTATCCTCCAAGTCGTCATCCCAGAGGGAAACACATAAGCAAGACTCATATTTCTAATTAATTAATCTCGTAATTATGGAAATATGGATTTATGGAATGGGCGCCACCGAAACTCGGACTTATTCTCATAAAAAGATAGTGGTGTGCCATGAAAATTTTCAAAAACCTCTAAATTTTAACTTAACGTGGTACATATCACCCTATGTTGACAGTTTCAGTATTACCGACACCCTAAGATGAGTACCCACAAGATATCATGATTTTATTACGTGATTAATCCTAAGTAACACTCACAGGTTATTTAAGCTTATCAAGTCTGTTGGGTCTACCAAAACATCACTAATTAGACGTGTTTTCTATTATTTATTCATTTAAACTCAAACAAGTAGATCCAGTTGTACTATCATTTTCCATTTATTATGCAAAACATTGCATTTTCAAATTCTTCAATTGTTTTGTATTTTTGGATTTTTATAAAGACACAAACTTAGACGAACTAGATACTCACATCCTCACACTTGAAAGACACATTGTCCTCAATGTGAACCAAGACACAACTAAAAATAAAAATGCAAAAATAAAACAAAAAGGAAACGACTCAGCTGGTAATGTTAAACACTCAAATGTGCAGCTTCGTTCTTCCTTGTGTGCACCGTATAGCATTTCGGTCACGGTTGCACACGCTGATGGGTTGTATTTACACAGTAATAGAAGTATTCGTCCTGCCCGAATGGAGGTTGAGTATGGGCAAGACGAACAATATCCCTGCAAATAAACCTCACAACAAACCTGCAGCATTAAACTGACACAAATAACTGACTCACTGACTCTGGATAGATATGCAAGGACACGTACCCGATGGGTGACAAACACATAGACATGAATGCCATGGCAAGGTGGATCATCGGATCAAAACAGGTTCACAAGTTTCCCATGGTCATGGTTAGTGTATGAGATGATGATATGATGGGTGATGTAGGTGATGGTGGATAATATGGTGGTGATAGATAAAAAGTGATGAGTATGGTGAGTCATGGTAACGGATGATGTGGATGGTGGTGGGTGTCAGTGGACGGGTATGGGAGACCATGGGAAGCAAGAAACAAAGGTTTAGAAAAATCCAGGAAGTTCTCGCGTACCGCGAAGAATCCTGGTCCACTCCTCGCGTACCGCGAAGAGTGGAAAGTTAAGCCGGCCAATATTTCTATCCCTCGCGTACGGTGAGGGAATTTCTATCCCTCGCGTACGGCGAGGGAGCCTCAATCACGGAAACATAAAAAAAAATTCAACTTCTATACTTAGAAAAATTTTGACCCCTTAAAATTTTTGTTCACCCATTTTTTTCCAAAACTCGTTCTAATGATAAAAACCAATGCAAAACATACCTGGAACATTGTTCCCGATGATTTCCCGTGCCAAATCAAGCGCAAAACCCTGCAAGACACGACACACACAAAAACACAATACCGAAAAACACATAAAACACACGGACTCAGACCACAAAAATGCACACAAACTCTACATCCTGGGCACTTGCCCGAGATTCAAACAAGCCTATCAGGAGGCTTCTCCTTAATCATAACCGGCACCGCCTTCATCCTTCACGGTATCCCGGTCCTCCACATCAACACTACTCCCAAAAGCATCGAATGTCCCATGTAACTATCATTCATGTCTTTCCACCACAACTTATATCTACCCGGTCTGAACATGATATGCAATAAATAATCAAGCACATTGTCACCCCTTGACGTCCCCACACTTGGGGTTTTCACTACCCTCAAACTAGATGACTCTATCAAAGCACATGTTCTCTTTCGGGGCGGCCTAGACCTAGGAGGTGACTCGGTCTCTCTCCCCGCAGCACAAATAACAGGTAGAGGTTTAGGAATAGGTATTTCTAAAGGCACGAACTCTACACTATCAACCATTCACAAACTATCTTCTCCACGTGAGCCTATATGCCACTTAAACTGAACTCATCATCGCTAGCACTTAAAAATGAGGACTCTATCAATTTCTTTTCAAACTTCTCTAACCAATCTAGAGGCTCCTCTTTCACCCTTTCTACATTTCCATCAACAACATCTGCTATTGGATTAGAGTCTCAATAATCGTCCGTGGAGGCATCAAGCATGCACACGGAGTGGCTATGCTCGCCAAAATCCTTCACGGACGGAATGGCATCGAAAATGATCGACTCACCCCCCACACGAAGTGTGAGTTTCCCGTCAAAAACATCAATCAATGCCTTAGCGGTGCGCAGGAATGGGCATCCTTGGATGAGTGGGACTCTATCATCCACTTCCATATATAGAATCAAAAAGTCAACGGGGAAAACAAACTTACCTACTTTCACTAACAGATTCTCTACAATTCCCCGTAGATACTTGACTGAACGGTCAGCCATTGAAATGCTCATGCGCGTAGGCTCCGGTTCACCTAGGTCTAGCTGTTTATATAGAGAATAGGGTATCAGGTTGATGCTAGCACCTAGGTCGGCTAACACGTGGTGCAAGGGAAAAATGCCTAAGAGATACGGAATCATGAAACGACACGAATCTCCTAGTTTCTCTGGCCGTTTGTTCTGTACCACCGCAGAGCATTGCTCACTAAGTGAGACTTTAGAGACCTCCTCGAGCTTATTTTTGTTGGAAAGATCTTTTAGGAACTTACCATACTTTGGCATGCGCTGGAGGGTCTCAATGAGCGGGATATTGACCTTGAGTTGTTTGAACATGTCAAGGAAGTGACCGTGTTCCCTGGCTTGCTTGAATGGCAGCAAGCTTGCTGGGTATGGAACATGGGTCAGGTCAATCTCGGGGGCCTTCATCTCTGCCCCCTTCTTCTTTTCCTCTGCCTTCTCGGCATGAACCTCTATTACTCTCTCCTCATCCACATGCTCCTCGGCTATCTTGGCATCGATCTCAGCGAATCGAGCCCTCCGGTCAATCTTCTTGACCTCCTCAGGTGATCGAATATTGTACTCACCGGAGTGGGGGTCATCCTCAGCAGCCTCTTTCTCCCCCACACTCTTAACTGACACGGCCATCACTGAAGCATTGGAGCTTGAAGATGGACCTCCCTGTCGATCCTTCAAACTCTTAGCGATGTCCTCAACCGTGCATTTCAGATCATGGAATGCCGACTGTTGATTCTTCAATAGAGCATCGTGGCTATCCAATCTCTGCCTAGCTTCCCTATCCTGCTGGACTAAGTGGGCAAGCAGCTGTGTCTGAGTCTCAAGCATCTCCTTTATCGTAGTCGTGTCGGCACTGCTTCCCGTGCTAGGTCCCGTATCTCCTCCTCCATTATGTTGATACTGCTGACGACCATTAAACCCCGGTGGGTTATTTCCATATCTCCATCCCGAGCCAAATGAATTTTGGTTGTTATACCCTCGGCTCTGGTACTGGTTGCCAGCATAGCTCACCTGCTCTGGATTATTGACTGGGCAGTCCCGGGTGTCGTGGCCTCCCCTGCACACTTGACACCACTAAGCACTGAGCTTCAACTCCTTAATCTCGTTAGCCATTGAGGCGAGTGCAGCAGCCACGCTAGAATTAGGAGTGACCTGATGCACACCTCTCGAGGCTGAGGTGGATGATCTAGCACTAGGAATGGAAGTCCTAGTAGATGGATACTGCTGTTCGGCTTGAGCGAAGCTTTCGAACATCTCCTCGCACTCACCTGGCTTGAGTTTCTCCATGATATGGCCTCTCGCAACTGTAATGAACATTTGCTACTTCTCGAAGGTGAGACCATTGTAGAATTTCTCCACTATCGCCCAGTCTGACAGACCATGTTGGGGACATCGGCTCAACAGCGTGTTGAACCGCTCCCAGGCCATGTGAAAAGGCTCGTCGGGATCCATCCGGAAGGAGTGGATTTGATCCCTGAGGCAAGCGGCCTTGGAAGGTGGATAGTATTTCTTGTTAAACTTGGCTTGAAGATCCTCCCAGGTGGTGATAGAATTGTCAGGACGAGTGTCAAGCCAAGTAGATGCACGCCCAGAGAGCGAGAATGGAAATAAACGCAAGTAGATAGCGTCCTCAGATACACCCGTCTTATTAAAGGTATCACATATACGAACAAAACGGGACAGGTGTTCGGGTGCATCCTCATCCTCAAGGCCATGGAATTGAGTAGCATGAGTGATCGTACTCATGACATGTGACGGGATCTGCCAAGAATTGACATTTGGAATGGCGGGGCGGGTGATCGAAGATCTCGCCCCAGTGACCCCATCATTGGCCCTCTGGTGCACGGTACGTCTCACTGGTGGATCAGCGTCGCCCATGGTAGGAAATGGAATAAGGCTAGTGGAACGTACCTGGTTTTCGCACAATGCTTTCAAACGCTCCCTAAAGTCGCGGGTGCGCTCATGTAGCTCTCGTTCAGGATCTAGGAAAGCTGAATAAGGTGGTGACCCCTGTGAACGAGTATTGTGCATAAACAGAAAGACTCTAAGATGGAAAGAAACAAAGACTCAAAAACAGAAGGACTCGATCCTATATTAGACACACAGATATGACACACAAGTAGCACGTAAAACAAGCACACAAAGCAAACTCAAAGAAAAAAAATAAACCAAAAATCAAACAAAGAACTAATCAGAGTTAATATTGCTATTGCCAAGTGTCCCCGGCACCGACGCCAAAAAATTGATGTCGTCTAGACGGTCTATAAAATAAACTACTAAACCTAACCTAGACTCCTAAGTAATAAAGGAAAACCTATGAACTAAACCGCACTGGCAAGCAAGTGGACCTATCGAGTGTAGCACAACTTAATGGTAAACCGGATTATCAAACCCTAGAGACACTACGTATAAGAAAACTGACTTTGACTATGACTAAAGAATGATTTGGTTTGGGGGGTTTACTACACTAAAGAATTAACTAAGGAATGTAATGAACTAAGTACGAATCAAGCTATCAAGAAAAGAATAAAGGAAAATATCACGAATGGGAAGAATACTACCCATGTCGAAATCCTACTTGCAAAGCACAACTTCTACCGGTTCTGGAACTATGATGGATCTGGGTTTCTAAGGATGAAAGCTATAGATTACCTAGTGGATCCCTAATCACTCTCAGGGTGTCACCAACCAGACTACCTAAAGTGTACTAACTCACCAGATGGTTGTATCACTTCTCAGGTATTTCCAACTATGATAATGTACCCTAATGAACAGATTACCTCTCAGTCTCACCGTCCACAGTACACTCAAGGAATGCACGGGGTAGTCATAAGATAACAACTATGATTCAGAATAGCAACAATCACTAGACACCTAATACCAACTTCCTCTCAGACAGCTGGCACTCGGATTCCTAATGACGAAAACTAACCGACTATTTCTCACCTCTCGGGTATTGAACTAGGAAGAACACTCAAATCTAATCAGTAATTAATGATAACTCCTATGGCTACTACATCTAGCAAACCACCGAAATCACAAACCCTAAGATCTATTGTCACACCCCGACCGATGGCGGAATCATCGAGGCGGACAATGTGATGATTGTTCATAAGCACATGATCTACTAAGGTTGCATAATTCATTAATAAGATTTAAATACCAAATATCCAAATACAATTCAAGTTACAACACCCTATTCTAGAATATTACACATAATTATTTTACTAGGTCCAAAAGCCTTAGGTGTAGCACCTTCAACACATAGTCACACAATCACTTATCTTCACCTGAAACGTAATCCAAAACAAGTGTCAACTACGAGAGTTGGTGAGTTTACATATGTTTAAATAAAGTAAAAGTTTAGTTAAAAATGTTTATACAATTCATAGTTGACATGGTATGATATGGCATAATGTGGAGAATTCACTATATGTATACCAATTGTAAGCATGTAATTTTGTATATGAGCATGAAGGTTTAACGTGATAGGCATAGCATACCGCTACCCTAAAAGTGATAGGCATGGAATCAAGACTATGTGGGTTACACATAATTTAAACCATCCTAAAAGTATTCATAGCATAACAAGTGATCAAGCACAAAAGCACAATAATCTACACATGTAAACACAAGTTGAATTGTATGTAAGTAAGCACAGATTACGTTTCACCCCAAAATGTATAAAAATGTAAATAGGGGATATGTAACTCACTTGGCTAGCGGATGTTTTAATCCACGAGTGCGGGTGATAAGGATGTTGGAAACTAAGCTCGATGAAATCCTATGTAGATAAATATGTATTATTGTATGCGTATAGGTGTGTATTTGTATTTAATGTATATAGGCTCTAATATAATTTTCTTTAATATTTATTTGTATAAAGTATAGAAATAGAATGATAATGGGTTTTTTTTTTTATTTTTTTGTAAAACTTTAACTTATAAGGATATATATATATGTATTGTTTTAAACAAGTATTATATTCAATGTATTTATATAATAATAACAAAATAAAAGAAAAGTCTTTATTTATTTAAACAAGTTCATAAAAAATATAATGCTAGGTTCATATAAAAATAATGAGACATTTTATATATTTAATGTATTTTAATAAGTTTATAAAAAATGTTACAAGATTTATAAAAATAAAGGACATTTTATATATTAAGTGTATTTTAATAATTTTATAAAAAAATGTTACAAGATTTATAAAAATAAAGGACATTTTATATATTAAATGTATTTTAATAATTTTATAAAAAATGTTACAAGATTTATAAAAATAAAGGACATTTTATATATATTAAATGTATTTTAATAATTTTTTTATAAAAATATTATATATAAAAGGATGGGATGGTTTATAAAAAAAATATATAGTTTAATCGATTCGAACACGTAAACCAACTCGTTTTTGTATTTATTGTATCAAAATGGTATTAAAATAAGTTAATATAATTAAATAAAATAAAAAAAATGAAAACAGAATAAAAATGGGGTTGGGCCGGAGGCCAGCAGGCTCGAACCCGCGACCTCTAACTCGCACACACACACGCATAACCAGCCGGGCTACTGCCCATCGCTGGTTATGTGTGTACCGGTTAATTTAAGTATTCAAGGCAAAATCAAGTCGCTGGACCTCGGTGACCGGCGACCGTGTCCGAGGACATTGGGTTTGCCCGGTAATCATCGAGCGATTGTCTAGATTTCGATTGGAATAGGTTACCTGATGATAACAGAAGGTATAGGAATCGAATCGAGGCTCGAACCCAGTCGCGAAGGGCTTGGTCGGCAGAGACTTTTGTATCGAAAATGTCCAAAACGGGAATCAGACTTCGGGGTGAAATCAGGCCTTGATATCCTGGTCCAAGCTTCACTCAGAGTCGACGAATGCAATGGTGCCTTCAATTTGGGGTGAGAGTGGGTGGAGGAGGGTGGGCGAGCTCGTGCAGGTCTGTATATGGCCATTTATAGCCGAGCCCAATCCCGATAATAAGACAAGCAATTGAGCATGCCTGAACATTCGTCTGGACGAGACGAAGCTAACCAGACCATCGACAGGCGTGGAGGTGGCCTGTCGGGCCTGAATTCGGGCGTGGGTTCTCGGCCACCAACAGGATCAGACAAACCGTGTGATGGGGAGACCAATTGGTCGAGGGGTCTAGTTCGCGTGGGGGAGACGAAGTCGGGGAGGCTTTTGTCGGGTGTGGAGGTGCAGGGGACAGGCTTGTCGAGCGGGTCGCCGGAAATTACCTCGGACCGCCGGACAATGGGGGAAGGGGGCGACCGGAAATACGAATTCGACTTTGGCAGATTTAGTCCCTGGAGTTTGGTTTGTTACAGAATAGCCCTTAAATTAAATACCGGATGAATCCCTGTGGTTTCATTTGACCAGAAACAGCCCCTCAACGATTTTAGTTTTAAAACCTTCTAGTTTGTTTAATTACAATACAACCCCTGAACTTTTATTTAAATAAATTAATTTAATTTCTTTTTAAACTTTAATTAATTTAAACTATATTTATATATTTTATAAACTCATTTTTATTAAAACTAATTATTTTTAAATAATTATTTTATTGAAATAATACATTAAATTATTTATTTAAATTATTTAAGTTTATTTAACTTAAATTCTTTTAAACTGAATAAAACTTAAGTATATATAATTTTATAAAACTTATGTTTTTATTAAAATTAATCATTTTGAATGGTTAATTTAATAAAATTGAAAACCATTGATTTATAAATTATTTAATCTAATGAAATAGTTTATGTAGTTTATAACTTTCAAATATTTTTAAAATTTAATTTAAAAATACATAAATTGAAATTTGTCAATACGCCAATTTGTATAAATTTGATTAGATATACGTGTATATGTTTTGAAATAAAATGTTAATATTTACACGATAAATTACACAACGAAAATCTTTGAAATGTCACATCTATGACCTATATACGCTAATCGAATTGGCAGACAACCACAATCAACGCAAGGAATCAATAATTAATCACACAATCAGAATTAAAGCATGCATATACATCATAATTATTAACTAGGATTGTTTACAAAATCATAAAATCATCATTCAAATCCAAAACCGATAAAAACTGAAACTTTAACAAGCATTCATCATGTGACCTAGGAAATATTAAGGTTTTAGCCTAGTATCATGCTCAAAACAACTAGAACAGAGGTATCAAACACAAACATAGTCTCAAACACAGAAACAAACAAGAAAGATTAAATCTTGAAAACCGAATAAGCTACTACAACTAACTCGGATCCAAACCTGCAAACTTTATGCTTAATTCCTCTTCCTTGCTCCCAAAATCGCCCTCTAACTCTCTCTGGACGACAAAGATACAAACTTTTTGACTAATGGGATTCAAAATCTATTTAACTATCGATTTAGGGTTTTTCACGGATTAAGACTCTCTCGCGTACCGCGAGAGAGATTGGCCAGTCCCTCGCGTAGTTGCGCCCGTATTTCCTTTCCCTCGCGTACCGCGAGGAGTTTTTGCTCATTCTTCGCGTACCGCGAAGAGACTATTTTCACTATTTTTTCACTCTTGAACTTCGGACTTTATTCTCGTGCTTGGTTTCTTCGGGTTTTCACTCGTATTCATCATAAGCACCTGAGAACATAACAAAGACTCAATATGTAACAAAAACCACTCAAAACAAATAGAAAATTAATCAAAACGACACTAAAACCTAGGAATAAAGATGTGTGTTCTGCACTACATCACATACAAACATATATACATAAATACACACTTACATATATACATACACAATTATATACATACAAATACATACATACACATATAAACATAAACAAACATACATACAAATACATATATAAACCTGTGAATAAATACACAATTATATACATACAAATCATACAAATACATAAATATACATAAATAAATAAATAGAAATACACATACAAAACATACATACATCCGTTGAACATAAACAAACATACATACAAATACATATATAAACATATGAATAAATACACAATTATATACATATATATTAACTAATCATACAAACTAATCATCATAAATTACTAATTTCATCACAAATTATAAATTCCATCATACATACAAACATACATACACATACATACAAACATACATACATACATAAATGCCCAATTACACAATTACATACATATACATAAAAACATACAGACATATTAAATCATACAAACTAATTATACTTACAAACATACAAATCATACATCTAAACCAAATTTCATCAAACTAATCACAAATTACTAATTAACTAAAACTATTACTATTTTATCACAAAACTATAACTTAATTTCATCACAAAAATTAATTAACCAAAAAACATACACATACATACAAACATACATACACATACATACAAACATACATACACATACATTCAAACATACAAAATCATAAAAATTATAGATCTAAACCAAATTTTATCACAAATTACAAATTAAAACGAGTAATTACCTTCACAAAGCTACAAATCCAAGAAATGTTGAAATTCTTCAAAAACCTAACCAAATTAAACAAACAAAAACTTCAAAATCTTGAACAATTAGCTAAAATATGAAACTCGGATGTTACCTCACCTTAAAACCTGAGTTTTTTTGTGAAAATTGCTCCAAAAACCACACAAAATCGTAGAATCGCCAAAGAGACCTTTGGGGAGAGTTTCGGGGGGTTTTGGGTGGAAATGAGGGTTTGCCTGATGTTTTCCCTATTTATTCCCGTTGAACCCTATACCGACGACATGTCGTCGGTATAGGCCTTCTTGACGTCTGCATAGCCAGATTTTTTTTAATTTAAAAAAAAATAAAATTTACCACGAAAAATTTAATAAATAAAAAAATGGAAAAAGGAAATGAAATTTCACCTATACCAACGGCATGTCGTCGGTACAGGTTTTCCCCAATAATTCATTGGGCGCCAGTTTTCCCTCCATCTGACCCCAACCCTATACCGACGACATGTCGTCGGTATAAGGTCTCCCTGACCAAAATTGGGGATTGGCCTATCCCGACGACATGTCGTCGGTATAGGTTGACCTATCCCGACAACAAATGTCGTCTGGATAGGCGCCGTCGGCTTAGAGTGAAATCCTTGTAATGGCAATGCTTCTATCTAATTAACACTAATTACATAATGAACCCTACTACTAATAATAATTACAACATTAACCCTAAACTTAATAACTGATGATTAAACCACTAAAACATGGGTCAAATAATTATCAAGGCCATCAATTTACAATATGGATGGAGTAATTATAGCGAACAAGATCTGGACTAACAGGTATGAAAATCCACAAGAACATGCGGATATTTGTTATTGATACAAAACCATATCAAAATAAAGATATATTATCTTATCTTACTATATAATAAAAGAAAATATTGGGGGACACGTGTCGCTTTGTGATTAAGCCACATCATAATTTCCCGCCTAAAACAATAACTTATTTTATCAATTATTAAATTAGTTAATTACAGTTGACTTTTTTAGTATCATATTGTTTACTAATTTTAAACTATTTCCTTTTTTAAATGATTAATTCAAATATTTTTCATAATTTATAAATATTTATATCATTCACTTTTCCTATATCATTTTCAATTGCTTCTTATTTTTTTATTAATACAAGTTCCTTTTAACTTTAACTAGCTTAGAACCTGTGAATCACACAGGGTGAAAAAATATCAGTATATAAAATTCTTAAATTTATATATATGTATCTTATAGGTGGAAAAATGTATTACAACAAAATCAAAAAATATGTAAAAATTGATATTTTGAGTTTAAAAAGTACATAAAATACTATTAAATGTAATTTGACTTTTATTTACTATTTGATTGAAAACATAAGGTAGGTAATTACATTTTAAACTTTCTTATAATATGAGATAATTAAAAATAAATATGTTTTATTAGTATAATTAATAATTTGTTTAAAAATATATTATTATTGAAATATGGAAATATATTTATTATGAGAGAGGGGCGAGAAAAGTTTTATAAGGATGAATATGGAGGCGACACGTGGCATTGAGAAACTTTTATTTATTATATAGTATAGATTTTAATCATAATTAAACATTAATGCTTAATATTTTTTTAGGAGTCGTCAGGTTTATGTAACTTTGTGGGATGAAAATGTTGAGCAGATGTTTGTCTATATTTCAAACAATTCAAATGATAACAAAATGGTTATCATTCTTTATTTTGTTAATCTCAAGTTTTTTTACGGTACAATAGTTATGTTCTGTTTTTATTACGGGTTGTTTCCTATTTTCTATATTTCAAACAATTCAAATGATAACAAATGAGAATAAGCGCTCATATTTGGCTGAGATATCACGACATTTGCATGTCTTTTCTAGAATATAATGATCGGAGATAACTAACGAGTTTGAGAATAACGTTGCAATTTTCTATGTTAAATCTCTCATATAAACAAATTTGTAAATTAGAGAGGTCACATTTAAACGAACGTCTTAAGGGGATTAACTGGTGATAAGTGGTGTGCCTCACAATAAAAAAAAAAGTTAAGGGTCTAAATATCATAAGATATAAGTATGATATATTTATTTTAAAAAAATCTATATATTTTTGTTAAAAAAATTAAAACCAATTGAATTCTTCCAAAAATGAACTTATTGCCTTGTCTCGTTATGCTAGTGTGATATCTAGTCACACACATCATGGAAAAGAGGAAAGTGGGCTAAAGGAAAAAAGAATCAAAGTAGCAAAAAAGTAAAGTAAAAAGGAAAAAAGGAGAATGTTTTAGTTAATTGCTTCTAGATGTATGAAACTTAGGGAGCAAGGGACATCACTACCCGAGTGCTTCGGGTATGGCGGGTTCATCAGGTACACCGGCGCAAGGACTTTGGCTAGCTCCATCGGGTAAGTCTTGCGGGTATAAGTACCCGTTCTTTTTGAGTGAGAATGTCGTTGGACAACGGCCCATAGCTGTTATATATTAATAAAAAAACTAATTTCAATACTCAATGCTACTATATAAATTCATCTCCATCCAATATTTTTTACACACAAAATAGCAATTACATACCGTTAAAAAGTCTTTAGGGTACTTAGGGTTGTGCCCCCACTACCTAGGGTATTTGGGATTGGATTTGATTAAAAATGAGGTGGCGCTCCCTTATTGGTTAGTTTCTTAGGGTGCTCTTTTTGTTAAGATAGTGCCCCTTGTTCCCTTATGGTCATTTGGTTGGCTGAAATTTATTCGAATTTAATTGAACTAGAAGATAAATTCCTTTTCTTAGTGTGTTTGGTTGGCTATGAGAAAGATTTGAATTAGAATTAATTCCAAACAAATCTCACACTTGATGAATTCAAAAATCCTTTAATGTTTTGAAGGATTTCATAGGAATATTTTTTAATACCGTAAATAACCCCGACCTCTAACACCCGCCATCAACCGCCGCCGTGCAAATCAACATTGGCGCCCACCCACCGCCATCGACCGCTACCAACCGACGCAGTTGCCACAACGTCACCCGCCATCGCGTACAATCGTTCGCCTCCCGCCTCCCACTAATAGCGTCGCCATCAATGCCGCTCGCAGCCGCCCGTCGTAGATGTCACCGCCACCGATCATCGCCTCTGCCACCACCACACTATCTCCCGTCGCCCCGTGGGTTTTATTGTGCGTATTTTGTAGTGTGTGTGTATGTATATTGCGTGTGTGTGTATTGTAGTGTGTGTAATGTATATTGCATGTGTGTATTGTGTGTAATGCAGTGTGTGTATTATAGTGTGTACTGAAGTGTGTGTGTTTTGCGATGTGTGTATTCTGTGTTTTGAATCATTCATTTGCTTTATTTTGAATATTTGTTTATTTTAAGGAGTATTTTTGTCTTTTTATGTATTTTTACATTCGATTCCATACAAATGTACCAACCAAACAAATTTTGGATTTTCAAAAGAATCATTTAAATCCAAATTCAAATTCCATTTCCAATTCAAATTGTAACGAATTCCGCCAACCAAACGCCCCCTTAAAGTTATAATAATAAAAATAGAAGGGTTACATCTCAAACATGAAAACTTATCTCAAAAGACTAGTATGATGGGTTAATGCAATATTTTCATAACCGGACCAGACAGTGAACCAGTCGTCTTAGAGGTCCATTGGTCAGACCGGTCTGATCCGATTTAATAACCGGATAACGTCATAAATAATATAAAAATTAAAAGTATTTATATAGATACAAAATATAAAAACGTTTTTTGTTTGGTGTAAATTTTCAGTTTTAATGACATATAAAGGTTTAAATAAACAAAATATGAAAATTGAAATAATAAATTAATCAGAAAATGAGATTTTGAAGAAAAAAAATACAAAAGTAAAAAATGGAAATAATTTGAAATCCGATTGGACCACCGGTCGGTTCAATAAAAATCGGTTCAACTACAAATAACTGGACCGATTATATGTCCGATTCTGAAAACATGGGGTTAGAGGGCTCATTTGGCATGTAAATGCCACATTTTTTGCCTATAAGTCCGTAATATTCAACCCTTTTTAAGGGCCCACGTTCGATATGAGATAATTTCATACCTTGCAATGGTTTCAATCCGTAACAAGTAGCCAACTATAATGAAATTACCGAATTTTGCAAGTACTTTGAATTACATAAAATCATGGTTTTTCATAAATTAATCAAGAACAATTCATCTCTTTAAATACGGAGATGTAACCGAATAGAGATTTACAATAAAACAAGCCAAGTTTTGGGCCCCATTCTTCTTTTAGCGGGGAAACAAAAAAAGGACCGCTATTTCAATTCGGCGTTCACCTTTTCCTTCATCACCGCCCAAAATTTAGGTTAAAAGTTAGGAAACAACGGGTCCCTTCTGCCATTATTGAATACCGAACGGCGGTTTAAGCTTCTGTATACTGTGTTTTTCGCTTCTGATTCATCACTCCAAGCACTAATCACAATCATCACACTCAAAACTAGTTTCCTGCTTACAGGTAATTGTTTTGATCCGTTTGTCTTCTGTAATGCTAGTTTGATTTTGCCTAATTTCTTCCCTAAATATTACATGAAAACTTAGTTCATTGTTATTTGCTCTGATTTGATTACATAAAAAGTTAGTTGATTAGTTTCTGCCCTGATTTAGTTATATAAAAACTAGTTTTCTGCTTACAGGTAATTAGTTTTTGCTACTTTAATCTTGAATCATTGAAGCTCTACTTTCCACCCACTATTATCTTAATATGCAACTTTTTGGTCTGGTTAAGAACATGATGAGTATTCCTTTAGATTTCATGTCAGAAAGTTATATGTATTTGGACTTCATAGCATCAGAATTTGCTCTTGTTGACACTGTAAAAAGGTTGAGCCGCCCCTGATAATAATCCTCACAGACTTAAAGATAAATCAAACATTAAATATGATAAATATAATAAGAGGCATAGTCCGCTAATATTGTGCATTCTCGATTCCACTCATCCTCAAAGCAGTTTAGAAATCTCTGCCCTCTGCCCGCCATTGTTCCAATTTAAGAAGTCCGTTGAGGTGCAAGAAGGCCTGACCGGAACAGCAAGGATTAGTTTTGATCGGCGTTTGATATGTTACGTGCATTTGATTAGATAAATGGGTTGTTTGAGCTTTAAATCGATTTTAATATCTGTAAACGTTTGGATTCGGAGACTGTAATTACCAAAAAAAAGAATATGAGACTTGGATTAGACAGTAACAACTTCAAAAAACTAATAGATGTGAGTATAGTTTCTGATAATTTATTATTTTTTGTCGACAGCTACGTATGCCAAGATGTCTTCAACAGGTAAAAGTACTCCAATCGGTATTGATCTTGGAACAACATATTCTTGTGTTGCTGTGTGGTTTGATCAACACAACCGTGTTGAGATCCTTCCTAATGAGCAGGGTAATACTATTACCCCATCATGTGTGGCTTGTACCGACACCCAACTTTTAGTAGGTGAGGGTGCCAAAAACCAAATCATGAGGAACCCCGCTAACACCGTTTTAGGTAAGTTGATTTGATGAACAACCATGATATTATATTTATCACACAAGAAAATTATCAATGCACTCTTCATTTAGTATACAAGATGCTAGTTGATAAATTTTATGTTCTTTCGTTTTTGCTGAATTTCAGATGTTAAGCGTATAATGGGAAAGAGATTCAACGATGTCAGATTGCAGAAAGACATACAATCATGGCCTTTCAAGGTGATCGAAGGATCTAATGATAAGCCAATGATTGTACTTGAACACATGGGTGTAAACAAGGAATTTTCACCTGAAGAAATATCTTCCATGATTATAAAGAAGTTGAAAGAGGCTGCTGAGGCATACCTCGGAACTACTGTTAAAGATGCAGTGATTACCGTCCCTGCATATTTCAGTGATAAGCAACGACAGGCAACAAAGGACGCTGGTGAACTGGCTGGCCTCAATGTGTTGCGCTTGATCAGTGAGCCCACATCAGCTGCAATTGCTTACGGTCTAGACAAGATTTCGGACCCAAACCACCCACAACAGAAATGTGTCTTCATCTTTGATTTGGGTGGGGGGACGTTTGATGTGTCACTTCTCACAATCAACAGGGAAGGAACCATAAGTGTTAAAGCAGTGGGGGGTGACACTCATTTGGGCGGAGAGGATTTTGACAAGGTGATGATTGATCATTGTGTACAAGAATTTAAGAGAAGACAAAAGAAAGATGTTAGTAAAAATGCAAGAGCAATGGGGAGACTAAAAGTTTGGTGTGAGAAAGCAAAGAGGGATTTGTCCTCAACAACTGAAACTTTGATTGATGTTGACTGCTTGTATGATGGAACTGATTTTTCAATAATATTCACACGGGCCAAATTTGAAGAACTAAATGCTGGTTTATTTGGAAAGTGCATTGAGCATGTGGAAAGTTGTTTAAGAGATGGGAATATGCAAAAGGACGAGGTTGATGATGTAGTTCTTGTTGGTGGGTCCACTAGGATCCCTAAGGTACAACAAATGCTAAGGGAGTTTTTTGACGGGAAGCCACTTTGCAAGAGCATTAAAGCGGATGAAGCTGTGGCTTATGGTGCCGCAGTGTTGGCTGCAAGCTTAAGCGGTTGTGGCAATAAAGCTGTGAAGGATTTGATACTTTTAGATGTCACCCCTTTGTCTCTTGGTACCAGTGTTCAAAAAGAAAGATATATGAGTGTCATAATTCCAAGGAACACACCAATACCCGCCATGAAGGAGGGTTGTTATTGGACGATTTTCGACGACCAAGAATCTATGATAGTCGATGTGTATCAGGGTGAGTGCGATGAAGTGAAAGACAACATTTTCCTTGATGAATTCCATCTTCATGGTATCCCGCCAGCCCCTGCAGGTAAACAAAAAATGAATGTTTGCTTTAGCATAGACAGCAATGGTATTCTTGAAGTCTCGGCTGAGTTGATATCTACGGGTAGTAAAAAAAGTATGTTAATTGCTGGGAGTGGAAATGTGTCCAAGGATGACATCGAGGAGATGCTGAAAAAGATTGAGCTATGAATTCTATTCTATATTTAGCATCAGAGGATTAAAAGAATAGGATATATGCTCTGCTTTAATGTATGGACATCGTTACAATGCCACAGCTATGTTTCTTGGGAATGAATTACACCCTGTTAAGGTTCGCCTTTCTGTTTATAGTAGAAGTCTAATAGAATTAATTAGAATAGAAGTCTATATACATAGCCAAATTGTCTGAAGCATGGACATAATCGCTTTTATTCCGAAGTCCTAGCGAGTTAAGCGAGTTTTTTCTTTTCCTAAGGCAGCCTTTTTCTTTCCCTGGACCGACGAGTCCTATGTTCACGATAAATAGAAAACAGTATATATACAAGTCAATGAGTTTCTGCGTGGTCAACACTTACATTTTCACTAAAATTATGATCAAATTCAAAAATAACCTTCAAAAATAAATAGAAAACAGTATATATAGAGGCTCAGAGGATAAAAAAAAATACAGAACTGCTAGAACCGCATAACCTACTATGATACATGATACTGTTCAATAAGTTGTGTGTAACTAAAAAAGATTTAAATGGTATTGTTAGATTTTAAGCTAAACCACTCTCCCACTGCAAATCTACTCCCATTAACTTTTTCTTCATATATTTTCTTTAGCTGATTATAAAACTGTGATGAACATTATCCCTTGCAACGATTGGGGTTGTGAAAGACGATTACAGGGTCGAATAAGAAGTGATGAGAAGGATCCTTAGAGGCATGTAGCCATGGCTTGCATGGTTCCTACCCAACTATAAGGCACTGGCGCGTCAAATTAGCCCGCTCAGAGTAGAGTCCTGACTCATTAGTTTCTTCTTCCCCGCGGTGTTTGATGTCACCCGATAGTCTTGCTGAGCTGACTAGGTAATATCTGTCTAGTTTCAAGAGAACCAACGAGAATATATTTCACATTGTTCCTTTCAGCTAGATAAATCACAAAATGAGATGTTAACGAGCATGGGATCGAAGATATATCATGCACATTTACATAAAGTGGTGTAAACGAGCCTAGCCGAGCCCCTCCACTCTCCCGAATCCGGTGCCAAAAGACCTAACAACCCAATTTAGTCTAGTTTCAGCGAACTTAATCCAGTAAAAAAAAGTTCGATGATCTGATTCATTGGCCCGATTCAATTTGGAAAAAAATATTTGAATGACCCGACCTGACAAAAAATCCCTTTAGTAATCGAAAATTTATGACACCTATGAAAAATTTCCTGGGTCCGTTATTGCTCGGCCCGTTTATTATTTATTAATTAATTTATAACCTTTGAAAGGGAAATGAAGGAAAAAACTTAACTAACCATAACTCCGCTCATGCACTAATACATTACTAAAAAGAAGGAAATAAACTAACAACTATATCAAAGGAAATAAACTCCTTCGGTTGACTTACATGAACTATATGGTTGAAATAAACCTTACGTTCTGTACCACATGTAATTTATTTAGTAATCTAATTTCACATTGTTCCTTTCAGCTAGATAAATCACAAAATGAGAAGTTAACGAGCATGGTATCGAAGATATATCATGCACATTTACAAAAAGTGGTGTAAACGAGCCTAGCCGACCCCTCCACTCTCCCGAATCCAGTGCCAAAAGACCTAACAACCCAATTTAGTCTAGTTTCAGCGAACTCAATCTAGTAAAAAAAGTTCGATGATATGATTCATTGGCCCGATTCAATTTGGAAAAAAATATTTGAATGTGACAAAAAATCCCTTTAGTAATCGAAAATTTATGACACCTATGAAAAATTTCCTGGGTCCGTTATTGCTCGGCCCGTTTATTATTTATTAATTAATTTATAACCTTTGAAAGGGAAATGAAAGAAAAAACTTAACTAACCATAACTCCGCTCATGCACTAATACATTACTAAAAAGAAGGAAATAAACTCCTTCGGTTGACTTACATGAACTATATGGTTGAAATAAACCTTACGTTCTGTACCACATGTAATTTTCATTTCTTTTGGTTAAGTGTGTAAATTGATTAGATATAAACTTCATGCACGTATTCATATTGATATATTTTGAACTTTTTATAAATGACATTGTATTTTATTTAGTAATAGTAATCTAATTGTTTATTTCAAGTTTGAATGATAAAGTAAAATTATGGGTAAAAGATGTAAATAGTCAAAATTCTATGCCTGTATATTTCAAGAAAGTAAAAGGTTTTACCACCCTTTAAGGTGGTATTCTAGTAACATTCAATAATAAAGAAATTTAAAATTCAAAAAATGACCTTTTTATAACATAGAACGAGTTTCAATAAAAGATGAAGCAGAGATACGTGATGATGACAGAAGCATAGAGAGCACAAAGAAGTAACATGCACAACATCAATTGCATCTTTGTCATCTGTGCTCTCTATCTTCTGTCAGCAACATCATCGTCGCCCTCATATGCTCTTCACTAGTTGGCATCTCTTATCTAGCTAATTGAAATCGTTCATCACCGGATATAGCTAAACTTGTAAGTAGAGATAATGAGATGAAAGAAGCGTAAACTTGTAGCTTTTGAACGTACGAAAAGAATGCCCTAATGCCCACACCTCCATTTCTTCAGAAAAAAGATAGACTTAAAGCACATTATACAAGATTGAAAGCTTTATATAGATAGAATACAACTCTCTTTTTGAAGATACATCAGAATGTTTAATATGTATTTATAGGCCAGCATGGAAGTGGATACCAAAAGTGATAGGTTCTAGAAGCAAGTTTATAGAATATTAAAAATGACACCCAAATCACACCTAGTTCTTACAATATTTGAATCTCCAAGTTCTTTCTTTTGTATGTTTTAACCGGTGCAAGCCAACAACATTTGATCTAGTTGGTACCAACCAAAAACTTATATCCTAGCTAGTTCATCAATATTCCTTAGGATGAAAGGAAATACATGTCTTTTACTGTTTTAGATGGTATTAAATTTATGATACATACGTTTTTATTTAAATTAAAAAAATTAACTTAAAGCCGCACATCCATTGTGAAAGACGAATAAAACCTAACCCTGAGACGTTTATCACATCCGAATACTAAGTATGGGTTTTCAAAAAATTTGAATTATAAAACATAGATGACGGTTTTTATGTAAAAGAAACTTGAGGGTGTAACGGGCAATTATTGGAAAGATTGGGGGGAGGGGTGAACAATAGGAGGAAGAGGGTAAGGCACATGTGCGGTGGTACCATGGTACACAAGAAAAAAGGTGCTACAAAATCATAAACAGGGAGAGGGGGGGCCGGGGCAAGGGGGAGGTAGTATTAAGGTACCATGACATGTTATTGAATAGTTCAAATCATGGTTGTTAGGTTTGTACATTTTCAATATCATCACAATTTTCAAAGATCTCAAAGTTATTATTCTATCTCTCCTTCCATTCTACACATATATTGTAATATCCAGTATTTTCCGACATATCCTTTCTTAAACTTTTGCCCGTATTATTAATTCAAAGCATGAATTTTCATTAAAATCCTATATTCTTAAAATAATAAATATTGCTTTAATTGATATATATATATATATATATATATATATATATAAAATATGTTCGATTCTTAAAAACTTTATAAACTTATAATTTTATTAATAAAAATAATTCATAAACTTATTAAACTATAAATCCATAAATTATTTTATAAAAGTTATAAAATAATAAAAGGTATAAAACTTATGTTCTCTAAATACTTAAATTTATGAATTTATATACTAAAGTACAAAACTTATAAAAGTTACTTGATTTTATAAAATAAAATGCATTTATCGTTTTATAAAGTCAAGGGACCAAAGATGCCATTTTTAAAAACTTGTTTTAAACTAAATCCCAAAGTTTTAACATAAAATGATAAAACCTTAAAACTTCAGGGACTGAAGTTGTAAGTTACCCAAACTCTTGAGACTGAATCCAGCCCCGAGTTCGAATCCCACCACGACCGGTTTTGGGTTCGTTTATTCAAAAACGCGTTAAACGGCCGAAGTGAATGTCCCTCGAGCTACGACTCAGGCGTGCGACCATAACCCGATGCCATTCAATGCCTAATTTCGACTTTAACGGCCGCATAATTCGAATTTGAACTCGTTAAACTCACCTGTAATCTTCCCACCTAATCCGTCATTAAATGATGAAATCGAGTATAAATACCCGTTGCTGCAGCTCAACGATATCACACCTTAACCACTCATACTCTCAATTCCATCAATTCGAAGCTGCATTGCCGAATTTGGTTCCTTGGTCAGTCGCGCAGAAGCCCAGGCTCGTTCTCACCCATCTCGACATCTTATCAGGTAATTCTCAAGGCCAAAACCTTCGTATTCATTCGTAGAACAAAAGCCCTCTGTCAAATTGCATCGACAGAGGGATAGTCGATGCGTATTTGACGAATCTTGGTTCTAGGGTTCATCAAGGGATTAGGGTCGATTTAGGAATATGTTTATCTATTTGATTTTCCGTTTAAAACCTTAGCGAGGCCCGTAGCCTGGTGGTTTGTGCGTTGGTGTGTGGACTCGGCTGGCCCAGGTTCAAATCCGGCCAGCCTGAGTTTTAATGTTTTATTTTTTTTATGCTTTTTAATCAGTTTTAAACTTTCTAATAATTTTTATAAATTCTGTTAGACTTTTATAAACTTAAAAAAAATTATTTCTATTTATACTTTTATATCCCAGAACTATTTAATTAATTAAACTTTATTAAAAAACTTATAAAAAATTAAGTTCTTAAAATTACTTTTAAATACTTAAAAACAATAAAAATACTCTTAAACTTTATGAAACTTACACTTTAATCAGAAACAATTTTATAAAAAATTGGAATTAAATTTGTTGTTATAATAAACTTAGTTATTCTTAAAACTTTAAATTTATTATTAAACTTTAATTTAAAACAGAAACTTATATAAATCTTATAAAATCAGAAATGTTTATAAAACTTGTATATTAATTTGAAAACAGAAACTTATAAACTTTTACATTTTATAGAATGTATACCTATTTAATTCAAGTCTTATTTATTTATTTAAAATAAATATACTTTTATAAACTTAATAAAAACCAAAATTTTAAACTAAATAAATCTTAGACTTATGCATTATAGAAACTTATTTGTTTATATAAAACTTAAGTAGGAAATAAATATACTTTATTTTCTAAGTAATTATAAACCTATAATTTATGTAAATAGAAACTTGTTAGTTTATATAAAACAAGAGAAACAATTATACTTTATATCCTAAATATTTCTAAGCTTATAAACTTTATAAAATCAAATGGAAACTTTAAACCTTTATAAATTTGTAAACCTTATTTAAATACTTTAAAGAAACTTTATTTAAGACATTTGTAAGCTTATAAACTTTATAAGAAATTCTATCTAACCTTTTATAAACTTATAAATTACATATTATTTATTTAAACTTGTAATTACATTTTAAACATTATATATTACAAGATAATTTATAAAATAAATACCTAATAAATCTTAAATACTTAGTATTGATTATTTAATTAGATAAAGTAATTATTTTTTAAACAATTATTTACCCTTAACAATTATTTTTTATTCCTTAATAATTATTTATTCTTTAAATAGTTATTATAAACACTTAATAATTATTTATTAAGTATTTATTCTTAGTCATTAGTTATTCATTAAATAATTATTATGAATCCTTAATAATTATTCTTTAATTATTCTTTCTTTAAATAATTATTATTAATCTTTTATAATTATTTATTCTTTCACTTAACTATTAGTACGACTCCACTTATAAATACTTAGAAAACTACTTCGAATTATTATTAACTAACTTGTATAACTAATAATTATTTTAAGTAGTAATTATTCTAAACTATAAACTTATTAAACTTTGGTATTCAAATCTTGTGTCAATCATTCAAAACCTTTATTTGAAACTTTGATTTAAACTTTATATGAGCACAATCGTTCCTATCTCCTATTTGGAACCCTAGTTAATCTTAGAATCCTAGACCCGTTGCCATAGACTTATAGGATAAAACTTGAAACTCTAGACTTATGTTCTTAGGCTCGTTGTGAGGATGTTCTCTCTCAAAGTCTTGCTACACTTAATCTTGTCGGACACTCTTTCATCAATCCAGGTGAGTATACTTAGCCCCTTTTCGTTTTACTTTATTTATAAACTTGGGGTGGAACATGTATCAAACTTATACAATTCTTGTACAACTATGTCTACATGCTTATTCTTGTGTTATTATGCTTGAGACTTGCATGCTTAAATTAAACTTAATACTAGCATATCTATTAACTTTGATCAAGCCTATGGTAACAATGATAGATCTATTTTATTTGACCAATCCACCTAGATTGATTGACCCTTCGGGGGGAGCCCATGGTGATTTTAACTGAATTTAAACTTTAAACTTTTAAGGGTAACCTTCGGGTTATGCCTAAACTTGGTTGGAGAATTGATATGCATAATGTTTAACATGTTTGCTCTCACACTTATACTATAGAATGCATGACATAGTGAATTGTAAACCTTTTCAAAGACTTTGTTAAACTGTGTCAAAACCTTCGTATCTCACCAACTATTTTTAGTTGACAGATTTCTTCACATGTTTCAGGTACATCAACATGAGACTTTATTGTGATCACATAGGATGCTTTGGACATAGAATACTTATTAAATTAAACTTGTATAGGATGCTTTGGACATAGAATACTTATTAAATTAAACCTGTATTCTTGTTATGTATTGATTCTTTCCTTGTATTGAAACCTTGAAAGTAATTAATGAAACTATTTAAACTTTAATAGTCAACCTCGTGCTATTGAACAACGTGTCCGCCCCGACGTATAATCCGCTGTCGGTTGGGGTGTGACATATATCTATATATATACATATACATACATACGTGTATATGTATATATAGTACAAAGAAAAGTTTGGAATGAAGATTGATTTGCTGAAATTTATTATTAATAAAAAGTTAAATATATATTAAAGGATAAAAGTATAGTTATACAAGTAACATCAGTGGTTTAACAGGGCATCCCGATGGCTAAGGGGTGTACCTTACAATTAAAAGATTGAAGGTTCAAATTCAGTAAAATGCAGGTGGATAATTATCCTAAAAATCTAGTAGTTGCTGTAAGAAAAAATATGAGTTACACAAACCTTTTCTCCTTACTTTTCTTTAACTTTTGTTTTGTTTATAAATAAAAATAATTTTGTAACTTTTTGAATTAAATTATCTTTAATGTGTTTTTATTAAATGATATACATCAAAAAATAAATAAATAAATTCCAGTAGAAAGAAAAAAAAATGTTTTTTATCTTAGTATACTTCAACCTTGCTAAGAAAATTATGTTTTAAAGGGGGTTTAAGGTAATGATGGATACGTGCAAATCAATATGCATTAAAATATTAAATCGAGTTATGTAGTTTTTTTTAACAACTAGATTTTCAAGGATAAATACACTATAATCTATACCTTAGAGAATTTAAACTCATTTTTTTTAAAGGTAAATTTCTTAATTTCTATGGGAGTGGGACTTGAACCCATGACCTCCTTAATCCTTAGTGTTCCTAGAGGATTTTCCTCTACCAATGGACCACCAACCCCATTGACAGAATTTAAACTCATAACTTTTTTTTATTGTAGGACACATCATTTACCATGAAGATGTCCCATTAGGACGAGTTACGGAGTTTGATGCCCAGATTATCAACAACGCATCAAACTCAAAATGTAGTGGTCAAGAAGGTTGCGCCACTTTGCGAAATTAAGGGGAGTGCCTCTTGCAGTATACAACGATGCATTAATATACAGGTAAGGAGCTACACTCTCTTGATGCAAAGTTAATATGTATGACCCCGTTAAATATTCTGCTAAAAATGAAAGCGTGTCAATGTAATATTATAAACCTATTTAAAATGCAACCTCTTCAATGGAAAATGATTGGACCGCTGATCGAAATGTTTTTTATTTTTTATTATTTTGTTATTAATTATTAATTGAGGTTTATAATACAAAAGGTATGTGTGGTCTAATGGTTAGTTCATTTTATCTCCAATCTCCCAACATGGTTCAAACCTCACTATTCTTTTTTATAGTCATTGTAAGAGGATGTGGTATACAACCGTGAGTAGCTCACGTGAGTCTAGGGGTGTGCTCGGTACGGTTCGGTTCGGTTTTCACCCTTTACCGTAGCCGAAACCGAAATATCGGTTAGTGGATTTTAATCACCGATCGGTGTTCGGTTAGTCAGTTTTCGGTTGGTCGGTTTATTTAGCGGTTTCAGTTTGGTTAGTCGGTAATTCATTTTTTTTTCTTTTCTTTTTCCTTCCTTTCTTTCACATGAAGACAATTGTAGCATGTAATTTTAATCATAACACACATAAAATAAGGTTACAAAGTAATAGAACATGAGGATGAATAAAATCATTTTTCATTAGAAACATAAATGATAAAACATGCTTAATTAGAAAGATTACAATCCAAAAAACACCAAATTTGCCTCAAACAAACCAAAAATTTTAGTCCGAATCTTCATTATCGCCAACAATAGCATTAGAAACATTAAACATGCTTAATTAGAAACATAAAATTCCAAAAAACACCAAATTTGTCTCAAACAAACCAAAAAGATTAGTCCGAATCTTCATCATCTCCAACGATAGAGTCTTTGCGTGTTTTCTTCCCGTTTAACAAATCTACAAATAACACACATATGTTAATATTAATGTAAAAAAGGTAAAGAACGATCACTTACATAAAAATGAAATAAACATTATTACCATCTTCAATTATTTCCAAATTTTCAATCAAGTCTTGTAGTTGTTGACCATGCGTGCCGGAATCTTGCAAATCCGACGGTGTAGACCTTAGCCAATCTTGGGCACAAATCAATGCTTCCGCGGTCTTAGAAGTAAGAGAACTCCTATATTTATCAATTACCCTACCACCGGTACTAAAATCCGACTCCGATGCAACAGTTGAGATTGGCATCGCTAAAACATGTTTAGCGATTATAGAGAGAATAGGAAATTTCATCGAGTTTATCTTCCACCAACCTAACACATCAAAAGATTCATCCCCTTTTATCCTTTGCTCCCTCCCATCACTTAAATAAATATCTACTTCATTATTATCTACCCCATATCCACCTTCTTCCTCTAAATACTTTAAGTAACCATCTTCTAAGTCAACAAACGCATCATCATCAACCAAATTAGTTGTGGAAGAAGATGTACTCTTTGGCTCTTTTGTTTTATCTATTTTTGACTTATAATCATCTAGCAAGTCCATCAATGTTACCTTCACTCGCTCCTTGATTTCCTTAATTTTCTCGGAACCTTTACCATATATCAAACTTAAAGAATACCCAAGATAGGACATCTTATTTCGGGGGTCTAGAACTAGAGCCACATACAACAAATAATTAATGTTGTCTAAATTATCCCAATATTTTGCAAACTTTGCTTTCATAGACAAACCCATAGCTTTCTGCTTCTCATCATCACTTGTAGACATACTTGTTATACTTAATTTACAAAGCTCAACGAATAGCAAATTTGCAGTAGCATATTTAGACCTAGAAATTTTCTTTGTCACGTTAAAGAAAATCCTCAAAAACTCCATAAATAGCCTATTAAGACAAAACAATAAAAAAGCTAACACACATCATCAAATAAACAAAAGTTTTTTTTCTCCGTCTAAACAAAATAAAATCACAAACCTTGCATTCTCAAAATCATCTTTATCGGGTGCCCCACAACTTTATCACTTTTTTTTCTCTTTTTTGACATTCTTGTACTATCTCCATCAACCACTTCACCATGAAAATATAATCTATAACTTGGATCCACCTCTTGAAGTCTATTAACAAAGAAAATATAACACATTAGATTATTCTAGTAACAAACAAAAAAATATAAATATGAAACAAAATATAAAGAAATACCTTAGAAACGCCTTTTCAAACTTAAGTGCCCGTTTCCAACATTAAAAATGTAGAATTCCATCGAGTTTCTACATCAAGACATGGCTTCCTTTTGCAATCAATCTTTTCTCTCTCGACACAATCTTGGAAGCCTTGAAATCTAGAAGAAGATGATCTTATATATTTCACCGCATTTCGAATCTTAGCTATGGAACTAAATTGTTCTTCTAAACCATCCTTGACAACAAGATTTATAATGTGAGCGTTACATCTTAAATGCAAAAACTTGCAATCTAACACAGAATGTGGACCTTTAAGCATTTTTTTTATAAAACTTAATCGCTCCATCATTAGATGAAGCATTATCTACGGTTAAAGTGAAAACCATATCAATACCCCATTTTTCTAAGCAACGGTATACCAATCTTCCTATTGTCTCAGCCCTATGATTCGATATCTGACTAAAATTAATAATTTTCTTTCTAAGAACCCAATCATCATCAATCCAATGTGCAGTAAGACACATATAATTAAAGTTTTGAACCGATGTCCATGTGTCGGTGGTAAGAGATACCATTTGATCTTTTAAAAGAAATTTTAGTTTCTTTCTTTCTTCTTGGTATATCTTCACACAATCTCTGGCAACAGTCCATCTAGATGGAAACTTAAACATCGGGTTTAACTCCCAAACGAATTCCCTAACTCCCTCATCATCAACCACACTAAACGGGCGGTTATCTTTTATGCACATCCGAGCAAGAAGAATTCTGCCTTTTTCTTGGCTAAATTTGTGAGAAGCCAAGATACCACTACCTTCCCCCAAACCTTTAGGCTTAAAACTTAAGGTAGATTGTTTACTTTTATCTACCTGTTTGTATAAAGGTGATGTCTTGCATGCAAACTTCAAATGACTACCCATGCCACTTGTACCATTCGTTTTTGAAGCACATGCAATCAATTTTTTACAATGGGAACATCTTGCTTTGTTAGTTTCCTTATCCATTGTAAAATGGTCCCACACGAACGATCGTTTATTACCAACCTCATCCTTATCTAAGTTACCTTGCTCAATGGTTTGGTCATCAACACTAGTGACCGGTTCCTCCAAGTTTTCTTCATTAACATCAATAACGGGTGCATCATGTTTACTCACACTTGGAGTCTTGCTACCTGATGCTTCCATCTACATTTATATAAAACAAAAAAATCATACAAAATACAATTCAAGATAATGACAAAAAAAATTATGGACTATATATAATTCTTTTACAAAATAAAAATCCATACAAAAAAATTTCAAAAAGGTTTCTGCCATACAAAGAAAAGTGATAAACATTCACATCTTGATAATGACAAGGGAAAATTCTAAGTTATATCTTATTCGAGTTATTTACTATATATATTAATCTCACAAAATCTTATTATAACAACAAAAGGATAAACATTCATATCTGAAAAGAGACAAACCATTCATATGAATCATACCTTTGCCTAGAAGCTACGAAACTTATTCTGTTTGAAGAAGCTACGAAAAACAAAAAAGAAAAGAGATAAAAAGTAAAAGGATAAGAACCTGCATGTAAGTATATAGATCGTAGTATGGATAAACAGCAAAAGGATAAAGTGGATCGATGAACAACAAAAGGATATAGATCGTAGTATGGATAAACAGCAAAAGGATATAGATCGATGAACCTGTGTTCTTGTGCCTGTGGTATGAATCTGATCGCAGAAGCAAAAGGAAAAGAGAAAGAGACTCTACCTGTGCCTATGAATATGATCGCAGAAGCCAAGAAGACAAAGGGGGTGTTTGGGAGTGCTTTTGGAAAGTGCTTATTGACTTATTGGGTTTTTCAAAAAGCCAAAAAGCCAATAAGTCATTTTCAAAAGCCAGGATTTCTTGGCTTTTGAGAATTACTTATTGACTTATTAGCTTTTCAGAAAAAAAAATGTTAATTTTTTTACTTATTGTCGTTTTGAAAAAGCCAATAAGTCAATAAGCAATTTCCCACCACACTTCCAAACACCCTGAAAGAGACCTTTCAGAAGCGGGAGTTTTTATGTTTGTAGGGTTCCAAAATTTTCAATTTTTATTTAGTGTTATGGGTTGTTAAAAAACATATGGGCTGTTAAAAAATCCATAAAAAACAGACGGAAGTGGGCCTAGTTCGGTGCGGTTATTAGGTGTTCGGTTAAATAGGTCGGTGTGGTTCGGTTAAGTGGGTTGGTACAGTTAAATCGGTGCGGTTCGGTTTTTTTCGGTGATGGATAGTGTATTAACCGACACCGAACCGAAATATTCGGTTTTTTAAAAAACAAATAACCAAACCGTCGGTTTTTATGTCGGTTCGGTAATTTCGGTTAATTCGGTTATTGGTCGGTTAATTCGGTTTTCTGCTCACCCCTACGTGAGTCTATGTGGCACCCTCACACCCCCTCCTTCCAAGTGAGAGGCGTGAGCATTAGATTTAGATTGTGTGTGTTTGACGTGAGTTTTCTCACGGAGAGAGACACGGGGTACATGGGTTGTGATTGAGTGTAATCACTTAAACACGTGAGAGGCCTCGCGGGAGAGGAGGTATACTACATCGCCTAATGAATCGCGAGCATCCACTCTTCTTCCACTCGATAATCATAGGTTAAAAAGATGTTAGTTTATTTTCTAATTATTTAATATTTTAGGGGCCTACTAACAAGACACTAAAATTGCTAAATGGACCGGACCTATACGCCTCGTATAGGCCAATACGGGGCGTATAGCCCCTAACCTTAAAAATTAGGCCTGCAGGTGTCAGTTCTGGTCTGGCGGCTGACCCTATACGACCCATATAGGCCTATATGCTGCGTATAGACCTATACGACCCATATAGGTCTATACGCCACCTCTTTTTTTTCAAACTTGAGAAAATTTTGATTTGTATATGGTGAGTATAGCCCTATACGCAGAAGTCTATACACCCCATATAGGCCTATACGACCCATATAGGTCCATACGCCACGTATTTTTTTCAAACTTGAGCAAATTTTGATTTGTATATGGTGAGTATAGCCCTATACGCATAAGCCTATACGCCCCATATAGGCCTATACGACCCCTATACGCCACCTATGAGATTTTAATGCATGTTATTGTTTGACGTATTAATCTAGTGGTATGGTTACACTACTAGAAAATATATCTTTAATGACACGTATTGCGTGTCATAAAAGGGGGTAAATGACACGCGGAAGCATGTCAAGGATAGCCCTGTCAAGAATAAAGATGACACGCATTTTGTGTGTCATCTGTTTATGACACGCATTTATAACACACTTTTACGACACGCAACGCGTGTCAAGGAAGGCCTTGTCAAGAATAAAGATGACCCGCATTTTGTGTGTCATGTATTTATGACGCACATTTTTTGTTATAAATGTGCGTCATGATTAAAGCTGTTTAAAAAAATATTTTTTTATAGAATTACTATTTTCTATTTTTCCACATTAATATCATAAAATAATAATAAACATTTCATAATACAAAATAAAATACACATGACAAAACAATTCATTTCATTAAAGATAAACAAACATTTAAATGTAACAAAAGTCGATTACAAATTCAACGTAATGTCAATACAAAGTTTCACCAAAAAATGAAGTTTGATACAAAAGTCGATCATTCTTCACAAACTTCATCAATATCAATACTATCATCTCTAGCATCATTGAAAGTGCGAATTAGTTCCATAATCGTATGTGGTCGAAATGCATTTCTCCTCTCGGGCCTGTTAGTCGTTGTCTGCAAAATACAAACACGAAAAAGTCAAACACATAGGCCTATCAAATTAAAGATTGACATGTCATATGATCACTTTCATACTTGCTTTGTGGCCGTATTCTTCACACCTGTTTAAACAAATATAGTAAAAAAACTAATAATGAAAATAATAATGGCATGTAAACAGATTAAAAACAATTTATTTTAATATGAAGTGAAATCATAGGATTACATGAAGAGAAAGACTGCAGTTGGTGGCTTTTTAGGTTTACTTCGATCTCTTTCTTTCTTTAAGAAATTAGCAGATGGTTCTTTAGTTTTTACTGACTTCTTTCTACACCAAAAATTAAATTAAAAACAAAGCACAAAATTAGAGGGAAGTGCATAACCATAAAGCACAAAATTAGAGGGAAGTGCATAACCATAAAGCACAAAATTTCAATTTCATTTGAATCACAAGTAGATTTGCTATAAATATAACATGCAAACCATTTAAAAGTTTTTTGGATGACATTTTCAATGTAATCATATCATGATCTTTGACCTTGCATCAAGTCAAAAATACAAAACTGACCAAGTTGGTAACCACATAAAGGTACTAGGCAATTCACAAAGTAATGTGTTTAAATGTAAGCATCTTACTAGACCGCTAACGAATAGAGCATATTGAAATAATGAAATTATTAGCAAAAAATCATAAAATACAGCTAATAAATGAAATGAGTAAATGACCATCACATAAATCGATATATAACGAGTATTGAAACAACCTTGTTGCATATAATAAGCCCTAAACACCTTTTCAAAATCTAATTGACCAGAAAATTGCAAATTAATAAATAAGAACAACGAGATCAGGAAGGAGAACAACCTGACAAATTTAACCGCCTGAGTATACACTTCCAGTTCTCCACTAGAAGGTTGATTTCTGTTGTAGTTTCCACACAAATTCGTTTCCAAAGCTATTCAAAACATCAAATAGTTTTACAATGGAATAATTACAATAGTTTTACAATGCATCGACCATCAACCTCCACAAGCAAATTCCTCGAGGATCTAACATGTTCAACCTAAGTACACAAAAGATTAGAAGTCATCAAATAATGAAATCCATCATTTTACATATAGCAAATATACAAGATGCAAACCTTTTTCAGGATAGATTTAAGCTATTTGCAGTATTATCTTAAGTGGAAATAATGGTATTATTGGGATAGAACTAAGCCATTTGCAGTATCATCTTGATCTAATATCAAATATCCTCATGTAAAAGCACATAGATCACATACGAGTTCACATCATTCTTAACAATAATACCTGCCCACGACTAAGCATCTCATATTTCTTCAGCTTTTTCATTGCAAAGACTTCTCTACTAGTTTTAGCATGACATAAATCAGACCTGCATAATACAGTTAGAACAAGAACAGATTCAGTTCTACCAAGTGATTTAAACTCGAGATACCAAAAACAACACATTCACAAGGTGTTCATCAATCAAACTCTGTAAAATATTAAATTATTGTTCTTAAAAAGTACATATACCTTTGGAAGTTGCTGATTCACCTCAAAACATGTCAATATTATCAAAATATCTCAAATCATTACAATTTTGGCTTTACAATCATAATTTCATATTATATGGTTTAAGAGATTAGGGTTTGTACCTCGCCAAAAGCACCTTTACTGATCAATGTTAAAAGCTCGAAATCTTCGATCCCAATCTTATGCCTCTGCAATCTCATACAATCCGTCTCTCTCTTCTCCAAATTCCGAAGCAACCGCTCTTCTTCCTCACTCGATACCTGCGCTTCAGCCGCTCTCCACTGCTCTTCTTTCTACATCGTTACTCAAAGTTCAGTTGTCAAAACCAATATAAGCATAAAACAACGAAACGAACATACGAATAAGCAAGAATTAGTATCGATTAGGGTTTAGGATTACTTGAGAACGCCGTCTTCTTGGTTAACGGGAATGGAGTCGGCGACGGCGACGGAAGGATTAGAATTAGTTCCAGATGAGAGAGATTTGAGTGCTCTTTGCAGCCTTAATTTTTGAAAGAGATGAAATCGTTTCAAAACCCTCTCGTGCCTGGTGTTATCGCCTGAGGAGTGGTTTGTGGTTCGAATCGTCAGAGGAGTGGTTTGTGGTTTGAATCGCCGGAGGAGTGGTTTGTGGTGTTATCACTGGAGGAGTGGTCAGGTGGCTGGTGTTAGGGCAAAGGAGCAAGGACTGAAGATGAAACCCGCCTATAGATATTCAATTTTCAGACATAGCGCGCAAAGGAAATTCAACTTTTCAGAGATAACGGGCAAAGGATCGACGAGTGGGGTGTTAAATTAAAAGATGACATGTTTAAGAAGACACGCATCTTAAATAAGTGCACTCCGTGTTTTTGTTTTTTAATATGATATTAAAAGATGACACATTTTTTGCGTGTCATAACTCGCGTGTCATTAAAGCCCAGTTTTGCTAATATGACACAAAAACGATGACACACACATTTGCGTGTCATTGTTCGCGTGTCATTAAAGGTCTATTTTCTAGTAGTGTTATTTCTTTAATTATTCGCTCCTAAAACCACCTCTTGGTGGGCTTTACTAGACGAGACGATACGATACGATATTATACTATACTATACTATACTAAGTTATACTATCATATACTAAGCTATACTATATTATACTACACTAAGCTATACTAGAGTAAGCTATACTATACTATATTCTATACTATACTAAGTTATACTAAGCTATATTATACTATCCTATACTTAGTATAGTATAATATAGTATAGTATAGTATAGTATAGTATAGTATTGATAGTATAGTATAGTATAGTATAGCTTAGTATCTATACATACTAATAAATAAAAATTTTGGGGTGCCACATGTCATTCCCATGTGCATCCTCAATATTTTTTTCACGCCTCTCTCTCATATTTAATGATATAAGTTTCTATAAAAAAATTATAATTTTTGTTTCCCGCCTCTCTCTCCTTAGTATAGCCTAGTATAGGATGGTATAGCTTAGTATATGATAGTATAGCTTAGTATAGTATAGTATAGCTTAGTATAGGATAGGATAATATAGCTTAGTATAGTATATTATAACTTAGTATAACTTAGTATAGTATAGCTTATATAGGATAGTATAGCTTAGTATAGTATAGTATAGCTTAGTATATGATAGTATAGCTTAGTATAGGATAGTATATCTTGGTATAGTATAGTATACCTTAGTATATCTTAGTATAATATAGTATATGATAGTATAGTATAGTATACCTTAGTATCGTATCGTATCGTATCGTATAGTAAAGCCCAACAAGAGGTGGTTTTAAGAGCGAATAATTAAAGAAATAAATATACCACTAGATTAATACGTCAAACATTAACATGCATCAAAATCTCATAGGTGGCGTATAGGGGTCGTATAGGCCTATATGGTGCGTATAGGCCTATATGGTGCGTATAGGCTTCTGCGTATAAGGCTATACTCGCCATATACAAATCAAAATTTGCTTAAGTTTGAAAAAAGAGGTGGCGTATAGGCATATATGGGTCGTATAGGTCTATACGTGGCGTATAGGCCTATATGGTGCGTATAGGGTTCTGCGTATAGGGCTATACTCGCCATATACAAATCCATATTTGCTCAAGTTTGAAAAAAAGAGGTGCCGTATAGACCTATATGGGTCGTATAGGTCTATACGCGGCGTATATGCCTATATGGGTCGTATAGGGTCAGCCGCCAGACCAGAACTGACACCTGTAGGTCTGTTTTTCAAGGTTAGGGGCTATACGCCCCGTATTTTCATATACGAGACGTATAGGTCCGGCGGCGTGTACAAATAGCAAAATTCTGTCTCACATTAGAATTTCCCATATTTTATTTGAACTTTCATATGTTTATACACACATGTTGATATGGACCTACATGTCATAGAATCCTGATGAAGATCATAGAATCCTGATGGAGATCATGTTTGGTACAATTCAGATATGCAGCTTCATAAATGAATATGTAGGACACTTGTACAGTTGTACCTATGCATATTACCATTTTTGGATAATCACTTATGCGACAAAATCGGGAGTTATTTTATCACGTAGACCATTTTCCTATTTCTATTTCTATTTCTATTTTATAATCACATCAATTAAATATAATTTGTATTTAATTTACATAAAACTTTTATTTTAATATAGTAGAATTCTATCCCAAGGGATAGAGATGCTGCACCTAGAGAGACCTCCGACTCGGAAGAAATACAAAACATGCATGCAATAAATAGCAGATATCCAGTATCAAAAGCAAATATAAGAACACGACATAGATATTCGTACCATAGAGAGCAGCATGCATAATAGTTAGAAACTCGTGTATTATATGAGTTAAATAAATATTAAATATTAGTAATAAAAGATTATGGATCACTGATCTTGGAAATCAAGTGTTAAGATCAAATGTGCTTGTTTTTAAACATGAAAAGATTCTGGAAGAGTAAAATTGGAAGAGCCTGCATTTATTGACATTTTTTAAAGTTCCCTTATTTTTTTTAAAACACGTATAACTTTTTTATACGACATTAATTAAAAAAAAAAAGCTACACCATAAAATCGAGCATTTAATTCTCTTTAATTTGAGTATAGTCTTGTTATACTTTTATTTTATAAAATGATTTTTTTTAAATGCCTACGTGTGGTGCATATAGCATGCGTGATTATGGTCATACGTTATTATAAAACATGCGTGATTATGCGTATAATACGTGTGATTATTGTAGCATCCCAAAGTTCTAAGTCGTTTCGATAAAAAAGGGTCGGGAAACAAAAATAATAAATGATCGAGGGTCTAGGGGGTTTAAACGAGAAAGAAGGAAAAAGGAGGGGAGGAGGCTAGCCTCCACCTCCCTTCTCCCTCATTTCACCCTTTTCATCCAACTTTCTAGAGAGAGAGAGAGTCTAGAGAGAGAAAGAGAGGAGATCCACCTTGAGGCCTTTAATTTGTTGATCATTACTTGTTGAAGCATAAGGAAGAAAAGTCACAGGATCCATGTATCTAACTTGTTCAAATCTGAGTTTTTCTAGTTTGAATGGGTTTTTGGGTTCTTAACACAAAAATCGGATTTTTACTTGTGAAATGGGAAAAGATCCATAGATCTGGAATCACGAGATTTAGATAAACATTTTTTATGTAAAAGCCAAAGTTTTGATCATTTTCATGCTTAGCTGCCGTTTTCATGTAGAAAACTAGGGTTTTCTATGAATAAGCCGATCAAGCGAAACTAACTTTGAGAAGAAGACAATCATGCATTGGTAGCCGCCTCTAAAGGAAACCCGCTTTGGATTTGTCACCTTCTCCATGAAAAAAAGTCAATGATTCACTCTAGAATCATTATTAAGAAGTTTAACATTAACTTGGACATAAACATTGACTCGTCACTTCAACTTTGACAGTTGACTTTGACCAACTTCTTCTCGTTTCAACAATGCTTTGGGATTATCTCATAATGATCTTCAACACCAAATAAACTTGTAATAACTTGATTTTGTAAGTATTAACTTCTAAGAGATCCAACAATCTCCGCCTAGGCTAATGATTCCAAATCCGTGTATGAAGCGTCAAGTCTTGTGATCCATAATCTTCAACTTGGTTCTCATCCCATTGAAGCTCCCCTTATAGTCAACATTCAAGTCTTCTAATTCTCCTTTTGAGAACATAAGAGTTTATAGGAAGGATCTTTAATTAAGAATCAAACTTCATTTTTGTTTTGGAGGTGTTTGTCGCCTTAGGAGTTTTGAACTCTTTTGAAAAGTGACCACGAACATTGCAGTTATAACACTTCACTTTACTTTTGTCTATCCCAACTTTGTGTTTGGGATGTGCCTCAAAGTTTTCTCTGCCAGTTTTCTTAATGAACCTCATTAGCCACTGAAGATCCGTTTCTTCAATATCATCATGATGAATTTGATCCATTACTTCAAGATCATCAGGATGAATTCGATCTAAGTCTTCACCAAGCATATTTGTTGCAGTCAATTGTCGATCCATAAAAGCTTCATAACTGCTCATAAAGGCTGAATATAGAGCCATGTTCTCTTGAGGAACTTAAACATTCTGACTCTGACTCTGACTCTGACTCTTTGGCTCACAACCAATTCATTTTGTACAAGAAGTATATACAACAGGTTGAGCTTGAGGATATACCACAAATTCTGGCATTGTTTCAGTCACTGGTGCAATAAGAGCTGCTCCAAGTGGTTTACTAGAAACAGTTTACTGAAAACATTTGGCTTCAAATTCATAATTCTGCAGTGTCTCATACTCCTCTTCATGTGTACAGGTGTTCATATTTTCAGTCCTTCTGATATGAATAGTGTAGACAAGCCACTTTTATGGAAGAGAAGTCATAAATTGTTTACCATACTTGCATTGTCTAACTCCACATCTGCAGACTTCATTTCACAAACCAACCTCACATACCTATTAAGCTGTGTTGTAAGATCTTCACTAGAAATATCACCAAAAGTGTCATATTACCTCTTTAACATCTTCTTCATGTTGTTCTTCATCTCCGTATTGCCTTCATACATTTTAGATAAAGCATTCGAGAGAACTTTGGCAGAAGTATGAGCATTAAAGTTATGATAGATATCACTTGGAAGAGCAATAGTAAGTAATCCAAAAGCACTCATGTCTCAGTCTCTAAGCTTTAACTCTGCATTAGTAAATCTGGATGTCTTTTAAGGCAACTCCTCCTGCTTCTGCTGCAGGGATCATTGGAATCTGTCACACCCCGGCCGACGAGGGATTATACGTTGGGGCTGTCGCGGTTGTTCAAAAGCACATGATCAACTATTAAATGTATTTCAGTATTTATTCATTCATATTAAGTATCCGTTACCAGGGCGGACCTACCCATCGGAGATGGGGGTCGCCGACACCCATAAAATTTGAATGTTAGTATGTTACTATGCAATACAATTCCGAGCGACACCCATGAAATTTTGAGGCCGACCCCCATAAAATTTTGACAACCCAAGAGAAAAGAGAAAATAGAGAAGAGAAGATGAGCAAAAATTTTCCGGCAACCTGGTTTTGTTTCTTCTTCATAAATATGAGGAAATTGCTTTCTAAAGAAGAAGGAAGAACAGTAGACTAAAATTTGAAGTAATATAGCCTTTCAAATCAATCAAGATGCGTCAAAAGTTAAGTTTAAAATAAAATTAATACTTTATTATTATTGTTAACGTTTTTTTTTTCTGCAAACATTTGAACGATGACAACACATTAAGCATACTATCAGTTCTAGACTCTAGTTGCTCCTCATACACATCAATAACCCATCTAAAATTAAGTATTTTTATATTAGAGTTAAGTGTCTTTTTCATTCATGTGGTTTGCTAAAAATTACCATTTGAATCCAAAGTTTTAAATTTTACCATTTGAGTCCAAAGGTTTCATAAAAATTGTCATTTGAATCCATTTGACTACACATAATTATCACCGTTAACATTTTCTGTTAAACTTTCCACACTTTAAGGTATTTCAGTCAAAACAATTAAAAAATAAAAAAAATCAGCCCACATGAGGGGTTTTCTGCGTTCACTCTCTTTAGGTAATCGCAAAAAACGAACCCCCACCCTTAAAATCAACAACAAACGTAGTAGTCGCAATTGTAATTTCGTCCCCAAAAACAATCGCAAGTAATGTTTGAAGAACTCTGGTTTGTTCGTGGCCCTACGGACGATTTCGATCCACATGAGTTTTACGGTAAGTTCGTTCGTCGCCACCACAGTCACTATCACCATTGCATTATCGAATGTAACTGACCCTGTTGTTTGATTTGGTGTTTTTGGCCCTATTGTGCATTTTTCTTGATTTTGTAATCATGCACTATTATTTGGGCAAAATTAGGTAACTGTGAAGAATCGCTGAATGATCTTGGTGTTGATATTACCAACTGATATTGTAGTATTTTGTTGTTGGATTTTTGTTGCTAATTTAAACTGTTGGAATAGATCATTACCGGTGCTATTAGATGTCATATTGCCGTTGTTTTCATCATGTTTTATGAGGTTGTGTATTGATTTTTTTTAGCTATGTGTGGGGTGTTATTAATGAATTTTGCTGAAGCTGATTTAAGGGTCTATAGTCTTTCTTATGGCTAGTTGACTGGCATGCCATGTAAGCATGCAGTGATAGCCAACTGAAGCATGGCAGTCCATGGTATCGATGTTAGCATTCCTCAAAGTTAGGTGTCCCAGGAACTTAGAAGAAGGTATATAAGCATATAGTTGATCATATAAATGGTAGAGATATGTGGTCCTCATATGGCTTGCTAAAGAGATTGAAATCACAAAACACTTCACATGGGCTGACTCTTTATTTTGTAATTGTTTTTTACTAAAACACCTCTGAAGTGGGGAAGATTTAACGGAAAAATTTAGCGGTGTTAATTCCGGGTAGTCAAATGGATTCAAATGACAATTTTTATGAAACATTTGGATTCAAATGGCAAGATTTAAACTTTTGGATTCAAATAGTAATTTTTAACAAATCACAGGAATGTAAATAACACTTAACTCTTTATGAAGAAGGTATATAAGCATAGAGTTGATCATATAAATGGTAGAGATATGTGGTCCTCATATGGCTTGCTAAAGAGATTGAAATCACAAAACCCTTCACATGGGCTGACTCTTTATTTTGTAATTGTTTTTTACTAAAACACCTCTAAAGTGGGGAAGATTTAACGGAAAAATTTAGCGGTGTTAATTCCGGGTAGTCAAATGGATTCAAATGACAATTTTTATGAAACATTTGGATTCAAATGGCAAGATTTAAACTTTTGGATTCAAATAGTAATTTTTAACAAATCACAGGAATGCAAATAACACTTAACTCTTTATATTATTTAGAGTGAATTTTGCTTTTGGCCCCTGTGGTTTGGCCCGTTTAACCATTTTAGTCTAAAAATTAATATTTTAACATATCAGCCCCTAACATTGTATTTTTGTAACCATTTTAGTCTATTATACTAACCCTGTTAACTTTTTCTATTAGTATATGCGCATTTTAGTCATTTTATTTCTAAGTGAACTAGTTTAATTTTTCAGTCAAATTAAAACTTTTTTTAGTCTTTTTTATAAAAACCTTTTTTTACCTTTTTAAAAACGTTTTTTTTTCACTTTTTTATAAACGTTTTTTTTTTCATTTTTTAAAATCATTTTTTTTGTTATTTTTTTCCCCGTAAAACGTATTTTTTAAACCTTTATAAAAATGTTTTTTTAACTTTTCTAAAAATATTTTTTTTTTTATCTTTTTCATAAAAAAACAATTTTTTAGTTTTTTTTATATAAAAAAACATTTTTTTAGCTTTTTCATAAAATGTTTTTTTTAACTATTTTAGAAATGCCTTTTTTTAACTTTTTTATGTGAACTAGTTTTTAAAATAGTGAACGATTAAAAAAAGCGTTTTTAAAATAGTTAAAAAATCATTTTACGAAAAAGCTAAAAAACGTTTTTTATAAAAAAAAACTAAAAAAATGTATTCAAAAACGTTTTTTATGGAAAAAAATATTAAAAAAGTTTATTTTTATAAAACTTAAATAATGTTTTTAAATAGGTTCAAAAAAGACGTTTTTACAATAAAAAAAACTAAACAAATTATTTTAAAATAGTAAAATAAAAAACGTTTTTAATAAGGTAGAAAAAAACTTTTATGAAAAAGCTTAAAAAAAGTTTTTTATTGAACTGAAAAGGTTAAACTAGTTCACTTAAAAATGAAATGACTAAAATGTCGTTTCAACAATGCTTTGTGATTATCTCAAAATGATCTTCAGCACAAAATAAACTTGTAATAACTTGATTTGGTAAGTATTAGCTTCTAAGAGACCCAACAGAGCCAAAGTACTTGAGGAGGCCCATAATTCTCGTTATTCCATTCACCCGTGAGCCACAAAGATGTACTATGGCCTTAAGAAAGAGTATTGGTGGCCGAACATGAAAAACAATGTGACAGAGCACGTAAGCAAGCGTTTTACGTATTCACAGGTAAAGGCCGAGTACCCGAAACCGTATGGTAAAATCATGCCTATGGAAATATGAGAATGGAAATGGGAACGTGTTACTATAGACTTCATAACCAAACTAGCCCGTACAGCTAAAGGTCATGACACCATTTGGGTAATCGTATATCACTTGTCGAAGAGTGCACACTTCATACCTATTCGTGAAATGTTATCATCCATGAAGTTAGCGGAAGTGTTTATAAAGGATATAGTAGCACGACATGGGGTACCGTTATGGATAGTATCTAACCGGGTTACGCGATTCACATCGAGGTTCTAGAAAAGATTTCATGAAGCAATGGGCACAAGATTGAACATCAACACGGCATATCACCCACAAACGGATGGTTAGTCCAAAAGAACCATTCAAACTTTGTAGGACATGCTCCATGCATGTATTATCGATTTTAGTGGCAGTTAGGACAGTTACCTACCACCGGCAGAATTTCCCTACTACAACAGTAATCACACGACGATATGCATGCCGCTTTTTGATATGTTGTATGGTAGGAGGTGTAGGACCCCGGTTTGTTGGGGTGAGATTAGTCAGAAGGAACTTGGAAGCCTTGAAGTGGTTCAAGAGACCTCAGAAAGATTCGATCTGATAAAAGCCCGCATGAAGGTCGCTCAAGATAGACAGAAGTCCTTTAAAGGTATATCCGTGTAAAGGAATCATACGATTTAGAAAGAGGGGAAAACTGAGTCAAAGATTCGTCAGACCTTTCAGAATCCTGAACCAGTCAGAGAAGTGGCTTATAGGCTGGAATTACCCGATTAGGGATGGCATTGAAACCCGAACCCGATGGGAAATGTCACACCCCGTCAAGGCGGAAACGCGAGGTGTCACACATATAATTCACAACACAAGGTATAAAGTTTGATACTAAGGCATCACAAAATTTATTAAACTTCATAATTATTGTCAGCACTTGTTTCAACAAAACAAACAAACATCCATAATAAAAATATTGATCAAATTTATTTAACTAGGTCCATGAGCATTCCTTTATGATCCTTCAACAACCTATTTATTATTTCCTGAAACATGTAGAGTAAACGGGTCAACATAAAGTTGGTGAGAGACATAAGTTTAGATAAAATCATAATAAAAGATTTTATACAATTCATTAACAAGATTCAAATAAACACATTATCAAGCAAACACGTATGTAGATAATAAAATCAATCAAAGAATAACAAAAGAATAACAATGTGGCACAACCCCATGGTTGTCCTAGACAGATGGCATAATCCTCAACATTACCCATAAAATTTATAGCTACCTCGTGTTTGAACAAGAATACGTCAAACCCCGAGTAGTTCAAAGTTTATAGCTTCCTCGTGTTTGTACAAAAATACGTCAAAACTCCGACTAGTTCAAAGTTTATAGCTTTCTCGTGTTTGAACAAGAATACGTCAAAACCCCAAGTAGTTCAATGTTTGCGAAAGATTATGATTATCATGTTGAACTTGTTAATAATAAGTTTAGTTGAATGTCTTGTTATGTTTGAATTGTATTTGATAGAAAACGTGTTTTTGATATGTTTACATGTGCCACCTCAAAATAATTAAAGGAAAAGTAGGGTCTATTTTCTCACCTAGAATAGTAGAGGGTTGACCTTGTAACTTGTAGCAACAAAAATTAAGAATGCCCTAAGTTAAATAAGATATGTTATTATAACGTAGAACGGTTTAAGGGAACAACAATGAGATGATTTGAGTTTTAGAGTTTTGGAATGAACGAGCGATTGAGAACACGAATAAAGTTTATAACTGGTGTTTTATAAAATTTATTTATAAAAGCAATCTAGGTGTCAATAATAAGTACTATTTACAAATTTAATAAACTAAATATCTTATTAAGACAATTAGGTTAAAATAATTATCGTGATGGAATATTATAATATAATAATATTTATAACGATATAATTTGAAATAAATAAATTAGTTATGCGAATTATAATATTATTATTTATGAAAATCAGTTTACTAAATGAATCATATAACTACTAATATCATATTATTTGTGGAAACATTATTAATATGATAAAAATAATTATTAAAATTCATGTTGTTTTAAAGGTTTAGGTTAAATATAATTATATAACCTTTTTGTTTAATAAACTCATGATGTTACAAAACACGATCATTTTATAATTTTAAAAGCTAGGTACATAAAATGATAATACAATAACGTTTGTCCTGTTTTTGAAATACATAGTTGTAGGATCGGTAGATACAAGGTGGTTATATTCTAGTTGATATTGGCGGAAACAATAACAACTAAACAAAGTAAAACAAGTAAACAGGAAGAATACTTATAAATGCAATTTGTATTAAGCTTCAAGGTTACAAGATTACAAAGAAAAACTCTATGAAGGCACACTTGTACAATGACTCTAAGTACTACTTATATAGTAACTTAGAATCAAGACAGACCCTTGATTCTAAGGATCAGATCTAACACAAGCCGTTGATCTTGTTTATGAAGCTATTCTACACGTAAAGACTAATCTAGTTAACTTTACTGAAACGTCTTCTTAGGCATCATTGTTTGCATGCTTGGAGAAGAGCGTTATTGTCCTTTATTGGTTTCCTTCTTCTTGGAGTGTGTCAGTTGCTTTTGCAGAAAGGTGTCAGTGGCGCTTTGCATGGGTAGTCAGTTGCAACGTTTGATCTTCAAGGAATAAAGCTATCAGCAGCAAAGTTGAGTATTCGCAGCAGGACTCAACACTCCAAAGCTGCTGAGTATTTGCCTATCAGCAGCAACAAGTGCTGATAAGCCTATCCACAGCAACTTTGGTCTTCAGCAGATAAGGCTGTCAGCAGCTACTTTGTTTATCTGCAGAGGAACAGGCATCAGCAGCAAACAAGCTTATCCGCTGCAGTTGTTGGTCAGCAGCAAAACTGTGTGGTCCGCAGCATTTGTACTTAGAGAATTTTGTAGCTTTCAGTCTTTGATTCTATAAACTCCCCCTAGACTGATGCTACCAAAACTCTTCTAATCTCTTTGTTGCTGAAGTTTTTGCATGTGGCAGACTATCCTTGCAACCTCATAACCTCTTGGATCCTTGCTGGGATTGTTCAGTGGAAGCTCAGACAGAGTCTTGATGTCTTTACTTGGCATTTTGAAAATTGTCTTGCTTGAACATCTCATCTGCTGCTTCTTAACATCAGTTAAGGTGAACTCATCCATATCAGCATTGTAGGACCAACTTACAAATGGAGAGTGGGACTGAAGGGGTTTGACATCTATGATCACATCTTTGCTAGGGTTGAAATGGTGTTTGATCGCTAGCAGAAGATGTTTCCCACCCTCATTTGCAGGCTCATGAGCTTCACCCAGCTCCAGAATTCTTCTTAGATCAGAATCTGGCAGTTGCATCACTTCATCAACAGTTGTGTAAATTGATCTTCTTGCTTCACTCCTCCCCCTGAAGACTTCAAACAACTGATCCTGAGAGTTGTAGAACCAGATGACTATTTCTTGCGAGTCTTCTGGTTTAGAGGTGGGTTTGGATTTCTTCATGGGAGGCTGTTGATGAGAGGGAGCTGGGTGGGATTGTTTTGAGTTTTTGGGAGGAGGAGAGGAAGGTTTAGGGATGTGAGTGGAAAGTTTTTGGATAGTTGAAGTAGTGTCTAGGGCGGAGGTCTTTGGTTTCTTAACTGGTCTTCTGTCTTCATGATCTGTGACCCTTGTCTTAGAAACTTTCTTTCCCAGTCTTTCTTCTTCTTCCTTCTTGAATTTTGTATACAAGGCTTGTAGGTTCATGAATGTCATGGGACCTAGCCTTTTTCCACTTTCTCCCCTTGCTTTTAGGAAGTCAATCATGACCTTCCTTTCTTCATGGGTTCTTCTGTTGAAAGCAATGGCCTTTTTGGATTTTTTTCGAGCTTTTTCTTCCTCTTCTGCTCTTTTCTTCTTAGCCAATTGCCCCTGCTGACCCATGAAGGCTCTGTATATTTCTTTGTTGGATAGTTTCTCAAGGTAGTCAGCATCCTCACCTTGAGAAATCAGAGCTTCAATCCACTCCTCTCTCATTTCTTTAGCTAGTTCAGAATCAGTTACTCTGAACTTAGCCTCTTTCTTTTTCTTCTTCTCTCTTTCTTCTTCTTCTTTATTGAATTGTTCCTGCAGTTGAAGAGCAAGAGCTTCATCTTCTTGAATTTGATAGACTGCAGGAATCTTAACTTTCAGATCATCCAGCTGCTTGGCATACAGCTGGATCTGTTGTTCTCTGAGGAGAATGGCTGTTTTTCTTTCTTGAGCCTTCTTTAATTCAGCCATCTCCTCTTCTTCTCTTTCTTTCCTTTTCTTCTCCCTCTCTCTTTTCTCTTTCTTTAATCTCTCTTCTTCTTCTTCTTCTTCTTCTTCTGTCATGATGCCCTTCCCCTTGTCTTTGATGGATGCCTCTGCTTCAGCTTCATTGATCACAACAGCAAATGTTTGTGGTGCTGTTGGAATCTCAGCCTCAGCTTCATTGGCATTTTGAGAAGTTGACAAAGGAAGGTCATCTTCTTCATTCAGTGTCCATTCAGGTCCTGACATTGCACTCATCATGTTTTCCCTTGCTCTTGGTCTTGATCCATATGCTGCAGATGTGTTGATGTTGTCTGTTAAGTTTAGGAATGAATCAGAATCAGAGTCAGAAACTTCTTCTGCAGTACTTCCTTCCTTTTCAAGCTGGGCTTTGACAATAGCTATCATAGCTTGGCTTTCTGAGGAGTTGATATTGCAGATATGAAATCTGAGTTGGAAGATCTTGTATAGAAAGTCTGAGTGCACGAGAAGAATGTCCCTGATGTTGATGGTAAGAGAAGATCCATTGCTCAGTAGGAAGGTGAAGTCAAAGGACTTAGTGCTTATCCATCCTAGCATGTCTAAGCCTTTGACCATAAGGTTGTACAGAAATCTTCTCCAGCAGAGAATGTCTTCTTCAGATAAGAAACTGCTCCTGATTATGTCAAGTTTTCTTGGAGCCAGTCTGTTCTCTGCTGCTGCTGAAGATTCAGGATAAGCTACCCTATTTGCTGCTTGTAATAGTCTTTCGAACCAGGGTAGATTATCCTCCATCAAGTCATAGAACCTGCCGATTGCAAGCTCTACTGAGAGATCTGACGAGTTGTTTATGCAGTTTGTCAGATATAGGTCAAGGACTTGGAGGGCACTGAGGTTGTCCCAGTTTAGCTCTTCTACTCCACTAAACTCCCATCCAGTCCATAATCTCTCAGTTGCACCATCATACCCCCAAGCTAGCATGTTGTTGAATTCTAGCTTCTTTGAAGTCAGTGAGAATTGGGGGGCAGATGAGTGACTTATGATGGCTGCAGCTTCTGGGATGATGCTGAAAGATGGAGATGATTCTTCTTTGTTGCTTTCATCTATCAGCACTTCATCAATAGCCTTAACAACTAACTTCCGGTCTTCAGAGATTTCGTCTTCTTCATCTTCTGAGGCTGGCAAGTCATGGACTTGCACAAAAGCAGGCTTGAATAAGGAGCTTTGAAAGGCTGCCTGCTCTTGAATCCAGTCATCAAGGCTGTCTGAGTCTTCATCCATGTGGACTATCTCCCCCTTTTTGGTTGCATTAGTGGACAGATAATGATCAGTTTGGGAGCCCACTAAGACAAGGGAGGGAGAAGCCATGGAGGGGCACCGATGGGCTTCATGCATAGAGACTTGGTTTCGTTGTTTTGACACTTCAGCCTCGAGCATAGCCACCCTGGCCGTCAATTCCATATTTTTCAGTTTCAGACTGTCCTCATCCACAGTTATGGAATCCTTGGACCCAGATGGGGCCTTAGGCCTAGCCTCTGCATCCCCATCACCCTTGGTGTCTTGGCACCTGGTATTCCTCTCAGTGAGGGGAGTTTCAAAAGAAACATCCTCACTGTGAGTTGCCGTGGTTGAGGTCTTAATGATGTTGTCACTGTCCTCCTGGTCAATTGATGGACCAGAAGTAGTGGCAGCCTCTTCCACATTTACTCTTTCATGACTCCTAGAGTGAACCTTCACGGGTGAGGAACTTGGGTTGGGTGTGTTGGAAGCAAGGTCAATCAATACCTCCGAGATAGTGGAAGTGGGAGAAGGTACATCATCTTGACCAGGTTCCTGTACACTTAAGTTCAGAACAGGAAGGGAAGGATCTGATGGTTGCTCTATGGATCCGGGATGTGATCCTGATCCTAATAGAGAGACTTCCGAAGGAGTCTCTCTAGTCATGTGGCTATCCCTTTTGGTATTCTCATAAGAATGTTGTGATTCTGAATGAGGGCTATTGGCTTGGGTTTGGGCCTTGGAGACAAGAGAAGAAGGAGTTCTCTGGCTCCTTTTCCTGCTGTATTTCGCTGCAACCGGGGCCCTGTGTTACGGTTGAACGATAACATCCAGAAGAGGTGTAAGTAATTTATGTGCATGTGCATCCTCAGTAGAATCACATGGGTTCGATCAAGGGAAACAGATGATTGTTCGGGAATTGAAGTGGAGGGTGTGGGATCAGTATCAGCTGGGTTTGCTGAACTGTCACCCTGGGTGCTTTGTATGTTCATCATTGTAGATAACAATGGAACATTGACCCCTGAGAAATTTTTGGAAACAGTTCTCATGCTTTGAAAAATGTTATTTTTATGCCCCAGCATAATATAGATTCTTGCAGATTTTGAACGATCTTGGTGCTCTTTATTAAACACTTCCTGCAAGAATCTTGGGTACATAAAAAATTATTGTTTTACCCCTTCTTGAAGGTTATATCTCAAACCCTCAAGAATAAGGTGTGAAAAGTTAAAGCCAGATCCAGTAACCATACCATGGAAAGCAGAGGCAAGACCAGAGCTTAGTTGATGCCATCCACTTCTCTTCTGAGACATGCATTGAAGAAGAGTGTGGCATAGATACTTCCATGGGGGACCCATTAGAGCCTTCTCAATGGTGTACTAGTTTTGATTTTCAGTGTACCCTATGGATACAAAGGTCCTCATGTACTCGTCTTTTGAGTATGAGATGGCGTCCCCTTCATCCTGAAGCTTGAGATGTTTGCGGAGGATAGCTTCACTGATGATGATGTCTTTGCCGTCTACCTTGGCTTTGATTTGGGGCATCCCCTGCTCGGTAGAATAGACGGCATAGCTCCAGAACTCCTCCATGTGAGGGATGTAGATAGTTGGATTTACCGTTAGAGCATAGTGAATCTTTGATCGACAGAGGAAGTCGATCATTTCATCAAAACCTTCGGATTTCTTTCCTTTTATTAAGTACGCGTGTCAGGTTGTGGTATGGGGAAAACTTTTCATCAGGGTTGTTTTTGTCTGCTCCTGCCATTTTTGTTGGATTTGGAGGGAAAGGGAAGGTATTTGAATGGCGGTTAAGTATGGAAGGCTTTGAATGCTGTGGGGACTTGAGAGAAAGTGATGGGAGTTAGGTTGAAATTGAAAATGAAGAGGTTATGGAGAAATTTGATTTGTGTTATAACGGCAGAGGAGGGAAGAAGCAACCTTACTTGTACAGTACAACCCTTTTCACTTTTCACTGTTACAGCTGTAAAGCACTCTGGCAGTCATGGTAAAGACTGAAAGGCATTTTTACAGCGGGTAAAAGTTAATTTGGACTTATTTTTACCCATCAGCAGCAAACTTGTTGCTGCAGATGGTTAAGCCTATCCGCTGCAAACTTGGTTGTTGCGGATGGTTAAGTCTGTCAGCAGCAAACTCAATTGCTGCTGAAGGATGCAATGATCTGCAGCAAGGATGTTGCTGCTGACAGCCTTAAAGCTATCCGCAGAAAACTTGTTCCTGCTGATAACTTAAAGCAGTCAGTAGCAAATTCTTTGCTGCTGATGATTAAACCTGTCAGCAGCGAATAAAAATTGCTGCTGACTTATAACTTTTATTTACAGCAAGAAACAAACACATTTACAAAACCTGATTTTAGAAACAAACACATTTAGAAAACCTGCACATGAGAGAAATCTAGTTAGTAGGAGGAACCCAAGATCTTGCAGACTTGGGAAAGTGTGTTATTCGGTCATCAACATCAGCATGCTTGCATTCAATTGAACCAATGATGATGCTCGGTGGTATCTTAGCATTCCATTGCTGAGGTAGAGGTTTTCCAGATTTCTTTGATCTAGCAGCAGCTGATGTTACTGCTGAGGACTTTGGCTTATCTGCAGCGGATGGTTTTCCTTGAGCAGCAGCAGCAGACTTTGTTGCTGCTGCTGATCGTTTTCCTTGAGTAGCAGCAGACTTTGTTGCTGCTGAAGGCTTTTCTTTGGGTTGCTTGGGCTTTACTCGATCAGCAGCACTTTTGTTGGCTGCTGATGGTTTAAGAACAGATGTATGCCTAATCTTCTTCACCATGCTGATAGGCTTCTGTTTAACTGGGGCTTGAATCTGATTGAAAGGATTAAACTTACAATTTGCAGCAAAGTGGTCTGATTCACCACAGATGATGCAAGATTGTTGGAGGTTTGGCATAGGCTTTCTTGATGGAGACAGAGAGTTTCTGAATTGAGTTGCCTTGGCTTCAAAGCTTCTTACCTTTTTGTTCTTGTTTGTTTTCTCAAAATCATGTTGCTTTAGGTTTCTTTGTTGCTGAAGGTAGTAGAAGCAGGTGCTGGCAGTATGGTTGTATCTTCCACACACAAAGCATGATTTAGCCACTTTGTCCCTTTGAGAGTACACATAATCCCTTTTCTTGAATAAGTCTTTGAAGTTCCAGGGATTGGCTTTGTTGTGTTCAAAGGTGACTTCTTCCAGTGTCATTAGCACATAAGAAGCTTCCTCTCTTGGTTTAGGATTGGAAGACTGTCCTTTTTCAGTATTTAGCTTCCTACCTTCTGGAGGATAGCTAATTTTGATTTGCTTGAATGGTTTAGGAGCTGGTACTGAAATGGCTGGTACTGGTACTGAATGTATAATGGGGACTTCATCTTTAGTCAGAATCACTTGAGGGGAAGGAGGAGATGAAGCTTCACTTGTTTCAGTGGAGTCTGAGCAAGTTGACTCAAACTCTGATGAGGTAGTGCATTCTTGCACCAAAGGTTCATCCTTAGAAGGATCAAGATTTCTGTTGGCCATATCAAGATTTGCAAGATTGAAGCTTGGTTCATGGATGGCAACGTAGTCAGCAGGTGGAGGAACATCATTGTAGGGTTGTTCAGCTTGGAATCCAAGACCAGCAGTTACCTTTTCATGAATTTGAGCATCCAAAAGTCTTTGCAGCTTTTTGGATGCAAACTCATATATTTCCACATGGACCTTTTGGTCTGCTAATTCGGCCCTTGCGGCTTTTAACTTAATCAGAAGATCATCAATTTGAGTTTTAAGGTTTGTTTGTTCATGTTTTAATGATGAAATTTCTTTCTTTAAACAATCAACCTTTTCCTTGTAACTGTTTTCAACCCTTTTAAATTCAGATTTCATTTGGTGAAATTCTTCATTTTGATCTATGAGATTCTGGTTATGTTTCCTGTATCCAAGGACCTTATCAATACAAGCTTGAGTACAAAGATTTTCATATACCTTAGGTGGTACCTCTGATGTGTCTGCCATGAGAGCTTGATTGTTGGCAGGAAGATCCTCATACTGGAAGCTCCAGTCAAAGTCAACAGTTCCAACAGCTGCACAGGCTGCAGTTTGTGCAGGAGGAGTGGCTTGTTGCTGTTGTTGCTGTCTTGGCTGAGTTTGGTGAGCTTGTCTGGTAGGATAATAGTTGCTTGAACTAGGACCTGAGTGGTCAGAGTGGAGGGCAGAGGAGGTGGTGGTGGATGTTGAGGCTGTTTGGTAGCTTGAGCTTCTTTCCTTGGCCTGAATTATATCTAATTCATAGGTCTTTAGCATACCGAAAAGCTCAGTCATCTATAGAGTCTTCAGATTCTCAGTTCTTCTGATGGACACTGTGTAGAGTGTCCAGCGACTGGGTAGAGACCTGATGAACTTATTGAGAATATCTTCATTCTCCAGTTTCACTTTTGAGCACTGCAACTCACCTATAAGATAAGTATATCTGTTATATAAAACAGTTAGAGACTCACCTTCCTTCCGGATGAAGTTTTCATATTGCTGCTTCAGGATGTCTCTTCTGTTTTCTTTTACTTCCTCTGAACCAGCAAACATCTTCTCTCTGTTGATGCTTCCAATATCTTCAAATCCATTGTTTTGATCCATTTTTTATTTGTGAGGATGGGTGACTTTATCAAAGAGATAGTTTTGAATAGAACCGGAGGGTGATTAAACAAATGTGAGTTTGTTTAATCTGAGCCAAAGCTCTGATACCACTTGTAGGATCGGTAGATACAAGGTGGTTCTATTCTAGTTGATATTGGCGGAAACAATAACAACTAAACAAAGTAAAACAAGTAAACAGGAAGAATACTGATAAATGCAATTTGTATTAAGCTTCAAGGTTACAAGATTACAAAGAAAAACTCTATGAAGGCACACTTGTACAATGACTCTAAGTACTAATTATATAGTAACTTAGAATCAAGACAGACCCTTGATTCTAAGGATGAGATCTAACACAAGCCGTTGATCTTGTTTATGAAGCTATTCTACACGTAAAGACTAATCTAGTTAACTTTACTGAAACGTCTTCTTAGGCATCATTGTTTGCATGCTTGGAGAAGAGCGTTATTGTCCTTTATTGGTTGCACCAGTGAGGTTTCTTCTGCTTGGAGTGTGTCAGTTGCTTTTGCAGAAAGGTGTCAGTGGCGCTTTGCATGGGTAGTCAGTTGCAACGTTTAATCTTCAAGGAATAAAGCTATCAGCAGCAAAGTTGAGTATTCACAGCAGGACTCAACACTCCAAAGCTGTTGAGTATTTTCCTATCAGCAGCAACAAGTGCTGATAAGCCTATCCACAACAACTTTGGTCTTCAGCAGATAAGGCTGTCAGCAGCTACTTTGTTTATCCGCAGAGGAACAGGCATCAGCAGCAAACAAGGTTATCCGCTGCAGTTGTTGGTCAGCAGCAAAACTGTGTGGTCCGCAGCATTTGCACTTAGAGAATTTTGTAGCTTTCAGTCTTTGATTCTACAATAGTGGTAACAAAATAATACATATTTAAACATAATGATGCTCATATACTATTTGTGATATCCAAAACGTTTTTAGAAAATGATTAAACATAATTATGAACACTTTTTATTTAAAAAGAATATTAATTATAAACTTTTGGACATTTATAACAAGAATTTGCTTATTAAGCATGACACAATAATGATTATAATTTATAGAGTAAATTACACAGATTGTCCTTTATTTATACTATAAATTACACTTTGCATCATTTGACTTCAATAAGTACACCACAGGTCATTTTCTTACATATTTTTATACACCCTCTGTCCTTTACACTACCCCCCATCTATTTCTACCGTTAAATCCTATCATGTGTCTCTCAGATGATGGGTAAAATAGTCATTTCCTTTTTCTTTTTTCAAAAACACAAAATACCAAATTACAAAATCACAGAAGAGCAGAAACTTAAGAGGGGAGACCGATCACCACCCTCAGCCGGCTTCACCCCGGCGACTCACGACGACAACACAAGGAAAATGGTGTCGGCGGTGGTCCTTTCGACCGTGAGACCCAAGGCGGTGGTCTTTTATTAAAGCTTCTTTTTCAACTCCTATTTCATGTACCCAGGAAGAGCCACTCCTACCTATGACGTTGAATAAACAAACAAATCATCAAAAAGTTTTCTTTTTTATGAACCCAGGAAGAGCCACGACAGGCTTTTTCTTTTCTTAAAGCTTCTTTTTCAACTCCTATTTTTGTTTCCCTCCATTCATCAATTAATCGTTCAATTTTGGGGACAAAATTCATCGATCAATCATCGTCGTCGTCTTGTAATTCGTATATTTCAACAGTAGAAAGACGAGCCACCATCGATTTTAGCGTAAAACCCACTCAATTAATTAACTCTCTCTCGGATTTTGGTTTTCACAATACCTAATTTCTCTCATCAAATCCGAGAAATCAAGGGGAATCTTCAGGGTTTGAGGACGGAATTGTCGAATCGGTTTGCAGCATTGGTGTTTTTGGTGGTTTAATTTTGACCTAATGATCTGGATTGGAAGGACTTGCAGCAGGCGTTGCCGTCACGGCCAACCTCCAAAGCTCGCCTCCCTAAGCGGCTGATTTAGGAGAAGCTTGCTATGCAACACGTGTCTCATGATCCAGCCAACAACAGAAAACATGATGTTAAATGCAGTACTGGTGGTGGTTGTAATTTAGGCCCGGTGAAAGAAGCTACAGTTGTAGGGGAATCGCCTTACCCCACGCCACCTGTTAGTGGACAAAGATTATCTCGTGATTAAGGATAACTGCTCTGAGTTGGATGATAAGCAGGGGATGTTTCATCTCAATTTATTTGAGTGGAGATGGTGGTTCAGATGAGATAGGGGTTGAGATGAGAGAGAAAGGGTTTTATGTTTTAGTAATTATAAACTAAACATTTGACAACTGGTTGAATAGTAACGTGCAAGTAGCTTAAGCACAATGTACAATTAATTACATAAATTGCCTTTTTATGGGTAAAATGATCATTCTACCCTCATGTGCAATGCATATGTGTATATTTAACAGGAAAATATAACATTAGTTAGTGTAAAGGACATAGGGTGTATAAAAGTATGTAAGAAAATGACATGTGGTGTATTTATTGAAGTCAAAGGACACAGAGTGTAATTTCTAGTATAACTAAAGGACAATTTGTGTAATTTACTCTAATTTATAAGTATATGAATGTGTGTGTGTATAAATGGAAGCAAAACAAAAGCAAAAAGAAAAGGGAGCAAAAACCAGGTCTAGATCCCGCGACCTCAATGTGGGAGGGGAAAGCTTTAACCAGCTGAACTAGGCAATTGCCAACAAAACTATAAAATTTTATAAAACAAAAAGAATCGCAGCCTTCTTCTTCCTGAACACAGTCGCAAAAACCCAGCTCATCCCCCCTTCAACTCCAATCGAAAATGCAAGGAAACAAGGAAAGGAAAGTGCAAACATGACGAGTAAAGATTACCTGAAGTCAGACTTGGATCAGTTGTATGCATGATTGGTCCTCCCCCTTGCGCCGATATCAAACCGAGAGAGAGAAGGAAGTGAAATTGGAGGTGATATCGATTGTAGCAGGTCAGGGGGTATTTATAGGGTGATTATAAATGCGTTAAGGGTTTCAATTAACCGAGATTGGGTGAGACTGCAGGGATTACACCATTAAATCGCACGTTTTCACCCATTCTAGCGACATCCCAAAATTGTTTTCAAATCTCGTTGAATTCGGTTTCAAAATTTCAAATTAAGGACAGATACGTTAACTCTAATTGATTGAAAATGATTTGGTAGTTGATATGTCATCATTTATACATATTTTACATACATAATAATCCCACATTATGGTACATAATAATCAAGCTAAAAAACACCAAGAATTCAAGCTTCTAAAAGGTTCATTCCCGGAGCATTTACCCCCAAGAAGTCAAAATTGGTCAACAATAGTCAACAAGCAGCTAAAAGACAAAACTGGGGAAAAGCAGGGGGATGCACGGTCGTGCATCCCATTGCACGGCCGTGCATTGGCCCTCCTGCTCCCCACGGCCCAGTACCGTGTCCTCTGTACCCTGCTTGATTCCCTGGGCCTTTGCACGACCGTGCAACCCATTGCACGGCCGTGCATTGCACATTTTTAGGCCTATAAATAGGAGGCTTGAGTTCTTCATTCCACACACCAATCCAGACCAAAAGAACACTAAAAAAGAGAGCATTCTCGTAGTTAGAGTAGAGAGTAGAGGGGCTCTTCCTCCTTGTTCCATAATAGGGGAGCCTACGAAACTCATCATTACGCTAGTCTTTATGGCCATTCATGACTAAAACTTCTTTGTATTGCTAGGGTGAAGATGATGTTTGGTGCATGTTAATGTTTAATCTATTAATGAAGTGGTATGTTTATGTCTTTAACTAATTCGTTCTCAAAAACCATCTTTTGATGGGCTTTTATTATTTTCTAAATCCGTCTTTTTTTTGTGAGTGTCTTGATTTTAAAGAGCAAGATCGTAAAACCCTATTTAAATCAAACTTCCTTTGAAACTCATACGTCTTTATACGAGCAGAGATTGATAAGACAAGGCTTGGTCTATACTTCTAAGATCGTACGTCTTTATATGAGATTATTATGCGACCAAGAATTGGTGAACTCATGTTGGGAACGGTACGTCTTTATACTTGGTCCCATTGTTACACCGCCTCCCGGTGAGCAAAATATAATCACCTATTTAACTTTAATGTAAACCATTTTGAGTCCGATTTCTCAAACCAATCCGGAGATGACCATTCGATGGGTTAAGGGTAAATGTTGTTCCTAACGGGAGGCACTACCACTTTTTAAAGAATATAATTTGCAAATCAAATGTAGTGAGGACGAGGTTCTAGCGGTGACCCAGGTCACAAGTTTGTAGTAGTCATACCACTGAATTAGTTAACTTAACATTATCACGTACCAAGCTGATTCGAATCCCGAAGCAATACATTTCGTAATCTGATCATTTTCGCCTTATTTACTTTTCTGCTATTTACTATTCTGCTAGTTACATTTCTACTACACACTTCACACACATTTTTACTTTTATGTTATTTACTTTACCGTCATTTACTTTTCTGCTTCACAAGCACACAAAACCCACTCACTAATTAATCCGGCTAAACGATAACAAAATTTGAGTATTAGAACTCGACCGTGTCCATTAGTTCGATACTTGGTTCTTACCTAACTATATTACGCTGCGATAGGTACACTTGCCTATTGTGTGTGTTTTAAGTTAAAGTAATTATTATTTTAATTTATAAATTTAAAACCTGATCTTGTGAAATCATCCTAAAAATATATTTATTTATATTTTTATTTACTTAATTCACAAAACACATCAAGTTTTTGGCGCCGTTGCCGGTGACACGGTGATTTCAAGAAAAAATTGAGTTAACGGATTAGCCTTTTATTTTCCTTCTATTTTTCTTTCACGCTTTGTTGCAGGTAGTGTATGATACAAAGTTCTACTACTGGTTTATATCAACCTTTAGCAGAACCCGAAAGATTCTTTCACCGCCGAGTTCGAGAAAACCGTGCTAGAAAAATGGTCGTAGAAAACCGCACTATCGCCAAATTTGCAAGACCGTCACCGGACGCGTTGGGGTCTAGTATCACAAGACCAACCATCGACGCTAACAACTTTGAGATCAAATCACATGATCCAGTCGCCATGCACTTTTAACGGATTACCCGATGAGGATCCACATGCCCACATCGCAAATTTCCTCGAGATTTGTGATACCTTCAAACTAAACGGAGTGTCGAATGACACTGTTCGCCTCCGTATGTTCCATTTCTCTCTAAGAGAACGAGCTAAGGCATGTTTGAATTTCTCTTCCTACCGGGTCAATCACCACTTGGGACGATCTCGCCCAGAAATTCTTATCGAAGTATTTCCCACCGGCCAAGACCGCTAAGCTAAGAAATGATATCACCACTTTCACTCAAGATGATGGTGAATCATTATATGAGGCGTGGGAACGCTTCAAGGACATGCTAAGGAAATGTCCTCACCATGGGTTAGAGGTTTGGCTGCAAGTATCATCTTTCTACAATGAGTTACATAATCAAGCCCGTCAGACACTTGACGCTACTACGGGTGGCATCTTTGGGAACAAGAGGCCGCATGAGGCTTATAACCTAATTGAAGACATAGCTATGAACAACTATCAATGGTACAACCCACGGACTAGTAGGGGAACAAGGCAAGGAGTTCACGCCGTCGATGTTGTCACGTCATTATCTGCTCAAGTAGACGCCCTTACCACAAGACTAAACCAAATTAGTAAGGGTAAAGCAACACCGGAAACAATGGAAGAGGTGAAGAGCATCACAACCGACGTCGAACAAGTTGACTTTGTCGGAACAAATCGACCTCAAAACAACCACTATAGCAACACCTACAACCCTGGATGGAGGAATCATCCAAACTTTAGTCGGAAATACAACAACAACCAAGGACAATTTGGTTTTGGACAACAACAACAGTTTCAGCAGAGGCAGCCTCAGAACTTTCAACCTCGTCAACAATTTCAAGGAACAAACAAGACGGGTAATGGGATGAGCCTAGAGGATGCGGTGACTAAGCTAATTTCCACTACTGAAAGTCAAGCCCTCCTAACAGATTCTCTTCACAAGCAATACGAGGAAAGGTTTAGTCTATATGAAGCTGAGTTCAAGACACAGAAAGCTACCCTTCAATCCATTGAGACGCAATTAGGACAAATAGCAAAACTATTGTCCGAAAGGCAACCAGGATGTCTCCCGAGTAACACTGAGACTAATCCAAAGGCCAACGTAAGTGCTATTACTTTAAGGAATAGCAAAGTCTACCCAGAGCCAACAATGCCAGGTGAAGAAGTCCAGTCACGTAGGAGAGAGATATTCACCGGAGTGCCACTCCGACCACAGCCCACAAGTTCATCCACTCAGAAAGCACAGCCTAGTGTAATCCAACCTCCTACGGCGGACGTTCCTCCAAAAATTCCACCAAAAAGAACGTTCAACTCTCACATACCATATATAGGAAGGCTGGTGAAGCAGAAAACTGATGAGCAATATGACAATTTCATAGAGCTCTTGAGCCAAATCCATGTCAACATTCCCTTCTTGGATATTATACAACAAATGCCAAAATATGGACGCTTCTTGGAAGATTTCCTCACAAACAAGAGAAACATGAAAGAAGCGATAAAAAGAACAAATTATTGTGTCACTCTCATCGAAAGGAATCTCCCGAAGAAACTTTCAGATCCTGGGAAATTCTCTTTACCATGTTCTATAGGGCCGCTACCAGTTATGTAATCCCTAGGAAATTCAGGCTTATATTTTTACTTTTTCGGCGCTTGTAAATTCATTATTTTGTGATAAACTATCCTATTAACCCATTTCACATCATGACTATATACATACATACATTGGATACAATTATTCCAAATTCAAAAATAATAAATTTTTTTATATAAGTGATTATATATTTGTTATTATTCTATTAAATAAGTATATATATATATATATGTATATATATGTATACTTTATCATAGTAGTTGAATCAAAATAAAGAACTTTAACAATGTATTTACATCTTTGTATATATGGGTTCTATTCATAAATATATATATATATATATATATATATATATAACTATGTACTTAATCATGTTAAACATAAAAACCATACAATTTGTAAATTTATAAAAATGGGAGATTGTTCTTTTATAAAATACTTATAACTTAACAAACAATAATATTCTTATGAATTTTATAAATAATATGATTTTGGTTTGGAATCCATTCAAATTATTCAGTTTTCCCTTCAAGGCATATGCCCAAGATTAACTGGTTAACACCTTTGCCTTCCTCGGGTCTGGTCACGGGTTCGAACCTGAGGAGGCCCAGTTTTGTTTATTTTTGTTTTTTTTACTTAATACATAAAACCCTCAAACACACATACATATACATGTATAAACATACAAACTCACATATATTGACACAAGGACCATTTAATAAAGATAAAAGCTAAAGATAATATATTTCTTTTACTTCATAGCAAAACATAAACAAATAAATATTACTCCTTTGTGATGCATTTTTTTTTAAATTTACATATTCTTTTATAAACCAAAAACTACTATTAACTAGGGGTGTAAACGAGCCGAGCCGAGCCCGAGCTTGACTAGGCTCGAGCTCGGCTCGTTTAACTTACTGTGAGCTCGAGCTCGAGCTCGGCTCGATTCGAGCTCTAATTTTGAAGCTCGGGCTCGGCTCGTTGGTAGTTTTATAAGCTCGAGCTCGGCTCGGGCTCGACTCGTTTATTATATATTAATTAATTTATATATATTTATAATTATTTTTATATAAATTTTATTATAGTTTTTATATATAACATAATACATATTATTTGATTATATTTATCTTATTTTTATATATACTAATTATTATTATTATTTCATAAATATATATTAAATATATTAAAAACATTATATAAATAAAAGGCTCGTTAAGGCTCGCGAGCCGGCTCGAGCTCGATAAGTGAAGCTCGGGCTCGTTTATTAAACAAGCTTATTCTTAGGCTCGAGCTCGGGCTCGAGCTCGTTTAAGCTTGGCTCGTTTCGAGTTTTTAGCGAGCCGATCTCGAGTAGCTCGCGAGCGGCTTGACTCGTTTACACCCCTACTATTAACTAATCCCTTTTAATCAAGGGATGTAAGTATATCTTTTTGTAAATAAATATATACATGTCGCATGCATACAAATTCTTTAACAAAGTCGTTCATTTAAAATCTCTAATTTACAGGTTATATTTAACATAAATAGGATTATGTTTATACAAACCATATATTTTGTAAAGGTTCACACATCCTCTTCATATAATTATATTTTTATATAAAATCATTTAAATAAAAGTCTACACTTTTTAATTATTTATGACTTAATTGCTAATTAATTAGAACAATATTTTTACAACTAATAGAAAGGATTTATTTAGATAAATCTAAATATGTTGTTTAGGTTGCAAAATAACAATGTTTATAAAACAAATTTTATCTTTTGTTTAAACATTATTCTAATCACATGAATAATTATTTTAGCAAGAATAATTATTTAAGACATTCTAAATCTATAGAAATGCTTAAGTGATTATCTTACATAATTGTACAAATTTAATTAATTTCTTTTAACATTTATAGTTATCTAAATACCTCTTTCAATAATTAATTAAATAAAAGAGATCATTTAAATAGTCTAATTAATTATTTTATCTACATAAAATAATTGTTTCAAACCTTTTTCCTTCCATAATTTACTTATTTATTTATTTTAGAATAAATATATAAGTAAATTCAAACATATTATTATTGTAAATACTATTAATCAGAGTTTCTAATTTCTTTCAATTAGTATTACTTTATCATTTTAAACATATATATTTCCTTGCAAACTTATATGCGTCCCGTATCCAAATCCCAAATCCTATGAAACCCTAAAACCTCAAGATTTCTTATTACCTTTAGACATACATTGAGTTAGAATACAAATTTATCCGTACAGGTTGAGTGTGAGGAATTCTCACGAAGCCTATCCATTATTAACAATTTGTACAACATGTTAGCATCATTACATGTAGGGGTGTAAACGAGCCGAGCCAAGCCCGAGCTTGACTAGGCTCGAGCTCGGCTCGTTTAACTTACTGTGGGCTCGATTCGAGCTCGGCTCGATTCGAGCTCTAATTTTGAAGCTCGGGCTCGGCTCGTTGGTAGTTTTATAAGCTCGAGCTCGGCTCGGGCTCGGCTCGTTTATTATATATTAATTAATTTATATATATTTATAATTATTTTTAAATAAATTTTATTATAGTTTTATATATAACATAATACGTATTATTTAATTATATTTATTTTAATTTTATATATACTAATTATTATTATTATTTTATAAATATATATTAAATATATTAAAAACATTATATAAATAAAAGGCTCGTTAAGGCTCGTGAGCCGGCTCGAGCTCGATAAGGGAAGCTCGGGCTCGTTTATTAAACAAGCTTATTCTTAGGCTCGAGCTCGGGCTCGAGCTCATTTAAGCTCGGCTCGTTTCGAGTTTTTAGCGAGTCGATCTCGCGAGCGGCTTGGCTCGTTTACACCCCTAATTACATGTGAGTTTCATAGCCCCATTTCTCTTCATTATTGTTTACAAATACTCGGGGTGGAACATGTTTACATACTATACATACCAAATTCAATACCATTTTTCTCATGCTATTTACTATGTACTTTATGTCTTAAACTGCTTGGTGACTATTACATGTGTTCATGCCGGTGCAATCATTAACCTGCTACCCAGGCCTAAGTTAGTACCTAACATGATCATTTATAGGGGAATCCGATTCCAGTTAACACAACCCTTGGCGGGTTTTGTGTGTACTATATTACTATTTTTCCAAAACACAATCAGTGGGATTGTACTTACTAGTTTTCCATTTATTACGGCTTGAATTGTACGCTTGGAACCTTGTATGTTTTCACATTTATGCCTTAGTTACACATTGAACATATTAAATTGTAAAATTTACTTAATTTTTGTTTGGTGTCAAAACCTATGTTACTCACCAACTAATTGTAGTTGACATTTACTCACATGTTTCAGGTGCACTCATTTGAGGACAAGTCTTGATCATATAGGACTATGGGCCTAGTTAAATTTAATCCAACTTTGATTATGTTATGTTTCGTTTGTACAATGTATATCTCATTTCCTTGTAATGAATATTTAATATGATGGAATAAATATTGAAACTAATTAAATAGTTGATCATGTGCTTTTAAACAACCGCGTCAGCTCCCACGTATAATCCGTCGCCGGCCGGGGTGTGACAAGTTACGTATGCGCTCGCTGATCTAGGGGCAAGCGTAAATGTTATGCCCTTCACTATGTTTCAAAAGCTCGACATTGGACAACCGCGACCGGTTAATGCAACTACTGAACTCGCGGATGGATCGGTTAAAACACCTATAGGAGTCATCGAGAACTTATTGGTGAAAGTTGGCAAGTTTGTCTTCCTTGTCGACTTTATGGTTTTAGAAATGGGACAAGACTTCTCCTTACCATTAATGTTGGGTCGTCCATTCTTAGCCACCGCAAGAGCCGTCATTGACATGAATGAAGGAATTTTAACGCTCTGTATCGGTAAACAATCAATAACATACCACATCGGGGGATATGAATGCATGTCAAGTGATCCTCTTGAATTCTCTCACTTTATTGATTCCAATCTGGACTATCAACTACAAAAAGCAAAGGACTTGAAAAAAGGAAAAGCACCTGATCTTACCAAGCCAAAGACGCCAGATCCTACGGCAATAGACCTTACCAAGGATCTTGACAACACTAATTGGATCGATGAGTACTTTGATAAATTACCAAAGATGAACGAAGAGATAGGAGACACGGGAGAGGTTATTTACTCCCACCTGAAGAAAGACTGATGAAGCACGTACGGGTCGGGCTAAAGACCCATAAATAAACGTAGCGCTTCCGGGAGGCAACCCGATGATCATGAATAAATTGAGAAGTTGATGCATACGGCATAAAGCATAGACCTCAGGTTTGGTTTTTCCAAATTTAAGTTTCTAATTACTTCAGCCCCAGGTATGCCTTCTCGATACTAGGACCTTAGTAGCTTAACTACTATCTTTTATTTTCCTTGTTCGTTTTTATATTTTATTTTATATTTCAGAAAGAATAACATCACCAGATCATATCTTTACTTTGAGGAGTTACACTCCAACTCTACGAGCCTGGAGCCGGAAACCACATCAAATTTCTGAGAAATTCGATGAAGTCTTTGAAGCAACAAGTTGACAAGCAGCTGATAGGCACAGCCTGATAGCAACAATAAGTTTTGGCCTTAGCTTATACACCGAACTGATCGGGGGAGTACCAGTTTCTTTTCCCTTAAAACTCCATGCATTTTAATTCCTACAAAGCATTCCATTACATGCATTTGTACATTGAGGGCAATGCACAGTTTTAAGTGTGGGGAGGGGAATTACAGATTCAGGACTGTTAACCTCAAAGCAGTAAAATTTAACTTGTGATTTTCAACCCATTTGACTAAAACATTACAAAAACTTACCTTTTATAAAACCCGAAAAATTTTCAAAAATATTTAAACCCTTTAAATCAAAACCCTCTTGGAGTTTGCACCTAATTAAATAAAATGAATACATGGCAGTAGAAACAAACGAAAATTATGCATAACAAATCACTAAACCCTATCCCATCCGTTTCCATGTGAGAATAATCTGAGCCTTTTCACGAGCATTATTATCATTATTTTTGCATGCTCTTTCGTTTGGTATATTGAGTGTTTATTCGATTGAATTCTATGCATAATTAGAACTTGTATGACTTATACATATCAAGACCATGAACTAGTGGAAGTATGAAAATGATTGAGGCACCTAGGACTTTTATCACCCTTATTATCCATAAAATCCCAAAAATCCCAAAAATATTATCCGCCTAGATAGCCCTCTGAGCCTTAGCCTTTTCTTTTCTATTACCCATACTGATAACCCAACCAGCTTTTCGCAAACACCGGTTATTGGCTAACTGTCTTCAAAATGGGAAACTTATCCTATCTAGTCATTTCAAGTTTATTATCATCAAGACAATTTTGGAAAGAATCTGCCCTACTCAGAAGAATTGGAATATACAAATGGTGGATGAATTAGGAAAAATCCGAACTATCTGCAGGAAATTCACAGAAACATTGTTTCAAGGAAATTGAGAAAGAAGGATTATTAAAGGATTTGTCTTGCTAAAAAAAAAAAAAAGACAAAGTTGGTCTTTTACCGGGATTTCAATGCCCGAATTACCAACCGAACTCCGAGAAAATATTTTTCAAGCAATCAGTGATGTGAGAAAACGGTGGCGCAAGCAAGAATAACTGCCACCATTCTGCGGCTTGTCAAAAAGTGCCGCCAAAAGAAGCCTCAAAATATACGATAAATGTAGAAAGTGTGGCAACTGGAGCCACGATGGAAAGTGTAGCAACTGACTCTCAAAATCAGTATACACATCTGATTGAAGTAGGCGCTGTTAGGCTACGAGCCGAAAGAACCATACGAAAAGGCAGCAATGTGTATTACGCAATAAGGGATGAGTTAGCATTGATGAGAAGTATTGGTCTTGGCAATCTGACCATAAACGAGCCCTCAGATTAGTTATACCCTCATGATCTGAGTACTATAGAGGGACCTTTTAGTACTCTCTATTTTAAGCCATGAGGTCGTAGCTGAGTGTTTCGCGATAGCTGCAGCCTTTCAAACCCCTAAAAATCCAAAAAGATTTTCATTTTCACCTTTAGTTTTACTTTAGTCACATTACAACCCATAAAAGTCCTCTTGATTCATGCATACTACTTAGTTAGTTGGTGGAGACTTGATTTTCATACAAGCTTATGACCATTGCATAATTCGATTCGAACTCGAGTGTCCCACTTAGCTCACATTATCCATATATATATATATATATATAACCCTAGAGTTGAGTGAACATTGTGAGTAGTGAGGAGTTTTTGCATAATCAACGTTCTAGTAAGCTTGTCATGGATTCCATCATCTTAAAACAAGAAAAACATAAAAATAGAATAAGCAGCTCAAGAGTTATCCCGGAGTTTCAACACTAGTTGAAATTCCATTACCCTTGTAAAAATTTTAGTTATGGGTGTGATCATGCATGAGTTTGCTTGATGACAAGCAACGTTTAAGTGTGGGGTGTTATGATATGTCATCATTTATACATATTTTACATACATAATAATCCCACATTATGGTACTAATTGAATAATAACCTTACAATTTATGCTTAAAACACTTATATTTTGTAATTGCAGGTTATTCAGTGTTGAAAATATAAATTAAGCTAAATCCTATCAAAAACACCAAGAATTCAAGCTTCTAAAAGGTTTATTCCCGGAGCATTTACCCCCAAGAAGTCAAAATTGGTCAACAATAGTCAACAAGCAGCTAAAAGACAAAACTAGGGAAAAGCAGGGGGATCATTGCACGGCCGTGCATTGGCCCTCCTGCTCCCCACGGCCCAGTACCGTGTCCTCTGTACCCTGTTTGATTCCCTGGGCCTTTGCACGACCGTGCAACCCATTGCACGGCCGTGCATTGCACATTTTGAGGCCTATAAATATGAGGCTTGAGTTCTTCATTCCACACACCAATCCAGACCAAAAGAACACTAAAAAAGAGAGCATTCTCGTAGTTAGAGTAGAGAGTAGAGAGTAGAGGGGCTCTTCCTCCTTGTTCCATAATAGGGGAGCCTACGAAACTCATCATTACGCTAGTCGTTATGGCCATTCATGGCTAAAACTTCTTTGTATTGCTAGGGTGAAGATGATGTTTGGTGCATGTTAATGTTTAATCTATTAATGAAGTGGTATGTTTATGTCTTTAACTAATTCGTTCTCAAAAACCATCTTTTGATGGGCTTTTATTAATTTCTAAATTCGTCTTTTTTTTGTGAGTGTCTTGATTTTAAAGAGCAAGATCGTAAAACCCTATTTAAATCAAGCTTCCTTTGAAACTCGTACGTCTTTATACGAGCAGAGATTGATAAGACAAGGCTTGGTCTATACTTCTAAGATCGTACGTCTTTATACGAGATTATTATGCAACCAAGAATTGGTGAACTCATGTTGGGAATGGTACGTCTTTATACTTGGTCCCATTGTTACACCGCCTCCCGGTGAGCAAAATATAATCACCTATTTAACTTTAATGTAAACCATTTTGAGTCCGATTTCTTAAACCAATCCGGAGATGACCATTCGATGGGTTAAGGGTAAATGTTGTTCCTAACGGGAGGCACTACCACTTTTTAAAGAATATAATTTGCAAATCAAATGTAGTGAGGACGAGACTCTAGCGGTGACCCAGGTCACAAGTTTGTAGTAGTCATACCACTGAATTAGTTAACTTAACATTATTAAGTACCAAGCTGATTCGAATCCCGAAGCAATACATTTCGTAATCTGATCATTTTCGCCTTATTTACTTTTCTGCTATTTACTATTCTGCTAGTTACATTTCTGCTACACACTTCACGCACATTTTTACTTTTATGTTATTTACTTTACCGTCATTTACTTTTCTGCTTCACAAGCACACAAAACCCACTCATTAATTAATCCGACTAAACGATAACAAAAGTTGAGTATTTGAACTCGACCGTGTCCATTGGTTCGATACTTGGTTCTTACCTAACTATATTACGCTGCGATAGGTACACTTGCCTATTGTGTGTGTTTTAAGTTAACGTGATTATCATTTTAATTTATAAATTTAAAACCTGATCTTGTGAAATCATCCTAAAAATATATTTATTTATATTTTTATTTACTTAATTCACAAAACACATCAGTAGTAAATTGGACGGATTAAATTGCGAAATTGAGGGGATTTGGAAAAGGATTTAAGAGCTTTGACTTTTTGAAGTCAAACATTTGTTTGATTTGTTTCAGGGTTCAAAACAAGAAGAAAGGGGGTTCAAATAGACGGCTTCAAAGGTTTGAGAGGGTTCAAGCAATATGATGGGAGGGTTCAAGGTTTTTTTCCATTTAAAATTAAATAAATTATAACTCTTTCTTTTATAAAATCATAACTTATTATTTATTTTATTATCATTAATTTTCTTTTATAAAAATAAAACTTCATTTATAAAACTTAAATAAATTTATAATTTATTTATTTATTAGAAACAAAATATATTTATATATATATGAAATAACAGTTTAATTTCTCAAGAATTCAAGTCGTTACACGTTTGAATGTAATAATTGATATGGCATAATGTAATGTACAAGTACGTTATAACGAGGTTGAAATAAAATGTTATTATTGCAGAAAATGAAATAAAATAACACAGGCAAAAGTCATGGATGTTACAGGAAAACCCGAATCGTTGTTTGCTCCATTGATTGTACAAAATAGGATCGACTAAGAAAGAAGAAACACGAAACCATAAACGATTTGAGGTAAGAAACTGGCCTTAGTTCTCATATTTTCGTTAAAGATGAGTTAAAGTGGGTAAATGGGGTTTAATCCATAAAGCTTGGAGTTTTACGCATGAAACAACTTAAAAACCATAGATCTGGTAACATTGGAGCCAAAAAAAACTTTTAGACGATTAAATAGGGTTGTTGCGTAAGTGAAAATCTGTGTATTCGCACGAAGTACTCGTGCGAATACTTAGAGTATACACACACCTATCCATAAACGAATACTGGGAGTATTCGTTATTACTCTTGTGCGAATACTATAATTACTCGTAAGGGTGCCCTTGTGCGATTACTCAAGGTATGCGCACTCTTGAGAGTATACATTGGAGTTCTCGCAAAGAAAGGTAAGCGAGTACTTAGGATGCTTAGCGAATACTTATGTGTGAGTACTTAGTATTCCTGCGAATACTTATTACGTGTACTTGTTCTTGAACTTAAGTTTAATGTAATGAACTTGTACAGATTTGACATAATCGATAGAGTCTAGAGCCAAATCAAAACCCGGCCCTGATAGTCAAGTTACCACATATGAGTTTCTATAGCCAGATTAAGAGCTATGGTTATATGTTTTGTGCCAACTATGAGATGTATCCGGTTTGGGCATTTCACCCAACGACTACACGTTGAAGGCCTTTTGACAAGACGATGGTTGATTATTGTGGGAGGTGACACTCATTTGGGCGGAGAGGATTTTGACAAGACGATGGTTGATTATTGTGTACACGAATTTAAGAAAAAAGAAAAGAAAGATATCAGTAAAAGTGCAAGAGCAATGGGGAGATTGAAAGTTGCCCGCGAGAAGGCAAAGAGGGATTTGTCCTCAACAACTAGAACTTCGATTGAAGTTGATTGTTTAGATGATGGAATTGATTTTTCAATGAAGTTCACCCGGGCGAAATTCGAGGAGCTAAATGCTGGTTATTTTAAGAAGTGCATCGAGCATGTGGAAAATTGTTTAAGAGACGGGAATATGCACAAAAATCATGTTGATGATATAGTCCTAGTTGGTGGGTCGACGAGGATTCCCAAGGTACAACAAATGCTAGGGGAGTTTTTTGAAGGGAAACCACTTTGTAAGAGCATTAATGCGGATGAAGCTGTTGCTTATGGTGCAGCAGTGTTAGCTGCAAATTTAAGTGGCAATGGCAATAAAGATGTGAAAGATTTAATACTTTTAGATGTGACTCCTTTGTCCCTTGGTATCACAATAAAAGAAAGGTATATGAGTGTCATAATCCCAAGGAACACACCAATACCAGCCAGAAAAGAGCGGTTTTATGTGACACTTGCCGATAACCAACTATCGTTTAACGTATCAGTGTATCAGGGTGAGTGCAATGAAGTGTAAGACAACATCTTCCTTGATAAATTCACTCTTCATGGCGTTCCACCAGCCCCTGCAGGTAAAGTGGGAATGAAGGTTTGCTTTAGCATAGACGCCAATGGTATTCTTGATGTCTCGGCTGTGTTGCCATCTACGGGCAATAAAGGCAGCATAGTAATCGCTGGGAGTGGAAATGTGTCCAAGAATGACATAGAGAAGATGCTGAAAAAGGCTAAGTATTGTTAGTGTTTCTAGTTCTATTTATGGATACTTATACAATATAATCGTTATGATTCTTGGAAATATGTTTGAATTTGTTAAGGTTTTATTTGAGATTCATGGAAATAAAATTATTCATGAAGTTGCTGGAACAATAATAAGTTGCATTTATGTAATCATGTTGGTGCATTAGTTTATGACAAGGGTCACTATATTACCTAAAAACCACTGTCTTGTTTTTTAAAATTTTCCACTTGACTGTTTCAAAAAGGTTTAATAAATGGAAACTCAACCACGTGAACACAGTGACGGAACTTGAACAACTAAATTATGGGCCGAAAATATTACACATAAAAAATCCAATTTTTTAGTGGATTTGTGGAATAGATTCGGGCTTTTGGTCTGGATTAGGAGAGACCTAAACACTATAACTATATGAAATAAACCTAGTGGGCCAAAATCTGAGCTCTCTCTATTAAAGTGGTATCAAAGCTAGCCATGGTGGTTTAAGTGTTCATAGACATTCTTGATCAAAGTAGTAGCAATAAATCTGAATCGGCATTGTTCGCTTCATTATCAGTTCAACACACGGTGAAATCAGTGAAGATTCTGAAGTTAACCGAAAATTTGTTAATCTTCACCAGGGGTGGAAACCGGGGGGGGGGGGGGGGGGGTTTCTTCTAATATGGGGTATAACATGGTCTCCTATTTTTACTTTGACCCTCCCAAATTTTTGCCGGTAGAGACAGAATGTAGTTAGATGAAAAGAAAAGTTTGAAGCTGATAATAGGAGCCGTCTGCGTCCAAAGGTCGCGCTCAAGGTAACAGGTAAAGAAGAGATGAAGAAGATAACCTAATAATTTATATATAACTAGACTAGATGGTTATACCCGCGCTACGCGGCGGGTGTCGGGTCTATTGTTAATAAAATTTAAATGAAAAACGTTGACACAACGGTAAAAATAATGTTAAAAAAAAATAAATAATCAAAAAGGTAAAAACAAAATTATAAAATTACCGGTTCGAGTCATCGAAAACTATAAAAGCGAATAACGATACGGGTTCCAATAATATCAATACCGACAATCATGTTGTTCGCTCATAATAGGTTCGGTCCGTCACGGTACCACAACGCTAACGACACTCGCTGTATAAGCAACAATACAAAAAAAAATCAACTTTGAATACAACTTCGTTTTAAAAAAAAAATTATCGGACCGTTGACAAAAAAAACTAAAAACAGCCACGTACTCTGTATTTTGAAAAAAGTTAACAAATGAATGTTATTAAAAAAATTAAATTATTAGAAAATGAAACGGACTAAAAGAGTATATAATATATAGTATAAGGTTGAAAATGAAATTTACAAAGAAAAAAAAACTTTTATGTATCAAATTTTTAACGGGGTTGACACTATTCATTGAGACTCTCCTCTAATTTTATTAGTAAAGTAATCTATCGGGCTTTTTAAAAGTCTAGTCATGGTCCAGTATTTAATTAAATTGAATGACTAGTTTTTCATGTGATAGGAAGATTTAAAAAAAAAAAAAAAAAAAGGAATCTACAAAGCCGGAGGAACGATGTCGGATATAAATCGATATTTAATAACCAATAGAGTATATCCTCACGCCAACCCCAAGTGAGCCCCCTCATGCAAGAAGGGGGCGGTGTTTCACCCAAGTGAGCCCCCACATGTCACCTCTAGCTAATCACAACCCGTTTCCCCCTCACGCCACCATATTCCCCGTGAAGCCCCTCACGGCCCCCTCACGCCATAGGGGGCGGTGTTCGTGAACCCCCTCATGCCGTGAAGCCTCTCACGGTTCCCACCCGTGAGGGTATACCTGATACTCTTAGGGTAAGGGATATACCCTCACGCCAACCCCTAGTGAGCCCCCTCACGCTATCTCTCAGCCAATCATAACCTGTTTCCCCCTCACGCCACCATCTTCCCTGTGGAGCCCCTCACACCATAGTGGGGCGGTGTTCGTGAACCCCCTCACGCCGTGAAGCCCCTCTCGATTCCCACCCGTGAGGGTATACCGGATACTCTTAGAATGTAAAGAAAACCATCCTAACCTTTCTAATATTCAAACTTACTAATTTTCTTTGGGACAATTTCATATATGCCCCTACAAAACCTAGAAAATATCTTATATACTCAACAAAAACTAAAGATATCATATATACCCTTACAAAATGTAATAATATCATATGTACCAATTTCATTAAATATAATTTAAAAGATGATAGTTTTGTCCTTATTTCTCTAAAACTTTAAAATTTCATATTTATCCATTTTTAACTTTGAAATTTCATATTTACTCATATTTAATTTTTTTAATTTTTTTTATTTTTACCAATTGTTTTATTGCATTTATTCATCATACTTAACAATTTCTTTTATAACATTTCTAAGTTTCTCGCAATCGTTCCTTCTGAATAGATTTGGAGAATCACGATAGTCGTAATGGTGATCTTGTACGTATGGAATAAAACTAAAAAATTAGGTTATAAAAAATCATATAATGGATAAGGGTGAATGCTTATAAAGTAACTACATATTTTTGTGCATATTCGCGTCTCTACCAGCAATCGATGTAACTTGTGAATCCTAGGCAACCCACCAAAAAGGACTATATCATCCACATTATTTTTGTGCATATTTCCCATCTCATAAACAAATTTCCAGATGATCAATGCCTTTCTTAAAGAAACCAGCATTTATCTTCTCAAGTTTCACCTGGCTGACCTTCATTCAAAACCGCAGTTGTGTAGGCTCGCTGATCAAACGAATGACATTCAAGCCATCCAGTGTTTGTCGCATGTCCTTACTTTTCTCTTAAATATGCAGGGCCTGCAATCACTACTAAAACTTCTGTTTCTTTAAAACAAACACTTGATGGGGGTATTGTTTCAGCAACTTCATAAATAATTCTATTTCCATGAATCTCAAATAAAACCTTAATTAACAAATTTGAATATATTTCTAAGAATCAAAATGGTTGCATTGTATAGATATCTGTAAATAAAAGCAACATATATTAGAACTTGGAGTTGAAAAGAAACAATACAAACTTGAAATTAGAAACATTAACAATAGATTTCAAAGCTCAACCTTTTTCAGCATTTTCTCGATGTCATCCTTGGACACATTTCCACTCCCAGCAATTACAATACTTCTTTTATTACCCGTAGATAGCAACTCAGCCGAGACATCAAGAATTCCATTGGCGTCTATGCTAAACCAAACCTTCATTTTTTCTTTACCTGCAGGGGCTGGTGGAACACCATGAAGAGTGAACTCATCGAGGAAGATGTTGCCTTCCGTTTCACCACACTCACCCTGGTACACAGAGACTCTAATGGATACTTGGTTATCGTCTAGTGTCACATAAACATGCTCCTTCATGGTGGGTATAGGTGTGTTCCTTGGGATCAGGACTCCCATATATCTTCCTCTGAGTTCGACACCAAGGGACAAAGGAGTAACGTCTAAAAGTACCATATCCTTCACAGATTTATTGCCATTACCACTCAAGTTTGCAGCCAACACTGCTGCACCATAAGCAACAGCTTCATCTACATTAATGCTCTTACAAAGTGATTTCCCGTCAAAAAACTCCTCCAGCATTTGTTGTATCTTGGGAATCCTAGTTGACCCACCAACAAGGACTATATCATCCACATTATATTTGTGCATATTCCCATCTTTTAAACAATTTTCCACATGCTCAATGCACTTCTTAAAAAACACACAATTTAGCGCCTCAAATTTTGCCCGGGTGATCTTCATTGAAAAATCAGTTCCATCATACAAGCAATCAATGACAATTGACGTTTGAGTTGTTGAAGACAAATCCCTCTTTGCTTTCTCGCAGGCAACTTTCAATCTCCCCATTGCTCTTGCATTTTTACTCATATCTTTCTTGTGCCTTTTCTTAAATTCTTGAGCACAATAATCAACCATGGCCTTGTCAAAATCCTCTCCACCGAGGTGAGTGTCACCCCCCACTGCTTTAACACTTAGTGTTCCTTCCTTACTGATCGTAAGAAGTGACACGTCGAACGTGCCACCACCCAAATCAAATATTAATACGTTTTTCCATTGTGGGTGGTTTGGGCCCGCAAAGTTGTCTAGACCGTAGGCAACTGCAGCTGCTGTGGGCTCACTGATCAAGCGCATGACATTAAGGCCAGCGAGTGTACCAGCGTCCTTTGTTGCCTGTCGTTGCTTGTCACTGAAATATGCAGGGACGGTAATCACTGCATCTCTAACAGTTGTTCCAAGGTACGCCTCCGCAGCCTCTTTCAACTTTTTTAGAATCATGGAAGATATGTCTTCAGGCGAAAATTCCTTGTTTGTACCCATGTGTTCAAGTACAATCATTGGCTTATCGTTAGATCCTTCAATTACCTTAAAAGGCCATGATTGCAAGTCATTCTGCAATCTGGTATCGCTGAATCGCGTTCCCATCATACGCTTAACATCTGAAACTCATCAAAAATACAATTTTATCAAATGTATGATTTTCTTGCGTGATAGATAACATGTATGTAAATCAAATAAATTACCAAAAATGGTGTTAGATGGGTTCGTGGTGATTTGATTTTTAGCACCCTCACCTACTAAAAACTCCGTGTCGTTAGAAGCCACACATGATGGGGTGATGTTATTACCCTGTTCATTAGGAAGGATCTCAACACGGTTGTGTTGATCAAACCACGTAGCAACACACGAGTATGTTGTTCCAAGATCAATTCCGATCGGAGTTGTTGTCGACATCTTGAAATATGTATCTGTAATTAAAAAAAAATAGGAATATATGCGATGACTAGTCTCATTTGGTCAATTATACCATCGCCGGAGCCAAACGTTACAGAAATAAAAATCAATTTAAAACTGAAATAAGGATACCTGTTCACGAAGTTACCTTTTACGTGATCCTTGCTGAGCGTGATGTATGGCCTTCGCCGGAAACTTCGATGTCTGCTGGAAAAGTGGCGGAGAGAGGGTGGACAATTCTCAACTACCGAAGGGTGAGTTTATAGAGGAGAAGGAAGGGTCAGTTGTACTATTTTATGTTTCGTTACTGTTAGCCGATTATTATGGTAGCAGATACTAGGTTAAAATCCCGTGTATTATACGGGTTAAATAAATAAAATATTATATATTAAGTGATAAAAAAATATTTTTTAAAAAACTCGTGTTTTACACTGGTTGAATAAACCCGTGGAATATAATATAATCAGTTAACACATACAGTCGTCAAAATATGTCAGGTGATTTATTAATATAAAGATTAGTATTTTATTTAAAAATGTATTAAAAGATAAATGTGTATTTAATAAGAGAGAGAGACGGGAAAAAAATGATAACAATCAATATGGAGGCGACACGTGACATCTTAAAACCTTTATTTATTATATAGTATAGATGTAGTTTGTTTAAATTCAATTTAATTAGCTTTTGTATTTCCCTGGTATATTATGAAAGATAATGAATTAGTCCTTCCTTTATGATATCGTTGATAACGGATAATTGTGGTAAAGATATGGTGCTAATATATAGCAAAATGTAAACTAATAATAATATTACATAATAATATTGTGACTAATAAAAGGCACTGAATTATAAATTGACAGCTTTACCAAATTTTTGAATTTACTTAAAATTAAAACCATAAATAGACGCGTCAATCACACAAATCAATGATTCACGCATTTTTGTTTAAAAGAGGAAATAATAAAAAAATTACGAAAACTGGGGAAATGATTGATTGATGAAATCAAACACTTTATTGAAGGATTTTGGGTTTTTCCGTCGGCTGGTTATGGGCCCCGTAACTCTACTCATAGCTCCAAGTTATGCCCGTTTTAAATTTAACATTTTCTACCCTATAAATGTTGGATCCAAGAAAGATACATGCAATAACCAATGATGGATCGATGATCATCAAAGTATCTTGTGTAATCACCATTAGAATAAGTATGTAACTCAAGACTAGTTGATCGTCTTATGAGCAACCCGTGTGTGATAGTACCCTTAAGGTACCTCAAGATACTCTTGACTGCACCCTAGTGATGGTTAGTAGGTTTTCGTAGAAACTGAGAAACCTTACTAACTGCTTAGGCAATCTTTAGGCAAGTTAGAACAAGATACTGCAGCGTGCCGACTGTACTACAATATAACAAGATATTGCAGAGTGCCGCAAGTTGGAACATGGTTAGTAGGTTTATTTAAGTATCCTCATATTTAAATTTGTGTCATTATTATTAACGTTTTATTTTAATATTTTCGTGTCTTGAATCAAAATTAATATTAGTATTACTTTAAGTTTGGTAAATGATCTGAAAGCAACTACCTAAAACTTTATTAAAATGGGAAGGTCTTGGTTGTGACAAAAAAATAGTTCCAGGTTGGGACAACGAGTTTTCTCATCTATAGTAGGTTTTCTTCTGAGGGTGTTTGAGATGATCGGGTGGGCCAGTAACCCGTCAATAATCCAAATTGCTTTTAAAAAAAAAAAATCTAAAAGCAACCAACTAAAATATTTTCACGTTTTTCCATTTTACTTTACCTTTTTATTACTTTTGTTCTTTTTTCTTTTTTCTTTTTCCCTTTTTCCTCTTTTCCATCATGCGTGTGACTAGATATCACACAAACATTAAAAGACAAGGCAAAAAGTTATTAAAAAAGCAGTCCACTATATTTTTGGAAGAATTCAATTGGTTTCAACGTGTTCGGTTAAATGTGACCTCTCTAATTTATAAATTTCATAGGGCCGGGTATAAAAATTTTCATTTCGATTGTTCATCACATAACAAAAATACGATACAATAAAAAAAAATCGTTATTAGAAATTAAAAAAAACATAATATAAATAAATAGTCTTTATGCATTAAAAAAACTAGAGTTGTTTCCTACAAGTTTTCATGTAAAAAAGGGACAACTCGTAAAGAAAAGAGTAAAATACATGGACGGTCCCTGTGATTTACCCAAATTTTGGATTTGTTCCCTACTTTTCGAAAAGTACACGGATGGTTCATGAGGTTTGCACTTTGTAATACATTTAGTCCCCAAACTTTGCCAAACGTGCATGTATGTTTCCTGTGGTTTGCACTTTGTAACATATTTAATCTCTAACCTGAACCTTTAAAAACTTTTAGATTTGTTGGTTGAGAACTAAATGCGTAACAAAATGCAAAACACAGGACCATCCATGTACTTTTTACAGCAAAATTCAGCAAAAACATAATTTTTTACATGTAAAAAATACATTACAAATACTTAAGTATTAAGAAAATGAACAGTTCCTAACAAATAATGCTGGCCAACATTGTAAAACTGAATTGTTTTACACGTAGAACACATAAAAAACAGAAAATTTAGTGAACAGTTTTAAGAAGATTGAAAATAAACTTTAAAATTTTTAAAAAATAAGTGAAAAAGACCAGAGTTTTCTATTTGTCTAATTTGTTTCTTTTTCATTTGTAGTTAACTAGGTTTTTCCCCTCCGCGCGTTGCGGCGGGAATTCTTAACATCGAAGGAATTCTCAATTATGTGACGGGGAATTCTAATGTGTACAATAAAATACCATGATTCAATACATTAATTTTACTTATACACGCTCCAACTTTCCTTTGATGAAATCCTAAATTTTAAACACAGTAGCAAAGACAACGGTTTATTTGAATAGTGCGATATACTAACAATATCAAGCCCAAACGATAAAAGTTAATGAAAACAGATTTTACCCTCATTGTTGAATCCTATTGAAAGCCGATACCAAAAGCTCCCATAAACCTTAAGCGTTGAGGGTAAAACACATATAAAAATGGGCCTGTAATTGCTGAAATCTAGTTCAATTCCACACAAAGCCGAGTAGAGTAGACTCACCTTGGGATCATCAGTATAAAGGATGGCTAACTGCGATGAAGGGACACAACAGGATCCTATTTTGAAGAGTTTACAAAAACAAATAATTTTATATAAAGAACATACCTGAGAAATCTAACTCTACATACCACAACAATATCATCTACACGTCATACTAACATTACCACATTAATATCATCACACTCATAATCAACATAACTCAACGTTTGCATGCAATACTACACATATATAAATACCCACGTAACACACATACCTCGTCACTACACCCTCATCAGGGTCACCCTCGTCAGGGCGTTCAACACACCCCAAGCTCATCATTAACCTGATAAATAAACGTCACCGTTGGTGACTTCTCGAAGGACCTCATCCTTCACAATCCCATTTGCTATGCCATAATGACACGATGCAAACATACCACGACGAACACACAACACAAACAACATACTAACAATTACATGACTCATTAACTATACTTTCACCTCACGCATAACCCTAGAACAACATATTTCTCACACACTATATCATAAGGATTTAATGTACGACACAACTCTTTCCGTGCGGCCCTTAACACTACACACATTATTCACCCATACCCTAAACTCACACATTTCCATGAACTCACCATTTATCGTACGATCACTTAATAATCATTTTATATTCAAAACACATCGGGTTGGAACCCGAAATCCTTAACACATTTAAAAGAGTAAACTCATTTCATAGGTATGTACGATAGCCCCAAAACGTTAAAACATTTAAAAAAGGGGGATTAGAAACTCACAGGTTACGGAGTCTAAATCCTTGCTCCGCAAACCCGTCTGTCCACCCTCGAACCCAACCTGACAAACGTATGATCCAAGGATCAGATAACATTCTAAGAGTATGTTAAAACATACAAATATACTTCAATTCATCCCTCGGCTTCATCTGCTCGTCATTCCAATTTACCGAACCCTTAGCTTTACCAATACACGCATGGGATCGTCCTCGACACGATTAGAACTCGCGTACATGAACCGGCTCCTCGCATGCACTTACACATGCCATGCAACCCAAGCCATACTACATAGAAACCCTACCCCGCGAAACGTATGAACTTCGAGTCGGGTCCTCATGCATGCACGTGAACCCGCCATGCGAAACCCTATGTGGGAATGGCTCTAACCGATCACCACCATGGTCTTCTTATCCTCACTCTCACTGTCGAGCCACCACACCATGGTCGCACCCCTAGACGCCCTCGCCATGCCCACACAAACCCGGCAACACCTCGTCATTATCCACCGCTAGCCACCGCCGTGCGCCACCACTGTTGCCACCATGACAGTCGTCGTCTCCGTTACTTCTCATAGTTCTCTTTGTCCTCCTCGTCGCATGCCATAACAGCCGTCACCACCATCGGCTACCACCAAGGGACCTATCCAAATCGAGATCCCTAGCCGAGCAAGTCCTTGTCTTCCTCGCCACGCGCCGCCGCAACGCCACCACGACAGCCCCTCCTCCTCGCTTTCTTCTTCTCGGCAGCCGTCCGCCGCGACAATTCGACCACCCTCGGGTCCCCTCCTGCCCGTTGTTACCATTACGCACCATCCCCGTGACGTTTCCGCCGCCCGCTACCACCCGTAGCTATCACCGTTAACCACCACCGCCAGCAGTCTCTCCTCTCTCGTATAACCATTTACGCATAAAAGAAATCAAACACGGATAAGAATACAAACGAGAATTACTTTACTGCTTATCTTGATTTCCATCGAGTGAATAGTATCCGGAAGCACCGTAGCCGTCGACGCCTCCCTTCTCCGGCCCTCCTCTCTCTCGATTCCGTCGTGCACACAACCCTAGCCGAATGGCTTAGGGTTTGCCATAAGGTGGCTTTTAAACCCCCTTTTAACTTCCATCCGGGTCCCTCTAGTTATCCCTCGTATATTCCGACCCCGAGCCCTTCACAAGAGAACAACCGTTTCTTTTCCGACGTTAAATCGTATTTAAAATGACAAACATTGCTTCTTATTACATTTAGTAAAGATTCGGGTCGCCCACTACCTGAACCATCATCATATGGATTTCCGGGATGTTACAATAAGTCGGTATGCTAACTTTTTAAACGGCGGAATAGTTTAGTACAGATATCACATACAAAAACTTTACCGGAAGAATACGCAGAAGGTATAAAGTTCTCGAAAATATTACACACAACATCAAAAACAGTCGGAGATGACTTTCCCGCAACCACCACTTAAACTTACAAAAATAACAGCCGAAGAGAATAAGATAATTCACTTTCTTATTTGAATGAAGAAAAGTGGTGAAAAAATTAAATAAATTAGGAATTGACTTTCTTGAGTTAGAGGAGAGAATAAGATAATTAAGGAATTTTAAATTAAAACACATATAAATACCTAAAATAAAATTTGTGCCATGACACTCTGTATATTTTGTATTGGGCATGGAATTTGTTAATTGTGTAGCTTCAGATCATCAATTTTAATTCAGACAATATTCTTTGTCGAAGGAAGCTTGCATTTGGAGGCTTGTAGATTTGTGATGATTGCAGGTTGCCCTCTGAACGACGATGATCGGAAATTGGTTAGCATTTGAACCTCTATTGACCCAGCTCTTTGATACATATACGTAACACGATATCTGAGAGTGGTTATCGTGGTTATCACATAAAAATTGGTTAGCATTTCAACCTCACCCTATATATATAGGGTTAGGTTCATGAGAAAACTCATTTTAATGAGAGAACTAGAGAACCGCTAAAAAGAGAAGGGGTGGGATTTTAAAAAGAAAGGGTAAAACTGAAACTTAAAATATATAAATCTTTAAACATTTCTATCTTTTGCATACGTTATTATTTTTTTAAAAACATGGCACCATTAAATCAAGAATTTTTTTATTTTTCATTTGAGTATAAATAACGTTATAAAAAATAAGAATTAACTCATCTTTTTTTTTCTTCTTATTTTCAATACTACATATGTGTAGTATCACCCCAAAAACCTAAACCCCCACCCCACCCCCACCCAAAAACCTAAACCCCCCCACACCCACCCCCAAAAACCTAAACCCATCACACCCCCACCCCCACCCAAAAATCTAACCCCACCCACCCCCACCCACCCCACCAACCCCCACCCAAAAACCTAAACCCACCGCACCCACCCCCTACCCTCAAAAACCTAACCCTAAATGTAATACTGCATATGTGTATTACCACCCCACCCCCAAAAACCTAAACCCCTCACCCCACCCCCAACCAAAACCTAACCCCACCCCACCCACCCCCACCCAAAACCTAACCCCACCCCACCCACCCCCCAAAAACCTAAACTCCCACCCACCCCCAAAAAACCTAACCCCCCCCACCATCCACCCCCTTCCAAAAACCTAACCTAAAAGCTAAACTAAACCCAAAAGCTAAACCGACTATTTTTTTGAGTTTTTTTTAACGAGGACGACGTGAAAAACAAGTTCTCTGAACCACTTTTTTAGTTTTTGATTTATATTTTGAGTTATGATTTTTTTATTAATATTTTACCTTTAAAGAGGAGTTCTCTAGTTCTCTCTCTAAATGTTAGCTTTCTTATGAACTTCACCCAATATATATATATATATATATATATATATATATATATATATATAGGGTGGTGTTCCTTTCCAAACCCACTTTTATTAAGAAAATTGTAAAACCTTTTTTGATTGGTTGATGTATATGTGTAATTTGGATTGTGTGGTCCATTTCATTTCTGAGAAAATAAGTGGTGGGGAACGAGTCAGGGGTAAGATAGTCATTTAATTATTTTGTTATTTTTTTCTTTTAATATTGGGTAATTGTCGACCGATTGACGAAGTCTGCACAATTCCTACCGATCAAAGAGACTGACAAGATGGAGAAGTTGACCAGGATCTAGCTGAAGGAGGTTGTGGCAAGACATGGTGTGCCACTCTCTATTATCTCCGACAGGGACAGTCGTTTCACTTCAAAATTCTGGCAATCCTTGCAGAAAGCTCTAGGCACGCGCCTAGATATGAGTACGGCATATCACCCTAGATGGATGGCCAAAGCAAAAGAACCATTCAAACCCTTGAAGATATGCTTCGAGCTTGTGTGATGGATTTTAGGAGGCAATTGGGATACTCGTCTACCATTAGCTGAGTTTTTCTATAACAACAGTTATCACACTAGTATCAAAGACGCGCCATTTAAAGCCTTGTATGGACGTAAGTGTCGGTCACCGCTATATTGGGCGGAGGTCGGAAACAAACAAGTAACCGGTCCTGAAATTATACAAGAGACTACCAATAAGATCTTCCTGATTAAGGATCGGATCAAGGCAGCAAGTGATAGACAGAAGAGTTATGCTGATCTTAGACGAAAACCCTTAGAATTTCAAGTGGGAGACAATGTTATTTTAAAAGTCGCACCTTGGAAAGGGGTAATTAGATTTGGTAAGATAGGTAAACTCAACCCTAGTTATATTGGACCATTTGAAATCCTGGCAAGAGTTGGTCCAGTAGCTTACAAGCTCAAGTTACCTCAAGAACTCAGTAGTGTGCATGATGTCTTTCACGTGTCGAATCTGAAGAAGTGCTTATCAGACGAAAAACTTATCATACCACACGAGGAAGTGCATATAGATGGCAAACTTCACTTCATCGAAGAACCCGCAGAAATCACGGACTCGAAAGTCTAGAAACTTAGACATAGTCGTATCAAATTAGTGAAGGTACGTTGGAATTCAAAACACGGTTTTGAATTTACTTGGGAACGCGAAGATCATATGAAACTCATGTACCCTTCACTGTTTGAGAACATTCCTGTTGCTGACGATAACAACTGAATTTCGGGGTGAAATTCTTTTAACGGGGAGAGAAGGTGACAACCGACAATATTCGATAATTATCCGTACGTACTTTAAATGTATTTATAGTTCACAATTTCGTATTAGACTTAATTATCATTAATAAGGTCACTCCATTACTAGCAAAGCCGTTAGTTCGTATATTTTGCATTGGTAGTTTCAAAAATCTCTGGTAAGCATACCCGGTTAATTGGACAAAAACGAGTGTTGGTGATAACATCGATTATTCCAAAAATATTTATACTAGTCCATTATGCTTGGAATTTATTTTCATAGATTGTTTTCAAGACTAACGTGATTTTTATATAAAATCACTTATATCTTTATTTTCGCGTGTCGTCTCGAACTTTTGCGTAAGCGTTTACTCGAGTATATTTTCAATACTTGACTATTATTACTAGACACATACATGGGTGTATGTTTTTATGAAAACCTAATAAAAAAGGGTTTATGTAATCCTTATAAATCTATCATCTTTTATAAAACCTAGCTAACTAAACTACCATTTTACATCCTAACTAATACCATTTTCTTAACCAAACTAACCAATCTAAACCCCCACCATATCTCTCAAAAAAATCGGCCGAGAAGGGGCCCTCCCTCATTTCCCCTTGCATTGCAAATTTCAAAGTTTGAAAGCATGTTATAAGCCACCTTAATGTTTCCATTTCACCAACACACAACAATCCCATCTTTTCACTTTCAAACCATCTCACAATTCTCCCTCTCTACCATTACCGTAAACCCTCTCCTCCTACTCTTTTCTTTCTTTTTTTGTTGCTAAAAGTCTCAAGAACAAGCTAAAACCTTCCAATATCAAGGTGCTTTCAAGGTTTTTAGTGGTTTAAGGATAGTTTCAAGCATTTCAAGAGCTATTCAAGGACTTTCTTAAAAGATTCTAGCTCAAATATCTCCATCACTACTACTACCTTCTCCTTGCTTGCTAAGAATGAGCTTCTACCATCCATCTTTATTTCTTTTATAAAAATGCAAGTTGGTTTAAAAAGCACACATTCACCCATGTAAAATGTTGTTTATATTTATATAACTTTCATAAAACCCAACTAGATACTAAAGTTATTCCTAAAAATCCATGGTTATTTCCTTTACGTACTCAAGATACTTCATAAAAAATCAAGTTGGTGATTTTTCTTTTGGTGTCTTTATTGTTGAAATTTCACATTTATGGTTTGTCATACTAGTTATTTAAGGAATCTAAGCATTTATATATTGTGTGTTTATGTTTATTATTATGGATCATTTGTAAATATATGACTATTTGTACTTGAAACTTGGACTTTTGGACCTCTTGGGTTGGTTTGGACCTTTTTGGACTATTTGAACCTTTGGAAAAAAAATGGACTTAGTAAAAAAAAAGTTATAGACTAGTTGTAAATTTAAGAATTTCGGAAAATGAAATATTTTACTAGGGATATTGATAGATAAAATGTTTTCAGCACGTTTAAAAAGTTTTAAAATTCTAATGTTGGTTTTGGTAAATATATGTTGGTTAAAACATAAAAATATGTTTTATTAAAGGAGTGTCTTAAAACACGCATTGGATAATGCATTTTATAAAAGATTTATATAAATATAAGTTAGTCTTTCAAAATGAAATAGAAAAATATGTTCTTTTAATCTAGACATAAGAACTAGAGTTTTGGACCCATGGAAACCATTTTATGACTTTATATATATATATATATATATATATATATATATATATATATATATATATAAAGGTATTTTTGGATGAGTCATAATTTAAACCCTGAAATGATAGCTAGGTAGAATTATGAATTTTAGAGTAGAATATTTAGTATATAAACGTATTTTGCTAAAAGTTTTGGTGAAGATCAAAAGTTATTAATCAAGAGTTTTTCCTATGAGGTTATATATATACATTATTTTTTGGGAACAAAACCTCCATGTCAGTGATTTTTTTTTCATATGTAAGTGTTTATACTATATATATGATCGACATGGGTATAAACTTGTTCCAGAAATAAGATATATTGAGTTCAATTTATTTGTAATAAAATAAGTATCACTATAAGCTTATAATAGTTGAAATATTATATAAATAGTTGTAGTATTTCGATCATAGATTCCCAAAAATAGATATATAACTTTATATATATATATATATATATATATATATATATATATATATATATATATATATATATTATTGTTTGACTTGAGTCGATATAATAAACCCGTTTAATCGAACGTGTTAATTCCATATGAGAATCCAAGGACGAGTTTTGAGAATTTTATTATTTATATTTATATATTTTATAAATATATATTTTCGTCTTAAATCGAGGGTTTATCACCAACGGGTCGTCGAATCACATTTTTCGAGAAACAAATAGTTTTTCAATCGAGTCTAGTTAGTTGGGTGAATGTCGACTTTGCCAACTTATAATTCTAGATGTTATTTCGTTAAGACTTATGATGTGCTTGTGTTCTAGGACGTATCTAGGTCGGGTTTATTTCCATTTCGGCTTTATTTTGCTAGCATCTTCTAGGTGAGTTTCACGGCCCCTTTTTATTGTTTTCTATTTTGGGGGAAAAACATCTTAATTTCAAATAGTATGATAACTAGAAAATGAGAAACAAGCATCTGATTCCCTTGTGAGCATGAGTTAACACTTAAAGGTCCTCGGTATTTCGAAATATAACCATTAGCTATGGATTTAGCCGTAGATTGATATGAATAGTACTATTTGGGTTGACACTCCCAAACATGGTTAGTCGCGCTAACCGTGAACAACAACGTCAAATGATTGCATATTAGGTCTTGTTGTTCTCATTGTTTAAAGGTACAATGGGCTGGGGCAAAAATTCGATAATTCGTTAAAGGTTTGGTTATAGGCTTGTGCATCACATAATTCGTATGTCCTAGCTAGACTTCGATGAATCAACCGCTAACTTGTTTTGTTTATCGTACGGATTTCCAGTTACCATTAAATGCTTTCTTTTTGGTAAAATAAACCTGTGAACTCACCATCGTTATGTTGACATTTTTAAGCATGTTTTTCAGGTAACTAATTCAAGTATGGCTTTTTAAGCATGTTTTTCAGGTAACTAATTCAAGTATGGCGTCTCACGTTTTGACTTGCATGCATTTTGAAGTACCGAACTTTTGAAAGATTTCCTTTAATTGCTTATTGATTTAAGCTATTGTTGTAAATATTTGAAACCTTTAAACAAGAAATGTTTTGTAGAACTACTTTTAACATTCGGTATTAATGTCATGTAAGTGTTTGCGATAATCATATGCGATGAAAACCATGAACGTTACATCCCGCGGATTCCGCCGTGGCGGGGTGTGACACTTAACATGTGAAAATGGGTTGAAAGGTTGAATGGGGTGTTGGAGTTTCGGTTAAGGTTGTGTTAAACAAACTAATTAAGTTATGGTATTGATCTTTAGATCATAGGTGTGTCTTTAATCTCAATTTGGTGAATGAATTGAGATCATAATATTTCTAAATGCAAGTCGATTGCTAGGTGATCAAGGCGTTAAGGAGCTAGTTTGCAAGACTACGTGAAATCGTCTCTAGCTAAAGGTAAGTGTTTTGCGCTTACGTAGTAATGATAGGTGGTAGTAAATGCACATACTTGATATACATGTTGATTGTGTTTATTATCTTATGTGTAAATGTGTGTATGTTGATTAGTGAAATTGCATATGGTGTATGTATGCAAAATGTGGGTGCTTGAGGTCTATGAACCTCACAATCTCGTATAGTAGTTATAGTCATAGAATTTCTTATATGGCGTCATTTTTATATATATGTCGAACGTATGGTATTGAAGAACTTCACAACTAGTTGGTGGGATTGGGGTCTTGAACCTCACAATGTCGGGTATTGTGACATCCCTCATTTCTATGCTTGATCCTGTGATTCTATCTTGTAACCTATTGAGTTTCTAATGCTATGAACCTTTTTGATGCCTCATATCACTGTGATATCATTTCATTTCAAACTTCTGAGTCTTGTCTAAAGCGAGTATTCTATTGCGCTTTAGAACGACTTGCTTATTCTATTTTGATACTATATCTGATTCTTGTGTTCATTCTTGAACTTGCTACTTATAGTAACCTTCGATGCCCTAGATTCTATCTAACCCTAAATTATTAAAGTTTGTAACATTATTAAACTAAAGTGTAACTTTAAGGACTAAACTTATGTATACGTATATTTCAGGATTTCTTTTGTAACATCTTCGAAATCTGGTTAATTATTGTAAATTATCTAGTTACCTTTTATATTAATTATTATTATTAATATTATTAAATTTTTTTAGATATTTTATAAATAATTATACTTATTATTTAAATGAATGAATTAATTAAAACTTATCTTAAAAAAAAAACTATTATTTTATTATAAACTAATCTTAATTAACAAACTTAAATCTTACATTTTTATTTCAATTAAAAATATTATTTTACCGTAGGTTCCATTTATCCCATTCATTTTTGAAATTATTTACTTATTTATATATTATTATTTTTAAACTAATCATATCCTATTAACAACTAACAACAAATTTATCTTTAACTTTTTTTAATTTTCCATGAAATCCCATTTGTTCCACCTATCTCGGTTTCTTTTATTTATTTTTATTAAATTCTATTAAAAGATAACAACTAATTCAAATTAATTACAATTCTAATCCTAATAACTATTTAATTTTGCTAATAAGTCCCTAATCTCACCCTATAAATAGAGCCCTTATTTCTCATTTATTATTCGCACCTCAACGATCCTCTAGGGTTCTCTAGCTACTAAAGGTCGTTCTTCTCATCTTTTGGAAGATTCTAGCTTAAATCCTTCCATTCCAAGTAAGTTCTTCTTATGTTCTTGCTTGTTCATACTTTTCCTTTCAAAAATTCCTCATAACTAGCTAGATCTATGATTCCCTAACATTTTTATGTTATAATCATAGACCTATCCAAGATCAAAGTTCCTATTTTAATTAAACTTGTTCAAACTTTTATTTAAAAACTTGGTTTTAATCTTTCTTGTTCATTTCAATTTCAACAATCATGTTTTTACTAAAAATCCTTACTTTTAAATTAAACCCCTCTAATATTCAACTTATATCATTTCTATCTTTACTAAACTTATATTTTCACTTTAACCCTTATACTTTTCAAACTTACCAAACACACCCTAAACTTGGTTAAGTATACAAATAGAGTAACTTTCAAACGAGTATGTAGTTATCTGACAAACATTAAAGTTCTGACTAGGAAAAGACGGGGTTCCGATCCAACCAACTCTTTCCTGGGAACTTTTCTGTTGGAGGTACTACTCTGGAATGATAACCACTCTAGTATACAACAACCACTTTCAACTAATTACACTGTCAACCCCTCGACTATCCTTAACTTGTTCTAACGTAACAAACTTAAGTTAGGCAATCCTTAAGGAATTCAATCCAAGTTACTACAAGTTTAAGTTCAACCCTCTAAGCTTGCAAGGTGAGATACATAGCCCCTTTTACTTTTTATCTTTGGGGTGGAAACATGCTCGTATATCAAAGGTTGTTCAAACTATATCAAACTCAAATACTACTTTTACAATTTCAATAACAACTTTCTATACTTGTAAACTTAAACGGTTTTATACACACTCTACAACCATTAACTTGGGATAAGCCAACGGGAGTAAGTCATAGATCTATGGGCCTGACATGCCGATCTAGTTCTTAAGTTGACGAGATACGATATCAACTTGAGACTAGATATACAGAAACTGCAAAACTTGTTATTCATGCTATATCAATTCTATGGGAACCCAATCTTGTCATTAGGTTTGGTTGAATCGATGTATAAAAGTTTGTTTACTTGTTATTGAAATTTGTTTATGATTTGCAAATCCTTGTCATCTATTATTATGTATCTACTTAAACCTATGTTCTCACCAACTTTTTAGTTGACATATTTTAGCATGTTTTTCAGGTAATGGAATCTAAGTTGATGCTTCGATCACACTAGGATTTCAAGGGCTCATGCTTTAGTGGACTTAGCTAGATATTAACAAAAAGAAGATTTATTTATTCTACTTGTATTGTTTGATTTCTTTGTAATCAATGTAATCAACTATTCAATTAATAGAAATCTCTTTTGATCATGTGTAATGATTCAATTTCGTCGCCCCCTCGTGTTTCCGCCTTGGCGGGGGTTTGACAGATTGGTATCAGAGCCTTGGTTATAGAGAATTAGGCTACTTTAGAATAGACCTAGACTATAACCTTAGGAGTCCCCTTATTAGGAAACTATATTCTCTATTTGTTTAATTGTTTCGTTAACCCTTATGTGTCTTCTTATTCCTCTTTCTCGAAAATAACACGCTTACCTTGACGAACCATCACACGCAACCAGACGACCCAGAATTTCAGTCTGACGCGGAGAGCCTTTATTAGTCAAAGAACGTAGTCATAGTACGACCAACTAACCCTACACCATCGGAAGAGTAGCAGCGCAGAAATCAGAGTTAGACCCGACCCAGTTGCAGCTGATCCACTTCTGAAGAGTCGACGACTAAGCAACGGTGCCAAGACGATTCCATAATTACTCTCATTAGAACCAAGGGCCCGATTGGTGGTTGATAGGAACATGTGTAATCTGGAAGAGTGGATACCTGTACACTAAAGATTCTGTCTAGGAAAGGTGTGGTGTATAAATCCCTAAGTAAGGACCCGTCACATCTTCCTGGGAATCTTTGGTATGAGTATCGCTTATAGGCTAAAACACATCTTCCTAGCATCTATCATACAAACCCAGAGTTTTGATTTGTCATTATTCTCATCTTTAAATTCAAACTCTAGACACAAACACATATATTGTGCCTCTATCTTTCTTCATTTGTAACAATTTGATTATGAATGAAATTCTATATTTGTTTGCTTTATCTTCATATTATCACTTGTCACCTTAACTAATCTCATCATCTTATCTTCTGGAATGCCTCCTCGTCGTGACACTACTGAAATCAACTAGATTGCCACCATTGTCACCCAACAACTACCCGATGTCCTGCCTACTATGGTAACCCCTGCTGTACCAGTAAACATTGTTGCCCTAACCACCCAAACCACTAAACCATATTCAGAACCACTGCCTAAGTGCCCTAAGTGTCCACTGCATCACACTAGAGAGTGTCGCAAGTGCAACAACTGTGGCAAATTTGGCGACCTCGCTCAGAACTGCAAAGCACCTCCTACTATAGCCAACACCAGCAATACCGTGATAACTAACCCTGCTCCCATCAACAATATCAGGGCCTGCTATGAATGTGGTGGCCTTGAACCCCTTAGAAACCGTTGTCCCGAGCTATACCCTACCAACAATCAAGCTGCTCAAGGTCGAGTTTTGTCTTAGGAGCACCTGAAGCTCGTCAAGATCCAGCTATCCAGGATAACGCAGACTCCACTAGTTAAATTTTAGGATAAAACCCTCTTAACTAGGGGAGACTATGGCTACCTTGATTTTTTTTCTCTATTAATTCCTGTTTATTACTTTGGGTTATCTTAAGTTCTATGCTTACTTGTTTCGTAATCTGAATTGGAAATTTCATTTGCTTGAAACTTAATTGTCGGAATGTCTGCTTGAATCTCAAACTAACATGTTCTATCAATTTCGATTGCATTTCAATGTATATGATCTATCAATTTCTATTTTATATCCATGACTACCCTATGACATCCATAACTTTCGCTTACATAACTATTATCACTTTATAGATGCATAATGGAAAGACATAGCACACCCGTGTAAGGTAAATTGACGATTGCGGTCCGGAACGTAATCGTGAATTTACAGGTGCATTGGTGTGTGTTGAAATTCTATTGTGTAGCTAGTACCCATACCCTTGCAAATTTCTAAACCCAAATTATGCCACCAAGACTAGCCAAGTTAGTGAGTAGTTTTGGTAGGTGACTAGTATGCTTTCGAGGTGCCAGAGGTGTGGTGGGTTAGCTGCGGTACACCTTATATATAAACACTAATGGTATGTTGGAAGTGGGACTAGAAGTCGAGCCAAGAACTAGCCTCATTTAACGACCCTACTATCAATACCACTCAACATTAGCCCAGTTAGTGATTAGTTTTGGTCGATGACTGGTACGCTTTCGAAGTGCCGGAGGTGTGGTGGGTTAGCTGCGGTACACCCTATATATAAACACTAATGGTGCATTGGAAGTGGAACCAGAAGCTGGACCAAAGACTAGCCTTGATAACAGATAACGAACCCACATCTATTCTATGTTAACACCAACTCTACTAATGGAATTTCGGGACGAAATTCTCTTAACTAGGGGAGACTGTGACATCCCTCATTTCTATGCTTGATCCTGTGATTCTATCTTGTAACCTATTGAGTTTCTAATGCTATGAACCTTTTTGATGCCTCATATCACTGTGATATCATTTCATTTCAAACTTCTGAGTCTTGTCTAAAGCGAGTATTCTATTGCGCTTTAGAACGACTTGCTTATTCTATTTTGATACTATATCTGATTCTTGTGTTCATTCTTGAACTTGCTACTTATAGTAACCTTCGATGCCCTAGATTCTATCTAACCCTAAATTATTAAAGTTTGTAACATTATTAAACTAAAGTGTAACTTTAAGGACTAAACTTATGTATACGTATATTTCAGGATTTCTTTTGTAACATCTTCGAAATCTGGTTAATTATTGTAAATTATCTAGTTACCTTTTATATTAATTATTATTATTAATATTATTAAATTTTTTTAGATATTTTATAAATAATTATACTTATTATTTAAATGAATGAATTAATTAAAACTTATCTTAAAAAAAAAACTATTATTTTATTATAAACTAATCTTAATTAACAAACTTAAATCTTACATTTTTATTTCAATTAAAAATATTATTTTACCGTAGGTTCCATTTATCCCATTCATTTTTGAAATTATTTACTTATTTATATATTATTATTTTTAAACTAATCATATCCTATTAACAACTAACAACAAATTTATCTTTAACTTTTTTTAATTTTCCATGAAATCCCATTTGTTCCACCTATCTCGGTTTCTTTTATTTATTTTTATTAAATTCTATTAAAAGATAACAACTAATTCAAATTAATTACAATTCTAATCCTAATAACTATTTAATTTTGCTAATAAGTCCCTAATCTCACCCTATAAATAGAGCCCTTATTTCTCATTTATTATTCGCACCTCAACGATCCTCTAGGGTTCTCTAGCTACTAAAGGTCGTTCTTCTCATCTTTTGGAAGATTCTAGCTTAAATCCTTCCATTCCAAGTAAGTTCTTCTTATGTTCTTGCTTGTTCATACTTTTCCTTTCAAAAATTCCTCATAACTAGCTAGATCTATGATTCCCTAACATTTTTATGTTATAATCATAGACCTATCCAAGATCAAAGTTCCTATTTTAATTAAACTTGTTCAAACTTTTATTTAAAAACTTGGTTTTAATCTTTCTTGTTCATTTCAATTTCAACAATCATGTTTTTACTAAAAATCCTTACTTTTAAATTAAACCCCTCTAATATTCAACTTATATCATTTCTATCTTTACTAAACTTATATTTTCACTTTAACCCTTATACTTTTCAAACTTACCAAACACACCCTAAACTTGGTTAAGTATACAAATAGAGTAACTTTCAAACGAGTATGTAGTTATCTGACAAACATTAAAGTTCTGACTAGGAAAAGACGGGGTTCCGATCCAACCAACTCTTTCCTGGGAACTTTTCTGTTGGAGGTACTACTCTGGAATGATAACCACTCTAGTATACAACAACCACTTTCAACTAATTACACTGTCAACCCCTCGACTATCCTTAACTTGTTCTAACGTAACAAACTTAAGTTAGGCAATCCTTAAGGAATTCAATCCAAGTTACTACAAGTTTAAGTTCAACCCTCTAAGCTTGCAAGGTGAGATACATAGCCCCTTTTACTTTTTATCTTTGGGGTGGAAACATGCTCGTATATCAAAGGTTGTTCAAACTATATCAAACTCAAATACTACTTTTACAATTTCAATAACAACTTTCTATACTTGTAAACTTAAACGGTTTTATACACACTCTACAACCATTAACTTGGGATAAGCCAACGGGAGTAAGTCATAGATCTATGGGCCTGACATGCCGATCTAGTTCTTAAGTTGACGAGATACGATATCAACTTGAGACTAGATATACAGAAACTGCAAAACTTGTTATTCATGCTATATCAATTCTATGGGAACCCAATCTTGTCATTAGGTTTGGTTGAATCGATGTATAAAAGTTTGTTTACTTGTTATTGAAATTTGTTTATGATTTGCAAATCCTTGTCATCTATTATTATGTATCTACTTAAACCTATGTTCTCACCAACTTTTTAGTTGACATATTTTAGCATGTTTTTCAGGTAATGGAATCTAAGTTGATGCTTCGATCACACTAGGATTTCAAGGGCTCATGCTTTAGTGGACTTAGCTAGATATTAACAAAAAGAAGATTTATTTATTCTACTTGTATTGTTTGATTTCTTTGTAATCAATGTAATCAACTATTCAATTAATAGAAATCTCTTTTGATCATGTGTAATGATTCAATTTCGTCGCCCCCTCGTGTTTCCGCCTTGGCGGGGGTGTGACAGGTATAACGTATGGGTAATAAATATGGGTTAGTAACTTGTGTGTACACTTGCATGTATATTAAAGAGTCGGTGTTTGAAGTCTAAGAACTTCACCGGTAGTTAATTGTGGTCAAGAACTTTACTCATGTCGTTGTCGCTTGAAGTCTTTGGACTTCACTTATGTCGTTTATTAGTTTAAGTCTAAGAACCTCACACGGTTGTTATTTGAGGTCATGAACTTCACAAGGTTTTGTTGTGGCGTTTGAGGTCTTTAAAACCTTATATAGAGAAGTTTGAAGTCTAAGAGCCTCACACAGTAGTCGTTTGATGTCACAAACTTCACAAGTCATTTTGGGGTATTTGAAGTCTAAGAACCTCACACAAAAGTTAATTGAGTTCATGAAATTCACATAGTCATTTGTGGTGCTTTGAAGTCTCTAGAACCTCACATGGAAGTATGGTAGGGTTGTTGGGCGTTTAAAACAATCCTAAAATGTTATTGGAGGTTTAATTTAAAATGACTGGGGGTCGAGTCGGGAGGGTAAAAAATGACAAAAACTGCATATTGGGTTTGGTTGGTGCAGGGCCTGGCAGCTGGTTCTGTCTACACCCAAATGGGACGCCTGTTGGTTGAATTTTGAATTTTCTTCCTAGGATACTTTGGGGAGGTCTTGGGACTTGTTGTATCATTACTAATAGTTTATTTACGGTGTTTTCTTGTAGGTAAAGCTACGGTTGAAGTCTCAGGTCACGCTTCGTGTCGGATCGGATTCTCAATAGTTTTGGTGGATGTTAATGGTTGGAGTTAGAACTCCTGGTTAAGGAGGCTTTAAACTTGTTTGAACTATCTTGTTGATGTTAAAACTTGTTATTTTTAAGGTGTTTTTCGTGGTTTTTAAACGACTTTTGTCGTGGTCGTTTTTTTATTATTTAAACGTGTAGTTTTATCATTAATTTCGTGTGTTTTGAAAGATTTAAAATGGTTAAAATTTTTTAGGGTTACACTGCTAGTCTGGTCCGGCTCCAGCTGGTCCTGCTGTCGACTTGATGTTCATCATTTAAGTCTGTCATGCTTCATGGCTGGTCCGTGTAAGTACTCAGCTGCTCCGTGACTGAGGTTCAGCTGGCAGGGGTGATTGTAACTCACCCGAAACCTCGAGAATAGCATTAGCAGGGGTGATTCGGTTTTCGGCACGCTTACCTTACTAAAATTTTCTTGTCGTTACATGCCACACATGATGGGGTAATGTCATTGGCCTGTTCATTAGAAAGGGTTGCGATATGGTTGTGTTGATCCAAGATCAATACCTGTAGGGGTTGTTTTGACGTATGTCGACATCGTGGAATAAATGCAATGACTACAGATTATTGTATTGAAATTAGAAAACGAAAAGCATACAGCTAGCCTCCACATATAGTCTCATTTTCTTCATTGTGTCCATTATAGTCAAACACGATATAGAATTGCCACAATCTATCAAAACTAGTCCTCGAGCCCTTTACAAGATCCTTGTTGTGCATGATGTACGGATGTGGCCGGAACTTCAATGTCCGCTGGAACAGTAGTGGAGAGAAGGCAGAGATTTCTCAAGTACTTTTACGAGATCCTTGTTTTAGTACTTTAGAAACAATTAACTATTTCATTATGTATACCATTTTCTTTTAGAAAAGTTTTTAAGATTGGAGAAATAAAATATTGTTTTAGAAAAGTTTGTTATATGTATGCATATTGAAGATTATTTCTGAGTTTATTGATCAACATATTATCAGCGGAAATTTGAGTTTCTAAGCATAAATCCACGTAGAAGCGATAAATTATTTTTGTTTTCATGAATATCAGAAAATATATTTCTTTAACAAATTCAAATAAAACATAATTAACAAACTCAAAAGTATTTCCAGAATCATAAGGTTGCATTATAAAGATCACTTCATCCATAAAAGCAAAACAAACATCTTGTAAGTAAAACATTAATAATGCTCTCCTTTAACTCCTTATGATGATAATAGATTTCCAAATTAAGGAAGCCCAACCTTTTTCAGCATCTTCTCGATGTCGTCCTTGGACACATTTCCACTCCCTGCAATTACCATACTTCTTTTATTACCGGTAGATACCAACTCAGCTGAGACGTCAAGAATACCATTGGCGTCTATGCTAAAGCATACCTTCATTCCTTCTTTACCTGCAGGGGCTGGTGGAATATCATGAAGAGTGAAATTATCAAGAAAGATGTTGTCTTTCACTTCATCACATTCACCCTGATACACACAAACATCTACGACTTTTTGGTTGTCGTACATTGTAAAACGATATTCCTCCTTCATGGTGGGTATAGGTGTGTTCCTTGGGATCATGACTCCCATATATCTTCCTTTGAGTTTGACACCAAGGGACAAAGGAGTAACATCTAAAAGTATCATATCCTTTACCGCTTTATTGCCATTACCACTTAAGTTTGCAGCCAACACTGCTGCACCATAAGCAACAGCTTCATCCGCATTGATGCTCTTACAAAGTGGTTTCCCGTCAAAAAACTCCTCTAGCATTTGTTGTATCTTGGGAATCCTAGTCGACCCACCCACAAGAACTATATCATCCACATTATTTTTGTGCATCTTCCCATCTCTTAAACAATTTTCCACATGCTCAATGCACTTCTTAAAAAACACAGAATTTAGCTCCTCGAGTTTTGCCGGTGACATTCATTGAAAAATCAGTTCCATCATACAAGCAATCAATGACAATTGATGTTTGAGTTGTTGAAGACAAATCCCTCTTTGCTTTCTCACATGCAACTTTCAATCTCCCCATTGCTCTTGCATTTTTACTGATATCTTTCAAGTGCCTTTTATTAAATTCTAGAACACAATGATCAACCATAACCTTGTCAAAATCCTCTCCACCGAGATGAGTGTCACCCCCCACAGCTTTAACACTTACTGTTCCTTCCTTACTGATTGTAAGAAGTGACACATCGAATGTCCCCCCACCCAAATCAAATATTAATACGTTTTTCCGTTGTGGGTGGTTTGGGCCCGCAAAGTTGTCTAGACCGTAGGCAACTGCAGCTGCTGTGGGCTCACTGATCAAGCGCATGACATTGAGGCCAGCGAGTGTACCAGCGTCCTTTGTTGCCTGTCGTTGCTTGTCACTGAAATATGCAGGGACAGTAATCACTGCATCTCTAACCGTTGTTCCAAGGTACGCCTCCGCAGCCTCTTTCAACTTTTTTATAATCATGGAAGATATTTCTTCAGGCGAAAATTCCTTGTTTGTACCCATGTGTTCAAGTACAATAACTGGCTTATCGTTAGATCCTTCAATTACCTTAAAAGGCCATGATTGCAAGTCATTCTGCAATCTGGTATCGCTGAATCGGGTTCCCATCATACGCTTAACATCTGAAACTCATCAAAAATACAATTTTATCAAATGTATGATTTTCTTGCGTGATAGATAACATGTTTGTAAATCAAATAAACTTACCAAAAATGGTGTTAGATGGGTTCGTGGTGATTTGATTTTTGGCACCTTCACCTACTAAAAACTCCATGTCATTAGAAGCCACACATGATGGGGTGATGTTATTACGCTGCTCATTAGGAAGGATCTCAACACGGTTGTGTTGATCAAACCACGCAGCAACACACGAGTATGTTGTTCCAAGATCAATTCCGATCGGAGTTGTTGTCGACATCTTGAAATATGTATCTGTAATTAAAAAAAATAGGAATATATGCGATGACTAGTCTCATTTGGTCAATTATACCATCGCCGGAGCCAAACGTTACAGAAATAAAAATCAATTTAAAACTGAAATAAGGATACCTGTTCACGAAGTTACCTTTTACGTGATCCTTGCTGAGCGTGATGTATGGCCTTCGCCGGAAACTTCGATGTCTGCTGGAAAAGTGGCGGAGATAGGGTGGACAATTCTCAACTACCGAAGGATGAGTTTAAAGCTCGGCTCGTTTCGAGTTTTTAGCGAGCCGATCTCGAGTAGCTCGCGAGCGGCTTGGCTCGTTTACACCTCTAGTCATCGTCATCTTAAAAAAAACTTCGAGAATTTATTATTTTTTTTAAGCTTTGAAAAGGAGGGGAAACAAAAGGGATTAAAAAAGAGTTAAAAAGAAGAATTTTTGAAAAAGACTAAAATGCCCCTGATTTAACGTTAAAATTTTAACGGAGTTAGTCAGTTGGATGAAAATGGCTAGATTTAGAAACGTCAGGGACGAAAATGACAAAAAAAAGTTTTTGGATGAAAGTGGTTAAAATGGGCAAACCACAGGGATAAAAATGACACTTTACTCTACTTTTTATGATTATTTTTTTATTTATTATACTTACTAGGTTAAAATCCCAGTATTATACGGGTTAAATAAATAAAATATTATATATTAAGTGATAAAAAAATATTTTTAAAAAAACTCATGTTTTACACGGGTTGAATAAACCCGTGGAATATAATATAATCAGTTAACACATACACTCGTCAAAATATGTCAGGTGATTTATTAATATAAAGATTACTATTTTATTTAAAAATGTATTATTATTAAAAGATAAATGTGTATTTAATAAAAGAGATATGCGAGAAAAAAATGATGAAAATCAATATAGAGACGACACGTGGCATCTTAAAACATTTATTTATTATATAGTATAGATATAGATGTAGTTATGTTGTTTAAATTCAATTTAATTAGCTTTTGTATTTCCCTGGTATATTATGAAAGATAATGAATTAGTCCATCCTTTATGATATCATTGATAACGGATAATTGTGGTAAAGATATGGTGCTAATATATAGCAAAATGTAAACTAATAATAATATTACATAATAATATAGTGACTAATAAAAGGCACTGAATTATAAATTGACAGCTTTACCAAATTTTTGAATTTACTTAAAATTAAAACCATAAATAGACGCGTCAATCACACAAATCAATGATTCACGCATTTTTATTTAAAAGAGGAAATAATAAAAAAATTACGAAAACCGGGGGAAATGATTGATTGATGAAATCAAACACTTTATTGAAGGATTTTGGGTTTTTCCGTCGGCTGGTTATGGGCCCCGTAACTCTACTCATAGCTCCAAGTTATGCCCGTTTTAAATTTAACATTTTCTACCCTATAAATGTTGGATCCAAGAAAGATGCATGCAATAACCAATGATGGATCGATGATCATCAAAGTATCTTGTGTAATCACCATCAGAATAAGTATGTAACTCAAGACTAGTTTGATCGTCTTATGAGCAACCCGTGTGTGATAGTACCCTTAAGGTACCTCAAGATACTCTTGACTGCACCCTAGTGATGGTTAGTAGGTTTTCGTAGAAACTGAGAAACCTTACTAACTGCTTAGGCAATCTTTAGGCAAGTTAGAACAAGATACTACAGCGTGCCTACTGTACTACAATATAACAAGATACTGCAGAGTGCCGCAAGTTGGAACATGGTTAGTAGGTTTATTTAAGTATCCTCATATTTAAATTTATGTCGTTATTATTAACGTTTTATTTTAATATTTTCGTGTCTTGAATCAAAATTAATATTAGTATTACTTTAAGTTCGGTAAATGATCTAAAAGCAACTACCTAAAATTTTAATAAAATGAGGAGGTCTTGGTTGTGACAAAAAAATAGTTCCAGGTTGGGACAACGAGTTTTCTCACCTATAGTGAGTTTTTTTTCTGAGGGTGTTGAAGATGATCGGGTGAACCGATAACCCGTCAATAATCCAAATTGTTGTTCAAAAAAAAAAAAATCTAAAAGCAACCAACTAAAATATTTTCACGTTTTTCCATTTTACTTTACCTTTTTATTACTTTTGTTCGTTTTTGTCCTTTTTCCTCTTTTCCATCATGCGTGTGACTAGATATCACACAAACATTAAAAGAAAAGGCAAAAAGTTATTAAAAAAGCAGTCACTATATTTTTGGAAGAATTCAATTGGTTTCAACGTGTTCGGTTAAATGTGACCTCTCTAATTTACAAATTTGTTTATATGAAAGATTTAAGAAAGTAAATTCCGACGTTATTCTGAGACTTGTTGGCCATCTCCGAAAATACCACTGGTACGAACATTATATTCTAGGAAAGACATGCAAATGGTCGTGATATCTCAGCCCAATATGAGCGCATATTCTCGTTTGATATTTTTGTTAAATGTGGTTTATATGTTTATTTTAATATGGTTTTGTATGATTAACAAATATAGATTTTTTAGGTCCTCATGTTCTTGAATTTTTTTCAAAGGAATTCACTGTTTTTAGATGCTCCAATTTTATAGGGCCGGGTATAAAAAATTTTAGGTCGGTTCGATGGTTCATCACATAACAAAAATACAATACAATAAAAAAAACATCGTCATTAAAAATTAAATGTCACACATAATATAAATAAATAGTCTTTATGAATTAAAAAAAAACTAGATTTGTTCCCTACAAGTTTTCATGTAAAAAATGGACAACTCGTAAAGAAAACAAAATTCAGCAAAAACATATTTTTTTTCATGTAACCCTAAATGTAATACTGCATATGTGTATTACCACCCCACCCCCAAAAACCTAAACCTCTCACCCCACCCCCACCCAAAAACCTAACCCCACCCCACCCACCCCCCAAAAACCTAAACCCCCCCCCCCCATCCACCTCCCTTTTAAAAACCTAACCTAAAAGCTAAATTAAACCCAAAAACTAAACCCTAAAGCTAAACCGACTATTTTTTCGAGTTTTTTTTAACGAGGACGACGTGGAAAACAAGATCTCCGAACCACTTTTTTAGTTTTTGATTTATATTTTGAGTTATGATTTTTTTATTAATCTTTTACCTTTAAAAAGGAGTTCTCTAGTTCTCTCCCTAAATTTTAGTTTTCTTATGAACTTCACCATATATATATATATATATATATATATATATATAGGGTGGTGTTTCTTTCCAAACCCACTTTTATTAAGAAAACTGTAAAACCTTTTTTGATTGGTTGATGTATATGTGTAATTTGGATTGTGTGGTCCATATCATTTATGAGAAAATAAGTGGTGGGGAACGAGTCAGGTGTAAGATAGTAATTTAATTATTTTGTTATTTTTTTCTTTTAATATTGGGTAATTGTCGACCGATTGACGAAGTCTGCACAATTCCTACCGATCAAAGAGACTAACAAGATGGAGAAGTTGACCAGGATCTAGCTGAAGGAGGTTGTGGCAAGACATGGTGTGCCACTCTCTATTATCTCCGACAGGGACAGTCGTTTCACTTCAAAATTCTTGCAATCCTTGCAGAAAGCTCTAGGCACGCGCCTAGATATGAGTACGGCATATCACCCTAGATGGATGGCCAAAGCGAAAGAACCATTCAAACCTTTGAAGATATGATTCGAGCTTGTGTGATACTCGTTTACCATTGGCTGAGTTTTTCTATAACAACAGTTATCACACTAGTATCAAAGCCGCACCATTTAAAGCCTTGTATGGACGTAAGTGTCTGTCACCGCTATGTTGGGCGGAGGTCGAAAACAAACAAGTAACCGGTCTTGAAATTATACAAGAGACTACCGATAAGATCTTCCAGATTAAGGATCGGATCAAGGCAGCAAGGGATAGACAGAAGAGTTATACTGATCTTAGACGAAAACCCTTAGAATTTCAAGTGGGAGACAATGTTATTTTAAAATTCGCACCTTGGAAAGGGGTAATTAGATTTGGTAAGAGAGGTAAACTCAACCCTAGTTATATTGGACCATTTGAAATCCTGGCAAGAGTTGGTCCAGTAGCTTACAAGCTCAAGTTACCTCAAGAACTCAGTAGTGTGCATGATGTATTTCACGTGTCGAATCTGAAGAAGTGCTTATCAGACGAAACACTTATCATACCACACGAGGAAGTGCATATAGATGGCAAACTTCACTTCATCGAAGAACTCGTAGAAATCACGGACTCAAAAGTCTAGAAACTTAGACGTAGTCGTATCAAATTAGTGAAGGTATGTTGGAATTCAAAACACGGTCCTGAATTTACCATAAGCAACAGCTTCATCCGCATTAATGCTCATGCAAAGAGATTTCTGGTCGAAAAAGTCCCCCAACATTTGTTGTATCTTGGGAATCCTAGTCGACCCACCAACAAGGACTACATCATCAACATTATTTTTGTGCATATTCCCATCTTTTAAACAATTTTCCACATGCTCAATGCACTTCTTAAAAAATACAGAATATAACGCCTCAAATTTTGCCCGGGTGATCTTCATTGAAAAATCAGTTCCATCATACAAGCATTCAATGACAATTGATGTTTGAGATGTTGAAGACAAATCCCTCTTAGCTTTCTCACAGGAAACTTTCAATCTCCCCATAGCTCTTGCATTTTTACTGATATCTTTCATGTGTCTTTTCTTAAATTCTTCAACACAATGATCAACCATGGCCTGTCAAAATCCTCTCCACCGAGATGAGTGTCACCTCCCACCGCTTTAACAGTTATATTTCCTTCCCTGGTGATAGTGAGAAGTGACACGTCGAATGTGCCACCACCCAAATCAAAGATGAAGACGTTTTTTCTGTTGTGGGCGGTATGGGTCAGCTGACTTGTCTAGACTGTAGGCGATTGCAGCTGCTGTGGGCTCACTGATGAAGCGCATGACATTGAGCCCAACGAGTGTACCAGCGTCCTTTGTTGCCTGCCGTTGCTTGTCACTGAAATACGCAGGGACGGTAATCACTGCATCTCTAACAACTGTTCCAAGGTACGCCTCCGCAGCCTCTTTCAACTTCTTTAGAATCATAGAAGAAATTTCTTCAGGTGAAAACTCCTTGTTTGTACCCATGTGTTCAAGTACAATCATTGGCTTATCGTTAGATCCTTCGATCACCTAAAACGGCCATGCTTGCATGTCATTCTGCAACCTGGTATCGCTGAATCGGGTTCCCATCGTACGCTTAACATCTGAAAGTCATCAAAAATAAAATTTTATCAAATGTAGTGCAAGTCTATACTTTCTTGCTTGATAAATATCAAACCAACTTCCCAAATATGGTGTTAGTTGGGTTGGTGGTGATTTGATTTTTGGCACCCTCTCCTACTAAAAACTCCGTGACGTTAGAAGCCACACATGATGGGGTGATGTTATTACCCTGCTCATTAGAAAGGATCTCCACACTGTTGTGTTGATCAAAACAGGCAGCAACACACGAGTATGTTGTTCCGAGATCAATTCCGATTGGAGTTGTTGTCGACATCTTGTAATATGTATCTGTTTATTAAAAAAAAAGGAATAAATGTCTCATTTTCTTCATTGGGTCAATAACAGTCGCCGGAGCCAAACGTTACAGAAATAAAAATCAATTTAAAACTGAAATGCACGTAATTAATATAACAAAATAAGTATACATGTTCACGAAGTTACCTTACTATATGATTCCTCTCCTTGTTGGGTGTGGACTGTTGCCGGAGGTATGTTATGTCAAGTGGGGTCAACCGACCCCACCCAATTTTAAATTTTGAGTAGACGCATATTACCCGAATGCCGAGCGACCCTAGTCTTTTTTCGACGTCGACCCCATTGGTTTTTGAAAAAAAAAATATTTGACCCCGAACCTTAAAAAAATATGATTTTTTTTTAATTATATTAGTTAAACCCATAAGTTAGATTTATTTAATAAGTCCATAAGTAAATTAACTCGAAACCCATACGTAATCTAACTTTAAGCCCATCTATATCTATATCTATACTACCTAATAAATAAGTAATTTACGATGACACTTTTCATAATTTATGCCTCCTCACTCTTACTTTCCCGTCTCTCTCCTATTAATAACCATCTCTACTATTTTTGGCAACTAAATTAATTATATGTTCCAATTTTTATCTATACATTTTTTAATTTAAAATTGTGTTTATCTCAATCATACTTTTATTAATTCTATAAACTGAAAATAATTTTATATCTAGCTAGGATTCAAATAAAAAACTTTTAATCATATATTTACCTGTTCACATTGTTCCATTTTAACGAGTGTATATGTTAATAGATTAAATTATATTTTATTACACGGGTTTTAAAAATATAAACTTTTTATAACTAAGTATATAACATTACATTTATTCAACCCGTGTAATACACGGGATTTTAAACTAGTAAATTAATTAACTTTAAACCCATAACTTTATAGGGGAGAGTTCTATTCAGAACACAAATTATTGCGAGAACATGAAGAACTAATATGGACCACTCATTTTTTGTTTAATTTTAAAAGATAATAAATAAATAAGAAGAATATAATGGTAAACATTAAAATGTATCTCTCAAATTAATTAGTTGTAACTCATCTCTCCAATTAATTAGTTTATATATCCTTTTTTTTTCCAATTGATTAATTGAACAAACATTATTATTTTATTATACAAAATAATCATCTCTCTCTCATTTTTTTCAATTAATTAGTTCAAATTAATCATGCACTAACAAAATTAATCATACACATATCGAAACTCATCCTACACATACAAAATTTATCCTACAAATAATAAACATGTCAATGCCTTAGGTGTATCATAAATCCAATTAGAGATGAACATGAAAAAAAAATACATTTGAACTATCATTGTTCACCTACACATAGTTTGTGTTCCATATATTTTCCTACACATAACATGAAAAAACTAATGTGTTATGAATGTTAAAGTAAACATGAAAAAAATACATTTGAACTATAAATGAATGTGTAGGTAATTTGTTGAACATAAAAAAAAATATTATGAATATTCATGAAAAAAATATAGACGAATGGGTACGTATCCTACACATAACAAAATGTATCGTACACATAACAAAATGTGTGTAGGTTGAAACTCCTAAACAACTATAAACTCCATGTGTAGATTAAAACTCCATATGTGTAGGTCGAAAATCAATACATGTTGAAACTCCTGTATGTAGGTTGAAACTCCTGTATGTAGGTTGAAACTCCATACGTGTAGTTCCAACTTCATATGTGTAGGTTGAAATATTATATGTGTAGATTAAAACTTTCAAAAAGTTACAAACTCCTCTAAAATTAATAAATATTATATGATAATTTCACAAAAAAATTAATATTAATTATACTAAATTAAAAATTTTCCCACAACGATATTACTCTCATTGAAATATTTTTTTTCAAAAATATGAATCACAAATGTATAAAAAAATAATAAAACACAATGTATGGTATAGAAATTTTCATATTAATAAAAGAGAAAAAAGTTAATTGAAGAAAATGAATTTATAGAGAATTATAGAAATGCCGGTCAACAGAAACTTTTGCTTCTCATTTGCAGTAACAATTACAAAAAAAAAAATTCAATATAATAACATGTTTACCATGAGCATATATTGACTCAATCATCTTGAAATATATGTTTTTGATTGTACACTCATGTGAGAATTGCTCCTCGATTCCTCCAACATGATTTTTATCAATTACATGTAGTGAAGATGCCATCACCGGACGAAAGGAGAGGCTAGAGCAACTCAAGAGAAAAAAAGTAATTGTTTGGAAAGAGAGTGAAAGTCAATTTCAATTAGATGAGAAATTTAAGAGATAAATTAGGAACTAATTTGATAGTCACATGTTAAATTCCTGTATTACCCTTATGTTATTGTTTAATCTTCTTATCATTCTAACTAATTACTAAGATGCCACTGCTTATTTTAAGCCATTGATGAAATGATCTAATGGCTAAGATTAGTTCTTTTTGTTCTCGCATTTTTTTATTGTTCTGAAATGAACTTTCCTCTAACTCTATAAGCCTAATTAATATTAAGCCCATAACTTAATTATGAATGAGCTCGGCACCTACATTGCCTATGTGAAAGGAGATACAAGGTTTGCCAACATGAATGGTATATCTAATCTTGCAAAAAAAATGGTGTGAACAAGGTTACACATTGATTGTCCGTTTGTCTATCGTTTATTAAAGTTATCACTAGTTTTACCGGTTGCAACGGCAAGTGTTGAGAGACGTTTTTCTTCAATTAAACATGTGAAGACGGATTTGCGTAACCGGATGAGTGATGAATATATGAGCGATTCTTGCATTTGTTTCATTGAAAAAGAGTTGTTTAAGAACGTTTCGGTCGAAGATATAATGGATCGTTTTCAAAAGATGAAACCCGTAGAGAACAACTATAGGATCTAATGTTTTTTTTATTTATTTCTAATGAAATTGTATTTTTACCATTTGGTTTCTAATGAAGATGTATTTTCATTATCGTATCGTATCTTATTATGTGACCAACCCGACAACCCGACCCGATCACCCGAACCGGCCCAAAAAAATTATAGTCGGTAACTTAAAAGTTTGAACATAGAAAAAAAGCGACCCACTAGAAATAATTCCTGGCTCCGCCACTGCTTTGGGATATCTGAGAAGATCTAGTTGTTGAAGATCGGATAAATCTGAAACCCTAGTGGAAAAAGCTGAGTATCAAGATCTAGATCTAATGAAGAACATTATTCTGTTCTTGACTTCGTAACCATAAAGGTTACGAGTCTTGAACATCATGAAGGAGTACCCTAACTTGGGCGCACTTGGGTTAGTTCATTCCATCTTCATTATTTCTGCCTTTTTTACCCTTTGTTACACGAATTGCATGCTTAGGCGTTCTTAGGCTGGGTTAGGAGGACCAGCAATTGTTCTTGATTCACAGGGAGAGACATACCGTGTTTTGACTGTTGCATATACGTGCTTCATCTGTTTGCTTTGATTCTGTATTGTTCTTTAATTAATTGTGTTTTGACTGTTGCATATACGTGCTTCATCTGTTTGCTTTGATTCTGTATTGTTCTTTGATTAATTGTGTATTGATTTTATTTGTGCATCACTGTGTGGATTTGTGAGTGATTGTGCATTCCTACTTGCCTATCCCTTGATCTACCACTACAAGTGGGTGTGAAAACCTGGCTCTGGCCATGTCTAGGGTCTTGTCTACGTGTGCTTGTGTGAAGCCATATTTATTCATGTATTTGTTGTGTAAGCAATGGGTGATGAAACTGGATGTTAGAAATCCTTTAATACATAAATCAAATTTAGAGTGTGTTTTTTATTTTGAGTCAGAACGTAAGTTTATATTTATTGTATTTTGGGCTGTAAACTCATATTATAAAAGCCCAGGTCTGATTGTAATTAAAAGTTCAAGTTGTATGGTTAGTATTGGGCTATAGGGAAATAAGTTAGGCCCAGGTCAGTTTTAAGTCAAGCCCATATTTGGGTCATTATGTTGTACGAGACCTGCACATATTGTAAACAGCCGCAAAGGCTTGTGACGGATGCAGGAAGCAGACGGAACAAAGGTAGTTGACGGAACGGAGCATTTGGCGTGACGGTTCTCCGGTAGAAGTGAAACGACGCAACGGTTCGCAGATTTTAGGGTGTATAAATATGAAGTCAATATTTGTAAACACGTGTGTCTTTAAATCAATAAAACTTCTGTTTGTTTTATATTTATTGTTCGTGTTCTTTTCGTTTGATTATTATGAAGGGCCGAAGTGATTGTGACGATTGGCGGGTTCCTGGGCAAAAGTGGTATCAGAGCCAGGTTGAGAAAAGGAAGACCGTGGCCATTGGAAGAGATCGAACCCAGAGTAGTACTGTACTGAATCATGGCAGAAACCTTGTGTATGGCAGAAGTCAAAGAGGAATTGGAGACCAAGGAAGAAGATTCACGCCAGAGAGAGAGAAGAGCGGAATCACGAGGGGTCTGGCCAATTTAAGACTTGACAGAGGAGTGAAGCCAGTGAGAATGAAGACGGTAGAGAGTGTAATGGTTAGAAGCAGACTACCCGTGGGCAAAAGTATGATCAGAAAAGGGAAAAGCTTGAAAGAGAATTCAAGGAGGATGAGTTTGGCCAAAAGAATGAAGAGGGCAAGTGTTTTGCCTGCAAGGGGCGCGGACATGTTATTCAGATTTGCCCAAACAAATCAGTATGTAAGTCTCCTGTTAAGATTATTGAAAATAATACTGAAAATAAGGAGTACATAGTGAAAGGCACATATTTGTTTGGGTGGGATAAAATTTGGTATGTGAATACCTCATTTGATAAACACATAACGGGAAATAAGAATGTTTTTTCAAGATTCAAAACATGTTTTGGTGTAGAGACAAACACCGACCACACGGATATGTTGTTTTTAAATGGAATTGGTGACGTTAAGATTAACCTTAATGGTGAGGAGACAATGATTTCGTGTGTTTCTTATGCACCGAAATTAAGAAAAAATGTTCTAAGTTTAAAACACTTACTAAGACAAGGTTATGAAGTTGAATTTGTGGGAGAGTTGTGTTATATAATGGGAATGTTTGATGGTAGTGAAAATGGGGAACAACTTGACCATTTAGATGAAAATGATTTGGAAATTAAAAGACAAAGTGAGGAGTCTTATTTGAAGGGTTATTTTGAACACTTAGATGAAGGTTTGGAAAAGGAAAATAACCATAGTATACAAGAGAAAAGAGGGCAGGAGAGTTCCTCTAAAATGAAGGATAAAGAAATTAATGACCAAGTTAAGTCAATAAAACATATGGTAGAATTTCTTGATTTGTTGATTCATGAAAAGTTGGTCATTGAAAACAAGGAAGACTTTGAAAAGGGTTTTGTCAAAATGGTGAAATGGTTTTATGAGGATTATTTGAGTCGGGTATAGAGAAAGATGTCCCACCGGTTATAGAGGGACAAGAGATTAATATGCTAGACCTATATATGGTTGTGAACCGAATGGGTAGTTCAAATAAGGTTTCTAGGAACAACAAATGGGTAGAAGTTGCAAGTAAACTAGGATTCCCGGGTTATTTTGATGAGAAATTGAGGGTAGGTTACATGAAGTATTTTGACCTCATAGATTGTTATTACTCTACTATTATTGGAAATAAAAGTTTGTTTGGAGATCAAAACCAAGTAGATGAAGTGTTGGTGCAAGAGAAAGTCAAAGATGTTCAAGAGGAAGACAAGTGGGAAGGCTAGAAATGGAAGCAAAGGGCTGTGAATGCCAAGAGGGACTACCCTTTAATGTGTGGTCCAAGTACTGTTTTTGCAGGTTCAAAGAATGCACAAGATGAAGGCAAAACAGAATCAGAACCAAGCATTGAGGAGTACTATGAAGTAGACCATGATGCAGCCATGCTCGGTAATGAAGAAAGTAAGATGCAGATTGGATATGAAGGAGACAAGGATGACTCAAGTGATGATGACCTCGTCATCATCCTAAACTGAAGTACAGGGCTGCTGGAATGGATTTGATTTATGTCTTAAGGGGGAATATGTTAGAAATCCTTTAATACATAAATCAAAGTTAGAATGTGTTTTTTATTTTGAGTCAAAACTTAAGTTTATATTTATTGTATTTTGGGCTGTAAACTCATATTATAAAAGCCCAGGTCTAATTGTAATTAAAAGTCCAAGTTGTATGGTTAGTATTGGGCTATAGGGAAATAAGTTAGGCCCAGGTCAGTTTTAAGTCAAGTCCATATTTGGGTCATTAGGTTGTACGAGACCTGCACATATTGTAAACAGCCGCAAAGGCTTGTGACGGACGCAGGAAGCAGACGGAACAAAGGTAGTTGACGGAACGGAGCAGTTGGCGTGACGGTTCTCCGGTAGAAGTGAAACGACGCAACGGTTCGCAGATTTTAGGGTGTATAAATATGAAGTCAATATTTGTAAAAACGTGTCTTTCAATCAATAAAACTTCTGTTTGTTTTTTATATATTGTTTCGTTTGATTATTATGAAGGGCCGAAGTGATTGTGACGATTGGCGGGTTCCTGGGCAAAACTGGACATGTTAACTCAGGTTAGTAAATTAGATGCAAGTGATCCTTGTATCTTCATGCTAGTGATTCTAGTTGTCTTAATGTGGTAAGTGTGAAACTGAAAGGTACTGAAAACTACACCGTGTGGTCTAATAATATAAAATTTGTTTTACAAGCTAAAAATAAAGTAGTTTTATAGATGGTTCTTGCAAAAAATCAGCTTATAATGAAATTTTAGCTATGCAATGGGAAAGGTGCAATTCATTTGTGTTATCTTAGATCCTAAATTCTGTGAGTGATGAATTATATGTTGGTAAAGTCTATTCCAAGTCTTCATATGTGGTCTGGTTGACCTAAAAGAAACCTATGATAAAGTTGATGGATTTGTTGTGTTTAGTTTACATTAGTAAAATTAATTCCTTAAGTTCAAATGGCACTCATGTTTCTGAGTACCATCATAAGTTGAACACAATGTGGAAACAGTTTGAGGCAATAGTGTAATTACCCACCTGCACCTATAATGTTTCAAAGAGTTTAATGATTTCAGTCACCTAATAAAGCTAATGAAGTTGCTTATGGGTCTTAATGATGTATATCAACCCGTAAGGACTACCTTATTAACTCAAGATCCTCTTCCCACAATTAAAAATGTTTTCTCAATAATATTCACGGAAGAATCTCACAGAAATGCTAACACTTCTTCAAATAATCAAAATATGGGTTTTATCTCCAAATCTAACCAGTTCTTTGATAACAAAAAGAAGTTTAATAGGGGTCCAAATCCAAATATGAAGTGCACTCGGTGCAACAAACTCGGACATACTACGCTCGTCAATATAACCACATTAATCTCACCAACACAGTTATATCATTCTACGTTCGTCCCTTGTAATCTACTACCCGTGATAACTCGTAAACCTGGTTAACACGATAAATCCCTAGACACCGACTTACTCAACCTTGACTAAGGCTCCCACAAATCAACTAACATGATAGTTATGAATACCATCTACACATCACATTACTAATATCTCATGCACAATAAATATAGTTCAACACTTGCATGCAATTTAACACAATTATAGATGCACACAAACACATACCTCATCACTGGACCCTCGTCAGGGCGTACAACATACCCCGAGTTCGCCATTTACTTGTTGAATATTGTCAACTTTGGTGACTCCCCGAAGGACATTGTTCTTCACGCTCGAATTCCCAATCTGACAAACGTGTGATCACACGATTAGAACACGTTCAAAACATATGTTGCATAATATATAAATAGATAAACCCTAATAATCGATCTTGACTACTCGGTAGCCCAGCTTATCAAATCCCTCCTACGAGTACACGTGTTCCGGGTCGTCCTTGATCCGCTCAGAAACTAAACGCTCAACCCAGTTTCCCATGCATGCATGTACGTATGCATATATACCCATGCAAAGCCTAATCCAAAATTTCATCTCCATATCGTCACGAATCCTTACCCGAGCTCACCCACGCACGCACATAGATGAGGCCATGCATGACCTTGGTCGGGTAGAACCCTACTCGACATGCTACCACCTCCGTCTAGCCCCCGCATCACCCTTTCATCCACCAACATTCTCTTTCTCGCCCGACCTTCGGGGACAACCGTCCCCGCCGTTCATTGCTGCTCCACTGCCGGGTCATCACCTTTATGTCGTTGTCGCCCAATGCATGTCCCCAGCTTGTCATAGCAGGTATCGGCTGCCGCCGGTCTTCCTTGGTTACACGGAGTATAGTCGTAGCCACTCTCTCCGGCCTGCACGCCTTCGTTTCTGTCATATCTCCGATGTTCCGCCACTGTCAAACGCCTTAACCGGCCGCCCATGTGCTCCATCGTGCTGTTGGACATCGTCATGCACCACCGTCGTACGCCATGAATGGCCTCCATCATCGCTTCCACCTTTGCCGTCGATCCCGACCAAGCAATTCAAACCCTAATCGGTTTCCAGCCAAACACAAGTGTAAGTTGTCACACCCCGGCTGGCGGCGGATTATACGCCGGGGCTGACGTGGTTGTTCGTAAGCACATGATCATCGATTAATAAGTGGTAATATTATTACAATATAATTAAAGCATCCGTTACAAATAGAAATGAGAAAAACAAAACATAACACAAATTAAATTCAGTCTTTTTTAAGGCTAGGTCCATAGTCCTATGTGATCATGTAATGTCTCAAATGTTAACTACAAGTAGTTGGTTAGTAACATAGGTTTTGAATCCAAACAAAGTTAAGTATGAGTTTACAATTCAATATGTTCAAAGCATGTCTAAAGCATATATGTGAAAACATACAGGTTTCCAAGCGTACAATCAAGCCATGTTATATGTATGCACAATCCCCTGGATTGCGTGGAGTTCTAAATGTAAACACTAACCCGCCAAGGTTCGTGGTAAGTAATGTATTGGATTCCCGTATAAATGATCATAAAAGGTACTACCTTAGGCTTGCCGCGCAGGTTAATGATTGTACTAACATGAACACACGTTTTGGTCACCAAGCAGTTTAAAACATAAAGCATAAAGACCAAGGCATAAGAACACAGGGTATTGAATTGTGTAAGTAATGTAATTGTAGACATGTTTCACCCCAAAAGTATAAAAATGAAAAAAGGGCTATGTAAACTCACCTGTAATGAAACTAGTAGATCGTACGAATTGTGAATGATGGATAGGCTTCGTGAGGATTCCCCACCATTAACCTACGCGAATAGTTGTATTCTAAACTCAAAGTATGCCTAATGAAAGTAAGAAATTCTTAGATCCTAGGGTTTCATAGGATTGAGGTCGGATATGGGATTCGTACAAGTTTTGGAAACATATATTTATGTGTATCACACGTCACTACAACAGATCCTAGCTTTAGTGACGACTTGTCGTCGGTATAGATGTCGTCGGGATTGCTTCGTATCAATAGCCCAAGATTGTCGTCGGTATAGGTCAGCCTATACCGACACACGTTGCCGGTATAGGGTTTTTTATTTTTTTTTAATAATTTTTGAAAAAGGCCTATAGCGACGACAGTCGTCGGTATAGGTCTTTTCTGTTTTTTTTATATTTTTTAATTTTTAAAATTTTATCCAGAAATATTAAATTTCTAAAAACAAAAACCTACAAATCATTAAATATAAACCATTCAAATCTGATAAAAACTAATATCCGAAACATAAACCAAACATCCAAATTGTTTGACACACAAATTTGTCCGACAAATCAAACATTCAAAACATAAACTTGTTCGACACACAAATATGAAAATTGTTCAAGACAAACACCAACAACAAAGGCAAAAGCTCAACAACTCCAAGCTAATTATCATCGCTGCTAGTTCGGCGATCTCACATTCGACGCATTTCATCCATTTGTCGTTGCATTTCAAGCATTTGTTGATTATGTGTACGACGTCCTTCCTCTCGTCAACCGCAACGAGTTCCGAACTTGTAACAAAATTAAATAAAGTTACATATACATACAAACATACATAAGCATATGAATAAATACCCTCTTATATACCTACACATCACAATTACATACATACATAAATAAAAGCTCAATTACATAATTACAAACATACATACATAAATAAATGTCCAATTACATAATTACAAACATATACATACAAACATGCATACACATATATACATTCATATTAACTAACAATCATCAACACAAATTACACACATACATACAAACTAATCATCCAAACTAATCATCATAAACATAAATTACACACATACAAACTAAACATTCAAACTAATCATCATAAACACAAATTACACACATACATACACATACAAACACTAATTTACATAAACTAAATTATATAAAATAATCACACATCTAAACCAAATGACCTAAACTAATCATAATTTAATAATTCCATCATAAATACAAATATACATACTCATACATACAAACATACATACATGCACATACATACAAAATCATAAAAATCTTAGATCTAAACCAAATTTCATCACAAATTAGTAATTAAAACGAGTATTTACCTTCACAAAGCTAGAAATCCAAGAAATGGTGAAATTCCTCCGAAACCTAACCAAAATAAACAAACAAAACTTCAAAATCTTGAAAAAAGTAGCTAAAATATGAAACCCGAATGTTACCTCACATTAAATCCCGAGAGTTTTTGTGAAAGTTGCTCCCAATAAATACCCTCTTATATACCTACACATCACAATTACATACATACATAAATAAAAGCCCAATTACATAATTACAAACATATACATACATAAATAAATGTCCAATTACATAATTACAAACATATACATACTAACATACATACACATATATACATTCATATTAACTAATCATCATAAACACAAATTACACACATACATACAAACTAATCATCCAAACTAATCATCATAAATACACATACATACAAACACTAATTTACATAAACTAAATTATATAAAATAATCACACATCTAAACCAAATGACCTAAACTAATCATAATTTAATAATTCCATCATACATACAAATATACATACTCATACATACAAACATACATACACACATACATAACACATACATACAAAATCATAAAAATCTTAGATCTGGACCAAATTTCATCACAAATTAGTAATTAAAACGAGTATTTACCTTCACAAAGCTAGAAATCCAAGAAATGGTGAAATTCTTCCAAAACCTAACCAAAATAAATAAACAAAACTTTAAAATCTTGAAAAAGTAGCTAAAATATGAAACTCGGATGTTACCTCACCTTAAATCCTGAGAGTTTTTGTGAAAGTTGCTCCCAAAAAGCCCAAAAATCGTGAAATCGCCGGAGAGAACAATTTGGGGGAGTTTTGGAGGATTTTGGGTGGAAATGAAGGTCTGCCGTCTGTTTTCCCTATTTGTTCGCGCTGCACCCTATGGCGACGACATGTCGTCGGCATAGGCCCACATGTCATCGGCACAGGTAGCCTATGCCGACGACATGTCGTCGGTATAGGGTTCGTAGGATGTTGACCAGTCAATAAAGGTAAAAACCCTATCCCGACGACATGTCGTCGCCATAGCGTTTTCCAGAATTTTTTTTAATTTAAAAAAAAAAAAATTGACCGACGGAAATTTATTAAAGAAAATAAAAATTAACCTATAGCGACGACATGTCTTCGCTATAGGTTTTCCCAAAAATTCATTGGGCGCCAGCTTTCCCTCCAATCTGCCTCAACCCTATAGCGACGACATGTCGTCGCTATAGGGTGTCCCATTCAAAATTTTGGTTTTGACATATACCGATGACATGTCGTCGGGATAGGGTGACCTATGCCGACGACAAGTGTCGTCGGTATAGGCGACGTCGGCACATGGTCATTTTCTTGTAGTGCGTATTGAAGTAACGATGATAAATAAGATTAATTAGAATTGATTTGGATTTCTAATTAATTATACGCTATAATAATACGTTTGAATTTATTTATATAATTATTCTAAAATAATTTAATAAATAAATAAATTATTAAATAAAAGAAGTTTTAAATATTTGTTGTAAATAAAATGATTATTTAAATTACTTTATAAATTTCTTTTACTTAAATCGTTAGTAAAAGAGATATTAAATAAATGCAAGTTTTAAATGGAACTAATTTAATTTGTATAATTATTTGTCTAAAATAATTATTTTAGTATTTCTAAAGTTTAAAATGTTTTGCCAAAAAAATTATTTATATGTTTAAAATGAGTTAATAATGTTTAAACAATTAAATTATAATTTATTTAATAACCATTACTATTTTATAAATAAACAACATACTTAAATTTGTTTCACTAAATCATTTATTTTGTTTATTTATGAATTTATAATACTTACATTTTTAGGACAACGTCAAAGACTCTTAGAAACAGGTCTTTAAAATAATCATCGTTTTGAAATATTATAAAAATAATATTTATAAGGACATGATTTGAATTAAATTAGTTATATGATTTGTAAGATTACTAATGAAAATTCCAATTTAATAAGATTTATTATTTAATGAGGATTTATCATATTGTCACTAATACCACACTATTTGTGAAAGTAATAGGATAAATATACTAAATAATCGTTAAAATTTATTTTATTAGTAATGTTAATAAAATCTTATTAATAATATGTCGTTTTTAAAGGTTTAGGTAACTTTCGTTTGAGAAACAACTTTTTATCGATATTTAACTTTTTTTTAATTAGATACTATGAAAGAGGATGGTTGAAATAACACAGAAAAAAAGTAACATTGGGGAAGGTTTGAACCCAAGACTTTTATTAATTAGATTGCCGACTCCCCTTTCTTTCCCCCAACCCATCAGACGTGAAGTATCAGAACACCCCCCCCCCCTGCCAATCAAAACCCTAGTTTCCAAATTCGCTTCCAGACGCAACGAATCAAAGGGCTTTTGGATACGAAGTTTAAATCGTGTAAATGGAAAGTGTTTTACCTGAGATTTGAACTCGAATTCGCGAAAACGATGTGTTCTTGCTTCCATTGCTGGCGGCGACCGAGAGAGAGTGGGGAACGAGAAGAATGGGTTTTCGAATGAATTTCGTCTGTCATATGATTTAGGGGCCTTGAGGTATGATTAACACAAGCGTTACACACTTCAATTGATCGTGATAACATGGTTTTAATGCGATTAAATGGGTTGAATACCCTATAACCAAAAATGAGTTTAAATGGGTTTAAACCCTTATTTATGATCGAATTGAATTGTAATAATCGTACGTTGATGGTTGGATGACATTCACTCTCGATTCTTAGGCATTAACAGCTTCAAATTTGGTCGATTAAGTTGGAATTTGTGAATGGTTTCATCTTGGTTTGACTTTTCTGAGTCAAATCTGATGAGGAGGGAGCTCAGCACCAAAAGGGTTCAAATGGAAGTGTCCAAAGTGACAAAAAGGGGGGTTCAAGGGCAATTGAGAGGGTTCTTTGTTTGTGCAAGGGTTCCAAGTCCAATTAATTTGGTTAAAATCATTATCTTAGTTTAAAGGGAGTGTCTCTATAAATTTTATAAAATCAAATTATTACTCGTTTAATTATAATTTTTTTATTAAGGACAAATTCCTTTCTTTTTATAAAATTATAAATTGTAATAAGGGTTTATTTAATGTAATCAAATGTATGTGTATGTTTCATATATATTGTTAGTTGCATATTTAGGCATGTTTTATCATAATTTTAGCATTCGTTTTTACTACATATCATGTATTTATCACTTGTATATTCTTTTATTTTGTATAACACTTGAATTGGTGGAATGAAGTCTACTTTGGATTGTTTTTTATGTTTTTGTAGGTATGGATTTATCCCTAAGGATCACAATGAAGATTTGAGAGGGGTTAAAGGAGTGTTGAAGATTAAAGCTTGCATCTTGAGATTCAAGAGAATTTTGGACAGAATATTAAAACGAATGTTTCATGTTTATGCAGAAAAATTACATGGCCGTGTGGAGCTGCTAAAAGAAAAGAAAAAAAAGATAACCAAATTTTGAAATATTATATTTATAGATTTCAATCTATTAATATAATATATTATATTAATATATGGGAAGATAGAGATATATATGTGGATACCTACGTGGGCTATAGGGGAGGAAAAAGGGGAATCCGTATCTCTTTTTCTTTTGGCTTGGAACTCGACGGAAGAGAGGGGGCAAGAAGTTCAATATTATTTGGGTTCTTTATCAATTCAAAGAACAAGATTACTTATGCTGTGATCGTAAGTTTGTTTTATTTGTACTTGGATTTTGTTTATTTGGTTTGACTGATTTAGCCACATGTCCGGCTAAATCAATTTTGATTCCGACACTAGGGTTTATTTTTTTGGTTTAATTCAAAACTTGTGTGAAATAATTATGAGATATAATTTTTGATTGGTTTGTTTGTGTGATTTCTTGGTCTCAAATCCGGAATCTTTTCTGGAAACATATTAGATTGTTAATAAAACTGGCCACTTTGTTAATTTTTCTAATAAAGTTCTTTAATTTTAAAACCCTAATACGATTTTAATCTTGAAAAAAGGAACAAATGACGGTTCGTGTTTGTCTATGAATTCGATCTCGTTATGGAAATCATACAATCTAATTAAACATTCCGAATGGCGTGTGTGTTTAATTTTAATCGATACTTCCATCACCGCAACCCGCACATTAAGGTCCGAACATCATGAACTTAGAGTAGCGGGTTGGCTCTAACCGACGAACTGCGTTTGGTTAGATATTAGATGGAGTGGATGTCCGAACGGCACGACGTCTAGTATTGATACAAACCATTTAAATAAATGATCGTTGCACCATAATTGTTAATGATCGTAAGTCGAGTCAAGCTTAGAAAACACCTTTGTGTTGGAGTTATCTTTTAATATTTGAATTCGCTCAACAGTTTAATTAATGTTTTTACTATTATTTCTTCATATTCAAAACCCCCTCGTTTTATTTTAGTAACAACCGTATCTACGTTTAAAATATTTTGGTATAATCTTGTTTAATCTGTATCCCTGAGGACACGAACCTTACTTCCATTCATACTAGTAGGTTCACATTTTATTACTTTATTTGGTGGATTCGACACCCATCATATATATATTTATAATTAAATGCATATGTATATACATAAAGGGTGTAGATACATACTTAAAACTCATAGGTTTTATATATATAATTTTTTTTGTTAATTTAATAACAGAGTGTATAGGTAATTCTTACCAATATACATACACATGTTGAATAGAAAACAGTAAGTGAACGAAATGTTGAAACTTGAAATTTATACCCGTAAAATAAAGATTTTTAATGTGTCGCATTGTGTTGGGCAAGTACGGGTTTTAAATGTAGTGTTATTATAATAAAGTAAATAAAAAAATAAGGCCGAAAAGTCAAAATATAGGCCGGAATTTACTGGGGATTACATAAATGCGTAAAGATTATGAATGAGGATTACCTGGGTTACGTGTCAAGTCCTCCGCTCGAAATCGCCGTTGAACCACCGCTGTCGGCCTCCCCTTTTTCGGGGTCTCCTCCTCTCTCCCTCGCTAGTGCCGTTTGTGACATCCCCTAAGCCGAATGGCCAAGGGTTTTCCTCAAAATTTAACCACTAAGGTTTACATTCGGTCCCTCTAGTTCCATCACACGCTTTTCAGCCTCGAACTGATTACTACTCGGCTAACCAGGTCCCCTAACATTTGTTAATCCGAGCTTTACTCAACGATCCATACTGTCCATGTCCTTTATTAGAACTTAGGGTTACCCACCAACCCGACCCATTAGCCATTTAGTTTTAGGGACGTTATATACGGTGCAGGTGAGATTGATGGGACTTGTTTCGTTGCGGCGAAAAAACTGTTGGTGGTACAGTTTGTAGGGATGGTGATGGTGGTGCGCCGGCGGTGGCAGGGGCTGGGAATCGAGTTCGACTCTTGAGAAAATCAATCATCTCAATAATCAATGACTCGATTCGATCCAACGACTCATTCCATGCTTGAGCGTCCATAGAAGTGGATTAAGACCGTTCTCATACCACTGTTGCGTACCAATTTGGATTTGTGATAAATAACCCTTTGAGTGGGTCAAACTCTAAAGAAAAATAGAAGAAAACGAGATAGAACTTTTAGAGAGAAATTAGAATTCATTCATTTCATTCATATCCTTTTTTTTCATACCAAGTTACAATTTAAATGCCATCGGGCTTCTAGTCTGGTGGTCAGGGGGTTTTCCCATAAGGGTTTCCTCCTGGGGAGGTCAGGTGTTCGAATCCTGGGGAGGGGAAATTCTGCCAGTACCCTAATCAGGATAAGGAGGTTTCGCTGTTCAAAAAAAAAAAAAAAAAAAAAAAGTTACAATTTAAATGCATGAAACAAATGTACTAGTTCCTAAAGAAAAGGAAATGATCATACTTTACTAGAAAATAGAGAATTTGTGTAACACCACTAACTACTACATGCATAATTAAAATAAATACAATAAAACAAACATAATATAAAAATGGAAATTAGAATCATCTATGCAATAGTACACTACACGGCTTCAATTACATGCATCTAGGACTTGTACTCTTAGATGGGAAACTGGTACACATCATGTTTTAAGCATGAAACTTGCCTGAATTGGTAAAATTGGAATAATCTACAATTTTTGACATTTTTCCAAGTTTTCCCATATTTTTTAAACGCATAACTTTTTATACAACATTATTTTTTTAAAAAAAATTGCAAAATAAAATCGAGCTTTCAATTATCTTTAATTTGAGTATAGTCTTGCTATACTTATATTTTAAAAATTGGCGTTTAAAAAAAATCAATTTGTTGTGTGTATAACATTTGTTATTATCACGGTGTAACATGCCTAGTTAGCATCTTGCGTAATTAAAAAATATGTTGAATATTTATAAACGTAGGCTGCGTAATTACAAGTATAGGTTGTGCAACTATAAAACACAGCTTGCGTAATTATATAAATAGGTTGAGGACGGATTTACCCTCTCGCCCCAATGACACGTAGGTGGCTTTGTAATCGTTTAGGCCTTTGTGCATATAGCAACTTGATCCGGTGCTCAGGATTTACCAAAAATGATATTACAAAAAACAACTTGTCTTATTATTATTTCAACAACTTCATGAATAATCTCTTTTTCAACGGCACTCAAATGATTACATTATGTATCTTTTCAGCATAATACAAACATCAATAAGAAACAATACAAACATCTTGAAAGTAGAAACATCAGCAATGTCATGTTTTAATTCTCACAGGCTAAATAATAGATTTTATAGCTCAACCTTTTTCAGCATCTTCTCAATGTCATCCTTGGACAAACTGGCACTGCCAGCAATTACTATACTTTTTCTATTACCGGTAGATAACAACTCAGCGGAGACATCAAGAATACCATTGGCCTCAATGCTAAAGCAAACCTTCACTTTTTCTTCACCTGCACGGGCTGGTGGAACACCATGAAGAATGAATTCATCAAGGAAGATGTTGTCTCTCGTTTCACTGCACTCACCCTGATACACAGAGACTCTAATGGTTTCTTGGTTATCGGCCATTGTCCAATAAACTTGCTCATTCATGGCGGGTATTGGTGTGTTCCTTGGGATTACGACACTCATATATCTTTCATTGATCTCGATACCAAGGGACAAAGGGGTCACATCTAAAAGTATCATATCCCTAACTGCTTTATTGCCATTACCACTCAAGTTTGCAGCCAACACTGCTGCACCATAAGCAACACCTTCATCAGCATTAATGCTCTTGCAAAGTGGTTTCCAGTCAAAAAATTCCCCAAGCATTTGTTGTATCTTGGGAATCCTAGTCGACCCACCAACAAGAACTATATCGTCGACATTATTTTTGTGCATATTCCCATCTCTTAAACAGTTTTCAACATGCTCGATGCACTTTCTAAATAAACCAGCATTTAGCTCCTCAAACTTTGCCCGGGTGACCTTCATTGAAAAATCAATTCCGTCATATAAGCAATCAATGTCAATCGAAGTTTCAGATGTTGACGACAAATCCCTCTTTGCTTTCTCACACCAAACTTTTAGTCTCCCCATTGCTCTTGCATTTGTACTAATATCTTTCTTTTGTCTTCTCTTAAATTCTTGTGCACAATGATTGACCATGGCCTTGTCAAAATCCTCTCCACCCAAATGAGTGTCACCCCCCACAGCTTTAACACTTATGGTTCCCTCCCTACTGATACTAAGAAGTGAGACATCAAATGTCCCCCCACCTAAATCAAATACGAGTACATTTTTCTGTGTTGGGTGGCTTTGGTTGCCGAACTTGTCTAGACCGTAGGCAATTGCAGCTGATGTGGGCTCACTGATTAATCGCAAAACGTTGAGTCCAGCTAGAGTACCAGCAACCTTTGTTGCCTGTCGTTGCTTATCACTAAAATATGCTGGGACAGTAATCACTGCATCTGTAACTTTGATTCCAAGGTATGCCTCGGCTGCCTCTTTCAAGTTCTTTAGAATCATGGAAGATATTTCTTCTGGTGAGAATTCCTTGTTTGTACCCATATGTTCAAGTACAATCATTGGCTTATCAGAATTTCCTTTAATTACCTTAAAAGGCCATGATTCTATGTCTTTCTGCAATGTGATATCATCGAATCTACTTCCCATTAAACGCTTAACATCTAAACTTAGCAAAAATGAAACCAATAAAAGTTATAAAGTAGTAGTTGTAATTAAACTATATGAAATGTAAATCTATGATATTTATATGTAATAAGTATAATGGTTGTTCATCAAATCAACTTACCAAAAACGGTGTTAGTGGGGTTCCTGGTGATTTGATTTTTGGCACCCTCACCTACTAAAAGTTGAGTGTCGTTACAAGCCACACATGATGGGGTAATGGTATTTCCTTGTTCGTTTGGAAGGATCTCAACACGGTTGTGTTGATCAGACCAGGCTGCAACACACGAGTATGTTGTTCCCAGATCAATTCCGATTGGAGTTGTTTTAACTCTTCTCGGCATCTTGTAATACGTAGAATTCTGATACGACGAGAAAAAGGAGTTTAGAGACTATAGTTACATCTATTATTTTGTACACTTGACGAAATATAATATTTTCCAAGTCGCATACGCCCTAACCTTCATGATATAGTCTCATCTTCTAGGTTTTTGTAATCGTTTAAGGAAATGAAAATCGATTTAAAACTCAAACAACCCATTTATTTAATCAAATGCACGTAATATACAAAAATAAAGATTCGTGTTGACGATGTTACCTTACTATATGAGTCTAACACGATCTCCTTGAAACCTTTTACGTATGTGATCCTTCCGGTGGTGACTGATGATGCTTCAAGCAATGTAATAAGTCGAGGAAAAGGTCATGTTACATATGCGAGATCTTAAATGTCAACTGTCTTAAAAGTCAACTATCTTAAATGTCAACTATCTCGTTTGACAATTTTTAAAGATAAAATTATAAAAATTGTGCATTTAGAAGAAATATATTCCAAAAAATGTAAATGTTAAAACATAAATCCAGAGGACCAAGTCGTTACCCGCATTACGCGGTTGGATCAAATTACAAATATTAAAAAACACGTTATAATCAGGGAGACTTAGACCACTGATTATCCACGTTATATGGTGCTATAATTCGAATTTCTAATTAAACAATGCATTATTTTAAATGGCAGTTGTGTACCATTATCATAATCTAATGCAACTTGGCACATTATTGTTTCAACAACTTCATAAGTAATTTTTATTTCAATGAATCTGAAATAATAACATTACATATCTTATAAACAAAACCTTAACAAATTCAAATATGTTTCCAAGAATGACAGAAATATATATTAATTAGAATGTGGAGTTGATAAAGAAACCATCCAAATTAAACATCTTGACTGTTGAAACATTAGCAATGCTCATGCTTTTCCCTCTCGATAATAGAATTCATAGCACGTTCTCGATTTCATATATGGAAAAATTTCAACTTTCACCAATTGTTATACTTTTAAGATCAAGGGGTATCACTACTAGAAAACTAGGTATTTGCGACCGCATTCTCGGTCGCAATTGCCTGTTGTGACAGAAATTTGTGTTCCAATATCCATATTTGTGTTCACACTTCCTTTGCCATACTTGGGGGTGGAATCCTCCTTTCCATCAGGGTTCATAGCAGGTGCAGTTGTCCTTGAGATGGGGATGTTGATATATGCTAGGATACCATCCACTCCACCTCCCATGCCTGCCGTCACCATAATTTGTTTAAATTTTTCTAAAGACCTCTTTGTTAGATTATTGTATATTTTGTTTAGAAATTTATGAATTTATATAGTAGTTTGAATATTATATTTAATTTATGAGATTGTTGATACACTTGAGCTGATTTGTATTTGAATATTTCTTGGAATTTAAATAGATTTATAAAGATTAAAAAAAAAAGGCTTTTTTTATTATGTATCAAATTTGCGGCTGAATTGCGACCACAAAATGGTCACAGAAGAAGGCGGTGGCAAACTGAAGCGGTGGTAAATCGGTGACAACTAAAACGATCGCAAATTGGTTGCAAAAGAAGCGGTGGCAAATCGGTGGCAAACTGAAGCGGTCGCAAATCGGTGGCAACTTAAGTGGTCACAAAGCGGTGGCAAAAGAAGGCGGTCGCAAAATCTGCAACGGTTTTTATCATCGCAAATTCGGTGGCTCGATAGGTCGGTGGCTGGGTTTTATCATCGCAAACTTTCTGAGTGTGAGACCCATAGATAGACTGCTTGATTGGTAATGTATAAAAAAATTTAGATCATAGAATTGGGGGCTCGATAGGTCGGTGGCTGGGTTTAATCGGACAGAAATACCGATTGTTACGGTTAACATGTTATGAGAATCTGTGCTGTGTATAAAATGAAAGTATAAGTTGCAAGTTTTCCGATTATGATTTCATTGCAGTATTCTTTTTCGGGACGCAAAAGGTTAAGTGTGGGGATGTGATGTCGGGTCAAATGTTTCATGTATAAGAGTCGGTTTTGTATAGTTTTACTTTGTATATCGAGTCAGTTTTACGTGGTTTTTGTAATTTGGTGTGTTACAGGGTTATTGTGCTTAAAGAGCGGAAGTGTAAGAAAGAATTAACAAAGGTACCAAGCCCGAGAAGTCAAAGAAAAAAAAGTCAAAGATCAAAAGTCAAATTCTTGGATTTTACGGACTTCGCGCCATGCGAAGACCTGGGAGACTTTGTTCGCGACACGCGAAGAAATCAAAAAAGGCCCGACTAATTTGGCCTTCGCGCCACGCGAAGACCTGGCAAGAATGTTTCGCGACACGCGAAGAATGGGATTACGGCAAATTAAAACTAATTTCAATTATAACCCCATTATGACTCCCATTCTCGAATTATCTTCTTCCTAGCCGTCCGAGAGCTTCTCTAAGGCGATTTCAAGGTTTTCTAGGCCAATTGTTTGTGTTTTCGAATGATTGTAAGTTTCAAGTTTGAATCTTTGATGTTTAACATGATCATTAGCAGCTAATTCACTGGTGATTGCTTCTGGGTGGATGGTTCGTCTTAGTGTAGCCTAGGTTAGGGTTTGATTTGTGTTTTTGGATGACAACTTGAATACACACGCGTTTGATTAATTTAAACTGTTTGCTTTTGCTTTAGTTATCTGAATTGCCATCTTTTTTCGGTTTCCTTGCATCGTGAGCTAATTGGTTAATTTGTCTATCTATGCAATTGTGAATTGGTAGTTGGGTGGACGAACGAGTCTTAAAAGATTGTCTCACATCTATCACTTTAATTGAATTGTTAGTGTCACGTTTAGTGGAGTCGAATCAATAAAACCTAACCTTTGTGAATATAAGTTGAACTTGAATCCCGGAAGTGATTGCTTTTTTCTCCTACTGTTTTCTCATCTTAAAGTTTGTTTCTTTTTATAATTCTAAGTCTTTTAAATAATAAAGTTTGAAACTTTTTAGTAGTAATTGAATCTGTTTTCTAAGTAGCATTCTCCATGAGTTCCTTGTGGATTCGACAACCCTACTTTCCTGTCTACAGTCTAAAGTAGCTAAGTAGTAGTTCTATAAATGTTTTTTATTAACCTTGACAACGCGATCAATAATTAATTAGGTATTTCTATCTTAGTTTGATCTCAAAGCTGTCAACATTAAGATAACAAATTTCAAGCTCACACCCAAAAATTGACTTTACAAAAATGCCAATAAAGGGGAGTAAACCTGCAAGAAAACCTTTAAAATGTTAACCCATACCACACCCACAAAATGAACTACTCCACTTTAGAGTAGAAATAAAAACTTAAACTCTAACATGAAATTCAAAGGACCAATCTTATTGTGTGAAAGAAATCAACAAATCATACGCACTACAACAGTAACACCCTATGGGGACGAAAACTATTCACCTTTTCCCGACGATGTGATAACCGTGCTAACCACTATAAAACAATCACATAATTTATAAATTATTTTTTCTTTTAAGTGTTAAAATAGTATTTAGTTATCTTGAATAAATATTTTGAACATAAATACGGAAATGATGAGTCTTACGTATACGTACCAAATAATGTTACATATACGTGACACATAGTGTTTACATATATGTAACATTAACATATAGATAATTGTTACATATACATAAAAATTTGTTTGAGGGTGGTTATCATGGTTCTTACATAAATATTGGTTAACATTTGAACCTCACCATATATATATATATATAATCAAAATGCCCTTTTGAATTGATTACCTATTCCGGTCATTTGGGTGTATGGATTTAACATGGTTTGGTTAACAACTATAACCATCACAATGTTGTTAACTGTTCGTTTAAAGTAAGGTGTCAAATGTTAAAATGATAATAATGACCCGTAGCTTACGGTTAAACTAAGTTGGGCATTAACGGGTCAAATGGGTGGGGATAACCCAATTATTAGAATGAATGATAATGATGACCAAGAACACATATTAAGAGATGGGTGATTAATACTTATGTATTTGGGGAAATGAATATCCTCTTTATGTGATCTAATGGTTTGCAAGTTTGACTTGTTCTCAAAGTAGAAATGCCATGGCTTGGAAGACACCGGGTCAACCGAATGGAAAGAACAACAACACTTCTACGGGCAAAAGTGAGTGACTCGAATTTGGGTTCGATTAGAATAGTCATAATAATGATTTGGATTCTTATGATTAAGATGGTTTAATATAAATTATTAGATATGGTTTAACTTAACAATAACGTATTGTTTTGACGACGTTTTGGAGGGTTTAAACTCATAAAGAAAGTGTGCGAATTGGTAATGGGTCGAGTGACCCAAGTGCTGAAAATTCAGCATATTTCCAGAATTTAACCGGTTTTAAAATATTCATAGTAAATCAGCCAGATGTCTGTTCGAGGTGTATTAAATGTCAACGAAAAGATCTGTGAGTCAACTTTACTTATAATTTTTACTTGAGGTGAAATACCTACTGTAAGTGGGTGAAAATGTCAAATTACTACAGCCGCGCAAGGCTGTTTTGAAACATGAATTTTATAGTATTTATAAAATTATTGGGGATTAACCAAGAACTCATTGGCGGTGTCTTTTATATGGTTGTAAACCTCAAGGTGTCTAAAACTCTTAACACGAGTGGGGGGTGAAGTATATCTTGATTTAAAATAAACCTAAGAGGTGGGATTTCGGTAAAGTTGTGGAGTTTGACTTAAGCATGGTGTCACAAGTTCCTAACCCGGTTTAAATATACTTTATCGTATGTGAAGTTTAAGGTGATTTACAAACCAAAGACGTGTGAATGTTATAATCTTAATAAGGGTGTGTGGCGGGCGTAATAATAAGTTGTTAACCGGGCGGATTGTGATGTGAAACAAAATGAATGTCCGTGTATTGTGAAACATACAGCTCCTTCCAAGTTGATCAGAATCCATAACTTGAAGGACTAGATGGGCTTGAGGCCAATAGATCTATTTACGTACTCCTGTGGCTTCCCAGAAGTTAATGGTTGTGTAGTTTAGGAAAACAAGAGAGACTTTGCAATGAAAAGTGACATAGTATAGCAACATGTATAAACCAGTTTAGTTTTACCAGAATTAGAAAGTATGTTATTGACTACAAAAAGAATAGTTTTGATTTCGTTTTGATATAGAAGCATGTTTTCCACCCCAAAGTAGAAAGTAAAAGAGGGGCTATGTACTCACCTTGCAAGTGAAAGGGGTTGAACTTGAACTTGTAGTAACTTGGATTGAATGACTTAAGGATTCCTTAAATTAAGTTTGTTACGTTACAAACAAGTTAAGGATAGTCGAGGGGTTGACAGTGTAATTAGTTGAAAGTGGTTGTTGTATACTAGAGTGGTTATCATTCCAGATTAGGGGTGTCAATCGTGTCGGGTTAGCGGGTTGACGGGTTGGCGGGTCGCGGGTTGAATTATGCAACCCGAACACGACCCATATTCTTATTTGTGTCAAAAAGTACAACCCTAACATGGATACACTTAAAGTTGGGTCAACCTGAACCTGACTCGTTTAACCCATTTATCTAAATCAAAATCATAAAATCCAAAATCTAATTCATTAAAGGTAAATCAAAAAATAACTGAATAATCATATCTACAAAGCAAAAAAAGAAAATTTTTGGTAAAAATTAATTACTTTATGGTAAACACTAAATTTAAAAGTAATTAAACAGTCATTTTTACAAAAGTGAAACTAAAAAAAAATTTGAAACCTAAACAGGTTAGCGGGTCAACCTATTTGTTAAACATGTCAACCCTAACCCGACCCGTTTTCTAAATGGGTCAACCCTAACCCGACCCATTTTTTAAACGGGTTGTATTGTCCAACCCAAAACCTGTTTTTTTTCGTGTTGGGTTCGTGTCGGGTTCGGGTTCGTGTCAGGAATTGCCACCCCTATTCCAGGGTAGTACCTCCAACAAAAAACTTCCTAGGAAAGAGTTGGTTGGATTGGAAACCCCGTCTTTTCCTAGCCAGAACTTTAATATTTGTCAGATAACTATATACTGGTTCGAAAGTTACTCTATTTGCATACTTAACCAAGTTTAGGGTGTGTTTGGTAAGTTTGAAAAGTATAAGAGCTAAAGTGAAAATATGAGTTTAATAAAGATAGAAATAAATTTAATTGAATATTAAAGGGGTTTAATTTGAAAATAAGGAGTTTTAGTAAAAACATGATTTTTGAAATTGAAAGGAACAAGAAAGATTGAAAAAATAAAAGTTTGAATAAATTTAATTAAAATAGGGCTTTTGATCTTGGATAGGTCTATGATTATAACATAAAATGTTATGGAATCATAGATCTAGCTAGTTATGAAGAATTTTGAAAGAAAAACTATGAACAAGAAGAACATAAAAAAAACTCACTTAGAATAGAAGGATTTAAGGTAGAATATTTCAGAAGATGAGAGGAACGACCTTTAGTAGCTAGAGAACCCCAGAGGATCGTTAAGTTGTCAAGAATAATGCAGGAATAAGAGCTCTATTTATATGATGAGATTAAGTACTTATTCACAAAAAATAAATAGTTATTAAGGCTAGAGTTGTAATTAATTTGAATTAGTTTGTTATCTTTTACTAAATTTAATTAAAAAAATCGATTTGGATAGAATATAAGGATGTGTTTCACGTCCAAATGATAGAAAAGATTAGAATCAAATTTTTGTTAGTTATTATTAGGATTAGGATTAATTTTAAAAAATATAATGAATAAAAACTTCAAAATTGGATGGGATAAATGGACCCTACGGTCAAAAATAATAATACTATCATATGAAACAAAAAAAAAAAAAAAAAGATAAGATTTAAGTTTGTTAGTTAAGATTAGTTTATAATAAAATAATAGTTTCTTATTATTTATTTAAGATAAGTTTTAATTAATTCATTTAAATAATAAGTATATTTATTTATAAAAATTCTGAAAGTTTTAATAATATTAATAATAATAATTAATATAAAAAGTAACTAGATAATTTACAATAATTAACCAGATTTCGAAGATCTTACAAAAGAAACCCTAAAATTTACGTATGCATAACTTTTACTCTTGAATTTTTATTTTAGTCAAATGAAGTTACAAACTTGAACTGTTTTGATTAGCTTAGAGTCTAAGGCATCCAAAGTTAACATAAGTAGCAAGTTCTAGAATGAATACTAGAATCATATATGGTAAAATAATAGAATAAGCAATTCGTTCTAAAACGCAATAGAATACTCGCTTTAGACCAGACTCGGAAGTTTGAAATGAAATAATATCATAAGTGATATGAGGCTTCAAAAGGTTCATAGTATAAGAATTTAATCAAGGTTACAAGATAGAATCAAAGGATCAAACATAGAAATCAGGAATGTCACAATTTTACGAAGGGTCATGTTAAAATTTTATAAGAAAACTTGGGTGCGTTTTATGAGTATTCATCGGGTGAATGTTGGTGAATTATTATATAAGTTGTTACTTTTGGTGAAATGAGTTTTTAATTAAAAAAGAAAAATATGGACCAATTTCCCGCAAGATGTATAAACTTATGTTTAAAATTTTCGTGTGTTACAAGGGGTGTAAGCGTTTCAAGCCTTAAGGCCTTTTTCTTATATATATTTTTTTCTTTTTAAAAATATATTTTTTATATGTAACTGATACTATTTATAAAATCATGATAAACGAGTCGTACACAAACAAAAATATACCAAAATAAAGGTTAAACAGTCGGGATACGTACCTTAAATAAATTAAATGAAACACAGATATTATGTTATTCCCACGTAGTCAACCGCAACAAGTTCTGAATTTGTAGCAAAATTATATAAAGTTACATAATACACAATTAACCATATAAATTTAAATTCACCACAAATTAACCATATAAATTTAAATTCATCACAAATTAACCATATAAATTTAAATTCATCACAAATTATTAAAAATATATATTAGTGCAAACATACATACACATACATATAAACATACAAATACATACAAACATACATACACATATAGACATACAATCCATCCATCAGTATACACAATTAGAAAACTATATACACATACATGCAAACATACATACACAATTGTTAAAGAACATACATTTTGAAATGGATTTTAGAGAGACGTCTACAGTAACAACATATGATTTGTTGTTTTGTGCGGTCCTCTTCTTCCATTGGCTACTTTTTGTTTATTTCCTTTTTAGGCGGCAAGGATATCTTAAATAAATAAAATTTTGTCCTATTATTTACAAGTGTAAAAGCATTCCATCAGTACTTATTTACATTAATTGCCACTTTCTTTCCCTTAAGTTTTTTTTAACCTTTAAAGTACGTAGAGTATACGCTTTTAAGCCGTTTGATTTTCTAAAAATTTTGTTTTTCCTATAATAACTTTCGTTACAAGGAATGTGCCGCTATTTTTAGTATTTTTTGAGAACATTAGTTTTTTTTTTAAACGGAATAATATTTAAAATCGAGTATTTTTTTATCATATAGCAAGTGACGTTACCGTTGTGTTATCGTGACAGACGCAACCGCTTATGAGCGAACAACATCGTTTTCGCTGTTTTAGTTTATTGTAACCGGTATCAGTATTTGCTTTTATGGTTTTCGACGAGCATAACTGATAACGACCAAACTCCTGGCACGTTATGGGGGAAGAAATGCCCACGCTACCACCTCGAAGCGCGGGGTCTTTATTTTTTAATCCGGTATTTTCTATTTTATCTTTTATTTTTTTTGTTTCATTTCATACGTTTGAACATTTTCATTTACTATAAAATACGTCCCCGCCGCGTAGCGCGGGTTTTAATATCTAGTTATATACAAACATACCTACATAAATAAATGCTCAATTACACAATTACATACATATACATACAAACTTACATACACATAAATACACACACATACATACCACTACTGAAAAACTGAAATGTTTCCGACAAAAGAATTCGTAAGAAGTTTGTCCGAACCGCCGTTTAGCGACAAAATACCGACAAAAACCCTTTGTCGGAAAAAAACCTCGTAGGAAAATATTTTTTCGACGAATTTACCACAAACTTTCCCACAAAATAGCGACAAAGATGGTTTGTTGCTATTTGCGACAAAATACCGACAACACCATTTCCGAAAACTTAGTGACAAGTTTTGTCGCAAAATTGATTTTTTAATATATTTTTTGTTTCTTAATAATAAAAATAAATATAATAATACTAAAAATTAATTTTACATTTGTGACATTTTTCCGACAAATCATTTAAAAAAAAATCTTTTATTTTACCCAAAACCAAATCAAAAGCTTTCACCCATGATAGATCAATCCTGATTCTTAATGTATTAATTACTTTGCTCATATGATTCCTAATTTTGACTTTTGTCTTTGCAAATGAGACTTGTACTCTACAAGTCGTTAATACACAAACAAACTTTGCAATGAATAAGAGAGATAAAAAAATGTTAGAATCTGAAAGTTTTGAGAATCTGATGGCAAAATAATCTTCAAATCCTTCAAAAATAACCAAAATAAGAATCTGATGGCACCAAAACGGTCAGGTTAATTGGTGATATAAATCTCAAACGACTCAAACACACCGAAATAATAGACTGATCCAGTAATGGTCTAACCAATTGACATCACAAAAATCACCATAAAAACCTACTTATCAACAATTTTTTCATAATTTCTTCCATTTGTTTTTGTAGTTTCTCACGTTCGGCCCGCTCTTTTTCCGAGTCTCTTTCCATTTGTTGCATGTGGTTTTCCAAGTTTTGTCGGGACTCCCTTTCTTGATCTAATTGGGCTCGAACATCTTTAACCTATAATTTATTTAAACATATTATACAAATTTAAAAGAAATTGTAGAGACATTTCATCAAACATGTTAACCACATAAATGTTGAACATCCAAATCACACTACAACAAGATTCATATAACACAATTTCAATTAAATTTCAAGTAAATATATGCATCAAAAAGTTATAATAGATGATATTTCAATGGTAGGAGGACATCAAACATGAAAGCGTTTTGTAGAGTGAAACATGTATCAAACGTAAAATGTTTTTAAAACATAGAGACTATGTTTCACAAAAATTTCATGATATCATTTAAAACTAAACCAAAATGGCAATGCATTGACCTATCAAACATGTTACTATTCCTGAGCAAAATGACAAATGGGTTTGGCAAGGATCGGAAGAATGTGAAATTTCGGTTAGTTTTTTAAGACAAATTTAAACTTCGAAACAAACTCGCTAACATCAAACTGACTCAATATATAACAACATAAAACTGACTCAAACAGACAATATTCAATTGCACCAAACTCACTTGAAAACCAATGAAACTTCCCCACACTTGGCCGACACGCACACAAAAACACAAAAAAAAGTTAAATAAATAAAACAAAGTCCTAACTCACTTTCGTAGAAATCACGGCTGCATTTAGCATATGCAAAAAGCCTTTTAAACCACTCGGTAGATCGAGTGGATGAGTTGAGTTTCGTAAGGGTTTTTTGAGAACACACCCACAACGTTCATTTAACTAAGAACAAAAAAAAACAACTAACCTTAGGCTGCCACCTAAGAGCGCTAAGTTTAATTACTCACTTATGGTGGTCGAGTGGGGTGCTTGATCCTCTTTCCCCGAACTTAAGTTACTCTTATCATCATATTTCCTCCAAGCCTTCATAAACAAGGCAAACAACTCTTTTTCTTCATCATGGACTTGATGTTTCTGTCCCTTTCGTTTCCTTTTTCCTGGCCCTCTTATTTCCCTTCTCTAGAGTCTCAGCATCCTTATTCTCAGCTGTTCTGTCAAACACAATACTATCATTCTTTTCCATGTGATTCACCTTTTCAGGTGATTCACACTTGTTAGCATTCAGGTTCGGCAAGTTTGAAAATATTTTAAGGCTCATTTTCCTGTCACCAACCCACATTCTTACCGTTCTTTCTGCACAGTTAATGGTTACCCTACCGGTGGCCAAGAATGGTCTACCCAAAATAATAGTTGGTTGTGCCTTTTCGACACAATCCAACACTAAAAAGTCCACCGGGTAATAAAACTCTCCTACTTTCACAATCACATCCTTTACAATCCCACGAGGATGTGTGGGGGTGTGATCAACCAACACCACAATGGTGTGTACTCTCTGTAACAGACCAAAATCATGTTGATCGTACAGACTCCCAGGTAAGATACTCACAAATGCTCCAAGATCTAGCAACACTCTATTCAGTTTAAATTCACCTACTTGTATTGAAATAATAAGTGCTCCTTGATCTTGGAGTTTCGGGGGAAGGGTACCGAACAACACGGCATTCACACTAGCACTTAACTCAACTTGTTTAAGACATTTGTGTCGTCGTTTTTGGGTACTCAAACCTTTCAGACACTCAACATTATGAGGATTTTCTTTAAGCGTATTAAAAAAATGGTAAGTTAGTTTTTTGCTTTTAAATTTTTTCCCATCTCTTGTCTCGTGTTGGATCCCGTTTATTTAAAACTGGTTTTGATCAAAGCTGAAGGGAATGGAATTTTCAGAGATTTATTCACATTTTTATTTTTCAGATTATTTTGTGAAATTAAATCCTGATTACGACCGCTTTCTCTACAACCGGTGGTAGAGTATGTTCAACAGTAGGAATTTCAAATGAAGGTTGAAGACTTACAGTATTTAGGTGTGCACTATTTGTGATTTGGGAACTTGAGTACTGATGTGCACTACAAGGCTTACCAGAATCTCTGACGATTGCTGCAACTATCTCAGCTAACTGTGTAACTTGTTCTACTAAAGCTTGATGATCTTTTTTCTAGATCTCCTGTTGCTGCACTACTGATGTAACCAGGCTCGTTAACTCCTTAATCTCTGACCTGATATCATCTAATCCAGGTTAGCTCGTTTGTTGATCTCCTTGATTCTGCCAGTTCCTTTGATAACTGCTTTGACCAGGTGAACCTCTCGGGTGGTAGCCTTGATTGTAGTACAGCTCATAGCTTTGACAGTCTACACTACCCCTATGTGGATTGTACCCTTGACTTTATCGTTCATATGGTTGTGAGAATCATAGTTTGGATAATTAGGAGGCCTCTCTTCATCTTCATATTCCATCCGGATCTTGTAATTGCTTTCGAACCTCCGGCAATCTTGAGACTAGTAGCAGTGTTGTCACAGCTCATACACGGCTCATAGTAGTTTCGATCATTGTCATAATCCCCGTCCATGACAACATGCACAAATAGCACACCCAAGTAGTTCTGAACGAAAAAATAAAAAAATATATATATATATTTTTGGGTTTTTGTTTTTATAAAAAAATTTAAACTAAACTAAACAAAAACTAATGGTCTGTTTGGTTCGTGGAATTCAGTGGAATTGGAATTAGAATTTAAAAACTTTTCATGAAAAAATGTGTTTGGTTGAGCTATGATAGAATTGGAATTGGAAAGAATTCCACAAAATTCTATCAACTAAAGGAATTTAATATCATTCACTATATAGATGGAATGTCAAACTTTCCATGGAATTGCTAGAGAATTACAAAAAGCCCCTTGCTATTTGTTCTACTTCTTCGTTATTTGGTCTTCAAAATCCACAAACCATGTTATTTATTCTACCTCTCTCTTATTTAGTTCTTCAAAATCCAAAAACCATTTCTATTTGTTTCAAAAATATTGAAACCATTTCTTTTTCTTCGACAAAATCCAGAAACCATTATTCGACCTCCATTGACCAAATGAATTAACTGACCCAATGAAATTAATAATTCCACGATGAAAGGAAATCAACATAAGGTAAATGAAGATAGAATTCTTCGACCAAACAATGTTCAAGAATCAGTGAAATCCAAGCTTTTTTTCGCCAATAGTGTTTCACGGAATAGATTAAATCCATTTGTTTAGGGTGAGAAGTTGTTGTTTTAAAGGATAGTTTAGTCATTTTAGGTTTTTTAACATTCAATTCATTTAACATGTTTATCAACCAAACACATTATAACTTTTTAAGGGAATCAATTCTAATTCCTTCAAATTCCAATTCCTTTGAAACATTCTAATTCCTTTGAGAACTTTCTGCGAACCAAACGACCCCTAAGCGCACCGATTCCCCGGCAACGGCGCCATTTTGATCGATGTCGTTTGGTCGGTCAAAAATATAAAGAATTAAATAGTAAGTGGAAAGTCGAGTCGTCTCCACGAGGAATTGGTGGAAAGAATAAATTGTAATAGTTTAGAAAATTCTTTTGATAAAACTCTAATTAAATAAAAATGCAACATCCTCCAAACTTCAGGTTCTAGGTTTTACATAAAACTCAGTTGTTCAATTGGACACCACATGGACATAGTGTTGGAAAATCAGTTAAAACAGTTATTGAAGACAGGTTGTTGTCAGCAAACCTATACAACCGGTTTTGTCATAAACTAGTATAATTCAACTACCCAATCTATAAACCCAAGTTAACCCCATTTAGTCACCCAACGCGCTCTAGGTTTTATCATCAACCGAGCAAGATTGTAAAAAACGAAAACTCAAAGCAAATAAATAAACTGTTTAAATTAAATAATACATCAATCTATCAAGTTATTGTCAGAAACTAAATAGATCCAATCATATAAACAATTGAATAAAACACAAAACATATACGAATCATCCGCCTGAAAAAAACCACAAGTGATTTAACCACGCATAATTCTTCCTATTTCCTTTCTCTCGGTTAACGCCAACATCCAGAATAAAGAGGTTGTTGCCGTTCTAAAAAAAAAAGTAAAGAGGTTGTTGACCTCTTTTCCTTGATTGCGTCAACTCCACAGCCGCCAAGATGGCTTCGTGATGCGTTTTCCAAAATCCCCTAATTCCCCTCTTATCTTGTTGCAGCATTTCTGTATTCACATGCAAGGCCCAAAACTACAAGGCTGCTGGCCTCCTTTTTTCCTTCTGTCCGCCAACCATGAAGCTCCTTTAGTTATTTTAATTTGTTCAGTCCAAGCCCATTTAGTTTAGGCATTGATTTTGATTCCCCTTGGACGTGGACATGCAGAAAATGTTAAACAATCCTTTTCAATTTCTTTAATTCTCATGACAAAGCTTAAGTTATGAACCTAATTAGCACAAACTTTATTTTATTTTATTTTTTACTTTCACATGATAATTAGCTTAATTTAATTTGTTTCATTCACTATTTAATAAAACCAACTAAAAAAAATAAACAACAAAAGTAATGTTATTTATAATAATAATAATGCAAATAATATACTAATTAACATGAAATAAAGTGTACATAAAATGGACCGATCAGCAAGCATTTCATCAAGCACCTTGTGTGAATAAGTTAAACATTTAACAAAATCCAATTTCAGTTTTCTATTCATCACAAAATCAATGAATTATAACCTTAGAAAAATCGTATAATCAAAATATTTACAAAATCAATGAATTATAATCCAATTTCAGTTTTCTCTTCATCGAGCACCTTGTGTGAATAAGTTAAACATTTAACAAAGTTTAATCGAATTAGTGTCAACAAACATCAACGAGCTTGATGAGATCCGAAACTTGTGATTTAGCAAAGAAATCGAAAAAATTAAATAGAAATCAAAACCTGAAATATGAAGGAAAAAACCCTAACGGAAATCGTATGAGCCTAGAGATCGATGTTGTCATTTGTGTAGGTGTGAAGAAGAGGAAAGCTCCTAGGTGTTGCTCGATGGGATACGAACTTTCAGACTGGCGCCAAAACAGCCGGTGAAGAAGACGAAAGCTCCTACGTTAACTCCTACCGTTTCCCCAATTGCGGTTGCTGTAGATGACAGTGAATCGCTTCATAGGTGCAGAGAAGACAAAAAACGAGGAAATGTGTGATTTGCCTACCAGCTCCTTTCCTTTTGCACAAAACCCCCCAATATGTGATTTGCCCTTTCTTTCTTCATAAGAAACCCCCAAAAGAAAAGAGGCAAAAAAGGGAAGACGGGCAGGAAATTAAAATTGATTCGTCTACTGATGAAAAGTATGCAAGCGTACATCAACAACGTCTTTGATGGTTTTTCATATTGACATATTTACTTAGAAGAAAGTGGATGGACAGACAAAGGTTGTGGTTTAACTTTCCTAACAATTACATCCTATTCTAATATTTTACTTGGATTTTAATCAATATCATAAAAATTAATTTTAATTTTGTTGGAACATCGTTGGAAACGATAAACAATTTCGACAAAATTCCGACAATACTTAAAATTTATATTAATTTTTTTTATTAAATTAATAAATTTTGATTATTAATAATTAGATAAAGAATTGAAGTTACAATTTCACTATTTGTGGAAAAATTGTCCAAAACTTCAGATAAATAAAATAGTTTAATAAATATTAACGAAGGATTAATAAATAAAATATTTTAAGTTCCACTTAACGGGCTCCATGTTCTTCTACCAAACACAACATTTGAAAATCGAGTCCTCGGTTCTTGGGGTTTCAAAGGTGTTTGGTCAAATAACGATGTTGTTATGGGGTGTTGTATACAACCGACACTTCAAATCTCTCCCACCACGGAAACTGATTTCATCGATTCAATTGACAATGGCGGTTTTGATGGTCTCCGATGCATTATTTGTAAACGGGTTTTATCAGGCTTTGGGAATACCAGATTCACTATATGTGTGGTTGTTTCTGGCTTCCTGGAGGTCTCATAATACTTCAAGATTCTACCTTTTAGTGTTTTAATGGCAAAACTGTGCCCGCGGGGTTGTGAAGGATCTTTGATGGCATTTGTCATGTCTACCATCGCATTGGCGTTTATTGTAAGCGGGTACATTGGGGTTATGCTCGCGTCTTGGGTTGATGTCACAGAGACCGATGTTTCGGGTCTTGGGAAAGGGCTTGTAATACAGGCTTTGTGCACTTTTGTGCCTCTTTTATGGTCTTCTTTTATCCCCGAGGGCCCGAAACCTGAACCCGAAGCCCGAAAGAAAGAAGAGTAGAAGAGGCAGATTTGGTGCAAATATTACTAAAAATGTTTTCTAGATAAACTGAGTTCGAATTTATACAATTTTGGTGGTACTTTTTGAAGTTTTATGGTCTTCTCCATCCTGCCAGCCATATATATAATTTAGGCCTGCCAAACCGGTCGTGTTCGTGGGTCGAACCTGACATGAACCCGAACACGGTACTTGTGCTTGCGGGTTGACAATGGACATGAACACGACCCGTTTAACCTGAAGAATTTATTTTATTTGTTTATTTGCATATTAACATTTTAAAGGATACCTATTTGCATTTGAATCTATAGATTTTGGCATAAAAAGAACCTATATAGTTTAATTTATTACATATATAATACTTTTTAAAAGTATAAAAAAATAAATGAGTTAAACAAGTCAACCCCTCATGTTGTCATGAACACTCGTTTATCTAACAGTGTTCGTGGGTTCGACCCAAAACTATTTAGATTAAGTCAAAATCCACGAATTTTGTTAAAGGTTCATGTCGTTATAATATTACTAGTTATATACTCATATATTAATGGGGTTGTTTAATAGAAAAATATAGGGAAAATTAGATTTCAAATTTTATATTAGAATTCAAATGAAGTAATAATTACAATTCAAATTTTATATTATTTTTTTTTGAAAAAAAAAACAATATTAACACAATTAGATTTCAAAATTCAAACTTACTTAAAATAGAAAAAAATTAGAAGATTTTAGTGAGAAAAAATATGGTGATAACTCGTGACATTATTTGGAATCATTTATTAGAATAAACTACGTTAGAATCCCGTGTATTACACGAGATTGTATATTAAAAAACATAAAACTTATAAATTTGTAAATATATCATAACTTGTCACACTAAGATTATCGTCTCGAGATATATCAAGTGGAAATGTGTGTGTATATAAGAAATTAGTATTTTTCTTTAGTTAGTAATACTTTGATTTCCTATTATATATTTTTATTTAATATAATTAGTATTCTTTTTTAATAATATATTTATAATATCATTATTATTTAATAAGATAGATGCGCATTTATTAGGAGAAAGAGGCGGGAAAATCAATGTGAGGAGACATGAGGAAGTGACAAGTGTCCACATTAAACCTTTATTTATTAGTATAGATATGTGTAAAAATGTATTACACATACTAACGATAGAAAAAAAATCAAAATATGTAAAATTAATATATAATTGGATTTCGAAAATATGTTAATTACTACTTAATATAATTTGACTTTCAATTACTATTTGATTGGAAATAAAAGTTACATAATTAGATTTCAAAGTTTCTTATAATAAGATATAATTAAAAATAAATGTGTTTTATTAGTATAAGTAGTATTTTTTTTTTCAAAATATATTATTATTAAAAGATAGTGTTGTATTTAATAAGAGAGAGAGGCGGAAAAAAAATGATGAGAATGAATATGGAGACGACACGTGGCATGAAAAACCTTTATTTTATATATAGTATAGATATAGAGTTAGGTTATAGTAAAAAGGGTTTTAAAAATAAGAAGGGTAAGAAGCATTCTAAGCTTGACATGTGTCATTTTATTGTTTTTAAAGGGAGGGCATAATGATCAATGTGTAATATAACAGGTCAATGTGTAATACAAGATCTGATATTACAAAATGACCATACCTGATATTACACAATGAACTGATATTACACAATGAGCATATTACACAATAACCTGACATATTTGAGTGAATTACACAATAATGAGCGAATTACACAATGACTTGTAAACGTAAAATACAATGATGAATACATATAACACAATGATGAAAAATATTTGACACAATGACCTGATTAATTACACAATGAACTTGTATTACACAATGACCTAACTAATTACACAATGACCAAATATTACACAATGACCAGACGTGGTATTACACAATGAATTTGTATTACACAATGAACTTGTATTACACAATGAACTTGTATTACACAATGACCTGACTAATTACACAATGAACTTGTATTACACAATGACCTGACTAATTACACAATGAACTTGTATTACACAATGACCTGACTAATTACACAATGACCACATATTACACAATGACCAGACGTGGTATTACACAATGAACTTGTATTACACAATGAACTAACTAATTACACAATGAACTTGTATTACACAATGACCCGACTAATTACACAATGAACTTGTATTACACAATGACCAGACGTGGTATTACACAATGAACTTGTATTACACAATGACCAGACTTATTACACAATGAACTTGTATTACAAAATGACCTGACTAATTACACAATGAATTTATATTACACAATGACATGACTAATTACACAATGACCAGATATTACACAATGACCAGACATGGTATTACACAATGAACTTGTATTACACAATGACCTGACTAATTACACAATTAGCTGGAAAACGTAAAACACAATGATAAATACATATAACACAATGAACTTGTAGTACACAATGAACTTGTATTAAATAATGAACTTGTATTACACAATGACCTGACTAATTACACAATGAGATGGAAAACGTAATTTTTTTTTCGTTCTTGTTTATAACGACACTATACTCTTTTTAAAGATAAAAAAACGCTTGTTTTTATGGTGTAATTTTTTTGAAAAAATAATGTCGTATGTAAAAGTTATGAACGTCTAAAAATGAGGGGGGAACTTGATAAAAAATCAATAAAAGTGGTCAAGACTAAAATACCCTTCCAACAATTTTTTCTCCTACAATTTAATCTCAACCATTAAATATTTTCAACAATTTGATCTAATGGCCCTAAATCCTTCTCACCCTTCTTAGAATTAGAATCCTTTTTATATGAACCTAACTCTTAAAATATTTTAATAAATATTTGTAACGAACCAAAATCCGGGTTTCGTTTTCAAATAAATAAAATATTTTAATAAATATTATGGTGAAAATAATATTTATGAAATAAGTTGAAACAAGTGGGTTTCAAGTTATATATGGGGTTAAACTAGTTTTAACTAGTTTTGGAGTGAAATGGATGAAAAGAAAGTTAAGGGGCCAAAGGTGTAACATGGAAAATCTGCCATTTTGACTAAGTGGAAGTCAAAATTGAGCTCATTCTTGAGCTAGGGTCGTTCATTCCAAAGAGAGAAAAAGAGAAAACGGGTTTGAAGCTTGGATCAAGCATTTGAAGCTTGATTTGTGGAGGTTTTGGCTCACACATCACTCTCCTAACATCAAGTAAGTGATTTCCTTCCTTTGAATTCACTTTGAATGTGTTAGATGATGGGTTTTGTAGAAATCCGAAATTTGAGTATGCATGTGGTAAATTAGTGTTAGATTGTGGATAATCTAGCTAAGCTAAAGGTAAAGAGAGGTGATTAACATCCTAGAACCCTTTGATTTTGATTTTGAAAAGTTAGGGTTCATATGGTGAAAATTGGGGGTGTTTGGATAATGATGCTAGAATGATGAATTAGTGATGATTAAGTGTTTAGGTGGTAATAGACACTTGAACAAACACCAAATTGACCTGATAAAAGTTATTGATTGAGAAATTAGTGTCAAGGTATTGGAAAGAAAACTCAAGTAGATGAGTTTGTATTGAAAGGGGGTGTTTGGTTGTGGGAACAACCCACACGGGTCAATTTGGGTTGGAAATGGAAATTGAGTTGTGGGCTCAATTGTAATGTGTTGGCGATGAATGTTAGATTACTAAACTAGGTGTGTATGTTTAGGTAATCAAATTGTGACCCGAGGAGGAGGCACGGGATCTTCCAACTCCAAAGGTAAGTGCCTTTGCACTTACTTAGTAATGTTGATAAATGTGTGGTGTATGTGATATGTATGTATACTATAAGTGGAAATGAATGTGTATGGCTATTGCTTGAATGCAATATGTTTGGAATTGTATTAATTTGACTTTAGTGGTAGAAGGTCAAACTAATATGATAGAATTGGTGTAATTGACTTATGTGGTAAATAGTCAAACTAATATGTGAATGTGGTGATATTGGTGTAAATGACTTATGTGGTAAATAGTCAAACTAAAATGTGAATATGGTGTAAATGACTTATGTGGTAAATAGTCAATCTAATATGTAAATGTAGTGAATTTGGTGTAATTGACATATGTGAAAAATAGTCAATCTAATATGTAAATGTGGTGAATTTGGTGAAATTGACTTATGTGGTAAATGGTCAATCTAATATATAAATGTAGTGAATTTGGTGTAATTGACTTATGTGGAAAATAATCAATCTAGTATGTAAATGTAGTGAATTTGGTGTAATTGACTTATGTGAAAAATAGTCAATCTAATATGTAAATGTGGTGAATTTGGTGAAATTGACTTACGTGGTAAATGGTCAATCTAATATGTAAATGTGATGAATTTGGTGTAATTGACTTATGTGGTATATAGTCAAACAAAATATGATAATTTGGTGAAATGGTGGATTGAAGTGTGGAATACTTCAAAAGGTGGACTTAGAGTCAAATACTCCAAGTGCGGGTAAGACGAGTTGTGGTACTCGCACCAAGAGGTCGTGAACCTAATTAGAAGTGTGGAATACTTCAAATGGGTGAATGGGTGTTGGTAAATGAATGTAATATGAAAAGAATGAGATTTGTAGTGACAATGCAAGTGTTAAGAACCTTAATTGATCAAATGGGTGCAAACGGGTCAAATGGGTGAAAGGGGTGAAAACAAGTGTAAATACTTGTTGAATGTGTTTATCGTCATTACTAACGGTGATATGTTTATGTGGTTATGCAGGGGAAAGCTCTGATGTAGGTCAAAGTCAAGTCCAAGGCGTGGAGGGTTCTCGTATGCATATTGAGTGTTTTTGGGATTTGATGGAAAATCCATTAAATGTGGTGTAATTTGACAATTGAATTTGTGTTTTGGTAAATATTTGTGGTGATAAATGTTTTGAACCAAAACCTAAGTGTTGGTAAAATTTTGGTGTCAAGTTGAATTGAAAATGTTGAAAAATGGCTAAGTATGAAACTGGGCAAACTGAGTAAACTTCATGTTTACTCAGGTCCCTCGCGGTACGCGAGAACCGGGGTGGGTTCTCTCGCGGTACGCGAGAGACCTGGTTCTCGGTGGCAGAATTTGGAGCTCCCTCGCGATACGCGAGGGGAGGGGCAGAAAGTCTCGCGGTACGCGAGGGTTTAAAAAAATAATAAAAATAATTCTGGGACAAAAAGCTTCCGTGTGCGTTTAATGTATTTAATAATTGGTGTTCCAATTGTGGGTGTTACACGGGCGACATTTCGTCGGTATAGGGTTATTTATATATTTATTCTAATTTTTTAAAACTTTTTTTACCCACGAGACATTAATAAATAAATAAAAGAGTAAATTACACAGATTTTCCTTTATTTATACTATAAATTACACTCTTTGTCCTTTGACTTCAATAAGTACACCACATATCATCTTCTTACAAAATTTTATACACCATATGTCCTTTACACTAACTGTTGTTAGGTTTTTCAGTTAAGTTTTGACATGTGCCTTACACATGATGGTATAATGGTCTTTTTACTCATTAAAAGAATTTATGTAATTTCTAAAAATCTTCACCCATCCTTTCTTCTTCCCTAAACCTTCCTCCCCATCCCCTTCTTCTCTTCCACCTTCCATAAAAGCTTTTATCAAACCAAACCAAACCAAACCTCGTCTTCAAGAATTGGCCAATTTTAAACGTGGGTTGTGCTAATAATGTAGTCATTATAATCATAGTGGAACTCCACTTTATTCATATACGACTAACAAACACTTGAACCAATTTCCACATCCAATGGCTCTTGCTAAAGAAATCATGGGCTGTTCCATGAAGGAGAAATCATTGTTTCCTCTTTCAAACATTCGTAAATCCATCAACCGTAGCCACAATCAGTCATGCGTCAGTAATCGAACAAGGATTCAGGCAGTGAAGAACTTTCCCCAAGGCCGTTGCCTTACGACTGTAATGCTTCCGGTCCGCAAATTTAGACTTCTCGATTGCCGGTGGTTGAAACGGATTAATCAATATCGCCACCGGATGTTTCTGGTTATTATAATCGTCGTTACTAATTTTTTCATTTCTCTCGGTGAAATCGGTTGAATCATTAGTTCCGGCTCCGTTTACATTCCGAATTCAACTTGAAATGGTTTGGTTTGATAAAAGCTTTTATGGAAGGTGGAAGAGAAGAAGGGGATGCAAGGAAGGTTTGGGGAAGAAGGGGTGGAGGAAGATTTTTAGAAATTACATAAATTGTCCTTTAATGGGTAAAAAGACCATTATACCCTCATGTGCAAGATAAATGCCAAAACATAACTGAAATCATAACACCAGTTAGTGTAAATGGCATAGGGTGTATAAAAGTATGTAAGAAAAGAACCTGTGGTATACTTATTTAAGTCAAAGGACACATAGTGTAATTTATAGTATAAAATAAAATGAAATTAACCTATCCCGATGACATGTCGTCGGGCGCCCAGTTTTCTCTCTATCTGACCCAACTCTATCCTAACGACGTCGGTATAGGGTCTCACAAGCCAAAATTAGGGTTTGACCTATCCCGACGACATGTCGTTTGTACATGGTCACCTATGCCGACTACATATGTCGTGTAGATAGACGTCATCGGTGTAGGGTGATTTCCTTGTAGTGACGGAAAAAAGGAGTCGATTTGATCTAAAAATCCCACATTTATGATAACAAAAGAAGAACTGTTACCTCATTACCTTCAACTACAATTAACTGACACCTCCATAGATGAACATAACAAACGCTTCGATTTTACCTTTCAAGAACAAAGCTACGATTGGAACATCAGCCAAGCCCAATTGATTAAGACGCTTCGATTTCCTCTACCAAAATCAATTGCAAACAACAACTTTCAGAAAGCTTTAAACCAAATCGGAAGAGTGTTACCTTGAATTGTGATTAACATACAACCGATATGTACTGGTTGTTGCGACCCTTTTCAACCGCAACTCGTTTGGTAGAAGCCGACGATGGTGGCTATTGGTTTCACGATGGAGATGGCGATCAAAGAGCCAAGAGGAACACTCGAAGATACTTGTTCTTCATTTGTAAGCTGTGAAACACGTAAATTGTGGGAGTGGGGGAGTTGGTGAAGGAGTTAACCTCAAAGCAACGTGGGGGAGAAAGCAGGGTAGAAAGGCCAATGAGAAGAAATAAGGTCGATCCGTGTGCGCATCCGTGTGATGGCCAACCCCAAACTAGTAACCGCCAAACTTTTAGAACTTGTTAGGCTGAGATTACTTATAGGAGCGGTTATAGGCAATTTATACCTCCAAGATTTAGTTTAAAGAAACAAATACCATGGTTAACTCACTGTGTTCTATATTTTCTTACAATTTAAAAAATATCATAGAAACCAATATGTTTTTCCCAAACCTCCTAAAAATCGAAAATATTATTTAAGTTATAATCTAATTATCGAACCAACTTGATTACACAAAAACAAGTTGGCTTGTTTTTATTTTAGCAACTTCATGAATAATATTTATTTCAATGGCACTCAGATGATTACATTACATATCTTTTTAATAAAACCTTGCAAATTTGAATATATATATATATATATTTTCATGAACCATAACGGTTGCATCGTATATAAAAAAGAAAAAAGAAACATGTATTAGAATTTGGGGGTGATAAAAACAATACAAACATCTTGAAAGTAGAAACATTAATAATGCCTTGTTTTAATCCTCACATGCTAAATAATAGATTTTAGAGCTCAACCTTTTTTAACGTCTTCTCAATCTCATCCTTAGACAAACTTCCACTCCCAGCAATTACGACACTTTTTCTATTACCAGTTGATACCAACTCAGCCGAGACATCAAGAATACCATTGGAATCTATGCTAAAGCACACCGTCATACTTTCTTTACCTTTAGGAGCTGGTGGAACACCATAAAGTGTGAATTCATCCAGGAATATGTTATCTTTCACTTCACTGCACTCACCCTGATACACAGGGACCCTGATTGATGCTTGGTTGTCATATAGTGTCACATAAACTTGCTCGTTCACGGCGGGTATTGGTGTGTTCCTTGGTATTATGACACTCATATATCCTTCATTGATACTAATACTGTGACATTTCTGATTTTTATTTTTCTGTATTTGCAATTCAATGTAAAACATTTCAAATCCAATTCTAGTACAAACGTTTAAACTCACTCGAACAAACTAGTAAACCCTAGTATCGGTACGAATCCACAAAGCTCGATTCACGTTTATTCTAAAAATCCCTATATATATATATATAAATATTTAAACATATATACATGTATATATATAAGTATACATCACACAAGTGCATACACATATATAAACACACAGATTACAAGCAATCCCATGCAATGATTTGAACCGAATCGCACCTGTTGACTCAATTTATCAAAGATTGACCTGTTTGACTTTTAAAAGTCAAACAGGGCCGTTTTAACAAACCCAATATCAAGAATCGACCCAACCGAATGCGACGGGTTTCCCATGTTGTATACGATCATCAGACGACCCAATCCAAGCCATTCAACGAACCAATTCAACTGATTAAGCGACCAATTCAAGATTTAAACAAGTTTGACTTAAGATAGTCAAACCCGTATCAATCTATATCCGGTTCAAGGAATTAACACGTTTTTAAATTTAAAATTTGAACTGGTTTATCCGAATGAAGTTAATCAAATTAAACCGGCCACGCATTTGCGCAATCACCATCTCAAACTCTCTGAACCTTCACCCGGTCCTCACTTCGCATCCGGAGTTCTGTCGAGTAGCAAGAGCAGAAGAACCTTCGTCCCAGTCGTCCACGATCATCTCTGCATCAAATCATGCAAGCTTTGTGCCTACAAGTTCGTAATCTCATGGCAATCAAAAGCCCTCTGTCAAATTCGCAAGACAGAGGGCATCGAACTCAATTGCACTTTGAATCCGTGACCTGTTTATACGAGTTCAAAGAATGAATCGGGTTCGATTGAGTTATCGTATTTCAAATTTAAGATTCATGTTATAATCAGCGAACCACCTGGTCCGACTGGTTAAGTCTATGCTCCATCGGACCTGGTGGTGTGGGTTCGAAACCCACGGCCCACGCGACCGGCCGGGCTTTTTGCGCCTATTTTAAAATCCAACTCATGTCCCAACTCGGCCGCATGTTAAACCCATTCTATTAGCAATTCACTTACAAGATCCGGCCGTAGCCCAGCGGTAACACACTTACCGGACTCCCTAGCAGACCCGGTTTCGAATCCTTGGGCCTGCTTGTTTTTTTAAACCGTTTCTAAAGCCCTAAAATTTATATAAAAATTATTTTTATAAACATTACATTGTTTTGAACATAATGAGACAAAAGTTTACAAATTTTAACATAAACTCGTTTTTATTATGAATTTAGTTATTAAATTTCTTTAATTAAACAGAGAAATAAATCTACTAATTTTATGAATATTATGGCGAGCTTTTATAAATAAAATATTTTCCATGAAATAAAAGTTATAAAGTTTTAAACTTTTTTTTATTTTATATATATACATTTCATACCTTTTAAATATCACATAATGGATTGAACTCGTTTGTCGTTTGCAATTATAAATATATTTAGAGTTTTAAGTTGTTTTAGTATTAAACTCTTAGTCATATATTTTTATAAATAAAATAAAGCTATTTATTTAAATTATATTTAAATAAATATAATTTCACAATATCTTTCTAATTTAATAAATAATTAACAAATTATTTATTTAATATTCAAATCCAAACCCTAATTAAAATAATATTAAACTATTTATTTATACAACAATTTTCCAAAATACAAATCATAATTTTTCCTACGCTTCCATACAACTCTTCATAAACATGTCCAATTCAATCCTAGACTTAGATAAAGACTATCGTACACACTATTAATTAAATATATATTACACACTAGGTTAACGTGGTGAGTTGCAAGGATTACTTTGCCATTTAGACTCTCGTGCTAGCTACACCTTTGATTCAGGTGAGTATTTCATAGCCCCTTTTACTCTTTTACACTTTTGGGGTGAAACATGAACTCTATCAAAATTACATGTTTACAATTACACAAACAACACAAATACAAATCCTATTTACATTCATGTGTGCAATTTGAGCTTTATGCCCGAGTGCTATGTGTGCTAACTTTTGTGAACACTTATGTGCAATCATTAACTATTCAAGCCGACGGTTTTCAATGATAGATCTATTGAGTCTGACAAACCCACCTGGTTGAGGTGATTGATACCGACAACACAATTTGCATGTTAGTTACAAAGGTTTGGTTGTACTTGGTTACACAATAGCTGCTCCCCATAAATGCCTTATTTATCATGTTATGTATGGATTTGTTTTTCAAACTATATGCTATCTATATACAAACCTGTGTTATACTCACCAACTTTTTAGTTGACTTTATTTTATTCATGTTTCAGGTACTAATGTATGAGTTTGATCAAGATGTGCTACACTTAGGCTTTGGACTTAGCTAATTTAAATAAAGAAGTCTATGTTTTGAAATATTGTTTCTGTTTTGGATTTGGTTTTGTTTGAATGATTGTAATGAAATTTGAAGTTTAATATATTTCAATTTAGTCAACCTTGTGCTTATGAACAGTCTACATGTCCCACCCCGATGATTCCGCCATCGGTCGGGGTGTGACAGATACCAAGGGACAAAGGGGTCACATCTAAAAGTATCATATCCATTACAACTTTATTTTCATTACCACTCAAGTTTGCAGCCAAGACTGCTGCACCGTAAGCAACACCTTCATCGGCGTTAATGCTCTTGAAAAGTGGTTTCCCGTCAAAAAATTTCCCAAGCATTTGTTGTATCTTGGGAATCCTAGTCGACCCACCTACAAGAACTATATCATTGACATTATTTTTGTGCATATTCCCATCTCTTAAACAATTTTCTACATGCTCAATGCACTTTCTAAACAAACTAGCATTTAGCTCCTCAAATTTTGCCAGAGTGACCTTCATTGAAAAATCAGCTCCATCATACAAGCAATCAATGTCGATTGAAGTTTCAGTTGTTGAGGACAATTCCCCTTTGCTTTCTCACACCAAACTTTCAGTCTCCCCATTGCTCTTGCATTTTTACTAATATCTTTCTTGTATCTTCTCTTAAATTCTTGTGCACAATGATCAACCATGGCCTTGTCAAAATCCTCTCCACCCAAATGAGTGTCACCACCCACTGCTTTAACATTTATGGTTCCTTCTCTACTGATAGTGAGAAGCGACACATCGAATGTACCCCCACCTAAATCAAATACGAGTACGTTTTTCTGTTGTGGTTGGTTTTGGTTGCCAACCTTGTCTAGACCGTAGGCAATTGCAGCTACTGTGGGCTCACTGATTAAGCGCAAGACGTTAAGGCCAGCTAGTGTACCTGCAACCTTTGTTGCCTGTCGTTGCTTGTCACTAAAATATGCAGGGACGGTAATCACTGCATCTGTAACTTTTGTTCGAAGGTATGCCTCGGCAGCCTCTTTCAAGTTCTTTAGAATCATGGAAGATATTTCTTCAGGTGAGAATTCCTTTCTTGTACCCATATGTTCAAGTACAATCATTGGCTTATCAGAAGCTCCTTCGATTACCTTAAAAGGCCATGATTCTATGTCTTTCTTTAATATGATATCATCGAATCTGCTTCCCATTAAGCGCTTAACATCTAAATTTAGCAAAAAGGAAAGTAAACATTTTTTTATGAAATAGCAGTTGTATAGTAAATGAAGTGTAAATCTACTATAAATATTGTTCATGGTCAAATCAACTTACCAAAAACGGTGTTAGTGGGGTTCCTGGTGATTTGGTTTTTGGCACCCTCACCTACTAAAAGATGGGTGTCGTTACAAGCCACACATGATGGGGGTAATGGTATTACCCTGTTCATTAGGAAGGATCTGAACATGTGTTGATCAGACCAGGCAGCAACACACGAGTATGTTGTTCCGAGATCAATTCCAATTAGAGTTGTTTTAACTCTTCTCGACATCTTGTAATAGGTACTGTAAACAAAAAAAAGGAGTAAAGGCAATGAATTCTGATTGATAATGATTGCTTTTAAACTATATCTCAATTGTCCCATTAGAGACAAACATTACCCGAACCAACATATGTTCGTGTTAAATTGAAATCGGGAGTAGTTAAAAAAAAGTTAGACCGGGGCCTTAAAATTTTGTTTTGCTTTGAGCCACCAGAATGGTTAAGCCGTCCCTGTAGAAACTATAGTTACATCATATTGTTTTCAAAACAATATGATATTATCCACGTTGCCTTCATGATATAGTCTCATCTTCTTGGTTTTGGCAATCGTTTAAGGAATGAAAATAGATTTAAAACTTGAACAACTCATTTATCTAATCAAATGCATGTAATATATTTATTTTTGAAATGCAAATTTCTTAATTCTTGTGCTAGTGGGACTTAAACCTATGACCTTTTCAAACCATGATGTTATTAAAGGATTTTCCTCTAATATTGGCCACCAACCCCAATGGCAATGCACGTAATATATACCGAATATGTGTTGACGATGTTACCTTAATATATGACTCGAACGCCGATCAAAAAATGTCCTTCAAGTACGTATGATCCTTCTCACACCTCAATACACTTCGGCTGGTGACTAATAATGTCTCAAGTGATGTACAGCTTTGAGGGGCCTATCATTATATATGCGAGTTCTTAAATATGAACTGTCTTAAATGTCAACCATCTTAAATGTCAACTATCTCGCTTAGCATTTTTCAAAGTAAATATATTCCAAAATATGTGAATGTTAAAGCATAAATCCAGAGGAACTGCCAATGGGGTTGGTGGCCCATAGGTAGAGGAAAATCCTCTATGAACACTAAGGATTGAGAAGGTCATGAGTTCAAGTCTCACTCCTTTAGAAAAAAAGAAATTTGCCTTTCAAAATAAAAATAAAAATAAAAATACAGAGGACCAATTCGTTCCCCGCATTACATGGTTGGATCTAATTACAAACATTATTTTGAATTAAGAATACATGAATCTTCCACGTTTAAGTGCTATAATTCTAATCAAACAAAGCATTATTTTGAATACCAGTTGTGTACCATTATCATAAACTAATGCAACTTGTCTAATTATTGTTTCAACAACTTCATAAGTACTTTTTATTTCCATGAATCTCAAATAATAACAGTACATATATATCTTATAAACAAAACCATAACAAACTCCAATATGTTACCAACAATCTTAACGGTTGCAATGTATATGTTGGGTATTTTCTTAGTGGTGATCAGTTAGATTAGTTATCAAAAACGGTTGATAATTAATTATAGATTGATAATAATTATTTAGTAATTATTAATACGCAGCGGAACGAAACCGATTCAATATAAAATAAAACCCCGACAGGATCTGGGTTACAAAACATACGAATACGGAATAAGATTTAAGATCTAACTACCAATGAGATTAATTACACCTTAGTGGTTAATGATTAACCGATCGAGACACCCAGGTACAACGAACCGATGCTAGATCACGAACCGAAAACGCGGGAACGGGGCGGCGCCTGTCGGCGGCGGTGGCTCGAGGCTGCCGAAAATTGCAAGGCTAGGCTCCTCGTCGCTAGCTGCTTGTAATTTTGGCCAACAAGAAAAGACGAATTTGTGTTGCTTCTTGTTTTTGCGGCTAGCCATGGAATTGACCAAATAGTGGCCAAGAGGTAAAAACGTGTTCTACCTTTTTTTCTTTTGCGGCTGGAATATTGTAGGGTTAGATTTAGGATTATAATATCCCCTTAAATAATAATTATAATCCCTACTAATTGTTTTCGGACATAAAGTCCAATACGAGATGTAAAAGCCCGAACCCATTTTAATGTTTTAATAAAAGATTAAAACAATATATATAATTATTATTTATAAACTAGTATAAATAATAATTCCCGTCTAACGAATATATATAAAATATATCGTCTCGCTAACAGTTCGTAATTACCAGTTAAGCGCGTTAAGTGGATTTAATGTTCGTTGCCCTAGGTGTAACTCTTACGGGCACAACTCAGTTAGCAGCGTTAAATAATCATGACCGGACATATAATTCCAACAGTCTCCCACTTGGACGTCCTTCGATTAAGTTCCTTAACGCAGACAACCAGCGGTGTTCTAGCTGCACATGGTTGCCCCTAACAAGGTGTGACACTTTAAAGTCATTAACCAAAACATCTTTCTATTGCAAGAAAACAGACTTATGGTAATAATCGTCATTTATCCTTTCTGTAAAAGACATCTATTGAATCAATGAGACATGGATTAGATTCATTCTCATATAGCGTTCAATCATTATTGTTCTCGTTCAAGATTCATAGTGGTCCAATCAAACACACAGTCAGTTTGGGTAAGGCCTTACACTTCACCAGTTTGAATCACGAGGGCGCCACGATGTCTAACTGTTACATATCATGTAAGAGTACAGAATCCCTTATCGACGACATACAGCTCCCACTGAACTTCAGATCTGTTCCTAACCAATGCCTTTATGACTGGTAGTTACGCGACAGCGGTTGATAGTGATTAAAGAACAGTCCTTGGTAAACGAAAGTTCTAGTATGCGTCTCAAGTCAGAGGATACTAAATGAGTATACCAATATCAAAAACATCTTATGATTAAAATCCATGAAGATGATTTGAAACGAGTTACATCCAACGTCATCCAAGATGAGGTCTGTGAAGTTGGAAGTCAACTACTTGAGTCCAAGTTCAGAATAGTCTTAATTCAGAGTCGTTCCCACGATTCTGATCGACTACGGATAATTAAGAATACAAGATTCATGGATTAAACGTACTAAAATCAAACACAGTTATAAGATTCAAAGTTGCATTTAACTAGTAAATCAAATTGAATTCAAAAAGTATAACTGTTGTGCATCCAAATACTAAATCAAAACATATCGCTAGCAAAACTAAGACCGATAGCATTTCTGTGTTGAACATGCTTTTCCTGAGTCATCGGCTTAGTGAACGGGTCCGCTAGGTTTTGATCTGTGTCTACTTTGCTTATCACGGTGTCACCACGTTCCACAATTTCCCGTATATAGTGGAACTTTCTGAGAATGTACTTTGCAGCATCTGATGCAGCTATATACTCAGATTCGATGGTTGAATCCGCCACCACACTCTGCTTGGAACTCTACTAGGAGATAGCTCATCCGTTTAGAGTGAATACGAATCCTGATTGTGAGCGAGAGTCATCTCGGTCAGTTTGGAAGCTGGCGTCTGTGTAACATCTTACAGTGAGCTCTTCTTCCACTCCTCCAAATATTAAGAACATGTTTTTAGTCCTTCTCAAGTACTTCAGGATGTTCTTGACTGCAGTCCAATGGGCAATGCCAGGACTTTGCTGAAAACGACTGGTCATGCTTAAAGCATACGAGACGTTAGGCCTGGTACATAACATAGCATACATGATAGAACCAATCGCCGAAGCATATGGAATTGCTTCCATACGCTTGGTTTCAATGTCCGTTGAAGGAGATTGCGATTTGTTCAGCACGGTGCCTTTAGTCAAAGGAACACCTCCTTTCTTGGAGTTTTCCATATGAAAGCGTGCCATGACTTTGTCTATGTATGTGCCTTGACTAAGCCCTAGAAGCCGCTTAGATCTATCCCTGTAGATCTTGATTCCTAGAATGTAAGCTGCTTCTCCAAGATCTTTCATTGCAAAACAAGTTCCCAACCAGTGTTTAACATCGTTAAGCATAGGGATGTTGTTTCCAATGATAAGTATATCATCCACATACAAGATGAGGAATGATATAGTGCTCCCACTAGCCTTTCTGTAAACACAAGGCTCATCTTCTTTTTTGACAAAGCCAAACTCTTTAATCTTTTGGTCAAAACGAAGATTCCAGCTTCGAGATGCTTGTTTGAGTCCATAAATAGACTTATTCAGTTTACATACCCTATTAGGATATTTTGGATCAACAAAACTATCAGGTTGTTCCATATAGACATCTTCAGAGAGATGCCCATTAAGGAAAGCGGTTTTGACATCCATTTGCCATATCTCGTAGTCATAGTACGCGGCTATGGCAAGCAATATCCTTATCGATTTGATCATATCAATGGGCGAGAAGGTTTCATCATAGTCAATGCCTTGAGTCTGAGTAAAACCTTTCGCAACTAGCCGTGCTTTATAGGTGTGTATATTTCCATGCATGTCGGTTTTTCTCTTGAAAATCCATTTGCTCCCTACTGCCCGAGATTCGGGGGGTAGCTCAACCAAGTCCCAGACTTGATTGTCAAGCATAGATTGCATCTCGGCGTTCATGGCATCCAGCCATTTTGCAGATTCTGGATCTGAAATTGCATATTTGTAGTTAGTAGGTTCGTCATTAGACTCGGCTACTAATAGGACCTCGGTACCCTCAAGATGCCATAGGTATCTGTCAGGTTCTTTGCGAGTCCTTACACTTCTGCGAACGCTTGTGTTTATGTCTGATTCATCAGCAACAACTTCTTGTTGTTCAGACACTCCGACTTCATCAGCGGTTGTTTGTGGTTCTCGAATTTCTTCAAGATCCACTATATTATCTCCAGTTCCTCGTTCAATAATTTCTTTCTCGAGGAAGTGTCCCTTCCTTTTGATGGAAATAACATTTGCATTACGATGGTAGAAATAATATCCGCTTCTGTTATAGTATCCAACGAAAACGACCTTTTCGCCTCTAGGATCGAGCTTGTCATCAGAATCGCCGGTGACATATGCATCACATCCCCATACTCTAAGGTAAGACAGATTGGGTTTAGACCCATGCCATATCTCATATGGAGTCTTGTTTACCTTTTTAGTCGGTGCCAGATTGACAATGCGGGCGACGGTCATAAGAGCATAACTCCAGAAGGAGTGAGGCAAGTTTGTTCTACACATCATCGATCGAACCATATTAAGTAGGGTTCGATTTCTCCTCTCGCTCACGCCATTAAGTTGGGGTGTGCCAGGTGGAGTAGGTTGTGAAACTATTCCACGCTCCTTGAGATGATTTATGAACTCTGTGCTGAGATATTCACCACCTCGATCTGATCGAAGTGTCTTTATCGTTTTACCGAGTTGGTTTTCCACTTCGTTTCGAAACTATTTGAACTTTTCAAAAGTTTCATTCTTGTGTTTCATAAGATAGACATAAGCATATCGACTATAATCGTCGATGAATGAAACGAAGTATCTTTCATGATTTCTAGACATGGTTCTGAAAGGGCCACATACATCAGTGTGTATGAGTCCTAGCAGATCCTTGGCTCGTTCACCAATACCGGTGAAGGATCCTTTAGTGAGTTTGCCAGCTAAGTAAGACTTGCAGTCTTCAAAGGAGTCTTGTCCGGTGGATTCAAGGATCCGTTCGGATTGGAGCCTTTTCATGCGGGCCTTGCTTATGTGACCAAGTCTACAGTGCCATAGAAATGTATCATTAATGCCATATTTGATACGTTTAGAAAGATTATATATGTTATTATTAGTTTGAACATCAACCTCATAAATACCATTTCGAGGTTTAGCCTCAAAATAGAAAATATCTTTTAAGTAAGTAGAAATATTAATTCCATTAAAAACGTACTTAAAACCTTGTTCAAACAATAAGGAAACTGAAATAATGTTTCTGGTTAAACCAGGTGCAAACAAACAGTTATTTAAGATAACTACAAGGCCAGAAGGACATGAAAGATGAAATGTTCCAGCTGCAAGAACTGGTACTCTCTTCCCATCACCAACGATGAGTTCCATGCCGCCTTGTTTCAGCTTCTTCCACTTTTCAGGCTCCTGAAGAGGTGCCTTCACCATTGGTTCTCTTCGATCTCAGCTTAGCTAGATATTCAGGGCAGTTACGTTTCCAGTGCCCCATCTTATTGCATTCAAAACACTGACGCTCCTCGGGAGGGGGTGTTTTTGCAACTTGCTTGTCATTGTTGGTGGCATGCTTGGCAGCAACAATAACTTGCTTCTTACCTTTGCTGTTATAACCCCTTTTCTTGGTTTTGGGCTTGTTAACACCAGCAGATTTGACCATCAACTCTTGATTAGTCTCACTTGATATGCTCATCTCGGCCGTTTCCTGCATACCGTGCAGTTCGGGCATAGTCTTCTCCCATGTGTTCATATTTAAGTTCATTACGAAGTTGTCATAAGAACTAGGGAGAGAGTTCAAGATGAGGTTGGTGTCATTCGGTTTTTCATTCTCAAGCAAAGACTTGAGAGAGAAGGAGGAGTGAGATTCTTTTTCAGTAGACATCTGTTAAATAAGCAAATTAAATGTTAATTAGTATTTTGGATGTAATAAATTCTTATACTAATGACCCATGGCAAGAATAGAATAAGAATAGAGAATTTGGTTATATCAATTAGTAATGGCGGCTGTGGCACGCAACATTAGTAAGTGATTTAGGCAGACTGACAATAATTGCCAATTGTGGAAAAATGCACAATTCTCGAGTATGAGGCCGCTAAGACAACTCTTGTCTATGCATTGATACGTTTAGCCTCATCTATGCCCACTTTTGGTCTCCATACAGCTGGGGCATGTAATAGAGAGAAAAGTAATAGTCGCCCTAGTACAGGTACATGTGGAAGGGCCGGATGTGTCAATGAAACCCTTGCACCTTGAAGGGATAGGTTACGCACCAAGTGTGGTGTTGTGGCTCCTAACACTGGTGTTTCACGTTATGCCCCAAGTGTTCCTTATAGTAGGATGGCATAGACTAAAGATTTTAAATATGGGATTTAATTTTAGTGTTTACCAAATAGGGTCAAACACAACGAATGATAAATCATACGTGTGTTGTAAAAGCCAGTTTTACTATATATTAGATCGTGACAACGTGATGAACCCTTTCATCTCTCAGGACACTTAATTTTAAATAACCTATTAAAACTAAGTTTGTCGCGATGTAATTAACCAATTAAAAGTTAATAGTTTAAATGAACTATTAAGTTATTCGTTTTGAAAATTTAAAATTAGTTTAAATTGCAAAACTTTATTGGTTATCATTTATTTTAAAAACAAACTGTTTGTTTTAATATAAAGTATCCACAAGTTGTAAAAAAGTTTAGAACTTGTTATTTATTTGATTTTGAAAATTTTGGTATTTGGTTGGTACGTTATAACATTTATAAGATAAAAAGCAACCACAATAGCAAACACAAAAATATGTAAATCATATGGCTAAGGAAAAAGTGTTTGATCTTGCTAGAGCCTAATAGCAAGACCAAACTAGGTCACGGGGTCACAACACACAAATAACCACAAGGATGAACTTCGTGCATGCATCTAGCTGTTCCGTGTGACTCCCACTAAATCCAAGATCCTGTCTCCGTCTTCTGTTTTGTCTTCGGGTCTTTTATCTTTACAATATTTATACAGAATACAAAAAAATAAAACCCTAAGCTATTACAACTTTGAGCCATCAAAGTGGGCCAAAACATAAAAGCTAACCTATTACAATTTTGAGCCTTCAAATGGGCCAAACCATAAAACCAAAAACAGAAAACAAACACAAGACAAGGTCGGGCCAGATTTACATATTTAATACAATCAAATAACTGGGCAATCCTTTTGGTCAAATAAAATAAATAAAAACTTTGACCAAAATAAATAAATAAAAATTGCCCTAAAAAGATATAGATCAGAAACTTTAAACAAGTTAAAGTTTGTGATCTATAACCGGTTAAAAGACCGGATCCGATTCGTATGTCGTAACCAAGGCTCTAATACCACTGTTGGGTATTTTCTCAGTGGTGATCAGTTAGATTAGTTATCAAAAACGGTTGATAATTAATTATAGATTGATAATAATTATTTAGTAATTATTAATACGCAGCGGAACGAAACCGATTCAACACAAAATAAAACCCCGACAGGATCTGGGTTACAAAACATACGAATACGGAATAAGATTTAAGATCTAACTACCAATGAGATTAATTATACCTTAGTGGTTAATGATTAACCGATCGAGACACCCAGGTACAACGAACCGATGCTAGATCACGAACTGAAAACGCGGGAACGGGGCGGCGCCGGTGGCTCGAGGCTGCCGAAAATTGCAAGGCTAGGCTCCTCGTCGCTAGCTGCTTGTAATTTTGGCCAACAAGAAAAGACGAATTTGTGTTGCTTCTTGTTTTTGCGGCTAGCCTTGGAATTGACCAAATAGTGGCCAAGAGGTAAAAACGTGTTCTACCTTTTTTTCTTTTGCGGCTGGAATATTGTAGGGTTAGATTTAGGATTATAATATCCCCTTAAATAATAATTATAATCCCTACTAATTGTTTCCGGGCCTAAAGTCCAATACGAGATGTAAAAGCCCGAACCCGTTTTAATGTTTTAATAAAAGATTAAAACAATATATATAATTATTATTTATAAACTAGTATAAATAATAATTCCCGTCTAACGAATATATATAAAATAACAGTTCGTAATTACCAGTTAAGCGCGTTAAGTGGATTTAATGTTCGTTGCCATAGGTGTAACTCTTACGGGTCACAACTCAGTTAGCAGCGTTAAATAATCGTGACCGGACATATAATTCCAATAGTATAGATATCCATAAATGACATAAATATATATTAGAATGTGGAGTTGACAAGAAACCATACAATTTAAACATCTTGAAAGTTGAAACATTATCAATGCTCTTGTTTTAACCCTCTCGGTAATAGAATTCATAGCTCAACCCTTTTTCAGCATCGTCTCGATGTCATCCCTGGATAAATTTTCACTTTCACCAATTATTATACTTTTAAGCTAGGGATTGAACAAATAACCTCACACTAAGGAAGTTAGAGACATACTAATGAAAACAAAAGATTGTGGATGCACAGTTTGTTACCCGTTTATCTGTCACTTTATTTTAATATAAAAGAAAAAAAAAATACGTGTCAACTATTGTAGCGTGATACTATTAGTTAATAATAATTTGTAATTGTAATGTAATGATATTTTTTTATGATTATTGATTTTTTAGGGGCATGCATGCTGCATTTGCTGCGGTCACTTTTCAATAACTTTCATCAAAATATGTGTTTTCGGACATGAAAACGTGTATCAAAAATATACCAAACACTTTCTTTTAATGTGTATAGAACCATCACAATGTTTAGTTGAGACAACACATTGTCCCGTCAAAAAGTGTTGTTTGATAGATAAAATAACTGACAATTCGGTTACCAAGAGTAGTAACTCTGGCCATGAGGAACTCTTTGAGTAGTAACTTAGTTACTATTAAAATAGTAACTCTGCATCAGGGACTCTTGGAGTAGTATTTTAGTTACTCTGGATGTCTATGAGTAGTAACATAGTTATCGCTGTTGGTGCTTGGTGTCAATCGCATTTGCTGCTAATCCTAGTTCTTAACAATGACTTCCTACTAATAAGTCCCATGCAACTTTCAGAAGCTTCCGAGCATGATAACTGAACTTACGTTTACCATGGTTGCACTCGTTAGGCGGCGACACCCCACATAGGCTCTACCCCTTGGAACCCTTTGTCTAGGGGCGCCCCCTTGAACCACGGGGTTTCATGGTTGATTTATGAGAATATTATTAACAAAGCGTGCACTCTAAGATATCATAACTTGTGTCAATGTTTATTTAGAGTTTTCTTTAACGTTAAGTAAATCTAACTGATTAGAATTGATTAACAAAAACATGTTGTGATACAAAAACATTATTTCCATGATTCCGAAATAATTACATTGGGTTACTTATAAAGAACTAACAAATTAAAAAATATAATTTCCTAGCCGTTATATTGTATAGATATCCCTGAATTAAAGAAATGTATATTGGATTATGAAATTCAAATCAAACAATACAAACATCTTTAAACTAGAAACAATAATTAACAATGTTCCTCGTAGTATTAATAGAGTTCATAGCTCGACGTTTTTCAGCATTTTCTCAATGTCTTCCTTTGACACATTTCCACTCTCAGCAATTCTTATACTTCTTTTATTACCGGTAGATACCAATTCCGCCGAGACGTCAAGAATACCGTCGGCATCAATGCTAAAGCACACCTTCATTCGTTCTTTACCTGCAGGGGGTGGTGGAACGCCGTGAAGAGTGAGTTTATCAAGAAATATGTTGTATTTGGTTTCATCACACTCACCCTGATACACCGAGACTGGAATGAATGTCTGGTTATCATAACTTGTCCAATAAATCTGCTCCTTCATGGTGGGTATTGGCGTGTTCCTTGGGATCATGACACTCATATGTAGTTTATCGTCGTCTTCAATAACAGCTTCAATACCAAGGGACAAAGGGGTGACATCTAAAAGTACCAAATCCTTCATGACTTTATTTCCATTGCCACTTAAGTTTGCAGCCAACACTTCTGCACCATAAGCAACTGCTTCATCTGCATTTATGCTCTTGCAAAGCGGTTTCCAGTAAAACAATTCCCCCAACATTTGTTGTATCTTGGGAATCCTAGTCGACCCACCAACAAGGACTATATCATCCACATTATGTTTGTGCGTATTCCCATCTCTTAAACATTTTTCTACATGTTCAATGCACTTTCTAAACAAACTATCATTTAGTTGCTCGAATTTTGCGCGTGTGACCTTCATCGAAAAATCAGTTCCATCATGCAAGCAGTCAATATCAATCGTAGTTTCAGCTGTTGAGGACAAATCCCTCTTTGCTTTCTCACACCAAACTTTCAGTCTCCCCATTGCTCTTGCATTGTTGCTAATATCTTTCTGTTGTCTACTCTTAATTTCTTGTACACAATGATCAACCATGGCCTTGTCAAAATCCTCTCCACCTAAATGAGTGTCACCCCCCACTGCTTTAACACTTATGGTTCCTTCGCTGCTGATAGTGAGAAGTGACACATCGAATGTACCCCCACCTAAATCAAATACGAGTACATTTTTCTGTTGTGTGTGGTTTTGGTTGCCGGCCTTGTCTAGACTGTAGGCAATTGCAGCTGCTGTGGGCTCACTTATTAAGCGCATGACGTTGAGGCCGGCCAGTGAACCTGCAACTTTTGTTGCTTGTCGTTGCTTGTCACTAAAATACGTCGGGACGGTAATCACTGCATCCCTAACTGTTGTTCCAAGGTACGCCTCCGCAACCTCTTTCAACTTCTTTAGAATCATTGAAGATATTTCTTCAGATGAGAATTCCTTGTATGTACCCATATGTTCAAGTACAATCATTGGCTTATCAGAAGGTCCTTCGATTACCTTAAAAGGCCATGATTGTATGTCTTTTTGTAATATGATATCACTGAATCTGCTTCCCATTAAACGCTTAACATCTAAATTTAGCAAAAATAAAAATAAAATTTATTAAATAGCAGGTTTAATACTAAATCAAGTGTAAATCAATGATTTTCATGTGTAATAAATATCATGGTTAATTATTCATCAAATCAACTTACCAAAAACAGTGTTAGTGGGGTTCCTGATGATTTGGTTTCTAGCACCCTCACATTCCAGTGTCATTACAAGCCATCCATGATGGCGTGATTGTGTTACCCTGTTCATTAGGAAGGATCTCAACACGGTTGTGTTGATCAAACCAGGACGCAACACACGAGTATGCTGTTCCAAGATCAATACCGATGGGAGTTGTTTTAACACTTCTCGACATCTTGTAATACGAAACTGTTAGACAAAAAATAAGGAGTAAAGGCAATGAATTCTGATTGTAGGAATTATATTACAAAAAAGTAAAGGATAAAAAACTATAGTCACATCTATTATTTTGTAAAGTTGATGAAATAAAATTATCCAAGTTGCAAACACCCTAGCCTTCTTGACATGTTTTCACAATGTTACCTTAGTATATATATGAGTCTACTGTCTTAAATGAACAGATCCTTGAACCCTTTTACGTGTGTGATCCTTACTATTCTACGCCTTCTCACACCTCAATGCACTTCGGGTGGTGACTGATAACGCTTCAAGTGATGTACAGATTTGAGGTGTGTATTGAATCGGTGAAAAGGTTAGCTTATATATGCGAGGTCTTTAATGTCAACTATCTTTAATGTCAACTATCTTTTTTAAGGACAAGAAAATGTCAACTATCTCGTTTAATATTTTTAAAGATAAAATCACAAAAAAATGTGCATTTAAAGTAAGTATATTCCAGAAAATGTAAATGTTAAAGCATAAATCAAGAGGACCAAGTCGCTCCCCGCATTATGAGGTTGGATCTAATTACAAACGTAAAAGAAACACGTTATAATTAAGATTTAAGAAGACCACGGATCTTCCACTTTTAAGTGCTATAATTCTAATCAAACAAAGATTATTTTAAATGGCAGTTGTGTACGGTATACAGTGTACCATTGTCATAAACTGATGCAACTTGGCTCATTATTGTTTCAACAACTTAATGATCTAATTCAAGTAGCTAATCCGGTTGCTACAAAACCAAATTGGTTGGCACCGCTAGAAATGATGAATGTTCCAATTTATAGAGTTACTAGATAAATGTTTTATACCCGAGTGTCTCTTTTTGTGGTGTACATAATCTTTTGTGACAGTGAAGAATCAAAGAATGCGTTGTGCATTCATTGTGGGGGTTGAAGTGTTGAACAAAGTTGAATTAAGGTCTGAGCACCACCTAATGAAGGTAGAGGAGGACGATATTCTAAACCGTTTTCGAATATTATGTGATTGCGATTATGCCTTTCGGCTTAATAAAGGTCCCATGGTTTTATGGAACTTATGTATTGGGTGTGTGGGTCGTTACTTGCTCGACAGATGGTCGTTTTATCGACAACGGTTGTTTCTATCTTCAAAACGAGGTTATTCACGCTCATTATATTCATGAGCTTCTTGAAAATTCTTAGAAATTAAGGAGAGGTCTTTCGTTGATTTTATTGGGTATGCTTGTTGGCTTTGCGGGAAATCCAATTCTTGGATAATGTGGTGAATTCTGAATGCATCCGTGTTGACCCATCAAAGATTGAGGCAAACAAGGGGTATTAGGTGTTTGAAGTCTTAGAACTTCATAAGCTGTGTTTAAAATGAAGTCTTCGAATTTCAAAGGGTGATTGCATGACTAAGAGGCTTGAATCTCAATGGTTGACTTATGATTAAGTTATTGGAGGTGAATTTGTGTTGGGCCATGAATAGGGATCTGCCTCTCAAGTTTTGTAGGGGGAATTGAGTAAGGCAATTATCTTTTCCTGACCCTACAGGATCGAAGACTTCTTTGTGTTTCTTGATTCGTCACGCCTTGAACTAGGTCATGTCCCTACGCAACAAGGCAGTTATATCGCGTATACTTCTAGGCAGTTGTATACTCGATTGTAACAACTAAGGGCGAGGACCTAAAGAGAGGACTAATGACTGTATACGTGGGGGATAAGAAGAGGTCGATTTGAAGTCTTAATCTTCAAAAGGATGATGTATAATGGTGATATGATCCTTGAATCCCAATAGTATGAAATACATGAGACCTTGAGTCTCAATGGGCGGATCAGTGAGGAGGTCTTGAAACGTTCAAGTATGAGCTTAATATGAAGTTGGGGATTTAGTATAGTAGAACTTAGATTCCCCGTTTATCAAAGGTGTTGACTGTTGTTCACTAGGAGACTCATAAATTCAAGTATTATATACCCTCGGAGACGATATTAATGTTCTATGATTTGAGATATTACTTTTGGTGGCCAGGGATGAAAAGAGACATAATCAAAGAATGGGAAGCCTTAACGACTTGATATGCCTATGTGAGGTGGAAGAAACTTGTAGTGGATTTGACAACAAGATAATACGAAAACAGAGGGAGTATGATACGATTTGAATAGTGGTGGTCGTTTGATAGAGGGTACACATTTCCTATTCATTAAGGAAAACTACTCTTCCAAGTAGTCAGAGAACATTGAATTAAGGAAGAGTGTGGCATGACATGTTGTGACCGTGTCTTTTTGGTCGGATTGAAATATCAATTTCACTTAACGATTTGGATGAAATCGGGTGATTATTTACTGTTGGACAAAACATAGTGTCATATAAACTACCATTCGAGCACTAGCATGCCATTTTTTTATTTGTCATATGGTAGACGGTGTCGAACACCTGTTGGTTGCGGAGAAAGTGGTCAATAAGAACTTGGAAATAATGATATGGTTGAAAACAAATCGGAAAAGATCTGTTAAATGAGTGAGATAAAAAATTTGCTAATGGTCAACAAAAAATCCTACGCAGATTTAGGGAGGAGGTCTCACTACTAGAAAATACGCCTAATGCAACATTTTAGATGCAACCCTTTTCAGTTGGGTTGCATTTGACTCTAATGCAACTTCGTGCAACATAGAGGTTGCATTAAAAGATCTAATGCAACCTTTTTCCTAAAAAGTTGCAAAATTTTATTGGAAATGCAACCTTTTTATATAAAAGTTGCGAGTTTTACTAAAAATTGTAACCTTTTTTCTTTAAAGGTTGCAATTTTTATTGAAGTTTGCAACTTTTATTAGTAATGTTGCAAATTTCAATAAAACTCATGCGATACATATAGAAAATACCAAAACCGACTCATACTGAAACTAAAAACCATAAAAATGAATATCAGTATCGTGTTCTTCGGGCTTGTTACGTGTATGACAATAAAAAAATAGTCTATTTACAATGGTTTAATTATTACACAAAGTTATCCAAAAAAAATCAAACGCAACAACGTACTTAGTTAAAAAAACTGTTTTAAAATGATTTATAATTATTTTAATAATTATTGAAGCTTATTTTAATAGAATTTGTTACCTTAAAATTTAGGGTTGCAACTTGCATTATGAAAACATATGCCCTTGGCTTAAAACAAAGAGTAGAACTAGAAGAAAAAAAATATAGCATAAGCAATCAACATTCGAACTTGGGATCTCATGCTTAATAGTTTAAAGTACTAACCATAGTGTAATAAGCAATTATTGTTCCAATTTCAACTAAAAATATACAAAACAATAAATAACAATAAATCAATTAAGGAAAATTTATACCTAGATTTTTTAGGATGGTTTAATTTTGTAAATATACACCAACGATGCAACAGAGCAACGATACAACCCATTTTTATCTTTCTTTTTTGCTGTTCTTTTTCAGGTTTTTTTTGCTATTTTTTCTGTTTTTTTAATATTTTTTTTGTGTTTTATTTCAGTTTTTTTTGTAATTTTTTTTTTATATTTTTACGGATTCAAGTATCATTTAAAGTTAGGGGTGTAAACCAACTAAGCCGGCTCGCGAACTAATCGACACCGGCTTGCTAAAAGCTCGAACCCGTTTGACTCGAACCCATGTTGACCCGAACCTGTTTGACCCGAACTCATGTTAACCCGAACCCGTTTGACCCGTTACCATTTTCACCAAAACCCCATGTTAACCCGAACCCGTTTAACCCGTTACCAACCCATTTTTATATTTCTTTTTTGCTGTTTTTTTTCAGGTTTTTTTTGTTATTTTTTCTGTTTTTTTAATATATTTTTTCTGTTTTATTTCAGTTTTTTTTATATATTTTTGTTGATTCAAGTATCATTTAAAGTTAGGGGTGTAAACGAACTAAACCGGCTCGCGAGCTAATCGACACCGGCTTGCTAAAAGCTCGAATCCGTTTGACCCGAACCCATGTTGACCCCAACCCGTTTGACCCGAAATCATGTTAACCTGAACCCGTTTGACCCGTTACCATTTTCACCAAAACCCCATGTTAACCCGAACCCGTTTAACCTGTTACCAACCCGTTTATATCTTTATTTTTTGCTGTTTTTTTTCAGGGTTTTTTTGCTATTTTTTTTCTGTTTTTTTAATTTTTTTTTTCTGTTTTATTTCAGTTTTTTTTCTTCTATTTTTTATATATTTTTATTGATTCAAGTCTCATTTAAAGTTAAGGGTGTACACGAACTAAGCCGGCTCGTGAGCTACTAGACACCGGCTTGCTAAAAGCTCGAATCCGTTTGACCCGAACCCGTTTGACCCGAATTCATGTTAACCCGAACCTGTTCGACCCGTTACCAACCCATTTTTATCTTTCTTTTTTGCTGTTATTTTTATGTTTTTTTTTCAGTTTGTTTTCAGCCTTTTTGCTGTTTTTTTTCTATATTTTTTCCTCTGTTTTTTGCTTTCTTTTTTTCATGCATACTTTGACTTTTTGAGGTCAAATGATGATTGCCTACATGAAAGAGCTTTATAATCTCTGATATCAAAACAGATTTTGACCTTTTAAGTTCAACTACTATGTTATCTATCTCATAATTGAATAATTGAGTTCAAGTACAGACTGCATACATGAAACAACCATCAAAGAGCCTAACTACCCATGGTAACACTATACGACCATCAATCAACCTAATTGGATGTTAATGACCCTAATGGACCGTCATTAACCCTGATTGACCATCGTTAACCCTAAAACAATACATAAAAGCTGGTATTGACTATAACTGACCAATATTAACATATTAACACTAAACAACTGTCATTGAGCCTAACTTACCATGTTAACCCTAAACAACCATCAAAGAGCCTAACTACCCATGGTAACACTAAACGACCATCACTCAACCTAATTGGATGTTAATGACCCTAATGGACCGTCATTAACCCTCATTGACCATCGTTAACCCTCAAACAACACATAAAAGCCGGTATTGATTATAACTGACCAATATTAACCGTAGTTGTCCATTGATGCACATATTAACACTAAACAACGGTCACTGAGCCTAACTTCCCATGTTAACCCTAAACAACCATCAAAGAGCCTAACTACCCATGGTAACACTAAACGACCATCAATCAACCTAATTGGATGTTAATGACCCTAATGGACCGTCATTAACCCTGACTGACCTTCGTTAACCCTAAAACAACACATAAAAACCCGTATTGACTATAACTGACCAATTTTAACCGTATTGAATATGACTGATCATTAGGTTTTATTTTATAATCTAATAATACGTATATATAACCAAAACAAAAAATATAGTCATACATTATATACTTTTTTATACTTAATCATATATTTTTTAACAAATTTTAATTTTACTTTTAATAATTTATTATTTACATTTAAATATTAGTCATTTTTATTTGTTAAATTTTAAAAAACTAACAAGCTAAGTGAAACAGGTAAAAATAGGAATAAATTTTTTTTACACTAGTTTGGTTCTAATGAATTATGATTTTTCTATGATTCGAGAATTTATAACTTACACCAACATGTTTTAAGTTTAATTAAAATTTCCCTCCAACATTTTCATCCAAAAATATTTGTATTCCCTCCCAACTTTCCCCCCCATAGCCAAAATGGCTGATTCTCCCTAGAACTGACCTAAAAGATCAATTCCCTTATTTTTTTTTTCGACTGGCATCTCCATAAAAAATTCAATCAAGAATTTTATATTAATAGTGGGTGTTTCAAGCGATTATTCCTGAAACAACTAATCATCGATCTAATTTCTGCATCTGCTCGTGATATTGTATACGGCGACTTTTGTTCTGCCTTCATCAACAGGTATATGTCAATTTTTTGTGTTAATTTCTGTAGATCGATCAAGAATTATGTTAATTTCCGCATCTGCTCGTGTTTCAAGTGGTTTTTTTTATCTGTATCAATAGATGTAGAATTACGTCATCACAAACACACCAATCTTCAATTCACGACCACATTGCCTGATTCCAGTTCATGTGATAATTGAAAATTACCATGTAATAATAATGTACAATTAAGAAATATAGTCTCATATTAACACTTTAAAATCTTGATTCAGTACGAATTGATGACGTTAATCTTGAATAGAGGAAAAAAAAGGATTTATTTGATTAATTAGTGTTTATGTTTATCTAGTATTAGTTCCTAGTTTGAGTCTAATTAGGAGTTAATTTATTTAATTAGTTTAATTGAGTTTGAGTTAGAATAGGTTTGGGTTTGGATTAGTGTATAAATAGATGGTATGGTTATTGTATTCTTTACAATTTTCAATATTAATAAAAAAAAGTCGTGGAGAGTTCCTCAAAATCATCGTGTTTGAGTGTTTGTTTTGGGCCTGTTTTCCAGCACGAATAATGTACAAATAAGAACTATAGTCTCAGAGTAGATTTGCGTTCAGAGTTAAAAGTCAAAATTGAAAGAGTCTGATTTTGGTTGTTTCCTTCTCTGATTACAGCCAACACCACATGTATTCTCTGACTTTTTTACTTTGTTCTTTGTTAATTTTAGATTTGTTAGATGATTTTCATTACAGATTATTAATATTACAGATTGTGAATTGTGATTTCATTTTATGTTGGTACAGGAAGTTTACGTAATTTAGTAAAAGAAGATTTGATAGAAATGATATAAGATTGAACCTAGGGGCAAGATAATGAATATGAGTATCAAGCCCAGATGTGAGCACTTTGCTATGTTTATTTTAAGCCAAGGTTAGGATGAATTCAATGAATCTAAATTACATAATTTTGAGAACTAAATTAAGTATTTGTTTAACTTTATTGTAATTGAGTGCCTCCTAAACAATAATATCACTACATGACCTTAACAGTTTGATGGAATTCTGGACATGATTTTTTTTTATTTTTTTATGGCTAAAAACAAACAATTATTAGTTAGCTTTTTAAATCTTTGACTTTCCCAGTACATAGTATTGTTTTGTAGACTTTTAGCAGGTATAATGGCATACAAAAGCAAACAAAATCATATGTTACAAAGACAAATGAATGATTATGAGATCTGACGGTACTTATTTTTACTCATTTATGCTTTTACATGTTAATGTATTAGATATGGAACAATATGATCCAGAAAATGATGATATTATGCGATCTGAAGGTATGTATTTTTAGTGACTAAGTACATCTTAATTTGTTTATTGTTTAAATATTTTTATTATTGATATTTATTGATGGTAATTTATTTCAAATGACAAGATGGGGATAATCAAGACAAAGATCTTGAAGACATGAAAGATATGATAATAGCAAATAATGAAAACGATATACAAGTGAATGGCAAAAATCAGGATTTGGAAAATGGGGACGATGTCCATGGCCTCGAATTTGAACAACTACATCTGTCGGATTTGGAAAAAGCAACAGGTTTGATTTAACTATTTATATAATGTATTTAGCTTGTTATTGATTATATATATATATATATATATATATATATATATATATATATATATATATATATAAATTGTGAAATGTATATCAAAGTACAGGAGATTGTCAAACAAATAAAAGTGGACCAACAATGCTGCATGATGTGCATATGCGGAAGGTTGACGAGCGCGAGGTAATTATATGTAATGAATTTGGCCAACCCGTTGGACCAGTAAGAGAGGGGAAGGATGTAGTAGGAAAATTCTCTCTATTTTTAGGTACCATCTTGGTTTTAAATTGCGCGATGCGCTTCGATGCGTTTGGTCCCAAAATCCGATGCGCGATGCGTGTTGCGCGATGCGAGCGCATCACGTATGTGATGCGTTCTTTATTAGAAAAATTCTAAAAAATTAATTATACATAATATTTTAACATGTTAACTTTTAAACATTAAAAAATAAGAAATTTAGATAAATAAATACAAAAAAAAACTATAGGTACCCCCAAACAAGCTTTATGTACGACCAAACTAAGCCTAACTCTAAAAAAGCTATAAGTACAACAACAAAAACTCAAAAAACAAGTAAAGAAATAAAATAAACAAATTAGAAAATGTTTAGGGTCATATTTGATAAAACCTATAACACTAAGGATGAAAGTGTAATTTAATATTTAAAAGAAAAAGTAAAAGATGTAGAGTATTAAACCCTAAAGATACACAGCCGTCACTTTATTTTTCATCCTCATCGTGTATTTCTTCTTCATCTCCATCTCCATGTCAATTTTTTGAGTTCAACTTCTCTCCATCTTCTCTTCAAGGTTCCTAGCCTTCTCCAAAAGATCTCCAGGTAAGATCCGACTCCGTATTCAGTTGAAAAAGTCCGACTCAAGTCCTAATTCCATGTTGCACGCAACATAGCGCATCTTGCGTTTCGCCGCATTATGCGAAATTGGCGCAATATTCGCGCAACACGGAAACGCTACGCATCATATGCAGCGATGCGCTAAACCCATCGCAACGTCGCAATACGCATTATGCGCGCATAATGCGCGCAATTTAAAACCAAGGGTACCATAGCTCGTAATCATATGGTTATGCATCATTGAACTATAGTTCATGGTAGAAGGTTCCATCTAAAGAAAAGATTTGGGAGTATGTCTTGGTAAGGTTTTTAGTAGTTTTATTTTGTTTATTTGTTATGTTTTCTTTTATAACTAAATGCTAACTTTTTTAAAGGAAAAATACAATGTGCCTGATGATGCTAAGACATGGGTTTTAAAGAGTACTGGACCATCATATAAGGTACACAAATGTTGGTTTAAGAAAAAACACTTCTATCAATTTAAGGACAACAAGACAAGGTGGAAGAACCGTCCTAAAAACATTCCGAAAGATGATTTCTCACAATTGTTGCATTTATGGAGTAATAAAGATGTGGCGGTATTTTTCTTAACAATTTCTCCATTAATAGTATTTGTTATTAAAGAGTTTTCCATTAGCTAAATTGTATATATTAATGTGTATAGAAACGCTGTTTACGAGCCAAGAAATCACGTATGTCTTAAAAAATATGCACACAGCCGGTCCAAAAAGTTTTGCAAGGATTCGTGAGGAGATGGTAATATATTATTGTTTTGCTTGTGATTTGTGTTTTTTTGTTGTTCAATAAGCTAATATTTTTTTATTCATGTTTATGTTATTGTGGATACAGAAAAATGATGACCAAAACCAAGAATTACCTACTTTAACACAGTTGTTTGAACGTACACGTAAAAGGACGGAAGGACATTCATATATTGATACATATGATGACACGTCAATGAAAATTGTAAGTTATTTCAACTTTTAAACTTATGTAACTATCCATGTTTAATGAGTGTTAGTATACATAAGATTAATATGGTTTTGATGAAATCTTCAATCACCCACAGGCTATAATTGAGTTTCTTTTGTTTAAGCTCTTCTATTAGTTGTTCAATGAATTGTATATCTGTGACATATTTGTTTAAATATTTCAATCTCAAATTTCCTTTTTATATTTTAGAACATTACTTGTTCAGATATATAAAATTGTTTTGATAATATTTTTTTAATAATTTTTTTAGACAACATTATAGAAACAGATGAAGAACTACAAGCCTATAGAGGATGGCAACGCTACAGTAGATCCTTTTATGGTTGTAATGAACAAAGAGAACTCCGGATATCGCCGACTTTAGGGTAGAGGTGTTACAAATACGTTGATAAAAAAAGTAGAAGGTGCTTGCACATCATACATGATTCCGGAGGGGCTGATGGAATCATTAAAGGCAAATGTTGAAGTTGAGAAAAATCATTTGCTGGAAATGCGCAAAGAGTTTGAAGAGGATAGTGAAAGAAAAAAAGCGGAGTTCGAAGCTATGAAGAAAGATATTGATAGCAAGTGACAAAACTTGGAAACTATGATGCGAAAGATTATGAAACAACTACCACTTGGAGATCAAGATCAATAGAATGTTTTCATTTCTCTTAAATATTATTGTAATTGACACTTTGTGTTTAGTATATTGTTATATGAGTTTAGACAAACATGTTAAAGTATACCATTTGAATTCATATTAATTAATAGCAAATAAAATTTGTGTTAAAAAGTTGCATTTGGGTGTAAAAAAAGGTTGCATTAACTATAACTAAAGTTTGTAAAAAAGTTGCAATACTTTAACAAACGGTTGCATTTTTTATAGAAAAAGGTTGCATTTAAGTATATAAAAAGTTGCATTTGATTATAGAAAAGGTTGCATCCTTGTAACTAAACAAGTATAAAAGTTGCATTTGAGTATTAAAAAAGTTGCATTTCAAAGTAAAAAAGTTGCATTTCAAAGTAAAAAAGTTGCATTAGAATATAAAAATGTTGCATTAGAATATAAAAAGGTTGCATAGTAAAAAGGTTGCGTTTGAATAGTAAATGTAACACCTTCAAAAAAGGTTGCATTAGGCCTTGAAAAAGTTGCATTAGGTCTAATGCAACTGCTTCTAATGCAGCCCTGATAAAAGGTTGCATTAGGCTTAATGCAACCTTTTTAAGGCCTAATGCAAAGGGTTGCAATAGTTTCATTTTCTTGTAGTGTCTATTTAAATTCAAGTAAGAAAGTTGGCGTTATAAAAGCTTCCCTTATGAAAGGGTGTGATTCGGTTTTGAAAATGTCGTAAACTCAACGATACATTTCATGTTTTGTTGGGTTGTTCAACTTTTGATTATATTGGTAAATACCTTTCCATTGGGAGTTACCACAGGAATCAAGTAAACTCAACGATACATTCATGTGTCCCATTCATGGTGATGTTTGACGTTTGACGGGAGAAGCTACTTTTGCTTGTGATTTCAAGGTTGATGATAATTAAATCATGTAGAAGAACAAGTGACTATTTTGGATAGTGGGGGTGAGTTAATTGTGTAACAAGGAGATTATTCATGTGTTGGTTCATTGAGAGCACAATGAGGGGCGGAAATGACTTGGAAAAGTAAAGAGATGATGTTGAATTACTACCCTAAGTTGTTTATGTGGTGGCGATGGGAGATGATTTGTAACGCACAAAAATCCAAAACATAATATTATACCCCTAAATAATATTTGTGAGGGTGAAAGTGGATTAAGGCTAAGCAGGGGTTTAAACCTTCAAATAATGTGAATTGTATGGGGTTTTATGTACATTTGGCAAACTAGAAAATCATGGAATAAGGAAGGGGGTGTACGACACACACACACATAGTGTGTGTCGTGAAAAGCAAGGGAGGGGGAGAATAAAAAACACCAAATCCGGATTTTTGCTTGTGAAATTAGTTAGAATTGGAGTGTTCATCATTATCAAAATATAAAGTAAGTCGCATTCTTGATATTAATGGAGTTTTCGTAGAAAACTCTAAATTGGTCAATTAGTGGGATGATTCAGTTTAAATCTTGATTATAAGTCTAGAATCTAGTATTGCAGATGTGAGAGAATTAAGATTTACATAGTTTAAACATCTAATTTGGCGTTTTGAAAATTAGTGTTCTTGGTGGTGAATATGGGGGTGTTTAATTACTAGATGTTAAAATGGTGTGTTAAGGACTTTGAAGTGTTTATACTGTTCATAGACACAAAATCAAATTGAATTCTATAACAATTTGGTGAAATAAGAAATTGAAGATTTGGTCGAAGTGGGAAATAAACCTTAATGGGTCAAATAGGTTATTTGGGTTAAATGGTGATTTTAATTGGTGTCTAGGGGACTTTGGGATTTGGTTAAGGTTGAATTAGCCAAGTAAGTAGACAATTATAACAATTAGGTTATAGGTTTTATGATCCCAATTGGTGAACTTAATGGGATCATTAGCTTACTAGATAAGGGTGTAACTGTCTAAGTAATAAAGCTGCATATGTTTAAAAATAATCGGGATCATCCAAGACAAAATGTAAGTGTTCTACACTTACTTAGTAGTTAGTTATAATAGGAATGCCTACACTAATGCATGTCGTGGAAATCATCTTTGATGATTTATGCGTTCGTATGGGTTGAATTAAATGTTGTATCTATGTACATATGCTTTTAGCTATGAGGTGTAAGTTGGGAAGTTGGATATTTATATGTATTGTGTATTATGTTGATTTGCTGCTAAAAATGAAGTCTTAGAACTTCAAGGGATTTTATATGATGTGTTTACACCCTCTAGAATATGAACGTGTAGTTATACATATGCATATGGAGGTTGAAGTCATGGAACTTCACAATTGGTGTTCAGTTGAAGTCAATGAACTTAATTAGGTGATATTGAGATTAATGAATCTCATGATGTATGAACCTCAAAAGGGGTATGGTACTCGAAGTCTATGTAACTTTGATGGGTGTTAATTTAGATCAATGAACCTCATGAAGTCTACAAACTTCAATGGAATGGTGAGTGGATTGAGATCTTTGAATCTTATGGGTTATCGTTGTTTGAACTAATTTAGGGTGGACTGAGGTTGGGGAAACCAATGGTATATGTTTAAACAAGTGTATAGTTGTATGGGGTGCAAACCAATTGAGTTTGGGTTTAAACTTGGCTTAACAAGCTAGAAAAAGAATTTTGGTTGAAAAGTGTAGGGGGCCTAGGCCTACACCCAGGTGGTCTGTCTTACGTCCACTTGGATATATTTGGGTATTTCTCGGGTTTTGCCCTTAGGGGTCTATTTATTTGTTTATACCATTACTAACTTGATTATTAGGATGTATTTCGCGTAGGGAAAGCTCCCGTCTAAGTTCGGGGTCTCAAATTGCTCGTATTGGATTCTCATTCGAACTTTGACACGTTTGGGTTGTATTTATGATTTAGTCTTCTGTGAGGACTCTAATCTAATTCTTTGTTTTTAATTAAAGTAGACGTGTATTGTGATACATTATTTTGGGGTCGACATCTCATAAACTTGTGTTTTGAATGAAAAATGGACCATCTCCCGCTATGTTTAAAGGGTTAAATCGCATTGAAAAGTATGGGTGTTAAAATAAAGAAAAATTTTCAAAATCAAGTTTATATTTTTTTTTAAAGGCAAATTTTATATAAACCACCAACCCGATTAGCAATTAACTAACCCAGGGAAAAGCAAGCAAACAATTACAAGTATATAAGAAGGTTTTTTAACCACTCAGTCCAACTAACTTTACACTTCTGAATACGACTAGAACACCCAGGTAAAGCAACTTGTTTGCCACCTTAACGACCAGACACTACCTCATTTCGATTTCTATAAATAATCCACCAAGCATTCAAAATAATAGCCTCAATCACAATCTTTTTCGTTTGAGATAGGGTGACCGAATCCAACCAAGAAATAAATGAATGAGGAACCGGAGAAACCAGAAACTAAATATCTAACCATCGGCCAATGCCGCTCCACACTCTAGAAGCAACTATACATTCCCTAAAAATATGATCCAAAGACTCACCCGTAACGAGCAAACCAGGCATAAAATAGACTGTCACATAACTTAAATTGAGTCTAGTAGGTTGGTGATCCAATAACAATCTCCACACATGAATATTACCCTTCCTCGGAATTAATTTATTCCATTTAGTAGGATGAAACCCCTCCGGAAGAGAAATTCTATCAATACATCTTCTAATAGACTTGACCGAGAATACATAAGATCTCACTCCCACATCCATTTATCCTCAGAATCAACAACCACAATGTGATCCAATACCATTTCTAAATCACAAAGTTGTGCGGTTTCTGAACCTACGCCATGCTTAACCTTTTCTGGGGCCCAAAGCGAATTCTAAAATATTGGCCCTTTTCATAGAAGAAAACATTTTCTTTTTGCTTATAATCCTAACACGTGAGAATATAACGATTCACATTTTCTTTATACAATTCATAAAAGACACACAATCACACATTAAAGTTGAAGTGAGTTTTAGTAAAAAGAAAGCTTCTCTAAGTATATTGATTTTTTATTTTCTTTGTCAAACCTGAAAATTAGACGAATTTACACCCTAAATTAGGTGCCCTTAAATATTGGAGGCCCTAAGCAACAGATTATTTTTTTGTATAGTCGAGCCACCCCTGACAATATGCTTACTCTTATTTTTGGACGATATAGATGAAATAAGATTCATGGAAGCAGGGCCGGCCCAATAGTTAAAGCTAGGGCTTTAGGCTCCCAAATTTTTAGGGCCCCAATTTTCTTGAGATTTGACTTAGTTATTTATAATTAGTAAATAGGGTTTAGGAATTGGAGTGGCGGCAGTAGGCACAGCGGAAGTTCAGTTCCAGAGATGATCGTTTGAAACGTTTCTTTATCCATTAATGTAGCCTACAAATTTTGTCACAAGAAGCTTTCATGTTTCAGATTAGAAACGTATGATTTGGTTAACTCAAGTTTTCTTCATATCAAGAAATTTGATTCTGCCTACTTTATTGGTTAGTTCTTCAATTTATTATTGAATCTATTGTGAGAAATAAACATTATATTGTGTGGAAGAGGAATATGAATCATAACACTTTTGACACTGCTTCTATCTATTGTCACTCGTTAGATTTTTAAGAATTTGCATCAATATTTATATTTAATTGTACATGTGGTTGTAGTTGATTTTTAGTGATTGTTAACATACTGAAAAGTGAACGATTCTTATTCTTTTAAAATGAATGTAAATTTAACAGAAAAACATATCATTCCTGCTGTTTAACATCAAAGTGATGCATTGTTCGTAAACAGGAGGAGCAATCATTGTAGAAACAAAACTATTGCATTTCTGAGATATCTCCCATTTGGGTTTTTTTTTATCTGAATTTTACTTCGTTTCACCTTCATAACTATTTGGGCGTTTTTTCTTTGTTGTTGACACAGTAAGTCAAGCATTTAGCCTCTTATCTCTTTGAGTGCTGGTATGTTATTATTATATTGATTCGCGACATTCATTTTAACGTAGGTAAGTAGTGTATTGCTTTTTTATTTTGTAGTTGCACCAAAACAACCATTGTTTCTTGATTTATTTGAATAAGCAAAAAAAAAATTTAGGCAAAAACGGCTCCATTTTTATAACCCGCTTTAGGCCTCCAAAATGGTTGAGCCGGCCCTGCATGGAAGAGGCACATACATTACTTATACGGTGTATTCTTTGAGGGGAAGCATCAATTTTAAAGGGAACAACAATCAAGGGAAAGTGTCCGTAGTTTGGAAAAAGGAGAAGAAAAATATAGATATTCAACATGTTAACATGAGATTTATATTTAACAAATCTATTAAGGTTGCATATTTGTTTCATCATCGAGGGAGGGCCTTCGATCAACTAGTAATGTTGCTGTTTTTGACCTTGAGGTCATGAGTTCGAGCCGTGGGAAACAGCCTCCTGTACAAAGTGTAGGCTAAAGCTGCGTACATCAGTTCACTAAGCGATTCGGTCCCTATAGGACCTGCACAAATTCGGTAGCTAGGTCAACCACTAGATACGCCATAGATATTTGTTTCATCATCAAAACTGAGACACTGGTAATGACAAATGGTGACTCGTTATATATTTATATATACAGATGAAAATATAAACATGTTATCCAAGTGCTTAATTATTTACTCATATTGCATATACTACATTCTAAACCATTATAGAATCTGCAAATGATTAAACAAGTGAAGAAAATCAAGAATGTTAAAGGTAGAAGAGGGAAATGCCGATGCGTGATCCCTAGACAAGCCCAATCACGTTTAATGGCTGTAAGAGTATATTTTGATCAAGAAATGGTTGGGAAGAATATTCCATTTTTTAAAGTGATATACCAACAAATATAATCTTTTTTTTTAATTGAGTAAATTACGGTTTTGACACCTATGGTTTGACATTTTTAACCTTTTCAGTCCAAAAATAAATCTTTTAACATATCAGCCCTAAGTTAACATTTTTGTAACTATTTCAGTGTCTGACACTAACTCTGTTAACTTTTTCTAGTTAAGTACAATACAGAGAGACAAGAAAAAATGTTGTAAATGTACATGATAAAGAGACAGGAACAAATGTTGTAAAGGTACAGAAGAGTGATACGTATCCTTTATGATTTTCATTTATTTATCAGGTGTATAGACAAAGAGTGATACGTATCCTTTATGATTTTCATTTATTTATCAGGTGTATAGACAAAGATGTTAACTCTTTTACTCAAATTTTTATTTACTTACAAATCCTGTACATTTCCAGGAGTTTAAAGATTCTTACATTGATAATATTATCTTAAAATAATATTACCTGTAGAGATAACCTTTTCAACTTGTATTAACAACTAGTCCAATGATAACTTCTATTCCATAGGATAAACATAACTTTTTGGATAAACAAAAAATTAGTTAATTCATTTTACAGAAATTAAGGTATAATACTAGCAAAGAACAAACTACAAAATTACCTAACTACTAACGTATATGTGATATTTTTTCAATCAAGGAATACTATTCCTTGGAAGACTTACTAGGGAGCAAGGGGCACAACCTCTAATACCTTAAGTACCTTAATAATTGTTTAAAGAGGGAGGGACACCTCATTTTTAATCAAATCCAACCCCAAGTATCACAAGTGGTGGAGGCACTACCCTAAGTACCACAACTACCCAATTTCATCCCCACCGGCTAAATTGCTTTCAACCTTCATTTGTTGAACACAAATTTACATTGTTGAACCCCATACCCGCCACGGTTACTCGCAAGACTTGCGACGGTGTACCCATAGTACCCGATGAACCCGAAAGGCTTACCCGAAGACGCCCTAGTGCCCTTACTTGACTAATACAAGTCCACATGCTAAAAGGAAAAAAATTCTATAACTTTTGTAAAGTTTTCCATCAACACAAAGACCATTAACAATTGACATCAGTGCTTCATACAATTTCTATGCTCAAATGCATAGAAATTGGCTTTTGTATATTTTTCCATGTTGACCAAAACCATTAAGTTTTCTGTGTAACATCAAAAAAGAAATTCTCAACCATTTTTAACCCTATGTAACTTCAAAAAGAAAAAAAAGATAAATGAAAAAAAAAATGTTAAGCCAAGGGCTACTCGTTCGCCAACCCCTTTCTTTTGTAGCGGGTCCGCCAACCCTTTCTTTCGTAGCGGACCGTTAAGGTCTAGCGGTCCGCCATATGGTTTACACGTGTTAGAATTCATCCGATAGTCAGCAGACACGTGGTATGCTACCGCCCAAATTTCATATTCATCCATGTAGCGGACCTTATGCCTCTAGGTAGCGGTCCGCTACCGCCCAAATTTCAGATTCATCTACGTAGCGGACCGTTATGCTGTAACACCTCAAAAATTCCTATAAAAAAATAAATGATTAAACTTGCCAAATTTTAAAGTTTAGGGGTAGATATGTGAATATTCAAAGTCCAGGGACTTAAAATGAAATTTCAGAAATTCAAAGGGGTAGCGGACCGCTACCCAGGACCCTAGCGGTCCGCTACGTGTGGACTAAGGAACACCCCGGGAGCCGACACGTGTCCCTATGACTCACCGATGAAAATCTGACGCGTGAAAGGGTGGCGGACCGCTAAGCCTGACCATAACGGTCCGCGACGTGTGCCCCAATTCGATTACACCGCTACAAGGGGTGGCGGACCGCTATCACTTAGCGTAGCGTTCCGCTATGGGTCTCACATTAACCCTATAAATAGATGGTCGATCTCAGACCATTTCACACACTAACACACCTTCCTAAACACACACACACACACACACACACACACACACTTTGTAAGTCCAATCCCGAGCCCCGGTTCGCGTACAAGAGTCTGGTTTCCATCATTTTGACTCCAAGTTATCATAGATAGTACTGAGGTAAGGTTCCGGCCTCCCATTAAGCTTTGATTATGAATCATTAAGCTAAATTTGTATAAATAAATAATGTACTTACTTATCTAGGAACTCTGCCCGAAGTGTTAGTCATATTTCTGATTATTAAGCCGAAATACTACTAAGGTGAGTTCTTAAACTGTGATGCATGAACCCTTTCATGACCTTGTCTAGCATGATTGATTTATGAAACATTTTGAGTATCTTGAAACGATTGTACCGATTGTTTATATATAACGTATTCTAAGCGCTTATTGTATTTCACTTGCCCGTGGAACGGCATGTTAGACAAGACCCGTGGAACGGTCTTTGGTTATATATATACTGAATGATTATTCATAGGTATCTATGAATTTGGGTGTTGAACCCCATTGTGTGTTGAAGCCCATGAATGTGTTCAAGATACTTTGGCGGGTCATTTTTAATAAACTATTTTAGTTTATAAATTCACCAGCTTTGCGCTGACCTATGTTTTATCAAATGTTTTGACCGCATCACAGGTAGTCATTAGATAGGGCATTCCAGGACTAGAATGACCTGATGAACGATCCAGATGATGGGCATACCAGGAACTATAAGTCCCGATTGATATGTTCCTTGTTAGGAACAAATGCTGTAACTTCTTGTTAAACACAATGTAAACAATGTTTTGATATTAATAGAAGTTATGAATTAGTCTTCCGCTGTGTGTTTTGATATCAACGTCACAGTAACTAGAAGGCAACCTTCTGACAAGTATGTAGTTATCTGGCAAACGGAATATTCTGTCTAGAAAAGAGCGGTGTATAAATCTCTCCTAGACCCGTCGCTCTTACCTAGGAACATATATGTTGGAGGTAGTACTCTAGTTAGATAACTGTCATATGTTACGGGCATGACAAGTTGGTATCAGAGCCTCAGTTTAAGAGATTTAGATACTTTAGGAATAGTATCTAGACTTAAACTAGGACTCTGAGATTAGTCTGGAATGCCTGATAAGTTAGGTGTATACATTTAGTACGACCTATGACGGGAAATACCTAGAAATAAGATAATTAAGAGCATTTTTGGCCAAGTATTGTTAATTTCGCCGGTTATACGAATTCTGATGTTATACATCTGTATGTAGATACCAGATGGCAGGACGTGGTAGAGGACAAGGAAGAGGTAGGGGTAGGATGCCCAATACTAGGTCTTGTACTCGCGATACGACAAACACAAACACTGATCCAAACGAGAACGTGAATACGAATACAAAACAACCTGTGGAAGAAGTCATTATGAGGTCACCTGAGTACTTCAATCAACTTTACCTGGAATCCTTGATGATGCTCTTAGAAGAAGGGAGAATCATAACAGTTTAGGAAACTGAAACGAAGGTACTAGTGGTGTTGTTCCTCGAATAGAAGATGTCCTTCGTACCACTCCACTAGGAAACAATATAGGCACAACTAGAACCCATGAAATAGTTGGCATGACTAACCAGAGCACAGGAATTCATGGACATGGATGCAACTATAAGAATTTCAGTGACTGTCATCCCAATCCATTTAATGGAAAGAAGGATGCCATTACAGCTTTGCAGTGGATCACATCTATGGAAGCTGTCATAAAGATGAGTGAGTGCAGGGCGGACCACGCGGTAAATTTTACCGCACATTCATTTGAAGAGGAAGCTTTAGATTGGTGGGAATCAGCCAGGCAAACAAAGGGAGAAGCAGTAACTGACAGGATGACTTGGGAGGATCTCAAGTCTTTGATCATTAAGAGGTACTGTCCACAGAATGCCGTGGACAAAATTGAAGATGAATTTCTACGGTTCGAAGCTGAAACCATGACTCATCAGGAGTACACGACTAAGTTTAACGAGATGGCCAAGTTAGTGCCACATCTAGTTACTCCTGAGTCTAGGAGAGTCAAATGTTATATTCAGGGTTTACCTCCTAAGGTTCGTACCTTAGTGAAATTCATCGCACCCGAGACAACATATTTGGCTGTTGAAAAGAGTGCAATGATGTTTGATGAGGTGGCAGCCCAAGAGCCACCAAAGACTGACCATAAAAGAAAACCTGAGGAGGTTGTTTATAAGTTCAAACCAGGGAACAGTAAGTAACCAGGGAGAGGAGGATTCAATTCCAACCCTGATAGAACCAATCAGGGAGTAAAGTGCCAGACTTGCCAGAAGTTTGGACACTTAGCAATCCAGTGCTCAAACGTTAAATGTTTTAACTGTGGAGCGATTGGACACTATAGGACTTCATGTACTAAACCACTTAAGCCCCGAGTGAGTAGTCAGAATAAAGGGACTGGACGAGTATTCGTCTTAGGAAGTGGAGATGAACCAAAAGGAAAAGCTAAGGAGGTGGCAGGTACTTTCTTAGTTAATAATTTTACGCCAAGATTTTATTTGATACAGGGGCAAATAGAAGTTTTGTTTCATGTACATTCACCCCATATTTAGGCGTAAAACCAATTCCAGTTATTAGTGCCTATGTCCTTGAAACGGCAAGTGGCGAACAGATTAAGATAACCGAATCATATCCTGATTGTGTCATCAGTTTTGGTGACGATAAGGTATAAGTTACACTAATGCCTATGAATTTGAATGAATATGAGGTTATCCTAGGGATGGATTGGTTAACCAATACCAGGCCCAGATTGATTGTGACCAGAGAACGGTCAAGATTAAGAAACCATATGAATCTAGTTTGATGATTCAAGGAGATAGTGAGTCTAGTAAGATTGAAATTATTTCAGTAGCAAAGGCTAAGAAAGAATTGATTAAGGGAGGCGGTATATTCTTACCTCATGCTTTAAACGTTAAAACCGAAGGATATATTGCGAATATTTTCGTAGTCTGTGATCACCCGGATGTCTTTCCGGAAGAATTACCCGGTCTTCCACCCGATCGTCAGATCGAATTCCGAATTGAACTTATTCCAGGAGCTAAGCCTGTTGCAAAAGCCCCTTATCGTGTAGCTCCTTCTGAATTAAAAGAACTTATGAAACAAATTCAAGAACTCTTAGACAAAGGATTCATTCGTCCAAGTACTTCACCTTGGGGAGCACCAGTGCTATTCGTAAAGAAGAAAGATGGAAGCATGAGGATGTGTATTGACTATCGGGAATTGAACAAGCTGACTATAAAGAACAGATATCCATTGCCTAGAATAGATGATCTGTTCGATCAACTACAAAGAGCCAAGTACTTTTCAAAGATCGATCTTAGATCAGGAATCATCAGTTAAAGGTACAAGAAGGGGACGTATCTAAGAATGCTTTTAGAACCCGATATGGTCACTATGAATTCCTGGTCATGTCATTTGGTCTAACGAATGCCCCTGCAGCATTTATGGACCTAATGAACAGGGTTTGTAAACCCTTCCTTCATAAATTTGTCATTGTTTTCATCGATGATATCCTTATCTATTCCCGAAGCCAGGAAGAACATACTAAGCATCTTAGAATTATTTTGGAAACCCTAAGAAAAGAAAAATTGTATGCTAAGTTTTCCAAATGTGAATTTTGGAAACAAAAAAGTACAATTTCTTGGGCACGTGGTAAACGAGCAAGGAATACAAGTAGACCCAAGTAAAATCGAAGCTGTTATGAAATGGGAAGCCCCAAAGACTCTGATGTAGTGCAAAGCACACATCTTTATTCTGGTGTTTTCGTGTCGTTTTAATTAGTTTTGTATTCGTTGTGAGTTGTTTTTGTTTAGTTTGAGTCTTTGTTATGATTTCAGGTGCTCGTGAGACTTATAAGTGAAAACCCTGAGAAACCGACCACGAGAATAAAGCCCAAGAAATAAAAGTGAAAAAGATGAAATTTTTGGTCCCTCGCGGTACGCGAGGGAAGGAAAAAACAGGCCCAACTAATTTGTCCCTCGCGATACGCGAGGGACCTGCCCATTTCTCTCGCGGTACGCAGAGGCCTTTAAATCCGCAAAAAGCCCTAATCGATCAATTAAAATAATTTGAAGGCTATTGTCCCCTAGAGTTCGATTTCCGGCCGTTTGGGGGAGTTCTAGAGGCGATTTTGGGAGTAAGGAAGCGAATTGGAAAGAAAAGCTTGAGTCTTTGTTTCCGGGTTCATTGATTATAGCATTCTAGGTTTCAAGATTCGATTTTTATTCTTTGATTGCTATGTTTAATGCTAAGTTTCTGTCTTTTACTTCTGTTATGGATGTTTTGAGTATGATTCTTGGCTAGAACATTGATACTACCTAGGTTAAAGATGAATACTTGTTAAAGTTCAGATTTTTATTGGTTTTGGATTTAATGATGTTTTTATGATTGTGTAGACAATCTCATGTTAATTATTGTGATGAACTTGCATGCTTAATTCTGATTTAGTGATTGATTATTAATTCCTTGCGCTGATTGTGGTTGTCTACCATGTTTAACTAGCGTATCTTGATTATAGATCTTAGGGTTTGTGATTGTGTCGGTTTGCTAGATGTAGTGACCATAGGAGTTGTCTTTGATTGATGATTAGAAGTGAGTGTGTGTCCTAGTTCAATACCCGAGAGGTGAGAATTAGTTGTCTAGTCTTCGTTATTAGAAATCCGAGTGTTAACAGTCTGTGAGGACGTTAGTATTAGGTGTCTAGTGATTGTTGCTAGTTCAAGTCATAGTTATTATTCTGAGATTACCCCGTGCATTCTTTGAATGTATTGTGGACGGTGAGACTAAGAGGTAATCTGTCCATTAGGGTACATTATCATAGTTGGATATACCTGAGAAGTGATCCAAAAGTCTAGTGAGTTATTACACCTTTAGGTAGCTTAGTTGGTGACACCCTGAGAGTGATTAGGGATCCACTAGGTTGTCTAGAGTTGTTTCTTTAGAAACCCAGATCCATCATATTTCAAGAGCCGGTAGAAGTTGTTCTTTGCAAATAGGATTCCGACCTAGGTAGTGTTCTTCCCATTCCTGATTTCACCTTAGTCTTTCTCTTGATAGTTTGAATTGAACTTGTTTATTGAATTCTTAGTTATAATTAGTAGTGTAGTAAAACCCACCAAATCAACCAATCTTAAGTCAGAGTTAGTGTCTGTTTTGTTATTCGTAGTGTTTCTAGGGTTCGATATTTCGGTTTACCATTAAGCTATGCTACACTCGATAGGTACACTTGCATGTCAGTGCGGTTTAGTTCATAGGTACTCCATTTATTACTTAGGAGTCTAGGTTAGGTTTTATAGTTATTATTATAGACTGTCTAGATGACATCAAGTTTTTGGCGCCGTTGCCGGGACACTTGGCAATAGCAATATTAACTCTGATAAGTTCTTTGTTTGATTTTTGGTTTTATTTTGTTCTCTTTTGAGTCTGTCTTGTATGCTTATCCTACGTGCTATTTGTATGTCTAATCTAGGTTAGAGTCTTTTTGTTCTTTGAGTCTTTCTGTTTCTTTCTATCTTGTGTCTTTCTATATATGCACAATACTCGTTCAAAGGGATCACCACCTTATTCAGCTTTCCAAGAGCCTGAACGAGAGCTTCACAAGCGCACTCACGACTTTCGGGAGTGTTTGAAAGCTTTGTGCAGCAACCAGGTACGTTCTACTAGCCCAGTTCAATATCCAAAAATGGGTGACGCTGATCCACCAGCGAGGCGTACCGTACACCAGAGGGCCAGTGATGGGGTCACTAGGTGAGATCTTCAATCACCCGCCCTGCCATTCCAAATGCCAATTCTTGGCAGATCCCATCACATGTCATAAGTACGATCACTCATGCCACTCAGTTCCATGGCCTCGAGGATGAGGATGCACCTAGACACCTGTCCCGAGTCATTCGTATATGTGATACCTTCAATATCACGGGTGTGTCTGAGGACGTAATCTACTTGCATCTTTTCCCATTCTCGCTCTCTGGGCGTGCATCCACTTGGCTTCACACCCTCCCTGACAATTCTATCACAACTTGGGAGGATCTTCAAGCCAAGTTTTACAAGAAATACTATCCACCTTCCAGGGCTGCTCGCCTTCGGGACCAAATCCACTCTTTCCGGATGGATCCCGACGAGCCTTATCACATGGTCTGGGAGCGGTTCAACACGTTGTTGAGCCGATGTCCCCAGCATAGTCTGTCTGACTGGGTGATAGTGGAGAAATTCTACAATGGTCCCACATTCGAGAAGCAGCAAATGTTTAATACAGATGCGGGAGGCCACATCATGGAAAGATTTCAGCCTGCTGAGTGCGAGGAGATGTTCGAGAGCTTCGCTCAAGCCGAACAGCAGTATCCATCTTCTAGGACTTCTATTCCTAGTGCTAGATCATCCACCACATCTCCTAGAGGTGTACATCAGGTCACTCTTGATTCTAGCGTGACTGCTGCCCTCGCCGCTATGGCTAATGAAATCAAAGAGCTAAAACTCAGTGCTTAGAGGTGTCAAGTGTGCAGGGGAAGCCAAGACACCCGTGATTGCCCGGTAAATAATCAAGAGTAGGTGAGTTTTGCTGGCAACCAATACCAGAACCGAGGGTACAACAAATACAATTCTTTTGGCTCGGGATGGAGATCTGGAAACAACCCACCTGGGTTTAACGGTCGTCAGCAGCAGCAACATGGAGGAGGAGATACAGGAGCTAGCACGGGAAGAAGTGTCAACACGACTACGATAAAGGAGATGCTTGAGACTCAGACACAGATGCTTGCCCACTTAGTCCAGCAGGACAGGGATGCTAGGCAGAGATTGGATAGCCACGACACTCTATTGAAGAATCAACAGTCTACATTCTATGATCTGTAACGCACGGTTGAGGACATCGCTAAGAGCTTGAAAGATCGACAGGGATGTCTATTTTCAAGCTCCAATGCTTCAGTGATGGCCGTGTCGGTTAGGAGTGTGGGGGAGAAAGAGGTTGTTGAGGATGACCCCCACTCCAGCAAGTATAATATTCCATCACCTGAGGAAGTCAAGAAGATTGACTAGAGGGCTCGATTTGCTGAGATCGATGCCAAGATGGCGACGAGCAGGTGGACGAGGAGAAAATAGTTGAGGTGCCTGCCACAAAGGCAGAGGAGAAGAAGAAGGGGGCGGAGATGCAGACCCCCGAGATTGACCTGACTCGTGTTCCCTACCCAGCACGTTTGCTGCCATTCAAGCAAGCCAGGGAACACGGTCACTTCGTTGACATGTTCAAAAAGCTCAAGGTCAATCTTTCGCTGATTGAGACCCTCCAGCGCATGCCGAAATATGGCAAGTTCTTAAAATATCTTCTTTCCAACAAGAAGAAGCTCGAGGAGGTCTCTAAAGTCTCACTTAGTGAGCAATGCTCTGCGGTGGTGCAGAACAAGATGCCCGAGAAATTGGGAGATTCAGGGTGTTTCATGATTCCGTGTCTCCTAGGCAGTTTGCACTTGCACCACGCGTTGGCCGACCTAGGTGCTAGCATCAATCTGATGCCCTATTCTTTATACAAGCAACTAGACCTTGTGAACCAAAGCCGACGCGCATGCGAACATCCTTGGATGACCGTTCAGTCAAATATCCACGGGGAATTGTGGAAAATCTTCTAGTGAAAGTAGGCAAATTTGTTTTCCCCGTGGACTTCGTTATTCTAGACATGGAGGTGGATGATAGAGTCTCACTCATCCTCGGGCGCCCATTCTTGCGCACCGCCAAGGCATTAATCGATGTCTTTGACGGGAAACTCACACTTCGTGTGGGGGATGAGTCGGTTATGTTTGATGCCACAAAGTCTGTGGAGGATGTTGGCGAGCATAGCCACCCCGTGTGCATGCTTGATGCCTTCATGGACTACCATCAAGACTCTGATCCAGTGATACAAATTGGTGAACCCGCCCTGAATTTAGAATAACCATCTGATTGGGCGGTAGGGTTAGAGAAGTTATTAGAAGAGCCGGATGAATACGGCAATGATGTGCCTGATGATCTGCTAAAGATGATGGTAGAATTAGATGAGATCAAAGGCACAACCCCAAGTGTGGGGAAGTTGGTGGAGTTTGTAGAGGATCCGGTGTCACACCCCGCCAAGGCGGAGACGCGAGGCGTAACATTCATGGTTTCCAAATCATATGATTACCGCAAACACATACATGATTATTGGATACATAATTAAGTTTAAAGTATTTACATCACAAAATATCAACTTGAGTTTACAAAAGTTTAAGATTTCGCAGATATGACTCAAAACCATGAGTTATACGAGAGAAATCCTCCAAAAGTCGTATCCACATGCATGCATGTAACCTACATTGCTAACCTGAAGACCACGTTCAATTTCCTGAAAACATACTTAAAAAGTGTCAACACGAGATTGGTGAGTTCACAAATTCTTTATCAAGAGTTCTTATAATTCCAACGTTTTCAAACGTTTAAACATGATTATTTTCCGATCAAACAGTTTATATGTATAACCAATGAATTTGAACATTACCCTGACCAATTGACCCCATTTGTAAGCTTACAAAGAATACAAAATAATATGTAATGCACGAGACCGTAACCAAACCCCAACAATTTAATGCCCCTCCTCTCCTTTCTACGAGTAAGACAATATGCGGTCATTCGGCCATTTGGACCCCTAGTTAGCGCGACTAACCATGACCGGGGGCGTTACCCCCAATAGTACTATCCATAGAATCCCGGGCTAAGTCCATAGCTAATGGTTACTAATTTTTTATTCCGGGGACTTTAAGCGCTATATTGTTCACTCAATGCACACATACGGTCTGATCATTTGTTCATTCATTTACATACGAAAATTCGTTACAAGTATGTTTCCACCCCAAAACATTTCAAAAACTTAGAAAAAAGGGGATAGTGAAACTCACCTCGACAGTAGTATACGCTAGCAATTTTTTTTTTTTGAATAAAAGCAGACCCGGCTATCCGTATCCTAATTACACAAGGATACTATACACGTTAAGACTACCCGTCTTAAACGCAATGTGTTCACCCGACTTAACTATTCCTGTTAAGTACGTCTTTGTTTATTTAAAACATTGTTTTCTCATGACGACTCGTTGGTGATTATTATTCCAGTCTAGACGCTTTACTTATTTTCCGAGAAAATATTATATTTCCATATTGGTGACTTGTTACGTTTATCAAAAATAAATATTATTTTTGCAACATCTTATAATATATTCTTATTGTGTTCCACGTATAACCATATAATTATTCTTTACCAATAATTATATACATCACAGATATCTTTGAAGTATGTTCTACATGTGCACATAATCCATGTTAACACGTTCACATACAATTACTTGTTCTAAACGACATTTATTAACTTGTCATGTATCTATATTTTCGTACAAATATATACACACAGGTATAACCACATTTCAACATACACTTAAATATGTTTTGTGAATACATACGATCATTTATTTTAAACCGAACGTCTTTAGATTTCATTAATCAAGTCCACGTTCCATTCTATAAACAAGTTATAAACACACATGTGATTTCAATTATTTAATCTTTTCATAACTCATTCCAAGTTACTAATTTTTCGTCATTCATATATGTATTATGACTTCAATATATATATATATATATATATATATATATATATATATATATATATATATATATATATATATTTACATGCAATGTTCAACAACTTTTCAAGTTCAACAAGTTATGTTCATACTAGTATATTTATACATTTTTCGGTTGCTAAACATGTATACATACACTAGATTATTTATTCAAGTACATGTTTAATCCCTTTATATGAACTCATGCTTTTCATGCTTAGTAATCTACCAAATTTCCAAACTTCAAACACACATAAATATATATTTACATGTTTCATGCGATCACATATATATATATACATATACACATATATTTCACTTATCCAAGTATTATTCATAGTTTTTAATTTACTATTTCCCTTTTTATTATCAAATGTTCAAACAAGAATATCTACCTATAAATACATATATAAATTTTGATATATATATATATATATATATCTGTACGTATGTATTATTACCATTTCAAGTTACTACAATCAACAATATGCATACACATGTGTTTTCTACAAATTCGATCCTTTTTATATATTTACACAAATCTTTTAGTTTAACAACTTATAACTTAGCATCATGAAATCAAAATAACAAATATCTCATAAAATATTTCAAGACAATAATCTATGTATATAAGCCTATCATTTTCGAACCACATACATCTTTTTATATAAAATCTAGTTTTTAAACATAATAAAGTTAAACTTATAAAACTCTTTAGCTTTTCAAATCTCTTTGATTATTAGGATGAACAACGTGCTTTATTCAAGAAATAAAGAGGATTTTAGAGATTGATGTCGGTTTCATACCGCTAGACAAGCTAGGTGAAGATTCACGAGTAGAAGGATGGTAGAGGCTCGTGATGCAACAAAACCCGACTCCTAGACTCCAAGACTTCCTTGAATCTCCAACTCTAACTCAATACTCTCTCTTAGACTTGTGTTCTAAGATTGAAGATGCAAAGTGTGTGTGTATGTGTGTATGGCTCGATATATGTAGGGAAAATAATGGAGATGGTGTGTTGGTCACACTATCATCATCACCAAGAATGGTGATCATGATGGATTGGACTTTGGATAGATCTTCACTTGAAAGAGTATGGAGCAAATGACACAAGGCATGGTGGTGGTCTGGTGTAGGTGATGGTGTGTGGGTGGGCCCCCCTTTCTCGACCGAGAGGGGTAGTAGGGTGGGGGGTTGGGTCTTGTTCCTTGTTCTAGTTGCATTCTAAGTGTTTAGTTGGGTGTCTTTTCGGTAGTATATACCCGGTAGGTGATCCCGTGATCTAATACTCGATGAAAAACTTTTAAACGATCCATTACTTATATGTTTTTGTGTGGTTTGACTAGTCTCCATAATTTACTAGTTAACCCGACATGGTTATCACTTTAACTATATAATACATGTATACACATTAAATAACATAGAGCCATGTAACAATTATTTATATGTCAACTTTTTATAAAATTTTAGTCACCAATATTTATGTTTTTATGTTAAAGCGTCTCCTTAGACTTTTACTAGAATAAAATTCTTGTTAATCACCAACGACCGTACCTTGCGGGTTATCACTGTTTATTTTCCTAGTAATCCTTAAAAATTACTATTATGATATAAGTTCCTTTGCTAGACTCCTTGAATTTACTTAGTCAAAATAAAACTTCAGGAAATATATGCTATGAACGTGCATTTATGTAATATGGATATTGACATGAAATGCTGGGTGTCACATCCGGGTGAAAGTCTAGAGGTCACATCCATAGAAAATATCCTTCCTGAACCTCTACCTATTCTTTATTATGAGGGGAGGACCGTTGATCCGACCCCGAGTTCTAGTAACCCTAGGTCTAGGCCTCCCCGTAAGAGAACCCGTGCGTTAATAGATTCATCTAGGGTGAGGGTAGTGAAAACCCCAAGTGTGGGGACGTCTAGGGGTGACAAATTACTTGGTTATTTGATGTATATTACATTCGGACCAGGTATATTTAAGTTATGGTGGAAAGACCTAAGTGTTACATGTGATGGAGTTTCTATGCTCGTGGGTTGTATTTGGATGTTAGTAATATGGAGGACCTGGAGACCGGGTAGGATGAAAGCGGGTACCGGTTAGAATCAAAGAGAAGCCTCCTGATAGGTTTGCTGGATTCTCGGGCAAGTGCCCGGGATGTAGAGTTTGTATGCATTACGTGGTTTTAGTCCGTGTCATTTTCTGTGTTTTTCGGTACGTGTTTTGTGTGTGTCGTGTCTTGCAGGGATTCGTGCTTGATTTAGCACGGGAAATCTTTGGGAACGAAGTTCCAGGTATGTTTTACATTGGTTTTTAACATGGGAATGAGTTCTAAAGAAATTGGGTGAACAAAAATTTTAAGGCCTCTAAAATTTTCTAAGTATAAAATTGAAAAAAATTCAAAACTTTCTATGAACAAGCCCCCTTCGCAGTACGCGAAGCACGAACCCAAGTCTCTCGCGGTACGTGAGAGATAAACATTATGGTCGTCTTGTTTTTCAATCCCTCGTGGTACACGAGGATTGGAGCTTGCCTTCTCGTGGTACGCGAGGGGTCCCTGTTTTGCCCTTTTGTTCCTTGTTTTCCCATGGTTACCCACACCGACCACCCGATCACCATTCCTACCACCATTCATCATCACTCATCACCATCTACATCCATTACCATGATCCGCCATAATCCTCACTTATCATCTATCATATCCATCATCCATATCATCTCATTCACTGACCACCGACCATGGGAAACTTGGGATCAGTTCGTAACCGATGACCCACCTTGCCGTGGCTTTCATATCTATGTGTCTGTCACACATCAGGTACGTGTCCTTGCATATCTATCCCGAGTCAGTTTGAGTTAGTCGTGTCTTTTTAGTTAATTTGAGTCTTTTATTTGTGTCAGTTTAATGCTGCGGGTTTGTTGTGAGGTTTATTTTGCAGGTATTCTTTGTCCTGTCCATACTCAATCTCCATTCGGGCAGGACCGATGCTTCTATTATTGTGTAAAGGCAACCGAGAAGAGATGTGCCACCGGGACCGAAATGCTATACGGTGGACACGAGGAAGAACGAAGCTGCACATTTGTTTGCACATTCATTACCAGCTAAGTTGCTTCCTGTTTTTATTTTTGCATTTTTATTTTTGAGTTGTGTCTTGCTTCACATTGAGGACAATGTGTCTTTCAAGTGTGGGGATGTGAGTGTCTAAGTTTTTGTGTCTTTATAAAAATACAAAAATACAAAAAAAATTGAAAAAAAAATTGAAAAAAATGTCCTTTGAAATCAAAAGTTTTTGCATAATAAATGGAAAATGATAGTACAACTGGATCTACTTGTTTAAGTTAGAATGATTTAAATAATTGAAAACGCGTCTAATTAATGATGTTTTGGTAGACCAAGCCAGCTGAATAGCTTAAATAGCATATGAGTGTTACTTAGGATTAATCACGTAATAAATTCATGAAATGTTGTGGGTACTCATCTTAGGGTAATGGTAATACTGAAACTATCAATATAGGGTGATAGGTACCACGTTAAGCTAATATTTAGAGGTTTTTGAAAATTTCTTGGTACACCATTCTCTTTTTATGAGAATAAATCCGAGTTTGGTGCCGCCCGCATCCATAATTCCATCTAATAATGAGGGTAATTAATAAACTGAAAGCTTGAGTCTTGACCTACGTGTTACCCTCCGGGATAGCGACTTGGTTGATACACCCATGGGTTGGGACCTGAGTGATCAGTGTTTAGATAAATAAGTTCTGATTTATGTGTTTCCCATGGGGATAGTGACTCTGTGGATACGCCTCTAAGTTAGATGCTTATGTGCTTATGTGCTACCTTCTAGGATAGAGACTTGGGAGATGCATCTCTAGGTGAGGTTGATTCATATACAGTTATTAATACTCATTCCATTCATTCCATATTCCATAATTTCTAAAAATCTGTAAATCTTAGTTTAACGTGGTGGGCAAATCTATATGGTTTAACCCGTGCCTAAACATGACCATGAGACGGGTTTAGGTAGAGTTGTAGCTTCTAAGTGTGAGTCACATAGGTTGATTGATTGTTGTATAAATTTGAATTAGAACACATCAAGGGGGCTAGATAGTGGGAGGGTGGGTTTAATCGGACAGAAATACTGATTATTGCTTTTTAACGCGTGAGTATATTTGTGCTAATTAGAAATTGATTATTAAAGTTAGATCTCGGTTATGATTCCATTGCAGACTTTTTCGAGGACGAAAAAAGGTTAAGTGTGGGGATGTTTGATGTAGTGCAAAGCACACATCTTTATTCCAGTGTTTTCGTGTCGTTTTAATTAGTTTTGTGTTCGTTTTGAGTTGTTTTTGTATAGTTTGAGTCTTTGTTATGATTTCAGGTGCTCGTGAGAATTATAAGTGAAAACCCGAAGAAACCAAGCACGAGAATGAAGCCCAAGAAATAAAAGTGAAAAAGATGAAATTTCAGGTCCCTCGCGGTACGCGAAGACCAGAAGGAATTCCCTCGCGGTACGCGAGGGAAGGAAAAATCAGGCCCGACTAATTTGTCCCTTGCGATACGCGAGGGAAGGAAAAATCAGGCCCGACTAATTTGTCCCTTGCGATACGCGAGGGACCTGCCCATTTCTCTCAAGGTACGCGAGAGGCATTTAAATCCGCAAAAAAGCCTTAATCTATCAATTAAAAGAATTTGAAGGCTATTGTGACCAGAGTTCGATTTCCAGCCGTCTAGGGGAGTTCCAGAGGCGATTTTGGGAGTAAGGAAGCGAATTAGAGAGGAAAGCTTGAGTCTTTGTTTCCGGGTTCGTTGATTATAGCGTTCTAGGTTTCAAGATTCGATTTTTATTTGATTGCTATGTTTAATGCTAAGTTTCTGTCTTTTACTTCTGTTATGGATGTTTTGAGTATGATTCTTGGCTAGAACATTGATACTGCCTAAGTTAAAGATGAATACTTGTTAAAGTTCAGATTTTTATTGGTTTTGGATTCAATGATGTTTTTATGATTGTGTAGACAATCTCATGTTAATTATTGTGATGAACTTGCATGCTTAATTTTGATTTAGTGATTGATTATTAATTCCTTGCGCTGATTGTGGTTGTCTACCATGTTTAATTAGCGTATCTTGATTATAGATCTTAGGGTTTGTGATTGTGGTGGTTTGCTAGATGTAGTGACCACAGGAGTTGTCTTTGATTGCTTATTAGAAGTGAGTGTGTGTCCTAGTTCAATACCCGAGAGGTGAGAATTAGTTGTCTAGTCTTCGTTATTAGAAATCCGAGTGTTAACAGTCTGAGAGGACGTTAGTATTAGGTGTCTAGTGATTGTTGCTAGTTCAAGTCATAGTTATTATTCTGAGATTACCTCGTGCATTCTTTGAATGTATTGTGGACGGTGAGACTGATAGGTAATCTGTCCATTAGGGTACATTATCATAGTTGGAAATACCTGAGAAGTGATCCAACAGTCTGGTGAGTTATTACACCTTTAGGTAGCTTAGTTGGTGACACCCTGAGAGTGATTAGGGATCCACTAGGTTGTCTAGAGTTGTTTCTATAGAAACCCAGATTAATCATAGTTCCAGAGCCGGTAGAAGTTGTTCTTTGCAAATAGGATTCCGACCTAGGTAGTGTTCTTCTCATTCCTGATTTCACCTTAGTCTTTCTCTTGATAGTTTGAATTGAACTCGCTTATTGCATTCTTAGTTATAATTAGTAGTGTAGTAAACCCCCCAAACCAGTCAATCTTAAGTCCGAGTCAGAGTCTGTTTTGTTATTCGTAGTGTCTCTATGGTTCGATATTTTGGTTTACCATTATGCTGTGCTACACTCGATAGGTACACTTGCCTGTCAGTGCGGTTTAGTTCATAGGTACTCCATTTATTACTTAGGAGTCTAGGTTAGGTTTTATAGTTATTTTTATATACCGTCTGGACGACATCAGACTCCAACAGAAATTAGAAGCTTTCTTGGACTAGTCGTTTACTACAGAAGATTCATTAAATATTTCTCGAAGATAGCTACACCTTTGACTGCTTTAACCCAGAAAGCAGCAAAGTTTGAACGGGGCACCAAACAGGAAGAAGCTTTCAAGATTCTCAAGGATAAGCTTAGTCATGCACCAATCTTAGCACTACCTGAAGGAAATAATGATTTTGTTATCTATTGTGACGCTTCCCGAACTGGTCTAGGTTGTGTGTTGATGTAGCGAGACAAGGTTATTGCCTACGCATCACGACAACTTAAAATTCATGAGAAAAACTATACTACGCATGATCTTGAACATGGTGCCATAGTGTTTTCTCTAAAGAGTTGGAGACATTATTTATATGGTACTAAATGCGTAATATATTCAGACCATAAAAGCCTCAAACATATTTTTAATCAGAATGATTTAATTATGAGGCAAAGGAGGTGGATGGAACTCATCAATGATTATGACTGTGAAATCAAATACCATCCCGGGAAGGCAAACGTAGTAGCAGATGCTTTAAGTCGGAAAGAACGAAGTCAACCAATTAAAGTAAAAGCACCCCGATTGGATCTAAAGTTAGATCTAATGGAACAAATTAAGGAAATCCAACCAAAAGCATTAGGAGAAGGAAACATCAATAAAGAACGTATGGTTGGAAAACAGAAATTACTATCCAAAGGAGATGATGGAATCATGAGATTCGAGCAAAGAATCTGGATTCCTAAGTTTGGAGATATTCAAAGGAAAATATTAGACGAAGCACACAAATCAAGATATTCCATGCATCCAGGTGCAAACAAAATATACAAATATCTGAAGACTCATTATTGGTGGCCTAACATGAAGAGATCAATAGCCCAATACATAGATAAATGCTTGACTTGTCTTCAAGTTAAGATTGAACATCAGAAACCTACAGGACAGTTACAACAAATAGAGTTACCTATCTGGAAATGGGATCGTATTACAATGGACTTCATAACTAAATCACCCAGAACCCAGAAAGGACATGATGCAATATGGGTCGTGGTCGATAGACTGACCAAGTCAGCCCATTTTATACCTATCAATGAGACATACTCTATGGATAAGTTAGCTAGAATCTATATCAATGAAATTGTGAGCCACCATGGCATACCACTGTCTATTATTTCTGATAGAGACAGTCGATTCACATCTATAGATTTCGGAGGCAATTGGGATAATCACCTAACGTTAATCGAATTCTCCAATAACAACAGCTACCACTCAAGTATTAAAGCTGCACCATTCGAAGCACTATATGGAAGAAAGTGCAGAACTCCTGTCTGTTGGACTGAAATAGGAGATAGTCAATTATCTGGACCAGAAGTCATACAGGAAACAAACAGATGAGATAGTCCAGATTAAACAACGATTAAAGGCTGCTCAAGATCGTCAAAAAAGTTATGCTGACAAATGACGTCGACCGTTAGAATTCCAAGTCGGGGATTATGTGATGTTAAAGGTTTCACCTTGGAAAGGTGTGGTAAGGTTCAGAAAACGAGGAAAATTAGGACCAAGATATATCGGACCTTACAAGATCATTGAAAGAATCAGAGCAGTAGCCTACAAGTTAGATCTACCTGAAGCTTTACAAGGAATTCATAATACATTTCACGTATCCTGTTTACGCAAGTGTTTAGCTGATCCAGCTAAGACTATTGCACTAGATGATGTGTACGTAGACGACAAGCTTCACTTTACTAAACAACCAATCAAGATCCTAGATACCCAAGAACGGAAGTTAAGGAAGAAAGTAATACCAATGGTATTGATACAATGGTAAGGTCGGATCGGAGCAGACAAGATTTGGGAGTTAGAGGAACAGATGAGAGCCAAATACCCTCATCTATTCACTTCCTAATTTTGAGGACGAAATTTCTTAAAGGAGAGGAGATTTGTAACACCTCAAAAATTTCTATAAAAAAAGAAAGGACTTGCTCATGCGCACTTGGCAAGTGCGCAGGAGTCTTCCTCCTGCGTACTTGGTAAGTACGCAGGGGCTTCCTCCTGCGTACTTGGTAAGTACGCAGGAATTCCTTCCTGCGCACTTGGTAAGTACGCAGTACCTGGTTCTTGGACCAAAAATCCGAAGTTCTTGCATGCAAACCCGATCATGCCAATCTTACAATTTTCTTTGATCAAAACGTGCGGTTTTCATTCTAGATGCTATTTCTAAGCTTATTATCAAGTTTCATCCGCAAAAACATCATCTATTTAGCTAAAACTCGAGAAACCCCAATATGAACAAAACTCAGATTATGGTTGAATCATTACCTGGATTGAAGTTCTGATCCGGAGGTTTTGCTCACGAGCTCAGTTGTAACGTGCTCCTCTAATCTCGTGACGATCCGTCGACTTTCTCTCTCTAGACCCGAGCTCCCTTTCTCTCTCTAAGATGGTGAAAATGAAGGTGAAATGAGCTAGTGGGCTGCCTTGCCCCTTTTATACCTGGGCTTCCCTCGGCCCGTTGGAGCCGAGCCCAAGCCCATCCGTTCTTATTTCGTTTTATAACGTTTAAATCTCCATCGTATTATTATTTACTTAGTTACTATTTTCGGGATGTTACAAGTCTATCCTCCTTAAAGAGGTTTCGTCCTCGAAACTGTTTATACGTCAAACAATTGAGGGTATAGTCCCCTCATCTCGTCTTCTTTTTCCCATGTGGCTTCTGATCCTTTTCTGTGCTTCCATTGTATTTTGACTAGCTGAATCGACTTATTGCGTAGTCGTTTCTCAGCCCGATCAAGAATTGCTATTGGTTCCTCTACATAATTCAAACTGTTATCCACCTCGATCTCGTCGTAAGGTATATGAGCCGTGTCATCAGCTAGGCACTTGCGTAAGTGCGACACGTGGAACGTAGGGTGGATTCCACTAAGCTCGACGGGAAGGTCGAGTCTGTAAGCGACTTGACCCACTCTTGCTAGAATCTTGAAAGGTCCGACAAACCTTGGACTTAGTTTGCCACGCTTTCTGAATCGGATGATTCCTTTCCATGGTGATACCTTTAACAGTACCATGTCCCCCACTTGAAACTCTAAATCCCTTCTTCTCTTATCCGCGTATGATTTCTCTCTGTCTTTTGCGGCTTTCATTCGAGCTTTGATTTGATCAAATTTCTCGGAAGTAGCTTTGACCACTTCGAGACTTGCAAAATCCTTCTGCCCAATTTCCCCCCAACAAACCGGGGTCCTACATTTCCTTCCATACAACATTTCAAATGGCGGCATGCCAATAGTTGTGTGATAGCTGTTGTTATATGAAAATTCTGCCAATGGTAGATGGCTGTCCCAACTCCCACCGAAGTCAATGATACAGGCCCGGAGCATGTCCTCCAAGGTCTGAATGGTCCTTTCCGATTGTCCATCGGTTTGAGGGTGGTAAGCGGTGCTGATGTTCAGTCTAGTGCCCATTGTTTCATTGAATTTCTTCCAAAACCTTGATGTGAATCTAGTATCCCTGTCGGATACAATTGACAGCGGCATACCATGTCTGCTCACAATCTCCTTGATAAATACTTCTGCTAGTCTTTCTGACGAAGATGACTCACGTATTGGCAAGAAGTGAGCACTTTTCGTCAAACGGTCGACGATCACCCAAATGGTATCATTGCCTTTAGCTGTTCGCGGTAGCTTGGTAATGAAGTCCATTGTGATCTCTTCCCACTTCCATTCCGGTATAGGTAAAGGTTGCATTTTACCGCATGGTTTCTGGTGCTCGGCCTTAACTAGTGAACACGTTAAGCACTTGCTCACGTATTCAGTCACATCATTCTTCATGCCAGGCCACCAGTACTCTTTCTTCAAGTCTTGATACATTTTGTTTGTCCCGGGGTGGATAGAATAGCGAGACTTATGGGCTTCATCAAGTATTTTGGCTCTAAGCCCGCCAATCTTAGGTATCCACATCCGGCCAAATCTAGTTCGTACACCATATGTATTTGCACTTAAGTTCCCTTGTTGTCCTACTATTCTTTCCCGTTTTACATTTCTTCCTAACAGCGCCTCATCTTGTGCTTTTGATATTTCACCCATCAGACCCGGCGTTATTATTAGCTGACACGCTTTGATCCGGATAGGTGCCGATTCTTCCTTTCTACTTAGTGCGTCAGCCACTACGTTTGCCTTGCCTGGATGGTACAATATCTCACAGTCGTAGTCTTTCAGTAGCTCTAGCCACCTCCTTTGCCTCATGTTTAATTCCTTTTGTTCGAAAAAGTACTTCAAGCTTTTGTGATCGGAGTAGATGGTGCATTTAACTCCATACAGATAGTGCCTCCATATCTTCAACGCGAAAACTACTGCTGCTAATTCTAGATCGTGTGTTGGGTAGTTAACCTCGTGAATCTTTAGTTGCCGCGATGCATACGCAATTACCTTCCCTCGTTGCATAAGTACGCAACCCAAACCCTACCCCGAAGCGTCAGAGTAGACTACCAAGTCTTCATTTCCCTCAGGTAGTGTTAAGACTAGAGCTTGGGTTAATCGTGCCTTAAGTTCCTCAAACGCGTTGTTTTGGGTTTGACCCCATTCATATTTCACTTCCTTCCGTGTCAGTTTAGTTAGTGGCGAGGCTATCCTTGAGAAATCTTGAATGAACCTTCGATAGTAGCCTGCCAATCCCAGAAAACTTCGTATCTCTGTTGGTGTCTTTGGGACGTTCCATTCCTTTACTGTCTCGATCTTTGCAGGATCTACCATGATTCCGTTTGGGTTTATTACGTGACCTAGGAATTGGACTTCCCTAAGCCAGAACGCGCATTTGGAGAATTTTGCGTACAACTTTTCCTGCTTTAGCACCTCCAGAACCTCCCTTAGGTGACAGTGGTGATCACCCTCGCTTTTCGAATATACCAGTATGTCGTCTATAAAAACTATCACTGATCGATCCAACATGGGTCGACATACTCTATTCATCAAGTCCATAAACGCTGCTGGTGCGTTGGTCAATCCGAAAGACATCACGAGAAACTCATAATGCCCATAACGCGTGCGAAACGCGGTCTTTGGTACGTCTTCCTCTCTTACTTTCAACTGATGGTAACCCGACCTAAGATCGATCTTTGAGAACCAACTCGCACCTTGCAGTTGATCAAAAAGGTCATCTATTCTAGGTAGTGGGTATTTGTTCTTTACTGTCCTCTTGTTCAGTTCACGGTAGTCAATGCACATGCGCATGCTGCCGTCTTTCTTCTTTACGAATAGTACCGGAGCGCCCCACGGTGAAATGCTCGGTCTAATAAATCCTTTTTCTGTTAATTCTTGTAGTTGAGACATCAATTCTTTCATTTCTGACGGAGCCAATCGGTAGGGGGCTTTGGCAACGGGCTCAGCTCCTGGCAGTAAGTCAATCTGAAATTCTATTTCCCGATCGGGTGGCAATCCAGGTAGGTCCTCAGGGAACACTTCCGGAAAGTTGCACACCACGGGTACATTCTTGAGTTCCTTCGTTTTCATTCTATCGTCAATAACATACGCCAGATAAGCTTCGCAACCGCGCCTCATGTAACTTTTGGCCTTGATCATCGAGATGATGTTCGGCATTGTGCAATTCCAATCCCCATGAACCGTAATTGGACATCCGCTAGGAGCTTTGAGGTGTATCCTCTTACGTTTACATATGATTTGAGGCAGCTAACCAATCCATACCCAATACTATATCGAATCCTCCTAAGGTGAGAAGGAATAATCTAGAAGGAAACTTATGGCCTTCTATCTCTATGATGCAATCCTCTGTTACTTGGAATACTGCCGAATTTTTACCAACGGCAGTTTGTACGCTAAAGGCTTTTACTATGGTGTTGACAGTGCAATCGAGTTTTTGGCTAAAGGCATTTGATATAAAACTTTTACTAGCGCCAGAGTCAAATAAAATAGCAGCATGTTTATCATTAACTAGGAACGTACCTGACACAACATCAGGGTTTCCCCTTGCTTCCTCCTCAGTCAGTGCGTAGGCTCGAGTCCTAGCCTTTAGCTGTTCTTTTTCAGCTTCCTTTTCCTTTCCTGAACCAGATTGTCTGGTTTTCCTGCAATCCCTAGTCAGGTGACCAAATAGTCCACATCCTTGGCATTTAGTGTCTCTTAAACAGTCACGAGAATAGTGCCCCGCCTTCCCACACCTGTAACATGTGGTGGAGCCGACCCGACACTCGCCAAAATGTTGCCTTCCACATTTCTTGCAGGCTTCATATTTATCCGACATTGGTTTCTTATTTGCAGTAGTTACGTTCCCTCTTCCGGTACCTCTAGACGGGTTCTCCCACTTTCTCTTTTGTGTCTCAGGTGCCGGGTCCTCATTGGCGTAGTCGTCGTAGACGATTCCGCTCAGATTCACTACCGACTCAAAGGTCGAGGGTAGGTTAGCTTTTATATGAACACGGACCCGTTGTGGCAACCCCTTAACATAGTACTTGATCAAACGGTCTTCAGTTTCTACCAGGTGGGGTACTAGTTGAGCTAGCTCATTGAATCTCGAAGTATACTGGCGGTGCGTCTTGTTTCCAGCCTTAAGGTTTAGGAATTCATTTTCCACTCGATCAATTTCGTTCTGTGGACAGAACTTTTGGATGATCAGCTTCTTCAAGTCGTCCCATGTCATTCTGTTTATAGCATTTGGTGACTTAGTTCTCTGAATATTCCTCCACCAACTTAGTGCTTCGTTGGTGAAAGAATGAGCAACGTATTTAACAGCCTGGTCTGGTCGACACTCACTGATGTTGATTACAGCATTCATCCTCTCAATCCATTCAAGCGTTACCACTGAATCCTTGCTCCCATCGAACTTGGGTGGGTCTCCGTCCTTAAAGCCTTTGTAAGTACACCCACGGTTGCTCGATCCTATCTTTATTTCATCCCCATCACTATCATATACTTTCTCTTCCTTGTCTCCTTCATCCTCCTCTTTACTTTTCTTTATTGCCTCGGATAGTAGATCAGGCAATACCTTCTTCAAAGTGAGCACAACTTCACGGGCAATAGCATCCCTGACTTCAGGTTCCAACTGTATAGGCCCTGGACTGTCGTCCCTAACTGGGGTCACTTCTGTTTCATGCACACTTTCGGTGTGCTCAGCGTGCACACTCTCTTCTTCTTCAATTCTTTGGTTCAACGGAGGTCTACCTCGTCGGCCAGTGCGACCGCCTCGAGGTCCTGTTCTTCCTCCACCAGCCATAGTTCTTAATTTCCTAATAGTTAAAAAGGGAATACATCAATGTCATTTCTTCAGATCATAGTTTGGAACAGTACGAGCAAGGCAAATTCTTAATTACAGTGACCGGTTTGTGATTACTAATTTACATTGCTTTTCGGGTTCAAAACTCTTCAAATCAGTCATGGCATTAACATCTATTTGTTCTAAGTTATGGCATCTATTCCTATGCAAGAGCATTAACTTTATTACTTACTACCGTGCTGGCGTTGGCGTTGGTTACCCAGACTGACATCCGTGCGTTGGTCCCATAATCAGTTTGAGTCCAGACATTTAGGGATGTCTGAATCTCTCAAACTATTGCTCTGATACCAACTTGTAAGGCCCCTTTTCCGGGTAACCTCACTTGTTGGATTTACTCATAAACATAGTCATAAATACTGAACTTATATTTAAAACATTCGTCATCCAATTACATAATCATAACAGCGGAAGTCTTTACAATTAAAAACATAACATTGTTCGAAGACATTTAAAACAAAAGAGGGATGTCAGTCTCGTGCCGGGTAACCTCCACGCCACCGCACGTCCTCATCTTCCTTTACCTGAAATGTATACTAAAAGTCAGCTAACGCTGGTGAGTTCTAGTTTAATGCAATTTACTGTAAACATTCTTTTCTTTATAGGTATAAGTATGCATTACTGTATAATCATTCATATAAATACGTATTCATAACTTTTGCCTTTCTTTCGTCTTTCTTTTCTGTATTTCCTTTTCTGTATTTTTGTGATTTCATACATATATATATATATATATATGTATGCATTCACCCTTTTTCTTTCTTTCTTTACATTCATGGGTCATACTCTATAAGGGTGATCAACCCGTCATTTGCTTACGAATGTCACAAAGACAATCGCCGCGGTCCATCGTCATGGCCCGCCTATACTTACAACCGTCCGGCAACTAGTGCCGTCCGTCATTTTATTCTTACAACCGTCCGGCAACCTTTGTCCGTCCGTCATGACTTACAACCGTCCTACCGTCGTAGGCCGTAATTCGCCCGTCTACCCGAAGGTATCCGTTTCCCATGCGACTATTATTTATACAACCGTTCTACTATAATATGCCAATTGCTTCGACCGTCCATTAATGGCATTCGTACGTCCTAGCTGATGAAGGAACGCACTTGTCCCGGTTGTAAAATAGTCACATGGTCGTCCGTCTACCGAAGTAGCCGTTATCATCGAAGCGCCCATAACATTTTCTGTACTTGGCAAGCAATATATACATGGATATAAAGCAGGATTTCATTCTTACATGTATGCCATTCATTCATTTCATTCTTTGCAAGCAATATATACATGGATATAAAGCAGGATTTCATTCTTACTTATTGTGTCATACTTTCATTCATTCTTTATAATCATGCTTTTCATTCTTTATTCATAAATTATTTTTTTTGTGTATAGGTATATATATATACTTGTATACCACGTATGATCACATTGACATTCATAACATTTATTCACTTAGTGTATACATTTCAGCCCCAAAACATTTGAAAACATTTGCACATAACATAGAAGGGGCACATAGAACTCACCTGATGAGCTACTCTAGGTTGTCCTAAACAAAGGTCCAACAGCGTCACTTCCGATCTAGATTAGGTAGTTAAATACACATTAGACCCAACCCCGACTCTAATGGTTTAATCATTCTAAACTTACTGACTTTACTTAATCAACCTGCTGCCTGCTGTCTGCTGCCTGCGCACTTAGTAAGTGCGCAGGGACTTGCTCATGTGCACTTGGCAAGTGCGCAGGAGTCTTCCTCCTGCGTACTTGGTAAGTACGCAGGGGCTTCCTCCTGCGTACTTGGTAAGTACGCAGGAATTCCTTCCTGCGCACTTGGTAAGTACGCAGTACCTGGTTCTTGGACCAAAAATCCGAAGTTCTTGCATGCAAACCCGATCATGCCAATCTTACAATTTTCTTTGATCAAAACGTGCGGTTTTCATTCTAGATGCTATTTCTAAGCTTATTATCAAGTTTCATCCGCAAAAACATCATCTATTTAGCTAAAACTCGAGAAACCCCAATATGAACAAAACTCAAATTATGGTTGAATCATTACCTGGATTGAAGTTCTGATCCGGAGGTTTTGCTCACGAGCTCAGTTGTAACGTGCTCCTCTAATCTCGTGACGATCCGTCGACTTTCTCTCTCTAGACCCGAGCTCCCTTTCTCTCTCTAAGATGGTGAAAATGAAGGTGAAATGAGCTAGTGGGCTGCCTTGCCCCTTTTATACCTGGGCTTCCCTCGGCCCGTTGGAGCCGAGCCCAAGCCCATCCGTTCTTATTTCGTTTTATAACGTTTAAATCTCCATCGTATTATTATTTACTTAGTTACTATTTTCGGGATGTTACAGCATCACAGGTAGTCATTAGACAGGGCATTCTAGGACTAGAATGAAATGATGAACGATCCAGATGATGGGCATGCCAGGAACTATAAGTCCCGATTGATATGTTCCTTGTTAGGAATGAATGATGTAACTTCTTGTTAAACACAATGTAAACAATGTTTTGATATTAATAGAAGTTATGAATTAGTCTTCCGCTGTGTGTTTTTGATATCAACGTCACAGTAACTAGAAGGCAACATTCTGACTAGTATGTAGTTATCTGGCAAACGGAATGTTTTGTCTAGGAAAGAGCGGTGTATAAATCTCTCCTAGACCCGTCGCTCTTACCTGGGAACATATCTATTAGAGGTACTACTCTAGTTAGATAACTGTCCTGTATTACGGGCTTGACATATGCCTCTAGGTAGCGCTCCGCAGCCGCCCAAATTTCAAATTTATCATTTTCATTTTCAGTCCTTGTATTTTGAGTATTCTCTTATTAACCCTTCAATTTTTAAATTTTGGCAAGTTTAGTCGTTTATTTCCTTAGGAATTTTTGAGGTGTTACAAAGATTGGGAGAGATAAGAGGCCTGGCAACAGTCCATCAACACAACCAATTTTATTCTTGGCAGATAAAGCAATATTGACATAACAAGTTTCCAAGATCCGAAAGCAGAATCGTCAAAGGTTTTGGAAACAAGGAAAAGACCCGGATGATCAGACGAGTGTAAAAATAATGGATTAAAGGAATCCGTAGCCAAAATGACAGAAGAAGGATCAGAATACTTATATAGTAGAAAAGAAACAAAGAAGTGAAACACATACACCTATATACATGAATGAAAACGATGAGGGGAACCGAAAATCATGAATAACCTTCGTTTAGAGCTTGAAACCAACTATTTTTAATATCTTGCTCCCTCCTTCTCCACCCCAGAACTCACGACCAAGTGGTCTCCTCCTCACAAACCCTAAATCGTGACCGAATCAACCTGGACGATCAAGAAACCCATGGGTTTATGCGACCCCCTCCCCTTTTCTTGTTTATGCGTCGATGACTAAGGCCCCATTCCTCCTTTTCTTTATTTTATTTTTTAAACTGATTTATGATGTCTTAAAAAGCGTCTCCTCAGAGGTTGTCGGTGGTGGAGGGAACCGAAAATCGCCGGATTTTGCATAGAGAATAGACGAACAAGTCTGCAATTTAGGTTTCATAGTACATAAATTTTCGTGATAAATAACAAATTAATTAAAGCATTTTAAAGATTTGGGTAAAATACCGGCAAAGAAGAAATTAAAAAGTTACATGACTATTTGACTTGCAAGTGATGCGTTTTCTTATTCGAGGAATATTATTCTCAGAAGAGTTTGGGTGGCGCCAGTATTAAACAATAAGCTCTCACTTTCACAACTCAACTTGCCTAATATTCTTCTATGCTAAAAAAACATAAAATTTCTATTGCTTTTGGAAATTTTTCCATCTTGACGAAGACCCCTAATTTTTCCATGGTAAAGGACAATCGTGTGGCTCCCATGCATTTTTATCCCCATGTAACTATAAATGAAAAGAAAGAATAAAAAAGCCGATTTTTATTTGAATAAGTACTTCAATAAAAATATATTTAAACAGGTTGTAGAGTTTTAATCACAAAATTATTCTAGGCTACGTAAAATAAAAAAAGGTATAAAACCTTCAAACCATTAAAATAACTAGTGTGTGAGACCATGCGATGGGGTATAAAAATATGTAAGACTCTGTATATTTGGCTAACACTCTCTTAATGTGTTAAACAATGATTTAAAAAGACTTTTTCCTGTACAGTTGGTTCTAAAACTAAGAAGAATTTTACCGATTTGGTTTTATGATTAATGACATACAAGAAGGTTTTATACCTTTGGGCTCGTGAAACACAAGTTCTTCTCCTTTAACTTTGGGCAAAGGGCTCCTTAAATAGGAGTTGGGCATTATTTTGGTTTTTCGACACAACCGTTGTGGGATATGAATATTTTCTATAGTTTTGGTTTAGAGACAAAGGGAATGGTTCAAATACTAATCAACATTTTATGTGATAACCGTGCTAGCCACTATCAAACTATCACATAATTTATAAATCATTTGTTCTTTTAATTCTTAAAAGAGTATTTAAGTATCATGAACATATATCTTGAACATAAATACGGAAATGATGAGTCTTACATATACGTACCAAATAATGTTACATATACGTGATATATAGTGTTTACGTATGTGTAACAATATTTGGTACGTATACGTAACACTATGTTTCAGAGTGGTTATCACATAAATATTGGTTAGCATTTGAACCTTACCCTAGGAACAAAACTGTAAATTTAGTATAGATTTATGTATCAACACTTGTACAAAATCCATTAACATAGATCTTAAGTGTATTAAACTTTTGAGAAAATGACCAAATTATATATCCATCTAAAATGCTTTATAAGATAGTATAGATAACTAAGTTTTAACCTTCTTCTAAAGTCGATCAATTAGATTTTGATCGTATAAGCTACTTATGTTTTAACATTAATTCACACTGATGATAATTCATTTGAACTGACTAGAAATTAAGCCCGCGCGATACTGAAGGTTTGCGAACTTCGTAACGCTTGTTGCGCCGGTTACATTAATGTGACAAAATACATAAAAGAAAACGTATGAAATTACCGTGACTCGGTTACGTAGATGGAAAAATAGATAAATTGTTGCGCAAATAAAAGTTAAGATTGAAACGAAAAAAATGTTAAAGAAGTTAGTAACAAAGTGAAAACAAAATAAAAATATAAAAAAATAATTTTTACACACGAATATAAAAAAAATAAAATTGACAGATAAACTTGAGAGTTTAAAAATCTGTGTGGTAGAGTTGAAAAATTTGTCCATGGGTAAACAAAGGGTAAACTTAAAACTTTATAAACTCGAGGGGTATATTTAAAAATTTATAAAGTTAAATGGTATTATTTAAAAATATAGAAATATGAAGATTGTCAATGAAAATTTAGAAAATAAGAGGGTGGTTAGTGAAAAGTTGGTGGGTGCCATATGAATGGGTATGGTCACGGACATTACCAATTAAGATTATTAGAATTGACTTAAATACCACATTTATAAAACTTGGTTATAAATTAATGACTTCAATTTTAAAAAGTGTATGTTCAACTTAAAAAATGAATCATAATCCTTATTATAATAAATAAATGATTTTATCTGTCACGTGACGTTTTTAGATTAATTATAGATTTTTGTTTGTCACCTCTCTCTCCTATTAAATAACTCTTTCTTATTAAATAATAATAATTTTAAATATTTAAATACCAAAAATTTATTCTAATATTTTATTAAAACTTACTAAAACATAAGAAAGATTTTTAAAAACTAATTAAAAGTACTTACTAAACCACATAAACAAAAATGACACTTTATTTTTTTTATTAATGATAAAGAATACAAGCATGATGACATATAATTAGTTAAACAATGTAAGAATCTGCTGTAAATCATTTATGCTCGTTTTGTTAGTAGCACATTATTGTTTTTTTTTTTCTTTCTCAAATTACCGTTGTGCAAATTTAAAAACATGAATAAGTCAAATCTATATCTATACTATATAATAAACAAGTAAAACAGGAGAACTCTGTCTTCTATTAATGATCAACTCTATTATTTTAGGCAATTAAATTAATTATTTGTTTCAATTTTTATCTACATATTTTTTAATTAAAAATGTGTTTATCATCAATTAATTTGTTCAACCATACTTTTATGAACTCTACAAACCGAAAACAATTTTATATCCGGCTAGGATTCAAATAAAAAGCTTTTATCATATATTTACATATTCAGAATGTTCCATTTTGACGAGTGTATGTGTTAAAAGATTACATTATATTTTATTCAACTGATGTAATACACGAGTTTATTCAACCCGTGTATTACACGGGTTTTAAAAACATAATTTTTTTATTACTATGTATTTAATATTACATTTATTCAACCAGTGTAATACACGAGATTCTAAGCTAGTCTATATAATAAATAAATGTTTTTTAGTGTCACGTGTCGCCTCCATATTTATTTTCATCATTTTTTCCCGTCTCTCTCTATTATTAAATACACCTTCTATATTTTAATATTAATATATTTTTAAAGAAAATACTAATTATACTAATAGAACACATTTATTTTAAGTTATCTCCAATAATAAGAAACTTTGAAATTTAATTATATAACTTTTATTTCCAATCAAATAGTAATGAAAGTCAAATTAAAGTAAATAATAATTAACGTATTTTCGAAACTCAAATATATACTAATTTTTACATATTTTGAATTTTGTTTTCTATCCTTAGTATATATAATACATGTTTATACATGTAAAATATATATATATAAAGATTTAAGAATTTAATGTATTGATATTTTTCACCCCGTGTATAATACACGGGGTCTAAGCTAGTATAAGAATATTTTAGAAATATGGTGTGGGTACCAAATTCAATTTGGTTTCTCGTTGTTTTTTTGGAAGTGTTGGTTTATAAATAGTTCGCTGCCGCAGACGTAGAGTTTCGGCCCTTGAATACGCTGCCGTACTAAGCGGACCTCACCATATGAATTTGCATGCTAGAAACAATGAATTCTGGTGAGAAAAAAAGGAATTCTCGGTTGAGTCCGCTTCCACCACAAACAGACTACCCAAAAACCGGCCAAAATGTTTCAAAATTCACATATAAACCAAAATGGTTTAAAAAATACTCCATAAATAAAAAAAAATTAATTCCAAATATGATGACATGAAATTAAGTAAATTATTCAATACGACTAAGTTTAACGTTTTCTCTCACTTAAGAAATACGTACTTACACATGTGTATAAATAAATTAAGGACTATTTAGGCATGTTTTCGATATGAGGTTTTGGGCCTATGATTGTGGATCGTCATTCATCCCTATAACAATAGATTCAAATATAAATTTATATTTGGTGTTTCGTGTGATATTGAATTGAAATATCTTGATTTTGATTTTCCCTTGTTATGATACTAGTTTTGTTGTTGCTGGTATCTTTAAGTCTATATTATACTAAAATCAATCACAATAAAAACACACACACAATATACATTATAAATATAAGATTTTATAAATACTTAAAAAGGAACTTAACCTTTAAACCTCGATCATTTATTATAGCATCTGAAAATGCATGTTTATTCATATATTATTATCCAACCAACAACATAGACCAAATAGTATACTAGTAAGGAGACCAAATAGTTTACTAGTAAGGAGACTGGCCAACATAATTTCCAGGAGGATTATAGCTGCAAATAGCGAACCACCCACCGTTGGCGCACCGAACCCTAGCACACCCAAGCTGAACAGAATTACGCCACACCACTTGAGTATAGTGCCCACACTGCTTTCCACTAGCACATGTATTGGTACCATGATCATAAAATGCTTTTTCACTTACCCACATATTCACAGCTGATGTACCTGTAAGTTCACCACCACTTTGCCAGGCAATGTTCTCACCATAAGGTCCACCCGAATGAACGAGATTGCAGTCCCCTATCCTCTGGTTAGCATAGTTCTGAGCATAAGCTGCCAGATTCGGATTCCATGCCATGTTTCCGACACCCACTTGGGCGCGTGCTGCATTGTGAGCATTTACGTAATCTTGTGGGGAATTTTGTGCATGGGAGGTGTGAAACATGGCAAGAGTAAAGAAACAAATAAGTGCAAATTGAAGTTTGAATGACCCCATAACTTTGGTTTCTTTGGTAAACTATTGGTGTTTAAGGATGGAGAGACATGGATCGCTAATGCCTATTTATAGAATGGTATGGCTCGTGGAATGACTATTTGGCATGTGTAATGGTCAATAAGTTAAGCACACCATTGTAAGAAATAAAACTTCTCCTTTAGATGTAATGGTCCTCGAGCCAAGCCAACTTCTAGATAGAGTAACGACTTCAAATTTCTCTCAAAATGTATATGTTATCTTATTTTATTTTTTTTGTTTTTATTCTACTTTGAAGTTTTAACTCTCATATATTTTCTATATTTGTGTTCAACTCTCATATATGCGGTGAAAATTTTGTCGGGTTGACGGGTTAAATTGTTTAACTTGAAGTCGAAGTGTCAAAAGCATCAATCATAACTTTGTACACACATAAGATAGTGTAACCCGAACTCGACTGATCTATCTAAATTTGCCAAACGGGTTGACAAGTAAATATAATCAAGTCATAAGCAGCCTAATCGGGTCGTGAGTTGTGACTAAAGGGTTAAGACGGGTTAGTGGTTTGACGTGGTTAAATTAAACATGCTAGCCATGTTGACATGTTTGAATAAATAGGTTAAACATGTCAAACCGAACATAACATGTTTACTTAAACGGGTCAACCCAAACACGTCTGGTTTGTTAAATGTGTGTTTTTATTGATAGTCCTATAACTAAAGACTTTAAACATTATAGTTGTTTACTGTAATGTTATAATCAATTGTTTAGTTTTTATTAATTAAATTTTATTAATCTTATATTATAATCAAATTGTTTATCTTATTTTTATTCAAATATTATTTTTTAATTATAATTGTATTTTTTTAACTAGCGAACACACTCTCTACTCTATAACTAACTTAGGATTTGAACTCACAATCATTTGATTTGTCACACCTCAGTAACAGGCACTGGTTAGTCGTGATTAATGATACAGAAAGCTAAACCGCATACTTCGTTTATTTAATAAAAAATGTTTTACAATCTAAACCAACCGATTGTTACAACAACCAGCTAGTTCCTGTCAAGGAACTCATAACCACATGACTTATTGTTCTTTCAAACATGCATACAACCACCCGACCAACAACTTGTCTTGTCCACCACTGCTCTACCTAGAATGCTATCATCTAAAAGTCGTTTATGGTTTAACTTGTAATATCACTAAAAAAAAGCCATTTAGTGGCACACGCTTTTAATGGCATTTAGATTTTGTGCCACTAATCTAATTTTTAGTGGCACTTTACATATGCTATATTTATTTGACGCACGCTTTTAATGACATTTATCTTTTATGTCACTTATTCATGGTTTCACTGGCTTTTCTTTAATTTAACTTTTACGCCACTGTTTCCCTTTCCCTCTTTACAGTTTCTAAAAATTTCACCCTAAAATTAATACTTTCCCTCCTTGCCGCCTAAAATTAACCTATATCTCTGTCGCTACTCATTCCAAAATCGATTCAGGTCGCCGCTTCCCAAGCCCGGATTAATCATCGCCATGTTAATTCGTCAATCGAGCTTCTGAGAAATACATTGTCGCTGGTAACTCGATTTCGATTATCATTGATGTTTACGATCTCTATTACTTCTCAAGTTATTATTTATTAATCGGTTTCTCCAGGCTGCATGTTTCCAATCTTCTCTTGATCTAATCGATTCTAGATTCATTAGGTTATGTACTCTGCTAATTTTTTTAAAGTTTAATCCCTAATTTGTTTCTTATTAGCTAATTTCAATCTAGTTTACTGTTGGTGGCGATTAGGTGTTCATTTAACTTTACCGATCTTCAATTGGATGTGAATTTGGGCAGGTCATGTTGCAAAAAAGTTACTGCTAATTGATTCCTGTTTGACATTTGTTTTTTTTTTCAATAGGCTATTGAATTGATTGATTGTGTTTATGAACTGGTGGAATTTGTAACTAACGCTGTTGTATGCAATTTTGAGGATTTTAATTAATTAGTATTTGATTTTCCTCTAAATAATGTCGGTGTTTATGTCTTTTTTTGTAATTATTTTAAACGAACAAGCCTCGTTCGTGTTGGTTCGGTTCCTTTACAAGCCTACATTGTACGCTTATTATATTAATCATGTATAATTTATTTGTTGTGAGGCTGTTTACTTAATTTAGGGCAAAAGTATGATCATCGATGTTGAAGGAATGGACGTGGTTTTGGAAATTAGGGCTGGTGAATTAGTGTGATGATTCGATCAGTTACTCTGGGCTTACTATGTTCTAATGATCATTCATGAATTATGAAGTGTGATGTAGCAAAAAAAGTTAAATTTGAATAGGTTAGTTGCCATAGTGGAAATTAGGGCAAATTTGACCATGTTAATACTTTGATATTCTTTTTATAAGCTGTAATTTCAGGTCTTTTTTTGTAATCTATCCATGATAATTATGATCATTATGATATAGTTGAAGATATTCTCCTGTTATAGATGATATCTTAAACAATTTGTTATTAATGGTGCCTGCAACATTTTAAACAATTTAGCTTATTGGGTTTGGTTCATTTGGGGAAAAATTTGGTTCATACAGAATGTGAATGCACGTTATGTAGCACCCTTAGGACATATGTGTGAGCTTACTAGGACTCAACACAGAAGAGCTCTTTAAATTTAAAAATGCTTCAGATATTGAACGTCAAGTGACTAGGGACTTGTTTTAGTGCATTATCTTTCACTTCGTCTTGAAATTTTGATATTTATGGTATGTTATTTAATATTTATAAAGTATGCTTATACAAATATCTTTTCCAGGAGGTTCGTGTACACGAGCCCGGCTTGTGGGTTAGTGGAGCTCTATAGACTGGATTGGGCTAATTATTGCCCGCAATGTGGTAATGCTATAATAAATGCTGCTGAGTTGGTAAGTTATGATCAAGTAAAGCAGGTTGTTATACATTATACAATCATAAACTCTGAAAATAAAAATAAGTATTTGAGGTGCTCTTTTTAACTGTTTTTTTATATTACATTGCAGACGATTCTGAAGATCACTGGATTCACTGATAATGTCTTCACCCATATTGTAACAGGTTTAGGTGTAGGATTTGTTGCAGTTTGCGTTGGATCACAGTTGATGTGGTACTGATACATAACATAACTTTGTTATTATTCTTATGTTAAATCAAACCAACAAGAACTAGAATAAGCCTAATGACTATGTTTTAAGATTTTTGTTGATAGATTTGAATAAACAGAACACTTTTTATTTGAATGAAGAAACATATGAATGCATTTCTCATCATAAATTGATTGAGAAGATTACTTACATTTGTGTTTTTGCAGGTTAAATTGAGAATGATGGGAGATCTAAGTTGCAAAAGCACCATAGATTGTCTTGTGAAGACACTCAACAATGATGTAAGCTCTAACTCACTCACCACACAACATAATATCTATTAACACAAGTTTGCTATGTGAGTTTGAGAAGTATCATATGTTTACTTAAATCAATAAGTTTTTTTTTTTTATTCTTTTTAGTAGCCCATTACTTTAGTAATCTTTTTTATGTTCATTTGTTTTTCTTTCTTTTTTGTTCTGGTAAGTATCAAATTGATGACTCAAAAGAATTGCTCACATGGCTCCTTTAGGTTAATGTTAAACTGTTGACTCAAAAGAATTGCTCACATGGTTCCATTAGGTTAATGTTAATGTTAGCATATTTTCTTTTTCTAGTTGCATAGATTTTGCATTACTAACCTTGATTATATGGTTGATGATGGTAGAGTTGCATTAGGAACTTTTGGAATAAATTTGGTTGATTCTCATTTTGATTTCAGTTTAATCTCATTTTGAGCATTTCAATGTTTATTATGTTCAATTGAATTATGCATTCTGAATTTCAGTCACACACTCATAATATCCACAGCATGACACCATTTTTTATGGTCTATTACTTTAAAAGCATAGATCACCACCTTCTCTTCCTTATTTAATTTGTATGCTTGATTGTCTGCATAGTCAAATTTCAAATGCAAATTTATCTTAGTTTATATACCTTTTCTTTTATTATTCTCACATAATAGGTTCATACAGGTATGCTATGTAGCATTTTGGGATGAAATTACCCTTGCAACACAAAAAGAACAGGGACATATAATTAACACAGATCGTTTTATTGGAAAATGACGCGTTGTTATTGTTTGGATTCTTAGTTTTAGTTGTTATTGTTTGGATTATAATTAACACAGATCGTTTTATTGGAAAATGATGCATTGTTATTGTTTGGATTCTTAGTTTTAGTTATTGTTTGGATTATAATTAACACATATCGTTTGATCTGTTCCAACTTGCTGTTTTTGCAGGGTTCATGCCCGTACAGTGATTCCTATAAGTATTTTCATCCCAATTTAAACCTGCAAAACAGGAATATGCAGGGTTTTACATGTAAAATTCATTCTTTTTTGTATGTTTGCCTTTAAATCATCAACTTATGTTTTGTTTCACACACACACACTGATGTAGTGGACAATATCTAATTATATGCATTTTGAGTAGTGTTCTTATTGTTTGTATATTGAAAGGTCTTTGTTTTTTAACAGGTAACTACTAGTATCATTACTAAGAAAAGAGTTAACATGAGGATCATAATACTCACATGAAGATTGTAAAAAGGTTCATGAACACAATGAAGTTTCGATTTTTTATTCAAATATTTGTTAGTTTTGTGTTTTATGTGTTGACATTTAGACTTAATTTGACGCTTATTAGATATTTGTTTGCAAACATTTGGAATATATTTATATGACGATCAAACTTTTGATTGAATTGATGATATTATGAGTTCTACAATTTTCAGTTTTATTTCCATTTTGTAATGTAAATAAATAATGATTTTAATTAGTCAGATTAATATGATAAACGTCTATAGTGGTATTTAATTTGATGTGATTTTTGTGGCAAAAATTATGTGCCACTAAAAGTAATATGGATATTTAACAAGAAATGGTTTTTACTGACACAAATTTTGTGCCACAAAAGCTTTTTTTAATATAGTGGTAGAAAAAAAGTGCCACTAAAAGCTCAAAAGGTTGTAGTGGCAGACCAAAAAAGTGTCACTAAAAGGCTTTAGTGTTAGCGCTTCTAGTGTCACTTTTTTTGTGTGCTGCCCATTCCTAAAGGGGTCTTTAGTGGCACTTTTTTGGTTTTTTGTGGCATTTTTTGTATGTCACTGAATGGCATTTTTTTTGTAGTGTATCCTTAAAAAAAATAAAAGCAAATGGGTCAACATAAGTTGGTGAGTTCATGAACCACCCACATGGTTATAATTTGCAATACTAGTAATATCCCACGTCCCACCCACTAGAACAACGGTTGTGAACTTTTTGTATATATATAACCGGCGACTTTACCCGTCACTTGCACACACTACTAGCATAATGAGATGATCAATCCCACCCGTAGTTCCCATCCACTTTGGAATGTATAAAGCGCTTACTACGTGTTATATATCTTTAACCTAATAAATGATTACATTTTTTTGCCACGTGTCGCTTTATCCTTCAATCTCACTTTCTTTTTCCCGCCCAAACCATTTACCCGAATTAAATAACACGCGCACCTTATCAAATAATGATACTAAAAGAATATATTTTTAAATACTTAATATATATTTAATTATGGATAGTTATTATATCATTAAACAAATGAATTTAATATAAATTACATTTATAAATTACATAAAAAAATTAATACTCGGTTAAAAAAATGTTTTAAAAATTAACTTAAAATAATTTATAACTGTCACGTCAAAGTACATTTATTTAAATACATACTTTAACGAGTGTATGTGTTAACAAATTATACTATATTTTATTCAACCCGTGTAATACACGGGATTCTAAACTAGTACATGGAATAAGGTATTACAACAATTGGAGCCCAAAATTTTCAAATAACAAGTGTATAACTAAATGAACATTTAAGTTCAGAGGAACTCACCTCAACAACACCTCAGCTTAGTTTTCAACTAGGGTTGTATAAACACCATGCACAACACCCTAAATCATATTGGTATTACTTTACTTAGCTTACTAGTACATAGCTAGATCTTAAATAGCTATTTAGAACCTTACCTCAAACTATCTACGGTAATTTGTAGGCGAAACGCGAAGAACCGGACTTGCTATTGTGTACCGGGGCTAAGATCAGAAATCTATTGGATGTGTGTGTGTAAAGTTTGTGCTTGGAGGTGTGAAAAGGGCTAGGATCGTGCCTCTATTTATAGGAAGAATTTCTGGACCGCGACGGACCGTCACCCCGTCACCCCTTTGCTTGGAGGCTACGCTCTTGCGGACCACGTAACGGATCGTTACGGGCCATGATGGTCCGTCACTATTGGATATTATAAGAAATATAGTTGTGTTATTAATTCTAGGGGTTAGTTATGTAATTAATGGATAAATGTATTTAGATTAATTATTGTAAAGACTTATAACTAGAGGGACTAGAAGTGTCAAGAACCAAACCCTATAACCTACAAACACTTGAAGACGATGATTAGCAAACGACGCAACGATTGTTCGTGACCAAATTAGAGGGACGTAAGGTTTCAAGCAACAGACACGATGCTTTATATTGGTAGTATAAATAGGGACGATTGTAATCAGTTTTTACGAACCCAGAATTCGTGTATATATCTTTCAATTATTACAGAAACTATTGTGTTCATATGATTGTGTTCATGTTCTTCATCTGAGTATTAATCGGTCAGTGCAACAGTCACGAGACTGAGTCAGAGTACACGTGTCAGAAACCCTAAATCCATCTTTGGTTTTGCGGCACAACCGTCATGAGGGGAGACGACCCGTCATGGGTTGTAACGGACCGCCACCAACGTCACATGTCAATTTTTCAAAATTTCACTTTTGGTTCTATAGTTTGATTTGTTCGTACCTTAGGCCCTTGTACTTGTATTTTCTCTGGATTTTTTTTTCGAGGTGTTACATGATTAGCGAGTAAACCACTTTACCATTAAGATATCCACTTGGGGACATTTTTGTAGTTATATAATTAAGAGTTAATTTCATAAATGGCCCATGTGGTTTGTATATTTTGCAAATTTAAACCCCAAGTTTTAAGAAAATGCAAACTTAACCCAACCTTTCTATGAACTAGTTACGCATTTAGCCTCTCTCATCATGAGTTGTTGGTTTTTAACGTTAGGTAACCCACTTGTAATACACGTGAGTGCATATCTGCCATTTCAAATATTAAACCATAAAAAACACTTGGTTGAGATTGTAAAAGAAAAAACTTAAAAAAACAAATACATGTTAGCCACAACAATTGAACCCATGACTTGTTGGATATCATTAAAACTATCCTTAACCACAACACCAATTTTCCATTTTTTTTATTTTACGTCTGATATTAGTAATCTTTATACACAAACAAATCGTGTAATCTTCTTCACTTTTAACATCAAGTGAAGTTAAGTTATTGTCATCTAATTTCTACCTACCGTGCCCGACCCGGGTCTAACGTACTTCGAGAATATTACCACACCATGATCCTAGTCTTATAACCCTTCTTTATCAAGGGGGTTCAACCGGTCTTAGGTTAATTAAGAAAGATGGTCAATGGATCAATTTGGAGCCATTCCTGATGCCTTTGTTGTTAACATAGGTAACAAACTGGAGGTATGTCTAGTTACATAACTTCATAAGCTTCCACTAATCTTTTGAGTACAAAAAGATATTAAATTGGCCATTCAATTTAATTGTTGTATCTAATTAGCTCGACACGTAGGAATATTACTCAAACAACTTGACGATTTTTAAATTGTTTAAATAGTTGTTATTGTTGATGTTTATGAATCATAGCTTCTTTTTTATATATTTGAACCACATAATTATATATTTACATATTAATATAAAGGACACTATTTAATCACCGGTACCTTATATATGCATTGTATCTATGCATATAAAAAGAAAACTTCAAGTTATTAGGGTAAACCAGCTTAGGGGCAAGATAATCTATTGGTATGTACTATGTAGGGCAATTTTCTTGTAACTACACTAGGTTCATTGTTTTTTTAATTTCTAACTAGTACTTATAAATTCAAAAAGGTTAGCTAAACACGAAGGAGGTTAAATACATTGAATTGAGTCAAAATGTCACGCATAAATCCTCCCATATCAATTTTAATCAAGAAGTTTGATTATTAGAAAAAAATAATACTTTTTTTTAATTATTTGTTTGACATATTAAATATCCGTACAATGAAAAAGAAAGGAGCTCCTAGTGAACTTCTTGACATATTCATTTGAAAGAAGGTCTACTCTACGGCCGGTTGATATTCTTGTGTTTCGGTGGGCAGGGTGAAAACACGCTTGAATGGACCTTAAAGGAGTGTCTCTCTCGTGGGGCTCAGGGACAATGAGTTTGTTGTGGATCAGACTGCATTGAATACGGAAGCAGGCAAAGTTGCTAAATACGAGAAATCTTGTTTAGAGAATCAACACGTGTTTATCCCTTTTGTTTAGAGAATCAACACGGTTTCATAGCCCCGGAGGCTGTGAAATTACTTAGCAGGCGTCAGCGGGTCATGCATGGTAATTTTTCGTCCCCTAAGACCTAAAGTTTTGTTTTTAGCACTACTAGAAAAGTTTCTCACAACTTAGGGATGTCTTTCCATTGACTAAATAACATAGCTATATAAATTTTGTTTGTCGCGATTCTGTCGCTAACTATAAGTTTTTTCCGACAACTTGCCTACAAATATTCCATTTAATTATTAATAAATAAAATTTATAAATTTAATAAATGTTGAAAAAAAGGTTAGTCAGAAATTTGTCGGAAATGTCTTAATTTTCCGACGATTTTCCCACAAATAGTGAAATTGTTAGTTAAATTGTTTATCAAAATTATTAATAAACAAAATTTTGTTAATTTAATAAAAAAAAATAAAAAAATTTTTAAGTGTTGTTGGAATTTGGTCAGAATTGTTTATCGTTTCGACGATTTTCCGACAAAATTAAAATTATTACATAAGATATTTATTAAAATTATTTGTAAAGACGTTTACAACTTTCTTTTGGAGTAGACGCAGTAGTTTTAACTTCCCATCTCTCTTCCCTTTTTTCCCTTTTTTCTTTTGGGGGTTTCTTATGCAAAAGGAAAGGGGCAAATGACATATTGAGGGGTTTCTTACGATCGTGGAGCTCGTAGGCCTAAGAGCTTTCGTCAAATTTTTATTTCTATGAAGCGATTCATGTCAACACATAGGCGCTTTCGTCTTCTTCACACATGCACATGTGACAACATCGATCTCTAGGCTCATGCAATTTCCGTTACGGTTTTCTTCTTTATAGTTCAGGTTTTGATTTCTATTTATAGAATTTTTCTATCCTTGTGTTAATTTTTTTTATTTCTTTGCTAAATCTCAAGTTTATGATCTCATCAATCTTCTTGGAGTTAAATCTTCAGTTGAGTTGCTCGCTTTTTCCTTTCTGTTTCGGCCACCAAGTAGTCGTATATGATACGATCATGAGCTTAATTTAGCTGATTGCACAAACTATATTACCATGTTTTCCTCCTTCATGGTACACTAGAAGGGTGTTTGCGCGATACAGCAGGGAACAACACTTAAAGGATGTTAACAAGCCAAGGGGAGCCGAGCTAAGGTTGGCTCAAGCTCGATATTTAGTTCGATATTAAAATTAAGCTGAAATTGTAAACACGAGCTTCGCTCAATTAAAAAATCAAGCTAGCTTGCTCGACTTAATTTGGATCGACTTTACAACTTACTTTTTCATAAGGGCCAAACATATAACTTATTCTTGCCAAATGGCTAAAAATAAAACTTTACTTAGCCAAATGGCTAAGTAAGTAAGTTACACAATTTGTTAATTTTTGCTTGGAAGTTACCATGTCTTTATAGAGGGGGTGGTTCCTCCAATTTTCTTTCTTCATCAAAGTGGGACAAGGAACAATTGACAATACTTGGAAAAAAAAAGTATTTGTTGTATGCTTTATGTATTGTACCTTAAGCTTAAAGAGTTGTAAAAGTCGTAATTTTAAGACACTTGAACAAATGACCATTGTGCCCTTCTAATATGCATTATAATATAGTATAGATATAGATATAGAAAAGACCATGAGTGGATTGATAACCGGGTTCTTTCGTTAGATAACTTCACACTTTGTAAGTAGGCCCATAGCGATACTCGACTATGTAATTGGGATCATTATTCAACACTTATCTTAGATAGAAGAAGTGATTCAAGATTTTTGGGTGGGTAATTCCAGTTTGAGAAGGCGAATTTACAAGATTATATAACCTTGAATTGGATAAGGATTATCATTTGAAAGATAGAAGGAACTTTCATAATTAGCTTTGGAATTGGTGAAGAGGAAGGGGTGGATTAGAAGAGTTGCAATTTAGTGACCAACTTTGGGTTCTTGATCAGTGTAATATTAATTAAGCCGCAGATATGTGGATTTGGGAAATGGATATTAAAGAAGATTTCTCGGTTAACGTTGTTAGGAAGTTTCATTATCAAAAAATTGAAAAATTTGCTACAGCAGATTTCGTGGGAAATTTGTCAGAATTGGTCGTTAGCGACAAGTTTCTGACAAAAGTGTTTGTTGAAAAAACCCCGATAGGAAATGTTTTTTCCGACAAAATCCTGACTAATTTTTCGACGAATTTGCAACAAAAGCCTTTCGTCTGTAATTTCCGACAATATTCCAACGATTATATTAAATAAATATGTTAACTTATTTAATAATTTGTCGGAAAATTGTAGGAAATTTTATGGTTACTTTTTTTGTTTTTTTGTTTCGGAAAGTTGTAGCTATTGATAGAAATTTCTTTTGTTAGTAACTTGTCGTAAATTTTTGTAGAAAATATACACGTTTTCTAGTAGTGTTTATTGATTTGCATTTCCATCCGGATGTTGATCGTTATACTAGATGAAATCGTTTTGTGCCAAGGAAAGTGAATATTTTTAGATGGAGAGTGCTATCGGATCAGATCTCGATGAGAACCAATTTGGTTAAGCATGGTTTGGATGTGCCTTCGGTCTTATGCCCTTTTTGTTCCATTGATTCACAAACTTTGGTTCATTTGTTTGGGAGGTGTGAAGTGACAACTACGACTTCGAATGCAATTAAAAGATAGCTCGACTTGAACTTTGCTAGTTCAAAGCTTCAATGCGATTTGGTGTTTTGGTTGAAACTATTATTATGACTACTTGACGGGTGATTTGACGATTCAAAAAAGACTTGATTTTAGTATTATCTTTTTCTACGTAAACGGTTATCAGATAGTGCAAAAGATTACTGACTAAAGAATGAATTAATCTATACTATATAATAAATAAAGGTTTTTCAACGCCAGGTGTCGCCTTCACATTCATTCTTTTAATTTTTCCCGCCTCTCACTCTTATTAAATGCACCTCCATATTTCCAATAATAATAATAATATATTTTTAAACAAATTATTAATCTATACTATATAATAAATAAATGTTTTTTCATGCCACGTGTCGCCTCCACATTCATTTTCATCATTTTTTTTCCGCTTCTCTCTCTTATTAAATGCACATCCATCTTTTAACAATAATATATATTTAAAGAAAATATTAATTATACTAATAAAACACATTTATTTTAAATTATCCCTAATAAAACTTTAAAATCTAATTATGTAACTTTTATTTTCAATCAAATAATAAATAGTACTTAATGTATTTTTAAAACCCAATTATATATTAGTTTTTACATATTTTGAGTTTTTATTTTCTATTTTTAGTATATGATACATTTTCACACCTGTAAAATATACACATAAATATTTAAAAATTTTATTTATTGATATTTTTCACCCGTGTGTATACACGGGATCTAAACTAGTTATACTAATAAACGCATTTATTTTAAATTATCTCATATTATAAAAACTTTGAAATCTAATTATCTAACTTATGTTTTCATTGAAAGAGTAAATGAAAGTCAAATTACTTTGAATAGTAATTAATTTATTTTCAAAACTTAATTACACATTGACTTTTACATATTTTTGGATTTTGTTTTCTATTGTTAGTATAAGTAATTACATTTTTCCACCTAAAAGATGTATATAAAGATTTTAAAATTTTATATATTAATATTTTTTACACACCCTGTGTAGTACACAGGTTCTAAGCTAGTTAACTGATAGATACACACTACAACAATATCACCCTATCCCGACGATTTTTTTTGACCCTATAGCGACGACTTGTCGTCGGTATAGGCTATACCGACGACATGTCGTCGGTATAGATGTCGTCGGTATTGCTTCGTCCCAATAGCCAAGATTGTCGTCGGGATAAGTGTCGTCGGGATAGGTCAGCCTATACCGACGACTTGTCGTCGCTATAGGGTTTAAAATAGTTGTAACCCTTTATAAACTCAATATCAATCTTAATCTTATCTTACAAATGCCTACACACCAATCCGAGTAGCACCGCTCCCTAGCCAAGATACCTCAACTGCAAACAATCTAACGTACATACAAAGTCATCTACGCTTAGTGAGTTCTAACAGTGTATATTAACAAGAAATACCATTTGATTGAACTCAGAACATTACAATCCTTTATAAAACGGTTTGTCGTTTATTGACATGTTAATAACCCACACTTCAACACTAACTCATAAGGGTTCAACGACCCAAGATGTAACATCCCGGTTTTTCATAAAATAACTGGGTTTGTAATTATGTAAATTATTGTAAAGGTTAACGGGTAATTAACGGGGTTTTGGCGGGTTTTATTTAAAAACGTGAACAAAACCAAGCCCGGGAGACCTTGGGTGCGCGTGGGCCAAGCCTGGCCCTAGGGAAGAACACCCTTTAGGGTGCAACGCAAATATGGAGACCCCATTTTCACATTCAGCCGTTGAAGAGCAAGGAGGAGAGGGAGAGAGCCGTTCATCGCGTTTCAAGTCCGATTTGATGTATTTTGTCGATCTCTAATCATCCTTAGTGTGTCGGGATCCTTGAATCAATACTACATATGTTTCATAATTCTAGGGTTTAGAAGAGAAGTTGAGTTTCAAAGAAGACGAGGTGATTCGGGAATTCGATTGGCACGGGTTCTCCGATCTAGAGGTATAATCTTGAAAACCTTCCTGTTTAAATGCTTGTTTGTGATCGTAGGGAACCTTCATGTGTGTGCATGGGTTCGGCCGAACCCTAGAGGTGGCCGGTTAGGGGGATGGGTGTCCGACGAGGCATGAGGAAGCCCGGAACCCGTTAATTACACAAAGAATTTTTCCAGAATTTTTTTTAATTTAAAAAAAAAAAATTTGACCGACGGAAATTTATTAAATAAAAAAAAACAAAAAGAAAATCAAAATTAACCTATAGCGACGACATGTCGTCGCTATAGGGTTTTCCAGAATTTTTTTTAATTTTAAATAAAAAAAAACAAAAAGAAAATCAAAATTAACCTATAGCGACGACATGTCGTCGCTATAGGTTTTCCCCAAAAATTCATTGGGCGGCAGTTTTCCCTCCAACCTGCTCAACCCTATAGCGACGACATGTCGTCGCTATAGGGTGTCCCATTCAAAATTTTGGAAAAACCCTATCCCGACGACATGTCGCCATAGGGTTTTCCAGAATTTTTTTAATTTAAAAAAAAAATTATTAAATAAAAAAAACAAAAATAAAACCTGCTCAACCCTATAGCGACGACATGTCGTCGCTATAGGGTGTCCCATTCAAAATTTTGGAAAAACCCTATCCCGACGACATGTCGTCGCCATAGGGTTTTCCAGAATTTTTTTTAATTTAAAAAAAAAAATTATTAAATAAAAAAAACAAAAATAAAATCAAAATTAACCTATAGCGACGACATGTCGTCGCTATAGGGTTTTCCAGAATTTTTTTTATTTTTAAAAAAAAAATTTTGACCGACGGAAATTTATTAAATAAAAAAAAAATCAAAATTAACCTATAGCAACGACATGTCGTCGCTATAGGGTTTTCCAGAATTTTTTTTAATTTTAAAAAAAAAAATTTTGACCGACGAAAATTTATTAAATAAAAAAAAACAAAAAGAAAATCAAAATTAACCTATAGCTCGTCGCTATAGGTTTTCCCCAAAAATTCATTGGCGCCAGTTTTCCCTCTAACCTGCCTCAACCCTATACCGACGACATGTCGTCGCTATAGGGTCTCCCTACCAAAATTTTGGTTTTGACCTATACCGACGACATGTCGTCGGTATAGGGTGACCTATGCCGACGACAATTGTCGTCGGTACAGGTGGCGTCGGGACAGGGTCAATTTGTTGTAGTGACAAGGGGATTTAGTTTGTATTCACATAAATCACTATACATTTATGTAAGTCTTATTTATTTATGGATCTGAGATCTCGTAGCATATAAAAAAGTTTTTTATTTTTTTAAAATTAAAGCTAAAAGATTAAAAATAACATGTTAAGGGTTTCTAGATTCTTGCAATGAAGATGCTATCGCATAATTTGTATAGGATAAAATAACTACTTTCTAAACTTGGATAATTAAAAGTTAATAATAGTTCCTATGTACATGTAATAAACATATTTTATACTATCTATCTATACTAATAAATAAGTAAAAAAATGAACACTTGTCAGCTTGTGGTTCAACCTCAGCTTTGTTTTTCCACCTCTCTCTCTTATTTAATACTATATTAAAAGAATATATTTTTAAATATTTAATATCAATCTAATTATGGATATTTTTTTTATTTAATTATGGATTGTTATTATATCATTAAATAAATGAATTTATTATGGATTACCATTTATCAATTACATCAAAAAATACCAAGTTAAAAAAATATTTTCAAAATTAACTTAATATAATTTATAATTGTCACGTTAAAGTAGACATATTTTGACGAGTGTATGTGTTAAAAGATTACATTATATTTTATTTAACCCGTGTAAAACACGGGTTTTTAAAAACATAATTTTTTATTTACTAATTATATAACATTATATTTATTTAACCCGTGTAATAAACGAGATTCTAACCTACTAACATTATATTTATTTAATCCGTGTAATACACAGGATTCTAACCTAGTATAATAAATAAAGGTTTTTCCATTCCACGTGTCGTGTCCACACTCATTCTTATCATTTTTTTACCACCACTCTCTCTTATTAAATGCACATCCAATTTTTAACAATAATATATATTTAAATAAAATATTAATTATACTAATAATACACATTTATTTTAAATTATCTCTTATGAAACTTTAAAATCTAATTATATAACTTTTATTTTCAATCAAATAATAAATGAAAATCAAATATTAAATAGTACTTAATGTATTTTCGAAACCCAATTATATATTAGTTTTTACATATTTTGAGTTTTGTTTTCTATCCTTAGTATATGATACATTTTTACACCTATAAAATATACACATAAAGATTTAAAAATTTTATTTATTGATATTTTTCACCCCGTGTATACACGGGATCTAAACTAGTCTTCCGGATAAAGAACAAATCCATTCTTACATTTTTATGATATTTCCGTAATCACTAAAATACTAGGAAGATTACATGTATGTGATGCGTTTTCTTAACCTAGGAATATAATTCCTTGGAAGAGTTTGGCACACAACTTAATTGCCTATTCTTCTACACTAAATTAAACACAACCCAACTTGCCTAACCTTCTATGCTAAAAGACATAGAAATTATGTTAGCTTTTGTAACTTTTTGCATGTTGATCATCAAGGCCATTGATTTTTCCATATATGTTGATCATCAAGGCAATTGATTTTTCCATGTTGATCATCAAGGCAATTGATTTTTCCATGTAAGCATTAGGGGCGAGGGCTTTAGGTGCGATACTTACTTTAATCCGCGTGAAAAAAATCCACCAGTTAAACCATCCGTTGATCTGGAATTGATCTAATGGCTAGGAAATAAAAAACTTTAGGGGCGATAATCGCCGATAAAAGCCTAAGGCCTTGTGACGGGGCATTTCCCTCCAAGAAGTTAGATCTGCTCTCCATTGCTTTCCATCTGCTCTTCGTTGCTCTTCATCTTGCTCTCTCACTTTTACATCCCGCACCACCTGCAACCACCACCACCACTTCGCGTTAACACCTGCAACCACCACCACTGTCTGCAACCCCTCGCCGGACCACCGCCTACAACCCCTCGCCGGATCACCACCCACAACCACCACCACCACTTCGATTCCTTGCTTCAAAATCTGTTGCTACTTCTCTATAACAAATATTTTGGGGCGATAAATAAGCATTAGCGACGTAGCAATAGGGGCGATCCTTTAGGGGCGATAGTTATCTCCCCTATTGCTTCGTCTCCTTGTAGTGTCATTTTTTAAAAAGATTACATAAATAAACATTTTACCAAATAAATTTCATCATTATAACCATTGACTCACATTTTTTTATAAAATTTATCATCAAAAGTGAATATTTAAAAAAAAAGTTTGATATTAAAATAAAACAAATTTTTAAAGTTTATTATCTAAAAGCGAGTTTTAAAAATTTTATCAATAAAAAACCAAAATTTTAATTTTACATATAAAATTTTAAAAATACTACATTTGAATCTTAAATACATATGTGTTAGAATAAAGTTTGCTAATATTTAATTAGTAGTTTTTTTAATTAAGTTTGATATCAAATTTGTACAAAAAAATATGTTCAAATATTTATCAATATAATTTTAACGTTTCACCCCGTGTGTTACACGGGGTTTAAAACTAGTAAAATAATATACGTCTTCACAATAATATCAAAGGATTCTATGTTAGTATTGATTTCTAATTCTTCACACTACTAGAAAGGTGGGCGTATATTATTCCTACCCTCATTTTTCAAATATATAACACACTACTAGAAAATGATTTCTCTGTCATTTCATGCTTTCCCTCTTCTAAAAATTTTATCCAAATATCCCCTCCAAAAATCTCTGAATCATTCCTCCTCTCATTTTTCAAATATATACACCCTTCTCATTTTTCTGGTCGATCTTCCTCTCCTTCACCTTTTGATCGTAATCCAGCAACCGTCTTTCATCAAAATTGTTTCAATTATCAAGTTTCAATTATCACCCTCCTAATTTTACAAACTTGTTTCAATTATGAAGTTTTAGGGCAACTTGCACGCGCGCTGTTCCAATTACCAGGTGGCACCGTGGCATGACTTTTGCAAAAAGCTTTCAATAACCAACTTTTACTGCGATTTGCACGTGCGCCCCTATTCTAATTACCAGGCGGCGTGACTTTTACAAACTTGTTTCAATTACTATGTTTTATGGAGATTTGTCCACGAGCGCCTGTTCCAATTATCAAACAGTGTGACTTTTACAAACTTGTTTCAATTACCATGTTTTATGGCGATTCTATATTTCATATCAACATGATAAGAAGCATCTTTAAGTGAAATATATAACAATAATGAAAGGACCCAAATCGGGTTCCTCTCATAGTTGGCACAAACAAGCATAAATAGTTCTTAAACATCGAATCAAAGATCACATACAACGGAAGGCTATTACATAAATTTATAGTCAATTGAAACTTTCAACATTCATTGTCTAATAACAAACTATAGCAGCAACCTCTCAATACTAACCAACCCATGAGGAAGAACCATGTTTTTGCTTCCAAGGCACCCCTCGGTAGGATGTTCGCGTTGTTGTTGAAACAAGCTTTAAATATATGAAGGAGGAAAAGGGAGAGTGTGCGAAGTACAAAGTACACCATCAAAACGTCACATTACGTTCATAGCCCACGGTCATGGTTACAGCCACGGTCATTCATACTGTTTTAGCTCTTCACCTCTTTCTTGCTAAATATCCAAAGAAGGCTCCCACTTATATACCTTGTGAGCTTTTACCATCCTCTTAAGTGGAACAAGTTCCCACTCACTTTCTCACAACATTTTTGTCTCAAACACAACTTTTTTCGAATCAATATCTCATTGATCTTAGCTTAATTTGGACAGTGTGTAAATCTTTGTGAAGCGCTTTTCAAGAAGAACGAAAACTCATTAACTAATAGTTATATTAATAATAATTACATATAACTATTCACTACTAGAAAATTGGGCTTTAATGACACGCGAACTATGACACACATTGTGTGTGTCATCGTTCCGGTGTCATTCAAAGTAAAAAAAACACGGGATACACTTGCAATATATGTATGTTATCTTTCACCGTCATCTATGTTTTTCACCCTTCTACAAATTTCATCCAAAATCTCCCTCCCAAATATTTTCAGATCGCCTCTCTAAAACCCTTCCCCTCTAAAAATTTCCTCATTCCAAAATCTCTCTTTTGATCGAAGCTATCTCCTGCTCTTTACACCACTCCTCAACCTACTCCGATTTTGGATTTCATTTTAATATAACCTGACTTAGAAGTTTTTGCAATCAAAAATCAATTGTGTGTGTGGGTTCAAGGAGGGGCGACGCACAGGAGAAAGAAGGTTGGAATTCTTGCAATTAGATTTGGTAAATCAAAGAGGTTTAGAGTGTAATCATTTTTAGACTCAATAAGATTAAGTGGTAAGTTTTAAAGTTGTTGAAAGAATGATGATATAACTTATTATTTTGGGTTCGTTTTAGCTTATTTGTTGTTAAATAATGCTAAAAACTCCATTGATGATGGGTGTGTATGAGTTCATGTTAAGAGTTTCTATTTTGTGAACAATATATGGCTTCATAATGAATTCAATGGCTTAATGTTGGTGATCATGAGTTGATATTACTTCTTTGATGTATATTCAATTTTATTTATGCTAAATAAAAGGTTAGATCAAATCGTAGAAGATAACAATTTGTGGAAAATTGACATAACTTGTAGAACATGTAGTTTTGGCTAAAATTGATATAAGTCATCTCTAATATGTAAATTATGTTGGATTGAATAAATTATAATGTGATTAAACTAGCAAGGATGAGGTAGAATGACAAAAAAGTGGTTAATGAGTTTTGAAATCTAGTATGCACACTAGGTGTTTGTTTGATGGAATGCCTTCTCAAAGAAACTTGTTAAATCGAATGATTTGATATAAAGTACTTTGGTTATTGATTATATAGTGTATGAATGTTCATGAGGTTGTCTGTTTTTCATGCTTGATTGAAACTGCAATTAGGGCTAGGGTTTGTTTAGATGGCGTTTAGAGGAGGGGGACGTGGACGAGATGGCTATGGTAATAGTGGCGGTCGTTTTGCAATACATATTTTTGTCAGTATGTTAATGTATTTCACACTAATTTAACCCTTTTTACGAATTATAGTTTTATGCGAGTCTTTAAGCGAAGTTCCTGGCCCTCCCTGCACCACCCATTGTGCATGCCATTTTGCTTGAAGTAGTTAATCGTTGCCATGAATGTCCTCACTGGAAAAAAAAATTACATAATCTAGAAAGATAGAAATTAGATTAATTAATTACCTAATAACTTTGAATTTAATATTAGTAAACGTAGAAACCAACTTACCAATCCAACCAAGCCTACAAAATGTTATGCAAACAACCTGTAAAGTACAAAAAATAAAACAAAAGGTAATAAAATAATGATAAATTCCCACCGACACTTATTCTTAAGTTTATTGATAATTAATAGTAAAAATTTTCATAATCCATTGAAACTAATTGACTTAAATACCATTATACCACAACCTGGTTATAAATTACTGACTTAAGTTTTAAAAAGTACATGTCCAACTTCAAAAATGAATCATTATATAATAATTAACCAACTATTATAATTTAGTTCTTTATTTAACATTGAAATACTCAAACACAATTAATTTTTTTGGTTCACATATATTAAGTGATTCTAATGAAACAAAGATTAGATTTGATTAAAAAACAAACATAATATTTTTCCATTATTTTGTATTTACATGTTCATTACAAATATAAACGTTTTAACTTTCGCTGAAAATTGTTACTTTCGAAGAGGATGTAATGTACTTTATGTGTATTCAAATATATGTTTCAGATAATATATTAGTTGGTATTATTTTTATAATATTTGCGATAATTGGGATCTATGATTTGATTAGGTTTGATTATAACTATCGTCGTAATTATACAGCTATAACCGGGTCAATAATACGTAAACGAAGTTTTAATTAGGGTTGTGCTGGGGACACCGCTGGTTTTTTTTTTCACACCTGACCTAACCGTCACGTTTAGGCCTAAACGTAACAGTTGGTGACCCAAACAGTCACGTTTCGGCCTAAACGTGACGGTATGTCTCTCGTGAGTCCGGGAATAAAAAGGACACTGACGATACGAGGTTGATACGAGGTTTTGCAGTATGCAAGAAGGGAACCCTAACGGTCACGTATAGGCCAATACGTGACCGTTGTGTACGAGGTTGTTTTGACAGAAAGTTAACGTTGACAGTCACTACAAGAAATACAAGCAATAGCGGCGACGGCATTAGCGGCGACATGCCTAATGTCGCCGCTATTGCTCAAAATCCGGGTGAAATTCTTAGCAACACATATGACCGTTGATAAGCGACCTGATCCAAGGGTTGATATTCTATAGGGCAATAGCGGCGACTTATTAGCGGCGACATGTCGCCGCTAAAGCCCTGAAAACAATGGCGGGCCATTTCCCTCCATCAGCCTTTACTTTTTGGCTTATCCACATTACTCACCTTCGAAAGCTCTCTCCCAATTTCACCACTAAAGGTCCGTTCACCGTCTCCACGCCTCCGCTAAAGCCCTAAATCATCATAGCACTGAGTCTGTTTAGGACCTATCACCCTCTTTTTCAACATTTGTTCGTAGCTGCTATTACATTCAATTTCATCACGGTCTTCTCTTCCGATCTGGTGCTTCGTCTTGCGTTCTCCGAAGAAGGTACGGATCCTGATTCTCCCTTCTTCCAATTTTGTGTTTCGTATGTTTGTTTTCTGTTGGTTAATGGCTTCAAAATGTTTGACAGTTACAAACTCAGTTTAGGGCTTCAAAATATTTGACAGTTTAGGGCTTCAAAATGTGTGTGAAATTGGTACCAGTTTGATCATCCAATTTTGGGTGGAAGATGTTAATGGAATCATCGACGTAGCTTATCTGCTTCATGTACCTTATCTTTGTTTTTGTGTTTTTATGCAGTCGACGCTTTTAACCCTAACCATTTGCTGTCTTATTTGGGGATTTGCAGGAGTGTCGCCTTATTGTACCTCTTAATCGTCCATGTCCGTCATCAAAGGTTATTGTTCTAATGAATATGGTTTGACTTTCTTCACATTCATTATTCCTAAGGAAGCAACAAAAGCATTTTTTTTACACCTTACAGAAAGGTATATTTACATTGATCAAGAATTTGGTGAAACCATTTGGTATTAATTGACTGATGATCCCCATTTTGGTTTCTATATTTTGCAGGGTTTGTTGGATAAATTGGTTAAACAATCAAATCCAATAAGTGAGTACAACACCAGTTATTTTCTTCTGTATGATGTCCACATGTATAAAGGTTTTGAGTTTTTTTTATTTACTCTTTTTGTTGAAGCTATTAATTGTATCCAAGGTTGAATTTGCTATATATGAAGACTTATATTTAAACTTAGAAGATTGGTTATTATAATCATCTAGACCATCTTAAAGTAAATGCTTGAATATGTATTTGTCTCATGTTTCTCGTGTTAAATAAAGTTGTGTTTTTTTATCTATTTCTTGAATTTGAATATGTATTTGTATTATGAGCAGACACTACAAAAGAATTTGTTGCAATGCTGGATCTGAAACCGGGGCAGAAAGTTTTAGATGTTGGATGTGGGATTGGAGGAGGCGACTTCTATATGGCTGAAAAATTTGATGTTGATGTTGTTGGCATTGATCCTTCTGTGAATATGATCTCTTCTGCTCTTGAACGTGCAATCAGGCTCAAATGTTCAGTTGAATTCGAGGTTGCTGACTGTACCAAGAAATCATATCCTGACAGATACGTTTGATGTCATCTACAGCCGTGACGAAAATCTGGAAAACCGTCTGAAGATTTTGCAGAATACATCCAAGTTCACTCAGTCAGTTGGAGTTCAACACTCCACACCTTGGCCAAGTAGCTAAAATCGGCTAAATAGGAAAATACTTGAGGTACACAATTTGTCAGTTTTATTAGATTTTATAATGTTTTATCCTACACTAGTCCATATCAAAACTTCAATAGTAGGAACTATAATATAATTTGGTAAATGTTAGTAGTTTGTTAAAATTTTGTTTTAACTCATAATCTAATTTAATTGTAGGAACTAGCTAACATTGTGTTTGACGACACGAATTTTAGAGATTCTCAACAAGTTTAATCTTTCGCAAATGGGACAAAGTAATAGGGATGAATCACCTTCATCTACATCGTCGAGTTTCTTTGGTGAGAAGCAGACAACTAATACGAAAGAAGGGGACGACAATGATGATGATCTAAGGGCTAGTTTTACATTTTATGTAGTTTTATTTTTATAACTTATTGTCTCAAATATTAACGAATGATGATATTTATGTAGTTTATATGTTTTGTATGTTTATATGTCTCAAAACTGCAAATTTACAGGTATTTTGTATTTGAAAAAAAAACTGGAAAATACTGAAAATATGGAAAAAAGGAGAAAACAGGAAATAAAGGCATTAGCGGCGACCTTTTAGTGGCGACATGTCGCCGCTAATGCCTATGGTTATTAGCGGCGACAATTAACTTTTTAGCGGCGAAGAATTAGTGGCGACTCAATAGCGGCGACTGTCGCCGCTAAAAGGTATTAGCGGCGACATTTTGGGGTATTAGCGGCGACAAATGTCGCCGCTATTGAGTCTTTTCCTTGTAGTGAGTGTTGTCGGACACCTAAGCTAACCATCACCGTTGGACCTATACGTGACCGTTAGGGTTCCCTTTCGGCTTATATCAAGACAACTCTCACCACTCACTCACACACTAAACCCAAAATTAAACACAACTCTCATCACATTAAACCCACAATCCACAACTCTCACCACTCACTTTCATCACACTAAACCCACCATCATACACAAACCCGACACTACCATTTTCACCATAATTAAACAGAACAGAAAGTATAGACGAAAGAGCGTGTTTGAGTTCTTGGTTGTGGTTATTTGTTGTTGGGACACCCAAGTAATATTTGTTTCAAGCCTGACACCAATGTCGAGTTCGAGAGATCCTTATCAGAAGTCGAAGCTTTCAGATTTGAATGAGGAGCCAACCTTCGAAGACCTTAACCAGGTTTAACAAGTCTTTATTTTATTAAGGGTTCTACTGGGACGGGTAAACTTAGTGGTGTGCAAGTTTTTTTATTTTACGTCGGGTATCTAACCGGCCATTACGTTTTCAGGAGTGTTTCGTATTCGGGAGTCACCCTTCGGGGGGGGGGGGGGAACCAACCCGTTGAATACATACGGTCAAGAGTCGTCGCAGTAGCAACCATTACCGAATTACAGTCAAGAGGCGTACATGTCACTATTTGGACCGACGGATTACGGTCAAGGGTCGTACCGGCCACAAACAGAACCGGATTACGGACATCTCTCATACCGATCACAACCAGAACCGGATTACATACATCTCTCGTGCCGGTCACAACCAGAACCGGATTATGAACATTTCTCGTACCGGTCACAACCATAACCTACACACGTGTCGGATAGTTTCCATAGGAATGACACAGATGAAAGTGAGTCTTCCGTTCATTTGAAAGGAAACGATGGGGATGCGGAGAATCCATTGGACGATGATCGCATACGCAAGGCGACAGTTTCATATAAAACAGACAAAGTATGACAACAACTCTTTCGTTCGTTTAAATTGTTTATTTATTTGTTTTATGTACCACGTTTTAAGTCTGACCTTGTTACTATTTCAGTATTTTAATTCTCATGAGGATTTGATAGATTGGGATAAGAAGAGAGGACACGAGCATGGGTGCGTCATTGTGGTCAGTCGGTCAAGGAAAAAAGATGTGGAACTCGGATGCAATCGTAGTGGGGAACCTAAATGCAGGGGCACAATCAGGCGAACTGGGAGCATAAAAAAATCATGTCCCTTTAAGCTCGTAGGGAGGTACATCGGAAAGAGTAATAGTTGGAGGTTGGACGTGACAGACGAGACACACAACCACGATCCTGTTGTATTTGAGGAGGGCCACGCGCAGCTTAGGAAGATGTCCGCCGGGGAAATTGATCTGGTTGAGAGGTTACACCGGCAGCACGTGCGTGCACGTCACATTCTTGCAGCCGTACGGGAAGAGTTTCCAGGTAGCAGATGTGTTGTTCAGGACATATACAACGCCACAGCGAAGATTAGGGCCGAAAGTAAAATAGGCATGACACCAATGCAGGAACTTGAAAACTTACTACAATCTAAAGAATTCGTGTATCACACCCGGGAGAATCCCTCCACTAATGTCGTGGAAGATATTTTCTTTTGTCATCCTACCTCCTATAAAATGTGGCGCGCCTTCCCGCACTTGATGTTGGTAAACACGACGTACAAAACCAACATGTACGACATTCCTTTTGTTCAGTTTATTGGTGTGACGTCGACATCGAAGTCGTTTTGTATTGCGCATGCATTTATATCGAGGGAACGACAGGACAACTTCACATGGGTCCTTGAGCGGATTAAAGGGCTTCTCGATGGGTGTGCGGAGCCACGCGTCATTGTCACAGACAGGGACCTAGCCCTGATGAGTTTGTGTGACTTGGTCTTCCCGGATGCTTCTAAAAACCTATGCAGGTGACACATCATGGAGAATATCACCAGAAGGTGGAAAGGACTTTTCAAAGTCAACATTTGAAAAGATTTTTCATACTGGTGGAAGGTTCTGTGTGAGTCTCCCACGGACGCGTTGTACGATTATAATTGCAGGAAGATGGAGGAAAAATTAAATGAAGACGGTAAACAGGGTTTTTCATACTTAATGTTTCTATAAAAATCTATTTTTTTCATTTCATAATTTTTCTTTTTTCTTTGTTTCAGAGGTCTGGGAATATATTTGTAATAGTTGGTTGGGTCCGTACAAACAAAAAATTGTTTCTTGTTGGATGTACGACCGCCTCAACTTTGGTGAACAGACAACTAATAGAGTCGAGGGCCAACACGCCAACTTTAAGAGTTATCTTACAGGGACCAACAATACGTTGCATACACTTGTCGGATATGTCAGTAATGTTGTACAGGGCCAGGACATTGAAATCTCCAAAACCTTCGAGGAGTCCCGCATTAAGATATTAAAGGTCCATCGACTGCAAGTGTTTTCCGGATTACATTATAAGGTTTCTATTAGGTGTCTTGAACTTCTTGAAAAAGAGATGACGATAATGGAAAGGATGCTAGATACAGGAAGTACGTGTGGACACCAGTTGTCCACGTCCATGGGCTTGCCATGTGCTTGTCGTTTGGAGGAACACATCAACCAAGGTTATCTATACTTGAAATACGTTTTTTTACCGTTGTCATATGATTGCCTATTGTTCACTAACTATTTTAATCCAGTCACACCTATTCCACCCGAAGCGGTAGACGCACACTGGAGGAAGCTTGATTTCAAGCCGACGTACGCCCAGGCGCCAGAACCCGACTATGAAAAGAAGTTTCACGACGTGAAACAAAAGGTTATGTCGTCAACCAACCCTCACGTAAAAAGAAGTTTGTTTAAGAAAATGTATGAAAGTGTGTTTACAGGCAAAACAAAAAAGAAAGAGCCTGAGGTACGTCAGGACCCTCGTGGTCGTCCAAATCATTATCAGCAACAGAGAAAATCGGACGCCAAGGTCGCGGACTATCGGGCTGCCGGTAGGCCGTTGTTGAGACCACCACCCCGGCCGTTGGGCGACGACGGTGCTAGCACATCCGGTGCGGGTGGGTCCTTGGCGGGTGCGTCCGATGCAGATGGTGATGACGAGATGGAGGGGTAGATAGATTGTTTAGATAGATTTGTACTTTTGTTTTATATATACAGAATTATTGTATTTATGTATGCAGTTTTATTTATGATGGTTTTGTTGTGTTTGTTTGATTGTGTTTGTTTGGTTGTTTGTAATTGTTGTATATGATGTTTATTTATGTGATTTTATTTACGAAAAGTTTAACACGCGAAAAAAACTATTAGTTTTACATCTCAAACCGAAAATTAAAACAAAAGCTAGTTTTATAATAAAAAAGACGTGACCGGATTTTAAAAACTATAACTACCGATTTTTACAAACTCTTAACGTGATAAAACCAAAAGAAAAAAAAATAAATCGTTATTCATTTTTTACATCTCAAGCCGATAATCGAGGTAACCGGATTTTAAGAACTATAACTACCGATATTTACAAACTCTTAACGTGATAAAAAACAAAAACCAAAAGAAAAAAAAATAAGACGTTATTCACTTTTTACATCACAAACCGATAATGAAGGTGACCAGATTTTAAAAACTATAACTACCGATTTTTCCAAACTCTTAACGTGATAAAAACATACATATATAATTTTTTAAAAAATAAGTAAGGGGTGACATTTAGCCCTATATGTGACATATACACCACCAAAACCCTAAAACCCAACTCAACCCTCCCAAAATAAAACCCACCAAACCAACATATCCCGACATTCTCTGGCGCGCTGATTCCAAAGTCTGGTGGATAAGGGTGACGGATTGCCCTATACGTGACAGTTAGTGCCATAAACGTCACATTTAGACCTATACGTGACGGTTAGGACAGGTGTAGTCTAAAAATGAGACGGTGTCTCTAAAATTTCCCTATAATTATTCATATTCTATCTTCTAAAGCAAAAAATCAAATCATATTTCACTGTTGTGCTAGAAATTATATAAAGGAAACACTGTAAAAAAACTAGAAACAAGCATTAGGGATGCTTTAGCGAAATGCATTTCACAATAGTAAAACCTTGAAGCAAGTAAGACTTTTATGTCATTCTTGTCCCAAGTTTCATCGCATGTTATTTGTTACCCCTTTAGTTCAAGTCGCTGCTTTTACACATATTTAAACACGTGACGTGTCGTAAATTTGGCAACATCTTCAAAACCATCACAACTAGTTTTATACTCGTCACAGTCCAGATTTTACAATTTAATAAAATTAAAAACTAAACCAAAATATTCACTAAAAAATTATTAACTGACTTGAAATTAACAAACATAACATCAATCACAAATTAATAAGGTAAATTATATAAATTTAGTTAAAAATGAAACAAATCAAAATGTCAACGGATCAGAAGTCATCCAAAGTTTATTTCAATGCAAAAAACCTTCTAAATCATTTAATTACGAAAGACTATATTACTATTCAATTTAAATAGATGATGCACATATCCACATCACGTAAATGCATTGATATTAATCCTTTGAAGCTTTCCTCCGTATTTTCATTGTGGCCGGGCCACCGGGCTCAAACGTGCTGTGGATGCCAAAAATTAAGCTTCCCGTTTTAATCATGTGGAGAGACTAAGAGGGTGTTTGGGATTGCTTATTTAACTTCAAAAGTGTTAGCTTATGACTTTTTGAAAATGAGTTTTTAAAAAAATGTTTGGATTAGCTTTTGTGGTGGGAAAAGTCAATAAGTCAATAAATTATTTTTTAAAAAGTGTTTGGCTTAGGTTATTCACGAAAAATGACCAAAGAGGACATTTTTATATTTTATATATGTATTTGTTAAAATTGTTAGGGTACATTGATAATATTTTATTGCAAAAGCCAAAAGTTATTTGAAAAACCAGGAATTTGTGGCTTCTTAAAATACAACTTTTTAGCTTTATCAAAAAGTTAAAACAAAAAGTGTTTTTATGTTTGTCAAACACTTTTTTTAACTTATTGGCTTTTGAAAAAGCCAATAAGTCAATTTGCAGTTTTCTAACGCAATCCCAAACACCCTCTAAGACTCGTTTACGCCTCTTGATGGGTAAATTAAAAACATAAGTGAAAATTTTATTAATGATAAATTAAGCAAATAGGCATGATGACATATAATCAGTTAAAAGAATGTAAGAATCCTGTTGTAAATCATTAATTATGCTGGTTTGGTTATTAGCACAATATTGGGTTTTTTTTTCTTCTTAACAACATGAAAAGTCAAATGTAAGAACTTTTTTACAGAAATGGCCTGGATATAGGTGTTTTTTTGGAAGTGTTGGTTTACGGAGATTTCGGAAGCGAAATCTCCGTAAACCAACACTTCCAAAAAAACACCTATATCAAGGAAGCGGACTTAGAGTTTCGGCTCTTGAATCCGTTGCCGTGGTAAGCGGACCTCGTTATTTTTATGAATTTACATCCCATACCATGAACTCTGGGGAAAAAAAAAAGGAAACTTGGTTGATTCCGCTTCAACCACGAACGGACTACTCATATACCAAAATGTTTCAGAATTTAATTATAAACCAAAATGGTTCTAAAAAATGCTCCATAATTAAATGCAAAGAAATTCAAATATGATGACACGAAATTAATTAAATTATTCACTACGACTAAGTTTAACGTTTTCTCTCACTTAAGAAATACGTACCTACACATGTGTATAAATTAAGGACTATTTAGGCGTGTTTTTGATTTGATGTATTGGGTATTGGCTAAGGTTGTGGATCCATCCCGATAAAAACACAAACACACACAATTTTCAATATAAATATAAGATTATGTACTTCAACGGAAGTTAACCTTTAAAGCTTAATGTTTTATTATAGCATCTGAAAATGCATGATTATTAATATATATGTTTTATTAACTCACTCACAACATATACCAAATAGTTCACTAGTAAGGAGACTGGCCAATAATATTTCCACGAGGACTGTAGCTGCAAATAACGAACCACCAACCGTTGGCGCACTGAGCCCTAGCACACCCAAGTTGAACAGAATTACGCCACACCACCTGAGTATAGTGCCCACAAACTCTTCCGCTAGCACATGTATTGGTACGATGATCATAAGATGCTTTTTCATTTACCCATAAATTCACAGCCGCGGTACCTGTGAATTGACCACTACCCTTGGCAAGGTTTTCACCATAAGGTCCACCTGAATGGATGAGATTGCAGTCCCCTAACCTCTGGTTAGCATAGTTCTGAGCATAGGCTGCCAGAGTTGGGTTCCATACCATGTTTCCAACGCCCACTTGGGCACGTGCTGCATTGTGAGCATTTAAGTAATCTTGTGGGGAATTTTGTGCATGGGAGGTGTGAAACATGGCAAGAGTAAAGAAACAAGTAAGTGCAAATTGAAGTTTGAATGACCCCATAAATTTAGTTTCTTTAGTTAACTATTGGTGTTTAAGGATGTAGAGATGAATCACTAATGATGCCTATTTATAGAATATTATGGCTATTGGAAAGACTATTTGGCATGTGTAAAGGTGAATAAGTTGAGCACACCATTGTAAGAAATAAAACTTCTCCTTTAGATGTAATGGTCTTCAAGCCAAGCCGACTTCTAGATAGAGTAACGAGTAAATGACAAAAAATGAAAATTAAATTTACTATAACTTGTGATATTTTTAAGTCATGAGTTTAAAAAAAGGTCTTAACCGAAGAAAGGTTTTGCCGACAGTTTCACGGGTAGTCCGTGCGGGTACACGGTACACCGCCGCCAATGGCTATATAGCCGTTAATATTCATAAAAATGATATGTGCCATGTGATCGTGAACAAGCTCTAGAAAACTTTAATAAAAGATTATTTCTTTGAGGAAAATCCAAAATACGATGAAGGTACGTTTTGTGAAAGATTTCGGATGTCAAAAAAACTATTTTAAAAATTGTTGGAGATGTAGAATCAAAATTTGAATGGTTCAAGAGGGTGTAGACGAGAGGATGAAAAAGAGTTTCGTGGCGTTACAAAAATGAACATTTGCGGTTAAACAACTCTCAACCGGTAATCATCCCAACGAATACTATGAGTATTTAAGTATGGCCAATATGACTTCACGTGAATGCCTAGAGTATTTTTGTAATGCAATAATTCAACTATACGGCAAAGAGTTCTTACGTATACCGACAAGCCACCATGTTGTACTTTTGTACAATGCAGATGAAGAAAAACATGGTATTTCGGGTATGGTCCGTAGCATCGATTGTGCACATTTCATTTGGAGAATGTGTGTCCGACCAGGCTGCGTGGACAATATATGAGATGTGATCACCAATCCCTGACGATCATGCTCGAAGCAGTGGCTTCAAATGATTTGTGGTTTTGGCATGAGTCCTGTGTTCCGCCCGGCTCAAACAACGATATCAATGTTCTGAATTTTTTTACTAAAATGGGCTAGAGGAGATTGTGTAATCACATTTTAGGCTGTTCTCTCTAAGTTTATACATTTGGGGTTGTCACCATTTGGATGGGCGACAGCTTCCCCAAATTCTCACTCCAATCATTTGATGTGTCTGGTCAGTCAGTGAACCCAAAGCTGTCGCCCTTTGGAATGGCGACAGCTTCCAGTCACACCTCCATCTCAGCTTCAAGATCCTAGTCACTATCCTAGTCACTATGCATGTCAAAGCTGTCGCCATTTAGAATAGCAGCAGCTTTCTTAATTGAATACAAAAGTTGTCGCCATTCCAAATGGCAGTAGCTTTTGGTGTGTTGTCTAGTCAAACAGAAAGCTGAGATGGAGGTGTGACTGGAAGCTGTCGCCATTCCAAAGGGTGACAGCTTTGGGTTCACTGACTGACCAGACACATCAAATGATTAGTGTGAGAATTTGGGGAAGCTGTCGCCCATCCAAATGGCGACAACCCCAAATGTATAAACTTAGAGAGAACAGCCCCAAATGTAATTACACAATCTCCTATAGCCCATTTTAGCAAAAAATTCCAATGTTCTCCAATAATCTCCAATATTTACCGACGAGCAGCTTGGAACCGCGCCAAAATGTCCATTTCATGTAAACGAGCGAGAATAAAAACATGGATATTAAAGAAGATTTCCCGGTTAACGTTGTTAGGAAGTTTATTGATTTGCATTTCCATCCGGATGTTGATTGTTATACTAGATGAAATCGCTTTGTGCCAAAAAAAAAGTGAATATTTTTAGGTGGAGAGTGTTATCCGATCGGATCCTGATGAGAACCAATTTGTTTAAGCGTGGTTTGGATGTGCCTTCGGTCTTATGCTCTTTTTGTTCCATTGATTCAGATACTTTGGTTCATTTGTTTAAGAGGTGTGAAGTGAGAGCTAGGACTCCGAATGCAATTAAAAGATAGCTCGACTTGAACTTGTCTAGTTCAAAGCTTCCATGAGATTTGGTGTCCTGGTTCAATAACACCCCAATGAATAAAGAGAAGAAGACGGTGGTTGAAACTATTATCATGACTACTTGATGGGTGATCTGACGATTCAGAAAAGACTTGATTTTAGTGTAATCTTTTTTCTATGTAAACGGTGGTTAGATAGTGCAAAAGATTACCAACTAATTATTTAACTAATAGATACAAGGGGAGTTAGTTTGTATTCACATAAATCACTATACATTTAGTGTTATCTTTTTCTATGTAACTCTTATGTATTTATGGATCTGAGATCTCGTAGCATATAAAAAAGTTTTTATTTTTATAAAATTAAAGGTAAAAGATTAAAAATAACATGTTAAGGGTTTCTAGATTCTTACAATGAAGATGCTATCGCATAATTCGTATAGGATAAAATAACTACTTTTTAAACTTGGATAATTAAAAGTTAATAATAGTTCCTATGTACATGTAATAAACATAATCTTCCGGATAAAGAACAAATCCGTTCTTACATTTTTAAGATATTTCAGTAATCAGTAAAATACTAGGAAGATTACATGTATGTGATGCGTTTTCTTAACCTAGGAATATAATTCCTTGGAAGAGTTTGGCACACAACTTAATTGCCTATTCTTCTACACTAAAACACAACTCAACTTGCCTAATCTTCTATGCTAAAAGACATAGAAATTATGTTAGCTTTTGTAACTTTTTCCATGTTGATCATCAAGGCCATTGATTTTTCCATATATGTTGATCATCAAGGCCATTGATTTTTCCATGTTGATCATCAAGGCCGTTGATTTTTTCATGTTGATCATCAAGGCCATTGATTTTTCTATGCTAAAAAACAATTGTGTGGCTCCGGTGTATTTTTATTCTTTGTAACTATAAAACAAAGAAAAAAGAAAAAAAAACATATTTTTATAAGATTTTTCTTTCCAATAAGTACTTCAATAAATAATACTTAAACCTGCCGTAGACTTTTAATCACAAAATTGTTATACATTTGGTCTTAGGTGATCACCCAACACCTAAGTCAAATAAAAGGAACAGTCTTCAAACCATTAAAGAATAATTAAGTTTTAACCTTCTTATAAAGTCGAGCAATAAAGTTTTAATTGTATAAACTGTTAGAAATAATGAGAAAGGATGATAGCAAGTTTCATATGATTCGTCTCTAATTCAACTAATACATACATCACATATATATACAAGTACTAATCGTAATCGATGAAGAATCATAAATAGAAGAATAATTGTGTATTATGTCTGCTCATTATGATCATTTATAACACTTCCCCTCAGACATATTACCATTCATTATATACATTAACAACATACTTCATGCTGATATTAAATCGGTACTTCAGGACCTATAAAATAAACTGATACTAATGAATCCGTTATGCTGCCTCATTAAAAACCTTACAAAAAAACCCGTGTGACAAAACTTAGTTAAGGAAAAAAGAGTGCAGCGTGTATAATGCTCCCCCTCAAACTAATACATGTCTTTCAATATGTTGAATATGATCTTCTATGATGAGTGTTTGATTTGATCTTTGATGTAATCTTCTTTGTTTTGAACAATGCATATTGTCTTCATATAGTATAGCGATGCTTCTTCAACTCTAATCCCCTCTTTTCTTGAATGTGTTGAATTAGTGACCTCCACAAGTAAAGGGTATCCAGATCGATATTGAGCTTCGTGCAAATCTGATAAGTATCCTGCATAAGTATAAACAACTCGTTTTCGTACTCGGTATTTTTCTCGTAGAACAATTCCATGTCTCGAGTCCTACAAGGATATCGACTAATCCTTTTCTATGCTGGCGATGCTGTCTCGTTAAAAACATTGCTAGGAAAACCCAATGGGACAAAATTTAGTGAAGGGGAAAAGAGTGCAACATGTAATATTATTACTATAATTCGCTAGCACATTTACAAGAATGCAATTGCACTTAAGTACGGTACCTCTAGACAATGTACTTCTTCGCCCTCTTCTTTGGGAAGTTAGGAACTTCATGTATGTTTAACGATCGGACAATCATGTGTGTGCTTAGCGGATAACTTTTGTCCATATTAGAATATGTTAACGTCTTCTAGATGTAATTTGATTTGTGGACACATACAATCTCATATATATACTCGATCATCACGTCGAGGAATAATTTAGTCATGTCAAAATTCTCACTCTAGTAGTTCGACAGAGTCTCTCGATGATGTTTAGATCATCACTTTAAACTGCGATTATAGTTAACTTTAATAGCGAAATTTTGATAAATAGATATGGTTGATTTTATCAACTTATACCCTTTCTTTCCAAAATATATATTGAGTCGATTGTACCACATACAACCAGTTTTCTTGAGATTTATAATTCGCTAGCACGTTTACAAGAATGCAATTGCACTTAAGTACGGTACTTCTGGACCATGTACTTCTTCGCCCTCTTCTTTGGGAAGTTAGGAACTTCGTGTGTGTTTAACGATCGGACAATCATGTGTGTGCTTAGCGGATAACGTTTGTCCATATTAGAATATGTTAACGTCTTCTAGATGTAATTTGATTTGTGGACACATACAATCTCATATATATACTCGATCATCACGTCGAGGAATAATTTAGTCATGTCAAAATTCTCACTCTAGTAGTTCGACAGAGTCTCTCGATAATGTTTAGATCATCACTTTAAACTGCAATTACAGTTAACTTTAAGATCGAAATTTTGATAAATAGATATGGTTGATTTTATCAACTTATACCCCTTCTTTCCAAAATATATATTGAGTCGATTGTACCACATACAACCAGTTTTCTTGAGATTTATAACACACATCTCGGGGTACTAATTATAATGCTTCAAGCATTTCTAACCATTTAGGGATTTTCATGTAGATGTCACTTTAAGCTTTTCATACAAATATGTGGTGGCAACATCCATAAGTATTTTGAAGTCCTTTTAAGATTGCGAGACCGATAGAACATCTTAAGGTTATCGCATCCACTACAGGGGAACATGTTTCCTCATAATCAACTTCTGTGATTTGGAAAAAATCTTTATGTTACAAATCGTGACTACATCCCATAATCTCATAATTTTCGTTTTTATTATTATAAATACACCCATTTATAACCTACTGTTTGACGTCTATTGGTGTTCGAACTACATGTCCGAAAACGTTTCGCTTGTAATGCAAATTTAGTTCAGCCTTTTAGGCATCTTGTCATTTTAGGCAATCATCTATGTGTATGTACTCTTACAGAGTTTAAGATACGTAATCTTTTTCTTCGATTACATTCGTTGCTATAGCATATGCAAGTATTTCAAACACGTGTTTTATTTCGATTCCATATTGTACAACTTTGTACATAATTTATAGAGATCTCATATTCATTTAATACCGGTGTTATATTCCTCTTTTGAGGCATTATCATTTTCTTCTAGAAATGTATTAGTCTCCTCTAGGACATTAAATCTTCTTGAGTTTTATAAATAACCTTTTCTAGGTTTCATTAATAACCTCTTCTGGGTTTGTATGTAACATCTTATGGGTCTTCTAGGATTATATTAATAACCACTTCCATGATTAGTTTTATAACCTTTTTCCAAGGTTTCATCAACTGCGTTATTTTGCTCTTTTTGTTTTTCGTGGGTTCTTGTCTTTGGAACCATTTTATTTCCCACGTTTTCTTTACATGGTAATCCTTATGGGATTACTTCAATTCGAGAAAGTGTATTTGATACTGGTGTATGTGACTTTGTCACTATGTGTGTGTTTGGGAATGCATCTTGTAATTGATTTGCTATAATTCCGCAAATGTATGCTCTTTTGGACTTCATATTCACATTGACAACTTCGGGGGTCGAATTTTGAATAGTGACGGTGCATTCCATGTTATTTCTTGTGTTACCAGTCTTTCCTTATTCTTATCTCCCCTAAGACTGAGAATACAGTTTTATTTAGTTGACAGTCAACATATTGTGCTGTAAAAATCTCATTTTAGTATGTTATGGTGTCGATTTTGGTACATAGATCGCAGTACAAAATATTTATTGTTGAGACAAACTTAGTTCTCTTCCAGAGAACAGATGTAGTGGGGAATTTTTATGATCAGCAGTTGGTTTTAATTTGATAAGTGTAGCGATATGCTGGTGGCACACCGTCATATAGAATATGGAAATTCATATCTCTTCAGGAGCGGTTTAGCGATTAACTTTAATCATTTATTTAATGATTCAACTAAACTGTTTTATGTGTGAACATGAGTTGGTTGATGTTTAACATTTATCCAAATAGATATACAATAGTTATTTAAAGCTTGAGATATGAGTTCTCCTACGTTATTCATCCAGATGATTTTAATTAGATTTCTGGTAAATTAGCTCGGTATTGTATAGTCCTTTGGGATAATAGTAGGGCAAATGCAACATTTCTGGTAGCTAAAAGACTCACATGTGACCATATGAAATTGAATCTCTTTAAGATTATAAAATATTGAAATAGTTCTCATGGAGATTCATAGGCATGCATACGTCCCCTTGGATTATTTTTTATAATAAAGTGGATTCCTGTAAAAGTTATTTTGTGAGGACCAAAAGTTTGATTTGTCGAGGGAGTCCAATATACATGATGTCACACCCCGACCGATGGCGGAATCATCAGGGCGGGACATGTAGACTGTTCATAAGCACAAGGTTGACTAAATTGAAATATATTAAACTTCAAATTCCATTACAATCATTCAAACAAAAACCAAATCCAAGACAGAAACAAAATTGCAAAACATAGACTTCGTTATTTAATTTACCTAAGTCCAAAGCCTAAGTGTAGCACATCTTGATCAAACTCACACATTAGTACCTGAAACATGAATAAAATAAAGTCAACTAAAAAGTTGGTGAGTATAACACAGGTTTGTATATAGATAGCATATAGTTTGAAAAACAAATCCATACATAACATGATAAATAAGGCATTTATGGGGAGCAGCTATTGTGTAACTAAGTACAATCAAACTTTTGTAACTAGCATGCAAATTGTGTTGTCGGTATCAATCACCCTACCTGGGTGGGTTTGTCAGACTCAATAGATCTATCATTAAAAACCGTCGGCTTGAATAGTTAATGATTGCACATAAGTGTTCACAAAAGTTAGCACACATAGCACTCGGGCATAAAGCTCAAATTGCACACATGAATGTAAATAGGATTTGTATTTGTGTTGTTTGTGTAAATGTAAACATGTAATTTGATAGAGTTCATGTTTCACTCCAAAAGTGTAAAAGAGTAAAAGGGGCTATGAAATACTCACCTGTATCAAAGATGGAAGTGGTATGAATTGGTAAGGATTAATAGGCTTCGTGAGAATTTCTCACATAAAACCTACATATGTAATGATACTCTAAAATCAATGTACAACTAAATGGAATTAAGGAGATTTTTTGGGACTTTAGGGTTTAATGGGGTTTAGGTTCGAAGATGGACTTGAATATATGTTTGGTAGGAAAAATAGAAGTTTGCGACTTGTTGAGATAGTTAACTAGGAATTGTTTATAAAATCAATTAGTAATAAATCAAAACTTAAAAATTATTCTTTAAAGGCGATGAATGAAATTATAGAATGGGACAACATTAATATATTTAAATCATCATTCGAAAATGATTTTCAAATAAGTCTTGGAATAAAAAGGTTTAATTATATAATATTTTATTTGAATAAAATAATTAATCAAACTAGTAGTTAATGTAAATTAATCTATTAATAAATGTAAATAAAATGGTTATATAAACATTTGAATAAATTCATTTTAAATGAATTTATAAAAGAATAAATAGGTTATAAATCGAATAATTATTTAAAATAATTATTTGGGTATTTATAAATTTAAAAGCATTTTATATAATCATTCTTGCAAAATAATTAATTATGAATTTGTTAATGCCTTAATATTTTTAATTAAAATTTGTGCAATAACATATAAATAAATAACACAATTAAGTTTGCTAAAGCAAATCATTTCCATTATTTATTTGTGAAATCAAAATGCTTTATAAAATGTTTTTAAATAAAATAAATAAGTAAACCTCATTTTATAATTTCAATTGTTATAAAACTTACAGATTATTTTTACAGAATTTATAAAATTTAAGTTGGAATTTTTAAAAAATGAAATAATGGTTTAAAAATGGCAAAAGGAAACAATTTGGAACGAAAAGGGTGGCCGGGACTCGAACCCGTGCCCCCTGCCGGGTCATATGCACACACACGCACAAACCATCAGACTGGGCATACTGCCTTGATTCTAAAACGATTTGTTCAGTTTAAAAAAAGTTGGTCTCCAGTTCATCTTCTTCCCCACTCTACTCCTGAACCCTAACCCACCAAATTGAATCGGTTTTCTCAGAACAATTGAACCCGAATCATAGGGCTTTTGATCATGAGACTAGTACGAATTCAATGACGTAAAAATTACCTGTAACGGATGGGTGACGGAGGAGAACGGCTGGAAACTAGGGTTCGATGATCTTCGATCTGGGTTGAGCACCAGAGACGTAACGCGGATATATTGAGTGCTCAGGGAGTTTGTGTGAGCGTATGCGAAGGTGTATGAGTGTTTAATTCGTTTAATTTTATCATAATTGTATAATTCGACTACCGGGTTAAGGATGACAGCTGTGTAACCGATTTTTGCGCAATTTCGATTAAATTCCGGTGAATTGAGTCGTGAATTCGGTCTGGATACGTGCGTAAACAGATTACGCGTGATTAGTGGGTGATAACGCGTTTCAACTTTGAGATTTGATGATGATTTGAATGTGGTTTGACTCTGGAGGTCAAACTTATTTCAAATTCGAAAGTGGGTTCAACATTGGGGTTCAAGCTTGAGGTGCAAGGTTTCAAAACAACTTATATTAAAATTTGTTATATAAAAATATAGTTTTTATAAAAGTTTGTAAACTAAACATCTTTTATTTTATTTTTAAACTGTTTCATATATAAATTCTATTTTTTTTTTTTTTTTTACATAAGTTACAAGTATACTAGAAAACAATATGATATTGCAAGGTCGAAATTAAAAATTGATATACGTTTAATGTGACATAAGGTGTTGGTCAAGTGCTTTGCAATGAAGTGTTACACCAGAAAGTCATGGATGTTACAGTCTCCCCATGTTAAGGGAATTTCGTCCCGAAATTTAACTAATGGAGGCTATTGAATCAGAAAAGAGGTGAGGGTTTGGATTCTCAGTGTGTTATGACGGTTGATCTAAGGAGTATAACTTGTGAAAAGACACAGATTTTGATATTCAAAGTCGGATATGAATGATGATAGCGAATTTAGTTTTGAAATGAACTTAAGGAGCAAGTCTGTTGAATAATGTTTTGGGTTCTAAAGGTGAAATGCATTCACTTGGAATGGATTTGATGGGAATTTGATCATTAGGTTTTGTTTATGATGTATTCTGGTGTGCTCAAGATTTGTTAGTGGATAAGAGAGTTCACAAACATTGGTCCAGATCAAAACTTCACGCGACACGAACAACGCTACTTCTGATAATATGACCGAACACTTATATATAGGAAGTACCATCGGCGTATCCACCATGTCCTTGTCATATTACATTAGTTTCGTTGTTATATATCACGATAGGTTTTAGGTCACAACACACGACAAAAATTCACTATGTTTTCTCGTGCGCTGATTTTTATAATTCCGTGTGTACCCGTAATTACTCAAATCATCGCATGGTCCGTATAGATCTCTCCGTCATGTGCGGGTCAAGAGGGGCACAAATTTACTCAGATCATGTCTATTGTTTTCACATAAGAGTTGCTAAAAGTAACTATGTCCTTAAATAGGTAGATCAGTTAGCAACTAAAGGGTAATAAGGTAGTATAACTGAAAGTTCCATAGTTTACTCGTGTTTGAACAAGAATACGTCAAACACCGAGTTGTTTTAAAGTGTTACAGCTTCCTCGTGTTTGAACAAGAATACGTCAAACCCCGAGTAGCTTCGATGTGTTATAGCTTATAACTTCGGAGAACAAAGTGTATGACCATTCCTTGTGTATAATGCAATCAATCAATTGCAACAATTGTAAGCAACTTAGTTTCGTGTATAATGTAAACACACAAGTTTCATGTATGATCTAGTGTCATGTAGGTTGTAATCAAACAGGTTTCATGTGTAATGTGAACAATTTAGTATCATGTGTATGGTAAGAAATAAATATCATGTACGATGTTAACAACTTAGTATCATGTATTTTATAATCCACATAAGTTTTCATGTATAATGTAAACAATTCAGTATCATGCATATTGTATAATGTGCACAATTTAGTATCATGTACTTTGTAGCCAAATGAGTTTCATGTTTAATGTGATCAATCTAGTATTATATATCAAACAAACAATTGTTATGTATCGTATTTATTACAAACAACCAAGTTTCATGTATTATGTGTTCAATCTAGTAGCATGTGCATTGCAAATAAATAAGTTTCATGTGTTAAATGATCAATCTAGTAAATTGTGATTTGCAAATAAACTAGTTTCATTTATTATGTGATTGTGCTGTGTATCATGTGAATGTGCGTACGTAAGTTATTGAATTTCGTGTGTGACATATACTAACGAGTTTAGTATGTGATCAAGTGTTGCGGAGAAGCGTGTTGTTTGGCGTTCGTGTAAAATGTGGTAGTTAGGTTTTAGCTCTTTAAATCTCGTTGAGGTTCGTAGGGATGGTTAACGTCTACGCGAAATGAGTCGTCTCTTGAAGTGGAAAGTTCCCTCATACATCACTGAAGGTGCAAGATAATGAGGAGGTTCTGAAAATATTCTGAGTAATGTGTTTATGAATAACCGATTTTGTTTGAAAATAAGTAATTGTAATTTGTTCTTGTTTGTAGATATATATATAAGGTAGTGAAACTAATGAGTTGAATAATCTAAATAAATGGACAATTCATAGGAAAACCCTTTTATTAAATTTTCAATTATTATAAGGAGAATATTATTATTATTTTTTTATTTTTTTTGAGAAATTAATGGCTAAACAAGTAGTTGTATATTAATTTAGGCAAGGTTTAGAAATAATTAATTTAACCGAGAAAAGTCATAGTTATTTATCAATTTGAAATAATGCTTTTATAAAACAGGTTGTATTAAGTTTTCTCACAAGATGAAAATGTTTATAGAAAATTTATATTTCTGATACTATTTAGAGGTTTGATAAACGTTTTGTTTGAACAAAATAACGAGGTTGTTTAAACAAAATAACGAGATTGTTTAAACAAAATAACGAGATCGTTTAAATCAAATAATATGATGATTTGTTTACGAAGGAAATTGCCGGCAGTGTACTAAATTATAGTGAACGAAGAAGATGATACTTGGGAAAATTTTGATGCAAATATGACGGGTGTAATTCACACTCAACGTGTCAAATCAATGAATAATAACTTTAGAGTTGGAATATATAAAATTGATTGAATGCTGAAATGTTTAAATATTACTCAAAACATAGGGAAATGGTTCTCGAATTGGAAATTTAAAGACAATAAATAGAAATTTTTGCTAACGCCTCTGGTAGTTTCCCACTAGAAGGAAGATAATCACCAAGACGAGTACCGCTATGGTCACTCGGGTAGCCGATCTGGTTTCAGCTCTAGCTGTTTCCGTGCGATTCTCCAGTACTTCTTTTTCGAGAATGGAGATTAACTCCTTTTGGTACCCTAATTGGTTTGCTAGGCTATCCATTCTTTGTCTTTGTAAGTCGTGCATTACCCCCTGCTCCATCCTTTGCCTCTCAAATTCTGAGGTCCTTACATATGGGTGAATATCATTGGTTGGAATTCCCATAACACTAGTGGGTGTCGTGGTATGCCTTCCCTAAGGGTTAGGATGATACGGGTCAGGCATTAGATATGGGTCTCTTAGTGGGGGTGGTAGCTGATTGTGGAGGTGGGGTGTCTGATACGGGTTCCTGGGTGTGGGTGATCCAGACGTTCGAAGTCTTGGGCCGGCGTCCCTACTCCAGTCCGCCCTTACATCAAACCTGGGCCTAGCAGTTGGGGGTGTTGGTGACCGATATACGGGTGTCTCCGTGTCTTCTTCCCAATCAGATTCTGTTCTAGGACGGTAAACCGGGGAGAAAGGAGAGTTGGAGTCCATGTCTAGCAGAGAAACAATGAAAAGGTTGTAAGTGATAATGAAATACCGAGTGTTAAATGTAGGAGTTCTCATAGGTTTAGAGTTTGACTAGTCATAACACCGAGTCTTCACAATAGTATTTTAGAAATACACTTGACCTATAAGCAATGCATCCCTGAGGAGAATTTCCCAGGAAAGAGGGGTGGGTCACTAAGACACACTTAAGTACCCTGTCTTTCCTTAGCCAGAATCCCTCATGGGACTACACACTCTTCCAGCCATCATGTATTAATAACACTATTGTTGGGCTCATGGTCATGATGGGAATTGTTGTGGATTGGGCTTTGAGGCCCAAGGATGGGGTTTATTAAACCTAGCAGACTTCTTTTTCTTGGAGGATAAGTGCATTCTTAGTTTATTATTAATGGGCATTAGGCCCAATTAGGCCCAATGGTCTAGATTTTGATCACAAGAGATGGTGATATTTTGTGTGTGAGATTAAGGGTGCATGAAGAACTAGGTGTGTATGAGTGGGTGTGGAAACTTAGGATAGCACTTTAAATAAATCAAATAGGTAGCATGAATATAGCACAACAATTATCAGGCAGTGTGACACATAAATTATTAAGTATTGTAGCATATGATGTAATTATTTAGTATAGCTTGTAAAATATTCACATAAGAAATAATCATATAGCATGTAGTAGCATGGCATAGTATGGGTGTCCTAAGGTTATAGTCTAGGTCAAGAATGTCTAATAACCTAATTCCCTATAACCTGGCTCTGATACCAATCTGTCAGACCCCGACCGATGGCGGGACATGTAGACTGTTCATAAGCACAAGGTTAACTAAATTGAAATATATTAAACTTCAAATTCCATTACGATCATTCAAACAAAAACCAAATCCAAGACAGAAACAAAATTGCAAAACATAGACTTCGTTATTTAATTTAGCTAAGTCCAAAGCCTAAGTGTAGCACATCTTGATCAAACTCACACATTAGTACCTGAAACATGAATAAAATAAAGTCAACTAAAAAGTTGGTGAGTATAACACAGGTTTGTATATAGATAGCATATAGTTTGAAAAACAAATCCATACATAACATGATAAATAAGGCATTTATGGGGAGCAGCTATTGTGTAACTAAGTACAATCAAACCTTTGTAACTAGCATGCAAATTGTGTTGTCGGTATCAATCACCCTACCTGGGTGGGTTTGTCAGACTCAATAGATCTATCATTGAAAACCGTCGGCTTGAATAGTTAATGATTGCACATAAGTGTTCACAAAAGTTAGCACACATAGCACTCGGGCATAAAGCTCAAATTGCACACATGAATGTAAATAGGATTTGTATTTGTGTTGTTTGTGTAAATGTAAACATGTAATTTGATAGAGTTCATGTTTCACTCCAAAAGTGTAAAAGAGTAAAAGGGGCTATGAAATACTCACCTGTATCAAAGATGGAAGTGGTATGAATTGGTAAGGATTGATAGGCTTCGTGATAATTTCTCACATAGAACCTACATATGTAATGATACTCTAAAATCAATGTACAACTAAATGGAATTAAGGAGATTTTTTGGGACTTTAGGGTTTAATGGGGTTTGGGTTCGAAGATGGACTTGAATATATGTTTGGTAGGAAAAATAGAAGTTTGCGACTTGTTGAGATAGTTAACTAGGAATTGTTTATAAAATCAATTAGTAATAAATCAAAACTTAAAAATTATTCTTTAAAGGCGATGAATGAAATTATAGAATGGGACAACATTAATATATTTAAATCATCATTCGAAAATGATTTTCAAATAAGTCTTGGAATAAAAAGGTTTAATTATATAATATTTTATTTGAATAAAATAATTAATCAAACTAGTAGTTAATGTAAATTAATCTATTAATAAATGTAAATAAAATGGTTATATAAACATTTGAATAAATTCATTTTAAATGAATTTATAAAAGAATAAATAGGTTATAAATCGAATAATTATTTAAAATAATTATTTGGGTATTTATAAATTTAAAAGCATTTTATATAATCATTCTTGCAAAATAATTTATGGAGACGTCGTATTAGGGTTTTAGGATGAGTGACCCGTTGTGTGGGAGAGTAGAGTTGTTTAGCAAAGATTTTGCGTATGTCTTGTTTCTTGTAGGTGTGTTGTGTTTCTTGTGACTAATATACTCTAGTCATACACTGCTAATTGTTAGATTACTGTTAGATTTATTTTACTTTATTACTCATTAATTTTATTTATATTTTTATCTTTTTCTTTCCCATGGAGCCGGGGGTCTAAACGGGAGCAGCCTCTCTATCCCTTGGGATAGGGGTAAGGTTTGCCCTCATCACACCCTCCCCAGACCCTACTAATAGCGTTAGCTATGTGTGGGATTATACTGGGTACGTTTGGTTTGGTTTGGTATTCTTGCAAAATAATTAATTATGAATTTGTTAATGCCTTAATATTTTTAATTAAAATTTGTGCAATAACATATAAATAAATAACACAATTAAATTTGCTAAAGCAAATCATTTCCATTATTTATTTGTGAAATCAAAATGCTTTATAAAATGTTTTTAAATAAAATAAATAAGTAAACCTCATTTTATAATTTCAATTGTTATAAAACTTACAGATTATTTTTACAGAATTTATAAAATTTAAGTTGGAATTTTTAAAAAATGAAATAATGGTTTAAAAATGGCAAAAGGAAACAATTTGGAACGAAAAGGGTGGCCGGGACTCGAACCCGCGCCCCCTGCCGGGTCATATGCACACACGCACAAACCATCAGACTGGGCATACTGCCTTGATTCTAAAACGATTTGTTCAGTTTAAAAAAAGTTGGTCTCCAGTTCATCTTCTTCCCCACTCTACTCCTGAACCCTAACCCACCAAATTGAATCGGTTTTCTCAGAACAATTGAACCCGAATCATAGGGCTTTTGATCATGAGACTAGTACGAATTCAATGACGTAAAAATTACCTGTAACGGATGGGTGACGGAGGAGAACGGCTGGAAACTAGGGTTCGATGATCTTCGATCTGGGTTGAGCACCAGAGACGTAACGCGGATATATTGAGTGCTCAGGGAGTTTGTGTGAGCGTATGCGAAGGTGTATGAGTGTTTAATTCGTTTAATTTTATCATAATTGTATAATTCGACTACCGGGTTAAGGATGACAGCTGTGTAACCGATTTTTGCGCAATTTCGATTAAATTCCGGTGAATTGAGTCGTGAATTCGGTCTGGATACGTGCGTAAACAGATTACGCGTGATTAGTGGGTGATAACGCGTTTCAACTTTGAGATTTGATGATGATTTGAATGTGGTTTGACTCTGGAGGTCAAACTTATTTCAAATTCGAAAGTGGGTTCAACATTGGGGTTCAAGCTTGAGGTGCAAGGTTTCAAAACAACTTATATTAAAATTTGTTATATAAAAATATAGTTTTTATAAAAGTTTGTAAACTAAACATCTTTTATTTTATTTTTAAACTGTTTCATATATAAATTCTATTTTTTTTTTTTTTTTTTACATAAGTTACAAGTATACTAGAAAACAATATGATATTGCAAGGTCGAAATTAAAAATTGATATACGTTTAATGTGACATAAGGTGTTGGTCAAGTGCTTTGCAATGAAGTGTTACACCAGAAAGTCATGGATGTTACAGTCTCCCCATGTTAAGGGAATTTCGTCCCGAAATTTAACTAATGGAGGCTATTGAATCAGAAAAGAGGTGAGGGTTTGGATTCTCAGTGTGTTATGACGGTTGATCTAAGGAGTATAACTTGTGAAAAGACACAGATTTTGATATTCAAAGTCGGATATGAATGATGATAGCGAATTTAGTTTTGAAATGAACTTAAGGAGCAAGTCTGTTGAATAATGTTTTGGGTTCTAAAGGTGAAATGCATTCACTTGGAATGGATTTGATGGGAATTTGATCATTAGGGTTTGTTTATGATGTATTCTGGTGTGCTCAAGATTTGTTAGTGGATAAGAGAGTTCACAAACATTGGTCTAGATCAAAACTTCACGCGACACGAACAACGCTACTTCTGATAATATGACCGAACACTTATATATAGGAAGTACCATCGGCGTATCCACCATGTCCTTGTCATATTACATTAGTTTCGTTGTTATATATCACGATAGGTTTTAGGTCACAACACACGACAAAAATTCACTATGTTTTCTCGTGCGCTGATTTTTATAATTCCGTGTGCACCCGTAATTACTCAAATCATCGCATGGTCCGTATAGATCTCTCCGTCATGTGCGGGTCAAGAGGGGCACAAATTTACTCAGATCATGTCTATTGTTTTCACATAAGAGTTGCTAAAAGTAACTATGTCCTTAAATAGGTAGATCAGTTAGCAACTAAAGGGTAATAAGGTAGTATAACTGAAAGTTCCATAGTTTACTCGTGTTTGAACAAGAATACGTCAAACACCGAGTTGTTTTAAAGTGTTACAGCTTCCTCGTGTTTGAACAAGAATACGTCAAACCCCGAGTAGCTTCGATGTGTTATAGCTTATAACTTCGGAGAACAAAGTGTATGACCATTCCTTGTGTATAATGCAATCAATCAATTGCAACAATTGTAAGAAACTTAGTTTCGTGTATAATGTAAACACACAAGTTTCATGTATGATCTAGTGTCATGTAGGTTGTAATCAAACAGGTTTCATGTGTAATGTGAACAATTTAATATCATGTGTATGGTAAGAAATAAATATCATGTACGATGTTAACAACTTAGTATCATGTATTTTATAATCCACATAAGTTTTCATGTATAATGTAAACAATTCAGTATCATGCATATTGTATAATGTGCACAATTTAGTATCATGTACTTTGTAGCCAAATGAGTTTCATGTTTAATGTGATCAATCTAGTATTATATATCAAACAAACAATTGTTATGTATCGTATATATTAGCAACAACCAAGTTTCATGTATTATGTGTTCAATCCAGTAGCATGTGCATTGCAAATAAATAAGTTTCATGTGTTAAATGATCAATCTAGTAAATTGTGATTTGCAAATAAACTAGTTTCATTTATTATGTGATCGTGCTGTGTATCATGTGAATGTGCGTACGTAAGTTATTGAATTTCGTGTGTGACATATACTAACGAGTTTAGTATGTGATCAAGTGTTGCGGAGAAGCGTGTTGTTTGGCGTTCGTGTAAAATGTGGTAGTTAGGTTTTAGCTCTTTAAATCTCGTTGAGGTTCGTAGGGATGGTTAACGTCTACGCGAAATGAGTCGTCTCTTGAAGTGGCAAGTTCCCTCATACATCACTGAAGGTGCAAGATAATGAGGAGGTTCTGAAAATATTCTGAGTAATGTGTTTATGAATAACCGATTTTGTTTGAAAATAAGTAATTGTAATTTGTTCTTGTTTGTAGATATATATAAGGTAGTGAAACTAATGAGTTGAATAATCTAAATAAATGGACAATTCATAGGAAAACCCTTTTATTAAATTTTCAATTATTATAAGGAGAATATTATTATTATTATTATTTTTTTTTTTTTGAGAAATTAATGGCTAAACAAGTAGTTGTATATTAATTTAGGCAAGGTTTAGAAATAATTAATTTAACCGAGAAAAGTCATAGTTATTTATCAATTTGAAATAATGCTTTTATAAAACAGGTTGTATTAAGTTTTCTCACAAGATGAAAATGTTTATAGAAAATTTATATTTCTGATACTATTTAGAGGTTTGATAAACGTTTTGTTTGAACAAAATAACGAGGTTGTTTAAACAAAATAACGAGATTGTTTAAACAAAATAACGAGATTGTTTAAATCAAATAATATGATGATTTGTTTACGAAGGAGATTGCCGGCAGTGTACTAAATTATAGTGAACGAAGAAGATGATACTTGGGAAAATTTTGATGCAAATATGACGGGTGTAATTCACACTCAACGTGTCAAATCAATGAATAATAACTTTAGAGTTGGAATATATAAAATTGATTGAATGCTGAAATGTTTAAACATTACTCAAAACATAGGGAAATGGTTCTCGAATTGGAAATTTAAAGACAATAAATAGAAATTTTTGCTAACGCCTCTGGTAGTTTCCCACTAGAAGGAAGATAATCACCAAGACGAGTACCGCTATGGTCACTCGGGTAGCCGATCTGGTTTCAGCTCTAGCTGTTTCCGTGCGATTCTCCAGTACTTCTTTTTCGAGAATGGAGATTAACTCCTTTTGGTACCCTAATTGGTTTGCTAGGCTATCCATTCTTTGTCTTTGTAAGTAGTGCATTACCCCCTGCTCCATCCTTTGCCTCTCAAATTCTGAGGTCCTTACATATGGGTGAATATCATTGGTTGGAATTCCCATAACACTAGTGGGTGTCGTGGTATGCCTTCCCTAAGGGTTAGGATGATACGGGTCGGGCATTAGATATGGGTCTCTTAGTGGGGGTGGTAGCTGATTGTGGAGGTGGGGTGTCTGATACGGGTTCCTGGGTGTGGGTGATCCAGACGTTCGAAGTCTTGGGCCGGCGTCCCTACTCCAGTCCGCCCTTACATCAAACCTGGGCCTAGCAGTTGGGGGTGTTGGTGACCGATATACGGGTGTCTCCGTGTCTTCTTCCCAATCAGATTCTGTTCTAGGACGGTAAACCGGGGAGAAAGGAGAGTTGGAGTCCATGTCTAGCAGAGAAACAATGAAAAGGTTGTAAGTGATAATGAAATACCGAGTGTTAAATGTAGGAGTTCTCATAGGTTTAGAGTTTGACTAGTCATAACACCGAGTCTTCACAATAGTATTTTAGAAATACACTTGACCTATAAGCAATGCATCCCTGAGGAGAATTTCCCAGGAAAGAGGGGTGGGTCACTAAGACACACTTAAGTACCCTGTCTTTCCTTAGCCAGAATCCCTCATGGGACTACACACTCTTCCAGCCATCATGTATTAATAACACTATTGTTGGGCTCATGGTCATGATGGGAATTGTTGTGGATTGGGCTTTGAGGCCCAAGGATGGGGTTTATTGATAAGTGGATTCTTAGTTTATTATTAATGGGCATTAGGCCCAATTAGGCCCAATGGTCTAGATTTTGATCACAAGAGATGGTGATATTTTGTGTGTGAGATTAAGGGTGCATGAAGAACTAGGTGTGTATGAGTGGGTGTGGAAACTTAGGATAGCACTTTAAATAAATCAAATAGGTAGCATGAATATAGCACAACAATTATCAGGCAGTGTGACACATAAATTATTAAGTATTGTAGCATATGATGTAATTATTTAGTATAGCTTGTAAAATATTCACATAAGAAATAATCATATAGCATGTAGTAGCATGGCATAGTATGGGTGTCCTAAGGTTATAGTCTAGGTCAAGAATGTCTAATAACCTAATTCCCTATAACCTGGCTCTGATACCAATCTGTCACACCCCGACCGATGGCGGAATCATCGGGGCGGGACATGTAGACTGTTCATAAGCACAAGGTTAACTAAATTGAAATATATTAAACTTCAAATTCCATTACGATCATTCAAACAAAAACCAAATCCAAGACAGAAACAAAATTGCAAAACATAGACTTCGTTATTTAATTTAGCTAAGTCCAAAGCCTAAGTGTAGCACATCTTGATCAAACTCACACATTAGTACCTGAAACATGAATAAAATAAAGTCAACTAAAAAGTTGGTGAGTATAACACAGGTTTGTATATAGATAGCATATAGTTTGAAAAACAAATCCATACATAACATGATAAATAAGGCATTTATGGGGAGCAGCTATTGTGTAACTAAGTACAATCAAACCTTTGTAACTAGCATGCAAATTGTGTTGTCGGTATCAATCACCCTACCTGGGTGGGTTTGTCAGACTCAATAAATCTATCATTGAAAACCGTCGGCTTGAATAGTTAATGATTGCACATAAGTGTTCACAAAAGTTAGCACACATAGCACTCGGGCATAAAGCTCAAATTGCACACATGAATGTAAATAGGATTTGTATTTGTGTTGTTTGTGTAAATGTAAACATGTAATTTGATAGAGTTCATGTTTCACTCCAAAAGTGTAAAAGAGTAAAAGGGGCTATGAAATACTCACCTGTATCAAAGATGGAAGTGGTATGAATTGGTAAGGATTGATAGGCTTCGTGATAATTTCTCACATAGAACCTACATATGTAATGATACTCTAAAATCAATGTACAACTAAATGGAATTAAGGAGATTTTTTGGGACTTTAGGGTTTAATGGGGTTTAGGTTCGAAGATGGACTTGAATATATGTTTGGTAGGAAAAATAGAAGTTTGCGACTTGTTGAGATAGTTAACTAGGAATTGTTTATAAAATCAATTAGTAATAAATCAAAACTTAAAAATTATTCTTTAAAGGCGATGAATGAAATTATAGAATGGGACAACATTAATATATTTAAATCATCATTCGAAAATGATTTTCAAATAAGTCTTGGAATAAAAAAGTTTAATTATATAATATTTTATTTGAATAAAATAATTAATCAAACTAGTAGTTAATGTAAATTAATCTATTAATAAATTTAAATAAAATGGTTATATAAACATTTGAATAAATTCATTTTAAATGAATTTATAAAAGAATAAATAGGTTATAAATCGAATAATTATTTAAAATAATTATTTGGGTATTTATAAATTTAAAAGCATTTTATATAATCATTCTTGCAAAATAATTAATTATGAATTTGTTAATGCCTTAATATTTTTAATTAAAATTTGTGCAATAACATATAAATAAATAACACAATTAAATTTGCTAAAGCAAATCATTTCCATTATTTATTTGTGAAATCAAAATGCTTTATAAAATGTTTTTAAATAAAATAAATAAGTAAACCTCATTTTATAATTTCAATTGTTATAAAACTTACAGATTATTTTTACAGAATTTATAAAATTTAAGTTGGAATTTTTAAAAAATGAAATAATGGTTTAAAAATGGCAAAAGGACACAATTTGGAACGAAAAGGGTGGCCGGGACTCGAACCTGCGCCCCCTGCCGGGTCATATGCACACACACGCACAAACCATCAGACTGGGCATACTGCCTTGATTCTAAAACGATTTGTTCAGTTTAAAAAAAGTTGGTCTCCAGTTCATCTTCTTCCCCACTCTACTCCTGAACCCTAACCCACCAAATTGAATCGGTTTTCTCAGAACAATTGAACCCGAATCATAGGGCTTTTGATCATGAGACTAGTACGAATTCAATGACGTAAAAATTACCTGTAACGGATGGGTGACGGAGGAGAACGGCTGGAAACTAGGGTTCGATGATCTTCGATCTGGGTTGAGCACCAGAGACGTAACGCGGATATATTGAGTGCTCAGGGAGTTTGTGTGAGCGTATGCGAAGGTGTATGAGTGTTTAATTCGTTTAATTTTATCATAATTGTATAATTCGACTACCGGGTTAAGGATGACAGCTCTGTAACCGATTTTTGCGCAATTTCGATTAAATTCCGGTGAATTGAGTCGTGAATTCGGTCTGGATACGTGCGTAAACAGATTACGCGTGATTAGTGGGTGATAACGCGTTTCAACTTTGAGAGTTGATGATGATTTGAATGTGGTTTGACTCTGGAGGTCAAACTTATTTCAAATTCGAAAGTGGGTTCAACATTGGGGTTCAAGCTTGAGGTGCAAGGTTTCAAAACAACTTATATTAAAATTTGTTATATAAAAATATAGTTTTTATAAAAGTTTGTAAACTAAACATCTTTTATTTTATTTTTAAACTGTTTCATATATAAATTCTATTTTTTTTTTTTTTTTTTTTTTTTTACATAAGTTACAAGTATACTAGAAAACAATATGATATTGCAAGGACGAAATTAAAAATTGATATACGTTTAATGTGACATAAGGTGTTGGTCAAGTGCTTTGCAATGAAGTGTTACACCAGAAAGTCATGGATGTTACACATGACAAGTCTATTGATAAAAATAAAGATAGAAATGGGGAAACTGATTTCATTCACCTCCTCATGATGCTACCTCGATGACCTTTTTGGTCCTGATGTATGACAAAGCATCTTTGGTAACTTCTGGTTACCCACCATATTTGATTTTTGCTAAATTTATTTTGTGCAATATATTCTAGATGGTAAAACCTTTAATTTTCTAGTATGGACTTCTGGCCATATTTGTAATTTGGTGACATTCACTATCGTTTTCGGTCACGGTTTCAATGTAATAACCATTACCTAGTAGGTAAGATAACCATGCTCTTCCAGTGCATTCGATAGGTTACAAACGTTGTTATTTACTAGGTTTCATCGGCGATGACTAAACAATAGTATCCCAATGAAGTGGTGATGCCGAGACTATAAGGATGCCCTCAATGAGGCTTGTTTTAACCTCTTTCTCATTCCATTTTATTTGGTTTCTCATAGATGTCAACTAGATGACATGGCTAGTCATTCTACATTTGTGGTAGATCTTTTCTAGCCCTTTTGTAAGATCTCCCACTTATTGGCCGACCCATGTTCTATTGGTTTAATCACTTTTGTAGGGTTTTTGATTATGAACCTCTGGCCTCCATAAGTTGTTTCGTCCACTCGTATAGCCTCTGCTGGGGCCGCAAACGCTTTTTCTCCTCCATCAACATTGAATGTTAGCCATATCCGAATATTTCATGGAAAACATATTCTCGGTATTGCCACGACAAGGGCAAGTTATGAGTGTGAGACGTGGATAACATCTTGCCGAACTTGCCAAAATCGATGATTGTCTTTGCGTAGTTTCACTCGCTAACAAACATAAAATCTTACACGCATAGGTGGCTAAGTTCATAACAAGATTTTAAAAGCAGGACCAACTTATGATCGTCAAGTTCTATATTTTAGATTTTGCTACATCAAGCTAATGGATTTGACTCGGAAAACAAGAATACTAATGATGTCTCCATCAAATTGGTAAAAGTATATAATGCATTACAATTAATATGAATGTGAGCATGCCTATCAAATAGGAAAAGCATGTTATTTAGGATTCTAGTATTGTATCTTTAAAATGCAATATCTTGATTTTATTCTATCATTTATTAGTTTTTTTTTTTCATTAGCAATACAATTAGCTTCAACTAAAAATCTAAAGTATCAAAAAGATAAAAGCATTTTAATTTTGTATTTTCAGTTAACATACTTAAGTCAAACACAAATCTAATATGATGTTACTCTTTCTCTTCCTTAAGATTATCCTACAAAGAATATGTATAAGTCGTCGTAGAGGCACTACAAAACTCGAGGACTAATTTTATCCGATCAGGGCAAGCATATACAACCAACAAGAAAACCAATAATAGGTAGAATACTTTATGTGATCATTTATATGGGGGGATCAAATAAGAAGTTGTTTTCGGCTAAGAAATCTAAGAAGTGACAAAAACATTAAGAAAACGATATCAAACAAACTCGGATTGAGCTCATTCCAGCGGCGTTGTAACCGTATCGTCGAACTCTACCATCTTAGCTTTTAGGGTTTAGCTTTTAGGGTTTAGATCTTAGCGTTAAATTTTAGGATTTTAGCCTTAGGGTTAGGGTTTAGGTTTTTTTTGGGGGGTGGGGGTTTAGGTTTTTGGGGGTGGGTGAGGGTGGGTTTAGGTTTTTGGGGGAGTGGGGTGGGGGGGGTTTAGGTTTTTGGGGGGTGGGGTGGTGGTTTTAGACTTTTCGGGGTGGGGTTGGAAGGGGGGTTTAGGTTTTTGGGGGTGCGGGTGGAGGGGGGGTGCGGGTGGAGGGGGGGTTTAGGTTTTTGGGTCCGGATTAGAGTTCGATGAGACGGTTACAGCGCCGCTTGAATGAGCTCAATCGGAGTTCGTTTGACCCACTTCTTAGCGTTTCTTAGCGAAAAACCACTTGTTAGCGGAACCTTCCCCATTTATATGTATTTGCTATTGTCTACTGTATTAACCATGCACATTTAAATTTCTATATTAGCTTTACTAAATTACCCATTAGGCATTAGATATCAATAGTTGAGCAAAAGGCCAAAATCACAACGACACCTTGTATCTATATTCTATATTCTATTTATTATTAATTGTTAACGGTTATAGATATTAATTTATGGTAAAAGGTCATTAAAGTAAATTAACATAACCTTAAAACCCGTCCTTTTTCCGTCACCGTAATCTAGGCATTCAATAACCGCCGTTTTCCTTTCAAACTTCATGTCTTTAACCATCACCGTCTTCTTTTCCGTCACCGTCATCAACACATCCGGGTGAAACGAAGCAACGGTTCACAAACTTTCTCCGGCGACGTTTGCAAAACCCACAACCGACAAATCGCGTCTTCCCGGTGAAGCGACGCAACGGTTCACAACGACTATCCTATGTCCATAAATACAGTTGGTCACAACACAAGCATCCTGT